>JASTWQ010001258.1:1200000-2400000 GCA_035220615.1 Leptothorax acervorum | reverse complement strand
TTTAAAAGAAAGTCAGTTTTATCTATACTAATCTATAATAATAGGCCTTTAACTCGATAATAATAATTGCGGCGTGTATCTAATAAAACTGATAGATTTCATGAATTTAATAAAGAAATAAAATGCAATAAACACTTAACATATAATAAAGAAACCAATGCATGCGTTTTTGCATTGTACCCATACATTGTATTCCAAAAATTTGTTAATATATACTATTGATTAAAACGGCATTTTTCTCGGCTCTCGATATTTACAAAAAGATTTTCCAAGTCTCGGGAATGCATTGTAATGAACGACGCGCTCTTTGAAGTTTAGTTTACTTTTATTCGCCGCAGCACGAACTGGCAATAAAACGCGCGGCCACGCACGTAAATTGGTTTTAAAGTATACCAGTACAGAGACACGACTCAGTAGATATTTCTCTGAACACTGTATCCAACGAGATACCCGTCTGGTCTGGCATCGATCCCGAGACTCCCGAGAGTACGCAAAAGGAAGGATAAAAGAAGATTATATTTGTATTGTGCATGATTCTCGAATCAGTTCGCGGACCGTCAAAGCTTCTGTTGAAGAACAATATTTCGCAGTAGATATGAGATCGATAAGACGATACTTTCATCAGTATAATATATAATTTGTTTGTTTGATATAAACATACAAAACAACTTCCAGAAAAAAAATCTTAAAATGTATCAGAGGAAATAACGCAAATATGTTTCAATTTTATTTAGGTGATCAAATCGGTAGGAAGATCTAAAATATTTTATTTTATAAAATAATAATTTACTATACTTTACTCTCCAGTTGTTTTGATAGAGATAAAAAATTATGGAATTATTATAATATGTATAATTTTAAATATAGTTTTAAAAAGTTAAAAGAGTAAAGAATAATAAATTTGGACAAAAATTGTTTTTAGAACGCAAGAGAATTTATAAATTTGCTATTACTATATTGTTCTTCTTCCATAGGAGATGGCGATTACCTTGGTCGAGATCAAGAGGTCCAGCACCGAGCCCAGATTCGAATTATGGCTTTCACACGCAAGCACGACCAACGGAAACCAATGTGGAGAGCGGAACTGGCCCCTACAGTGTCTTTAACTCGCAGTCGAGTGGTCCTTACTCCGTTTTAAATGCTCCGAATGCTCCATACACTCCGAGCACCGCGTCTTACAGCGTTTTGGAAACTCCAGTGCCGTTGTGGGGACCGCCACCTCCGTACAGCGATCCTAACAGTCCCGCCAGACGACCGCAAATGACCGAATCGAGAGCCAGAATTGCCAAGAGGATGGATAACTTCGAAAATAACGAAGGTAAAATGTCAAGTACGACAAACAATTTTTAAAATCTGAAATAATTAACTGATAAAGTAATGAATATTATCAATTAAGAATAAATGTAATTAATTAGAAGAACGAAGAAATTAGAAATTAAGCTTTTGCGTTTTTTCCTGAAATTTTTAGATCATAGATCGAGGTCCGTAAAGCGTCCTTCCGATAATTATGAGAATGCCGAGGAGATCTCTAATAGCACAGATCCTGAGGGCGGGAACGAGGGAACCATCAAAGGTAGGAGAGCCAGAAAACCCTTGAAGGGCGTGGAAAATGGGGCATTTCAGCAAGAAACGAATCCCGGCTCGAAACAGTCCGAGAGCGAACTATATTTCGGTGATGTGTCCTCGTGCTGCGGACCCGAGAGTAGTTTTTACGATCTAGCTGTGGAAAAAGAAGGTACTTATTAAAATTCTATCTACGACCTTCTACGACATTTCTTGTCATAAAAATTCTAAAGTATACCCATTACTACATTTATACATCTGGAGATTAATATATTTTTTATAATTATCATATTTAAATTAAATTTTAAATATACATATAACACACAAATATATAACACATGGTAAGTGTGTCTTTATTAATTATTAAATATTTTGT
Organism: Leptothorax acervorum; assembly: GCA_035220615.1. Lineage (NCBI taxonomy): Eukaryota > Metazoa > Arthropoda > Insecta > Hymenoptera > Formicidae > Leptothorax > Leptothorax acervorum. The sequence continues at coordinate 2,398,061 of JASTWQ010001258.1, read as the reverse complement.
AGGAATATTCTTATTTACAAAAATCATTTATTTAAATTGAAGATTTATTTATTTTTAAATTATTAACTTTCACGATTAAAACATTTCTTAAAATGTTTTAATCGTTAAATTTTTTTGTATGTTCGGTAATCTTGTATTTTTTTTGCAGGTGCTGAACGTTCGGAAGGTGTAGACTATCTTGCGACTAGGCTGGGCAAGCGTCAACTATCAAAGAGATCTCGATTGCCTCTTCCTTTGCCCGCGGACAACGGCGACATTCCTTGTGACAATTATGCGAACAGCGACGAACCGAGAAGCGCGAGAGGTCCGTTCCTCGCTCCCGACGCTCAATACGAGGTGATTCAACAAGGTCGTTACTCCTATTACGGGTCGAAGGATGACGAGGAGCAGGAGGGTCCGGCGAGTTCCAATTACTTTCGGGAGGACGAGAACGAGAGGGGACGTGAAAGGGATTATAGGGATTACAGAAACAGCCAGGAGGAGGAAACGCCACAGTGTTGTTTGAGCGATTCAACGACTCTGGATTCTGGTTGGCAAAGCGGAGAACAACAGCAATCGGACGATAATGTTCGACCGGTGAACGTGTGATCCTAGATCTGTAAGATTATTAGCAAAAACAACAAAGGTGACGAGCGATCATCGATTTCCTGCGGGAAAGTGTTATACAAAAACAATTAAATTGAAATAACGAAGGAAGTGCGCGACAATAGCTTCTGATCTGTGAATAATTTAGATCGATCGTAGATCTTGTTCTTATAAGTAGACAAAGCGAGTGATTGAAATTGCTGGGATCAAATCCTTTGAACTTAATTGACGGAATGGAGAACGTGGTGATAATGTTCGAGCTTGGCAGGTAAGGTCCTAGTCGGATGAGTAGGTTCGCTTTTAAAAAGCGTAGCTAAACTTAATTAAACTTAATGCACTAAGTTTAAATACGGAGTGTGAACTCTGGAATAGTATGTGTGTCAGTTTATCGTATCGATTTTTCTCTCGAAACAAGTAGAATTGTGTAAAAAGCTAATTTAAAGACAACATTTCGCACCTTTTAAATAAATTAAACAGTCATGAATGTGACGCACGACAAATATCGTTTCCATAAATAGTAGTTATTTAATAGTTATTAATTTTATCTTCGATATATTAAACAAACAATTACATGCTACTATATTCTTATTCCTTCGTATTAAAATAAATATTTTTATTTTGATGTCATTTACATGATTTATGACGAATTGTATCGATGCCATAAACAGCACAATATTAACGAACAGACTTTAGTAATAATTTGTAGTAATAAAAACTATAATAACATGAAACACAAGTGCTAATCTCGATTTCGACGAGAACGAACTGCCATTAATTTCTCTCGTAAGAAGCTTGCCAGTTCAATATAATCTATATACGTGTAAATTTTCTTTTTTAATTAAAAAGAATAGACGCGATACAAGTAGAATACGATCAAGTGATAATTTACTATGTTATTCCTCAATATATAGAATCAAGTGATGTGAATAATTAAAACTTGTGCACAGAAGGTGCATACTGCATAAAAACTCGTTGTGTTCAGCATCAGATGTGCATCAACGATCGTAATGGATGGAGTGAAGTTAAAGCAACATCGTTCATAATAAAACATCATCAACTGTTAATCTCGTAGAACGAAATATTTGCGGCAAATTCTGTGTATTTTTGCTAATTGCAATGTTGCTCGTGTTGCTCGTAGTAATGAATAATAGTGAGTATTAAGTATAATCGAGAAATTATATATTTGTGTGGGAGAGAACGAAAGGAAGAATAGTTTTATAATTGTGTGGATCGTTTGTTGAAAATATATATTCGCCACACACAAACGGATGTATGATTACTTTACTAAAAAGACGTTTGTTTTATTAGTTATTCATTTATTATTTTGTATTATTTATTGCATTTGTCTTGGTAGTAATGTACTATCAATATTTTTACCTGATATTTTCCTGAAACTTTACGTCTATTGTATTGGAATTAAAATTGTCAATCCACAATTGTTCTTTGCTGGATACGCGATAGATACCATGTACAAAAGTGTGCTTTACTCTTGCCAATTAGGTGTTAACTGTAATTTTTAAATTATCGCTGACTCTTCAAGATATCAACGATCAAACAATATGTTCGTAACGATAAGAAATATATTCATAATGAGAGTTTAATTCTGCGATTAATAAATCGTCTCATTGTCATTCATAATTCTGATTTATTTCTTAATATCTTATATCCGCGACTGAAACGTTTTATTCCATACTTTCCCCTCGGTTGAGAATTCTGTGTAAACCTTTCATTTAATGATTTATGTTATCGTTATATATATCAATGCTTATTGAATCACTATTAAATCACTTCTTTAAGTATTGCGCCGTTACGGTCGCGAACATTCGTTTTCAGAATCACAATTCAGGTGGACCAAGGACAATATAGAGAGATTAATCAAACTAATTAACGATTAGAATACTCGTCGGTTGTCTATTTTCGCCGCTCAAAATGCAAACGTGAATAAAATGCATATTTTATCATTCGGAAGCGGTATTAGTCAGATTGTAGCGCAGTAGCTTAATGCCATTTAAGTGAATGAAGTGTACCTTAAGGGCGAGTCGCGAGTCGTAGTAAGTCCGCCATCGAACAATGTACTTGAACTTGACAATGATTAAGAATAAAGGATGATTTTGCGAAGCAGGCTGCGCGCAATACGACGGATGTGATCCTTTCCTTAAACCGCGGCTTGTTCTCCATATTGTCACACAAATTATTCGATATGTGATAAATGTGATAAGCCAAGGCGGAAATCCCGTAGCATAGTTAAACGTATGTGTAAACCATATGATAGAAATAATAATATTTATCTCACAAGTATACATATATTTCGTCGTAATATTTGCTGCAAATACAATATCTCTTTTGTTACCTATTCAATTTTATGCAGTGCGAAAGCCGGCGAGCACAAACGCTACTTCGTGCACACGGATAAAGAAAAGAATGTAGGTTCCAAGGTGATATTTCTATTGTTAATATAGTTTCCTCAACGAATTCCGGCAGCTTCGTTGGCTAATATTGAATTGTTTGATATGTCGTAACAAGCCATTACTTTCACAATGTGTATATGAACGAAAGGCGATGCGTGGCACATAATGATATAAAATTTAGGGTGTGATTTTCAGACCGTGAGACGCGCAATTTTTACGAGTTGAAAGTTATATTCGTTAAGAAATGTTGCAGTCTTATTAACATATCGCGTAATCAGCATATATATGTTCATTAATTAGCTTCATTATTAAAACTATTGTCAAATAGAATGCTAAGATGAACGAATTATATTTAACATTAATATTAATTACTTTTCCATTATTAAACATGACTAAAGTTTCGTTTACGTAAGAATAAAATGTAACTTCGTATCGCGAGTCGTCGAAACTTCGTAGATACTGTAGAGCTTCCGGAGCTAAAAATGTTCTAGATATCGTCACAGGTTGTTAAGCAGTAATATATACGAGATTCGTATCACATAGTACACGTCAAATGTTTTTCTACCGTACGATGGAACGCTTAATTAATTAATCAGACGGCGAGCGTATTCGTACAAAACTCAATAAGATACGTTGTTTTATGCGATTATTGTGCATATGATAAACGTGGTAGAGTGACGGTTTTAAATAAATAATTAACTTATGTAAATATTATAATCAGCTCCTCTGTAAGCAAATGGCGTTTAATTGTTCTCGATCGGAAACCCAGTCAATTACTTTTTCGTCCGAATGTGGTATGAATTGATACCTATGTTAATTAACTAATCTGCAAAAAAAGACGCTTCTGACAACACAGACGACAGTAGCAAGATCCGATGTAGCAAGTAATAATAAATATAATTAGTATCGTTTATTGCTCGCTGTTGAAACATTTGTGACCAACTTTATATTTGAATGCGATATTAACATATTTCTACCAAACGTCGTGCAAACGTGTAAATAGAAAGTCGTTATTTCAGTACAATAAGTGCAACACACACAAGTAGGACTTATATTATAATTATTCTACTCTTTATATTTCTAGAATTAAAAATAAGATGTATGTACAGATCTGCGTCATAAAAACGAAGTATACAGTATAAAGGAAACTGAGATCGGTACAATATTACATTATCTATCGTATTAAATTAATAATTTCAGGAATATCCAATAAAAATAATGTTTTAAAATATTTTCAGAGTCTAAAATAATAAATTATACTAATATCGTGAAAAAGGGATTGACATGAGACATTTTGTTAATATTTTAAAATTTCTATGAAAAATCTGAGTCCATTAGAATCGTTAGCTTCAAGCACCTTCAACAATTCTATGCGTTGCTTGATTTGCCAAGAATCTCTCGACTCTTTCCCTAAATTCTCTACTGGATTCCGGCAAGGGTAGCCGCGGTCCCACACCAGTGAGACCTTGCAAATTCTGAATAGCTTCCGACAACCGATGATCGTGATTTAATATGTCGGGTTTAGGTGCTGGGGCTTTTCTCTTTTGCAGCGGCAATCTCGTCATCTTCGATTCGGCGACGACATTATCGTTCTCCGGCAGTCGGTTCATCATTCCGCAGAACGCGATCTTCGCGCTGAGCAGCGACCAGAAGATCTCCAGAAAAGATGCCATCAAGACGTTTAAGATCAGCAGCATTCTGTGCGACGAGTCCTCGTAATGGCGATGCCAGAAAGTCTTAGTCTTTTCCTTAGTCAAATTCATAAATCCTTGCGTAACGTTTGTCGTGCCTTTATTCTGCAAAATTTCTCTCGATATCATCATCCTTTCTTCAAACATAAACGACGCTTCCGTCATCGTGAGATCATCGTCATTTTTGGCATCGTCGCGGAAGTCCGATATGTTGAGCTCGGTGCTGAGGGATTTTAAAGTGGCAGGTAATTTCAGTTCTTCAGTGACGTTGAATAAGTCCTCAGTCGACGTAATATCATCCACGTGAGTATCGTTTGTGAAAACCTTGGCAGGACGAAGGGAATAACGCGGAGCGTCGAGGATTTTTTCTAACGGCCACAGAGATCCACCGGTGCTGTTGGAAGCTGCCGCAACGTCGAAGATCGTGACGACGAAGCAGAGGATCGCGGCTACCAGAGAGAAGAGGCTGCCGTAGAAAAAAATGGTGATGTTCCGGTCGATGTACCAACGTCGCCAAGCGAGGAGACCTGTCACGAACGGCACCAGGCACGCAACGGACAAAATCGGGCCCTGCAAGGACAAGGCGAGGGTACCCAGAAGAAGGGACAGCGCTCCGAGGCCAAAGTGGACCAAGGACAGGCCGCCGACCGTCGACGCTGAGTAACGACGCTCCGATGGATACAAAGACAACAACGGCGGTTTTGTTTTCACTTTGATAACGTACACGTTCTCCGTCATTGTCATCTTAAGTTGCAAATACACTTGATTGCACTAACAACATTTAATTTGACGAGTCCGTCCGAGAGAAAGAATTGCATTAAGTACAATGTGTTCGGCACATTTGTTTGAGATAAATTTAATTTATGCAGTTCACACAGTCTATTATCTTTTTCACATTATTAAAAAGTTTACACTTTTATAAGTATCCGTCACAATGTCGCAAAAGCACAGACTTTATCCAAATTGTTTGTAAAGCATTCGTCGCATTTCTCGCCTCAAACTGTCAAATAAAAAATGTAATGCAGTAACTGCTTATTACAAAACATAAATAAAAATTATAAGAGTACCTAAGACATTTTATAAATGTATTTAAATAAATTTAAATGTTATATACATAGGATAAGTTGATATAAATTAATATAAATTTGTTAATGTAAAACAATATGCATTATATATCAAATAGCTTTTATCATTTATTATAGTTTTCATTAATTTAATCAATAAAATAATAAATATTTCTATATAATATTTTAATATTATTTTTATTTATATTAAATTAGAAATAATATAATATAATAATTTAATTATGTATAAATGTAACGTAAGGTAACTTGATTGATTGGAAAGCAGATTATAAAATTGAAAAAGTAGACGATCGATTGTGAATAAACCAAACAAGTCACGATATGTGATGATTTTACAGTCATTTATTCGGCATTCGATTACACCGGATATGCAACCCATAATCAATTTTGAGACATAGGATTGAGTTGGGAACGTTTATAATAAATTCGTCGATGTTTGATACAGCAAAAGAAACCGCATTGATTTCCGCGCTGCCAGCGAGTACAACTGACCAATTATCGTAACCGCTTTTCGTTTTACTTAATTGAAGTCCTCGTCAACCTCCGCGCCTGGATTTTGCTCCACGCGGCTTTCCGCGAGATAGACATCTTACGCAATCTGTGGATAACAATCGCCTGCTCGTGACAGACTAGAACCAGTCTCGTGCGAAGCAGCTCACACGATTAACATTGTAATAATCATTTTTATCATAAGTGAAGTATAAAGATAGAACATGATTGTATCCGACGTACATAATTGCGAAATTGGTTCTACTTTAATACTTGAACGATCTAGAATAACAGGATTAAAAGAAATTATCCTACACAATAACTGAACTAATATGCAAGTAAAGAATTGCAATTAAATAAATCCAAAACCGGTTTTTATCTTGTAATTTAGTTCAACATTATGGATTATTATATGGATAATTATGAATTGCAACATTATTCATGCGACTGATTCAGTTAATGGGCTGAAGGATTAGACGCGTCGTTACCGTCAATCTTTTCCTTTTTTCTCGTGTTAGGATTATATAACTGATTACGAGATACTGCAATTATGTTGCAAGTGTGCCCCTGTTTCCCCAGGTATTCGTATTTAAGTCAAATTAGCACGTCAAACCGTGTGACTCTTCGGTGAAATATCTAGCAAACTGGGAATTTGCGTTTCAAGATACACAATAATGCAAATATGTATCTAACAAATAAAACCGTATAAAGACTACGCAAAAACTGTAAAATGTTTTCTTTAAATTTAAATGTTATATTGCAAAGTGTAACATACAAAATTTGAGAAATTAAATATCAATTTCGAGAAATAAGATATTTTTAATTAACCATTTATTAAATTTTATTAAATATTAATTGACCCAGGTAATATTAATTTTATCATCAAAGTTTACAAATCTGTAAATTATTTTTCAAAGTCCAACATTTACTAGACATGATAATCGGTTATATGATATACTAAAATTAGAAAAAATAATTAAATTTAATAACATACCATGTCATATAAAAGTAATATTTCTAAATCCTTAAACTTCAATGAAATCAATAATATTTATATGTTAATTTAGTATGTTGTATATTAATTTTATATCAACTTTATGTTCTTGAGCATAAAAATCTGAAGATAAAAATGTATTCCACAAAAATACATAAGATACAATAAAATTTTACAAACTTTATCTTATTGGCGAACTTGCCGAGGCAATGTGCACTGGTGGTAATATATCGATCATGCTCAATACTTTTCTTCGAAAGAATTACTTTCGATTCAGTCAACTTTGAGAGAACGCACTTTCGGATATTACATTTCGTTAGCGTTAAACTCGCGGCTTGATGAACGATCACTCGCGCGTGATACTTGAGTGGCGACTGAACTACGAAGACTAGTCCTCGTTGAAATTGCTACGAAATCCTGAACGAGCCTCCCACGCAACCGACTTGCAGTGAAAGGGACAACAGAGAACAGCGCTGGATAAGCGTACCTTTGACTCGCGTTAAATCCTGTTTATATCATCGACGTACAGCTCGTACTCACGCGGCAAAACGATCTTGGCAATGCGGGAGACAGATAACATCTTGCATTTTTCTCTTACATTCTTATGTCATTCGTCGTTACATATATGAGCATACAAGAGAGAACAATAAAAGCAACAGAAAAGAAGAAAAGTAAAAATAATTATTTTTTAAAGTAATAAAATTTCTTTGTTATGTTTTTGTTATGTTCTTGAAAGATTTAATAAGAATAAACGTGTTAACGGAATTGCGATAACGGAATTCTTTGTATTCCGTTCTTTGACTCGACAAACTTTTCGGAATAGCAATCAGTTGACCTCACTTACCTCTGACGAAAACATGACCCTTCCACTCAGTGTGAAAGTCCCGTTATAATCGAAGGTAACTCTCTCACAGAGCAAACGTATCCCAGGGTCTTCGCGCATGAGCCAACCTTTATTGTTAGCTGCAGAAACACGTGGGTTCAGCACACGACCTTTTCATTGGATCACTTGCAGATTGCGTTACGACAGAATCTCCATAGATATGTAATATAATGAAGAAGCGGTACAATCTAGCGGTTGTTATTATTTCGACTAGATTATAATAAATATGGAAATATCACTTTCTCAGCTTGTTACTTTTGAAAGCGTTTTATGATCGAATAAGCTGAGAGATAAAGCAAAAATTGTTTCTATTAAGAGTTATTTTAGATATCGAGGTCACCTATTACTTATAACGTATTGTATAATTAAATTTATTACCATGATTGTTGACAATCCTAAATTGTTACGATATTTGAGTTAATATTCGTCGCTTTTAATTATGGAGAAATTTTAACGTAGTAAATTTAATTGTTAAAAATTATTAATTTTTTTTTATATTTAATCTTATTATCTAGCTTTCTGTTTCAAATTAAACATCAAGTTTCCATCTAATCTAGGATAATCTTAACGTTACCAAATGCGTATAAAAAATAACAAAAATGAAAGAATAAAACCGCACGTGATTATCGCGTCTCTTACAAGATTTCTTCACGATATATAGTAATCATAGTGATGCATAAGGACTATGATTGCCTAATGCGAAATGGTTCTAACAGGGTTCTGGCAGGATTGTCGTTATTAGTGCTGTTGTGTAATTAAGAGGATGATCGAGAAAGTGTAGCTTCCAATAGCTGTGACGGATAAACTGCACACATTGCGCCATAACGGTGCAGTGTATCTCAACGGATCGCAAGAATCCGTTGGATTGGACGAAAGACAGGACTTTCACGATGTGCAGAAAAATCGTTCTGCCGTCAATAAATCGCTCATGCGAAAACTATGAAGCGCTTTCGAGAAGATCGAATGTCGCATTGGAGACATCGAACTTCCGGTAAGATCGGCGATCAAACCGCAAACTCTTTCAAGCGGATAATAATCGCGTTTTAAAGGAACGTGCAAAAGGAATAAAATCTTATTGTTAGTGCGCGACTCCGCACAACGCAGAGATAACTGCGATCTCCGTGGAATTAGAACGACACATCCCTTCATGATATCATGGTTGACCACCTGTGCGACGGTCTTAGGTGCCGATCCACCCCCGTTGGCTTTTCTGAAAACAAAATGCAGTCTCGGACCTCACAAACGAAAGCTTTCTTGATTACTATGATTCTCTTCTTAGCTCCATGCCGTTCTGACAACCGTGTGTGGCAATATATATAATCACATATACATTAGAATTTTTCTTCCGAAAGGAGAATGTGTAAAAACTGTTACTAGAAGCAGTTGAAGCATGTAATATATATTCTTGTCACTTACTATTTATTGTAGTAATATCGAGATGAAATGAATTATGCGGAGAATATATATTAAGCAAGAAAGTACACAGAAAGTTGTGCTGCGGATGGAAAAGTACATAACATTTTTATAAAAGATATTTATCAAGGTAATTTTCTTGCAATCTTGAACTACAACTATTGAATATTAGCTTTCTATTAAACTAAATATGCATAATGAGATCTCAGCTAATTTAAAATGTATAAAAAGTAAATTATTGTCGTTTATAAGTACTAATATTTGCAGAAAAAAAATTTATATAAATAAATACCTATCAAAATATATCATCTTTAGTCTGCACCATGCGGATATACATATTATATTCCTTTATTACTATCAAAAGCAAATTATATCTATAAAAATAAACGTGCAATAAAGTTATTTCCTAAGTGACATAAGTTATTAGTCTTTATTAGATATCATTATTATTTCCTTATTTTTTGTCTCTTTACATTAATTGCATAATGTAGAATGCATTTACAGAATTGTTGAATTTATTTTAATCCAATATAAAATTAATATAGCTTATAAAATTGTCGTTTCCTGATACGTCAGATATGTTATCAGATATATATAGGTAGACGTATTTAGATATGGAATCTGTTATCGGATTTACTCGAAGAAAGTCGAGTTCCTCTTTACCAGTTATCGTTTAAAATTATAATGTTGTCTGGCAATCTGGATAGTATAAAACGGACACAGTGCAAACGTTTCGACCAAAATTTAACTCTGTTATTTTATTATTTAAGTCGAATTATCGTGACCGAAGTGCAAATTGCTGTTTCCAAATATTTTAAAAGAAAGTGATTCGTGTATGCGCGTTTAAATACTCGATAGGTAAAATTGTTTGTTTTATTAGATCCAACACTTAACACAAAATTTTTTAAGTGAAAAGAAATAACCTAACTATAAACTAATTAATTAGATATAGAATATACATATATTCTGTCATATTGTTTCAGCTATTTCCATTCTAATAACCGTTACTCTTACGAACATCACATATGTTTTTATTGACAATGAAAAAAGCGACGATGGACACGATAATGTTTCTTATTTTCGCGAGTCAGGTGCTACCTATTTTCGGAAAAGTAACTGTATTGCGCGGATCGTTATTATCTGAGAAGCCCGACAAAGTAAAAATGATATGTCTCTCAGAAGACGATGGTGGCGCTCTTGTGTGGAATTATAATTTAATCTGGAAACACTTTCATCCAAAAAGAGATAAATTGGGTAAGTCAATTATCAAAATTGAAATAAGCATTTCTACAGCTTACGAAGTAAAATATACTTTCTCGTCAAAATTATTTCTTTTTTACATGTAGGTATATTAAAATTCTGATCAAAATTCAATTAATATCTATAAAATATTTACTTATTGTACATGTAAATTATTTCAGAATTTCGCGATTTAAATGGATTTAACAATAATGAGATAGATTGCAAAATAAACACAGACATAGGCTGCTTGGAATCATGGACTAAACACAATTGGAATCTTACAAATTCTTTTAAAACACCTATGGCTCCGGTATTTGATAAACGGTGGGAAGGTAAAAGCCTCGTAGTTTGAAAAGAGATTGCAATATATATAGAATGAATTATAAAATTATAAACAAAATATATGTTCAAGATACCTTCAAATAACGTGCACTTAAAATTTTCAGAGTTTAAACAGTACGAAAATTTCGAAAATGTCTATGATTATATAAATTATAATTTTACTACCGATGTAACGTTTTCTTTTTCGGTTCGCGCGTCTCGTAACGTGCATATATTACTTTGTAATGGTAAGGATTATAAAAAAGATTCTTGCTATTGGATTATAATAGGCGGTTGGAACAATACATTGTCCGTCATACGAAAGTGTGTGATGGGGGTGCCTGTACCCGGGGAATGGCCCGCGGAAGGTTCAAAATGCATGAAAACACTAGCTTCTTTCCAGGTATAGATGTACATTTTGCTTCTCCTGCTTGAAGCTATCGTCTTTTCAGTAAAAACGTTTTTGAATTATTCTAAAATCCTGAATAAATAGATAATCAATTGAAAAAACGATTCAATCATCTTTACGCTCTCTATCATTTACGACATATCTTCCTAAGAATAGAATCGTCCAAAATCTAAATCCGCAAAAATTGTCGCAAGATCTTTCATACACATACACACACACACATTTAAAATTACTTAATAATTAATACAGCACGCACCATTGTCTGGAAATGAATGGCGATCGTTTATTATTACATGGAACTCTGAAATGAGGAGCATAAATGTTTATGATCCTGATATGATTATTATGGGCTATACAGACGAGGAAAAACGTGAGCTCTCAAACAATAATTACCACATGTTCATCAGAAGCGACACAGCGATGTTATTTCGATTTCATACATGTGAGTGCAGATTTTCAATAAATGTCCATCCGTCAAAATTATCTTAAATCCAGCATTAAGCGACGAGGAAAAAATTATGTACATGATATGTTTTTCAGACAATTTTCTGCATACGACTGTCGAGAATGCTGTTTTAACAAGTCCCATATTTCAATTTAATAATGAAACAACATGCGTACAACTGTTAATTGGTCTCTGCTTCGAATGCGATGCACATGTAGTGTTGCGTGATTTCACGAACGATAAAGTGTTGGAAGTGATAACAGTAAAAGGTTCATCGAATATCGTGATGCACGGCTTACCTATATGGCAATCCGTCAAAATTGAGAGAATATCGATCGATTATAGTCATAGAGTGATAATCCAATTGATTCCTAAACTCAATGAGCATTATAGGCAGCATAGCTCGAATCCGTTGTGGGCGATAGCGAACGTTCGTCAATGTCCCCGAAATGGTGCAAATCTTATATTTTTTAATTTTCTTGTTATTTTTGGAAATTTCTTTATGTTAATTATAAATTATGTATTTTGCATGTTTGTCAAAGAGTTATAAAAGTTTTCCGATAAATTAATTTTTTAATATATAAAACTTACAATTAGTTCATTATTTTTTAGGAGCTTTGAGGAAAGGTGTTATGATTTTTAGTCAAGATTGGAATAAACAGCTTGGCTATTTTTGACATGTCAAAAATTATTTTATGATGAACATGCTGTCGTGAATCCTTTATCACGCGTTAAACCAAATATAAACCTGAGTAAGTGTTTTACTGTCGCAGTTTTGCTGATTACATCCTTGATATGGCAAGCTAGAAAAATTATTTTACAATAGGTATATTGTATCATTTTTTTTCAGATGATGCAAACTGTCCTCAAGAAAAGATTGGACCGCAATGTTTGTTTTCTTGTGAACATGACCTGAATAGTAACTCTGACTGTAAGGGAACCAAAATCTGTTACGAAAATGGTTGCGCATGTGCACCGGGTTTTATAGGAGACTGGTGTTCTGAACGTAAATTCCTAATTCCGCCAGTATTATTTTTATTTACGAAATATTCCAACATTTAATAAGTTAAATTTATTAAATGTTTAAAGCTTGTGAATCAAACACATATGGCCATGACTGCAAGAAAACGTGCGGCTCATGTCTCTACGAAACACTATCTGAGAAACGGTGTAATAAAGTAACTGGAATGTGTAGTAATGGGTGCAATAATACTAAAGAAATTTACATACCACCTTTCTGTCAGACAAGTAACAATGTTTTTGTTATACTTATTAAACACATAGGGGAGAATGGGGGAATCACGGTCATCAGGCAATGCCGGTCACCTGTATTTTACATAAACCAACAGTTATATCAAACTTTTTTTGTCTCTATCCGTTTACATACATGATTATTGACTAATTTATTATGCCGTGCCTATTAAACCAACATAAATTAATAAAAATCTGGTGATTCTTATTCTACGCCTTTTTTCTTATAAGAATCGATGTACTTTTAATAAGGGTTTTGCGAAATTTTTAGTAGTTAAAATCACATCTAACCGTTATTCATGACTTTTTTGGTTCTTCAGCTTCCATTTCGCCCATATTAAAACGATGACATCATATAAATATTTATTATTCAATATAACAAATTCACTCGTTTTTTGGGGTAACGGTAGTCGCTTGTACGGGGAAATCACAGTCGAGTAACTGTCACAGCGTAAATATCGGTATATATTTATACCACAAATTTGGTAGAATTTATCCAAATTCAGTGAGAAAGAAATAAGAATTGATATATAGCTTGATTTACATAGAAAATACATTCAATTTGATGGACATTTCAGTCTTGAAATAACGCCGGAATTTTAGGTTAGACGCCGAACCCTGCTAGTGATCAACTGGCATTACCCCAAACATGACCGTAGGTAGTCCCCCGAAAGCTGACTGCGGTTACCCAAGAGGCGACCGTAATTACCCAACACGTCGGACAATTGCGGTCAATTCAGAGATTTTTATAATCAATGCTGGCTTAATTATTTATTAGCTTTCTTGACTTTTATGCTTCTACTTTCGAAGAATGATTGATAAAGTATCCGTCAACTATTCCATTTTGGTTCTAAAGATTTTTCTTTTTCAGAAAATAAGAAATAATTCTTAGTGACTGTAATTCCCCCATTCTCCCCTATTTATAAGATGCAAGCGTACAAATATACTGATCATTTTGCAGACATAGACAAGCCGAACACACCTGTGATTACTTTTATAAGCAAGACAACTATTTGGTCTCTTGTTTCTATGACATGGAAAGACGAATACGACGAAATGTCGATTTTTTATTCTTTTGCCATTAAAGTAAATATTATTTATTATAAATAGTATTTAATACGATCTTCTTTAATGTTATACTTTAAAGTAATGACGTAATTAGTAATGACAATTCTTTGAGTTACTAAATAAAATTTATGATTGATAAAATATCTGAATACACGTATAACATCCTATATTTCTATTGTATTCGTGCGCTCGCTTGTGCAATAACAAAATAAGAGACAAAGAAATTAATCTTGTAATACATTTTTACAGGGACAAATTACATATTACGTTCAACATTCATGGAAGAGATTATTCCGAAATATGATATACTTGATAGGATATTTTGAGAACTTGGAACCTGCTACTACTTATCAGATCAGATGCAGTTTACGTATTGCAGACATACAAATACATAGTAATTGGGAAATAGCTGAGACTGAGTGCATTCGTAAGTTAATATTTAACATTTTTCTATTATTTATAATTTATTAACAAATTTATTAATAATTCTAATGACCGTTAACTCACAATTTATTATCAATAACTTTATTATTTTTAATACAATATTAGTGTTGGAATTATTAGTCAAGATAATTATTACTTTGTATCTTTATTATGCAGAAAGAAACAACTGCAAATATTGCTACAAAATATCTTACTGCACATAGAAAACTAAATTTTATTAATATCAAACATGTCAATGCATAATATAATACCTTTATATAATAATTCTTTGTATAATGATACAGCGGCTGAAAACTTCAACGTAACGCCCGAAGAAAACGGCATGATAATTGATTGGCGAATCAATCCAAATGTATGTATATAGATGTTTTATGTTAAAAGTTTAGATTTAGATTTTTTTTAAAATCTTGTATGTGTAATTGCATTTAAATATTTTAATACGTTGCATAGTACTTGCATAAATAAAATTTATGTTTGTTTTTTTATTATAGCAATTATATTCATGTCCAGCAAATTGGTATTATCTGGTAGTTCGCAACATAAATACGAGTGAGCCAGTCGTTTCTGAATTAGCTATGTCTTTTCCTTATAAATTGCAAAGTTTGCCATCATACACTTCTTTCGATGTGACCATATTTCATAAAGATCACGTACTATTTTCCAGGGAAATTCGTACGTTTGAATGCAGTGAGTTTGAATATATCTTAGAAATATGTAAAAAAAAGTTTGTTTGCATGTGTACATCATTGCATATATATTTAAATTATAAACATTTTTTTTACAAATATTCACAGTTCCATCTAGAGTGTTAGATCTTCCAAGTTTGCTTATAGCCATTATATTGTTCCTCGTCGCGACAGTCACAGCGTTTTATTTGTACATAAGGTAATGTCTCTTGTTCTACTTTTTAAAAGATTTCTATCTTAAAAATAATAATATTCTGGCCTTTTTTTTCTTATCTACTTATTCATATCTGTCGTGTAAACGTTTTAAAAGATAAAGCTATAAGAGTTGTTGATGCTAATTAAATTAAATATTAATAAAGTACAGATTAGTTCTCTTTCAATCCGATGTGATTTTGATAGGAAAAGACAAGGGATTGAACAACCAATACAAGATGTAGATGAGATAGCTTTGTCGCAGGACATTGAGACCTACGAACATAAAACAAAACATGCAAGAGAGGACAATGAAAGCAATGGAAAAGAAGAGAAGTAAAAATAATTATTTTTCAAGTAGGTAATAAAATTTCTGTGTTATGTTCGTAAATGTTTTAATAAGAAAACAAGTGTATTAATATATTATTATAGCTGAATTTTATGTATTTAGCTCTTTGACTCGAATTTTTCGGAATAGTTATCAGTTGACCTCGCTTGCTTCTCACGAAAACGCGACCCTTCCATTCAGTATAAAAGTCCCGTTATAATCGAAGATAATTCCGTCAGAGAGAAAATGTATCTCAGGTCTTCGCAGCAACATTGTTAGCTACAGAAACATGGATTCGGCACATGACCTCGTTGGATCATTTACGTTATGAATCCCCATAGAGAGATATGTAAAACAATGAAGAAGCAATCTTTCGATCAATATTACTCTCTGATTACATTATAACGAATGGAGAGATTGCTCTCTTAATGTTACAAAAGATATTTTTATTGCAAAAATTATCTCAGAAATCGAGATTATCTTATAACATGTATTATTATATAGTCAAATTAATCATTAGGATTATTAACAATCCTAAGTTAGAATGATATTTGAGTTAATATTTGTTGCTTTTATACACGGAGAAATTTAATTTTATGCGCTTTAATCGTTAGAAGTTATTAATTTTCTTTCAAAATTAACTTATTATCAACCTAACTCTTTTAAATTATATAATTACTCATTAAATATCAAGTTTTTAGCTAATGGAATGCAGGATAATCTTAACGTTACCAAAAGCGTATAGAAAGTAACAGATGAAAGAATATAAAACCGCACGCGATTAGCGCGTCTCTTTTAAGATTTCTTCACGATAGTAATCATGGATGCATAAGGATTATGATTGACTAATGCGAAATGCTAAGGATCGTTATTAATGCTGTTGTGTAATTAGGAGGACGATCGAGAAAGTGTAGCTTCCAATGACTGTTGCGGATAAACTGCACATTGCACCATAACGGTGTATATCTCAATGGATCTCAAGAATCCGTTGGATTGAACGAAAGAGAGAACTTTCACGATGTTACAGCAAAATCATTCTGTCATCGATAAGTCGTTCATACGGAAATTATGAGGCGCTTTCAAGAAGTTCGAACAAGAAGGAGAACGTCGCATCGATGACATCGTAACTTCCGATCAAACCGCAAACTTGCTCAAGCGGATGAAGTCGCGTTCTAGAGGGACATGCAAAAAATCAAATCCTAGTGCGTGACTCCGTACAACGAATGGAAATAACCGCGATTTGTGCGATCCGTTACATATGGAGCAAGCCGGAATAAGGACGACTGCATCAGTGTATAGTTGGATGTGGCTGTTTGCATTGCCCAATAGTATTAATTGAAATAAGCAATATGTAATATCTATAAGCATTGCATTTTATTGATTTGGTTTGAAAGCATCACATTCACAAACTATAGACTTAACGTTTCTAGATTTATTCAAAGATGCGAATATATATAAAATGTAAGCGTTATCGAGCATCGTTTTTCTTAAAACACGAAGAATTGATGCTAAAATAAAGAAATGTACCTCTAGAAATTTTTTAAAAGCAAAGAAACGTTCGAGATAGAGAAATCTTGTCACAGCGACGATTCGATTAATAGTTCAAGCGTGAAAATATGTCGATCAGGGGGTCGATCTGGTTTCTATCACTTTTTTTTCTCTGTGTCTGTACTTTCACGCGAGCGTGCATCCGTAAAAAGGCCCCGAAAAAGCGTACTTTTGGCGCTCCCGTCGTATAGGCCACGCGCGCCGCGCCGTTTCGAATCCTTTCATTAAAGTGACTTTTCGACCGTTAACGTGCCGGTATGCCTAAGAGCACGAGAGATATATATTCGGCACTCGGCGAGAGCGAGCGAGGCAAACGATGTGTTTGCGACCGAAATGCATTCGTGTTGGAGCAGCTGTTACTCTATCGGGGCACGCGTCTCAACGGTCGTGGCAGCTGCCCAGAAAATCGGCTATGGTATCCTCACTCTGAGTTCTTTCACGTCCATCTAATTTGGAGCTGGTTTTATTTTATACATCTAATTATATTATTTGTGCATTATTATAAAATAAGAAGATATTTATCTGTACCTATATGTTAAAAAAATAAAAATTGAAATAAAGTAATTTGATGTACAGTTAAGATAGAAATTAAATTCACAAGACTATAATAGATATTAACAAATGTATAATCGTACAGTATTTATTTTTAACAACGGTTCCGTCAAAAAGTTTCTCATTTTTTTCTTTTCCAGAAAGAAAAATGTTTATATTTTTATTTTAAGTAATTACTATGGAAAGCGAACAATTACCTATATTTAATATCCCGATCGTTCAAGAACATAATGAGTTTTGCATAAACATAAATTTTTATGTTAAGCCGCGAAAAACTTACAATTTACTCCGATGATAGACGCATTCTTCGGCAGGCATTTAAAGTTTAAATTACTCCGTCAGAAAATCGTCGAACAACAGAAGCAACGGTCGAAATCCTGAGCGAAGTACATTATAGTTGAAGGGCCCCCCACTCTGTGAAGGGACACCGGGCCCGTATTACGTGAAACTCCGTGACAACCCCCCGAACAAGCGCGTATACACGCGCAGATACGAGGGAACGCATGGAGAAACGCCCTTTGCGCATCTGCTGTTAAGGGAACTCGCGAGACAGTTTAACGAAGGCAACGGTCGTGAGCACATCGCGTAGCGATTGAAAGTGCACATCCTTGATGGACATTTTTACGCGCCGACACATTTCGTATTTCGTTCGGAAGGAATTAATCCTTAATTTTATAATTAAGATCACAATTAAATTCAGAATTTTTTATTAAACTTTAAATAAAAAGTAAAAAACGCATTTGTTACTAAAAGTACATCGTTATTTTGACGCAGATGAGACTTTTGATTATTTAGCGGCCCTGTTTTCTCCGAAGAAATCAAGTGAGCGATTGAAAATTGGTGTATGGGATAATGTCATTTAACTGTTAAGATAAGAAAGAGACACATGAGGAATAGCTTCAATGTGCTGGAATATTTTTGAAATTTGTGCACAAAGATGTGTAAAAAAGTTTGCAAATTAATATGTAAAATTGACTCACCGCCGATGCAAATAGTGAACCTCGCATTGGAGACTTGGCGATCTCCTATTTATGTCAGTAGTATACTAGTAATACTCGTCAATCGATCTTAAATTCTGGTGGTTTTAGATTTTTATTCTGATTCCATTAATATATAAGAGTGTCTAAAAGAATCGTCAATTTGTGTGTGTTTGTGATCGTAAAAGGGATTATATTTAACAATATTAGTGAGATTTGTCAGTGCTCCATAATATTTAATAATTTCGTCTATAATTCTCGAAGATCTGACTGTTGTGATTACTTCTAAATAGGTACTCAATAGAAGTTGTCGCGAAAAGTTCAAATCAATTTTTATTAATAAAATGTGCCAGACAAAATATTTATTAATTCTCGTTGTGTTTTACATAACATATGGATTTGGAGAACATTTTATTCTAAACGGAATTTGCGACAGCAGTCCGCAAAAATTCATAAAGAAGTTCTTTAAATCATGCGTTAAACCTACTACTTATTTAGCTAATAACGTCTCAGACTTGACCATTTAACTCTCAATTTATCTCTGCAATTTAACGCCAGATTTATCGTTCGAATCAAACCTAAATATATACCAGTTGAATTTAATACTTTTCTTGATCATTTACAAGTTTTTAACAACAAGCTTCTCAACGAAGATTGCCTCGCGAAAACGTTTATTTTTCTTCTTTTATCAAAAAAGCGAGAAGATACACATTGTTCGATGAGATAGCTACGAACAGCAATCATGGCTCAGCCACCTGAATCGGTGCCGGTGCATTGCTACACGAATCCGTCATTCTGCCGTCAATCGGAGTACATCCCGGACGATCATGTTAACGACCTGCCGCCGCCGCCGCAGCAGTTTCAAGGAAGCGACGATTTACCGCCGCCTCCGCCGCCGTTGCAATTGCAATGTCACGCCGCGGGTCAGAGCAATCCGGCCTTCCAAGCCCCGCCGGAGACCACGTTGGACGTCTGCGAGTCACGAGACCGGTATTGTTATCTGGAGGGTAACAGGGGTGCCCCCACGCACAGGAGATACGCCAGTCTTCCGGTGGAGGAGTCTCGCGTGACTTACAACCAGTCCTCGCGATACGAATACATAGAGCAGGACGAGGCGGAGAGGAGCCAGTTGCCGCGCAGGAACTCGTCGAGGTACGAGTTCATTCCACACCAGCAGGTGCAACAACGTTCCGCGCCGGCGACCAACCAAGACGATCGAGGAGGGCCGCAGACGCGGACGTGTCGCGGTAATGCCGGTAGATACGCTCTTATACCGGGTGACCAAGACTATCAAGAAGACGGCCCGCAATGGAGTAATGCGAAATCGGCGCCTCGACATATCAACACTCCTCAGGGTAATTATCCAGATTTCATCTGTACATAGTTTTAAAAATATAAAATCTTTCTTCGCGTTTTATTGTCGGTTTAATATAAATCGATCGATTATTTGAGTATAAAGTATGAAAATAAATATAATATATAAGTAACTGGTTCAAAATTTCTAATTGCACAATTTGCAACAGGTCGTTACATCAGAGTACCTTTGCAAGAAGAGATTCCGCCGGCACTTCCCGACAGAAACGCGCAAGTGCTCTCGGTGTCGCCAAAGAATAACTTAGCCACGCAGAAACTGCATGAAATACTATCCACACCCAGAAAACCGAGATCCAGATCCGAAGAGAGAACACTATCGCCGAAGAGACAACAATCATTCAATCAGACCGGCACACCGCAACGAAGGGCACTCACTCCTGCCGAATCCCCAAATGGTTTGAAATTTATTATTGCATTGTTCTCTTTAATGTGGATATTGCATAATATATATTATACTAAATAATATTTTTTATGATAGAATAAATAAATATTATATAAATTAAATGCTAATAAATCCACCATTAAAATTCTAGAGAAATATATCCGCTCAGAAATTGAAAATATATTCTCTAGATACAATCCTATCACATTATGCTGTTTGTTTTATTTAATTAATTAATTTTTAAATAATTTTTCAGCTAACGAAATGGAATATTTCTTTTTCTGTCAGGTCGTACCTTCAGTCCAACGCGCACAACTCCTCAAGGGACACCTCACCGAGCCTTCTCGCCCACAGGACCTCAGACTTCGACGCCTAACAAGGAATCATCGGCACGCAGATGTCTTCCCCTGCTGGAAAATTCATCCCGACAGCAGGATCTTTGTCCGGCCAGTAATTGCGGCCGGCTTCGTTACGTTGGTACCGCTCCGGTAGATTTAATGAACATGAGTCATGAGCCGCCACCTCGCTACGGTTATACGGAAAGCGGCCTCGAGTCAATGCCGATGATGTCCGGATCGCCTAAATATCAGATGGTACCCGCCGATCAGAAGAACTATCAAAGCGTGGAAAGTGCATTTATGGCTCGAACCGCCGTCGTAAGTGATATTACTGAACTAAGCAGATAATGATATAGTATAGATAAAATAAAATAATCATTAGTCTAATGAAGATTCTATTAATATTAGGTACCACCATTATCTCCTCCGAATAGCGACGCGAATACGACGATGGCGAGCGGCATGGAAAAAAATGACAGAAAGAGCGCACCGATACTTCTGATATTAGTTGGTCTCCTCACATGTGGCCTCGCTCTGTACCTCTCTTGGTCTCAAGGAAGGAGGTACAAATTCTTGACGTTTATTTAACAATTCTCAAAGAAAGAACTTATTAAATAAGATATTATAATATTCAGCATCAGTTTCACTCACAAACAGTAATTACTTGAACGTTTTGGAAGTATATGTTTCTTCTACATAAGTGTTAAATAATTTTATAATAAATATTTTATAATCAATAGGAAAAACGTTGTTTTTAGATACTTTTTATAATCAATAGGAAAAACGTTGTTTTTAGATACTACTTCGACAGTGCAGTTGGTTGCGGTGCCTGTTGCGCTCTAGCAGGTGCATGTAGAAGTCTGCGAAAGACCTGGACAGGACTTGGCCTGGCTGGACTGTCGGCATTGAGCTGTGCTGGTCTTCTGCTGCTCGCCGCTAAATCCCCGAGGGATGGCACACCCCTTCATGATATTACGGCCGGCGCCCTGTGCGGCGTGTCGGTCTTAGGCGCTGGTTTAGCCTTGTTGGCTCTTCTGAAGCCGAAATGCAATTTCGGACGTCATAGACGAGTACATTCTTGGATACCACGGTTCTCTCCTTAAGTCCTAATGCCGTTTTGACGACCGTTAAACATAATGATAATTACATTGGATAATACAATGGATATTCTTGCCACATAGTTGAAAAATAATATTTTGTTCTACAAATATCGAGATAAAATAAATTGTGCGAAGAGTACCTACTAAGAGAATGTACTTCAGAGTTTTGTGAATGGAAAAGCATAAAACGTTTTTCCAAAAAGTATTCATTGAAGATAATTAATTTTTTTTTAATCTTGAGCAGTCAAATGTTAGTCTTCTGTACGATTACATATACGCAATAAATCTCAGCGACAAATTTAAAATGTATAGAAAGTGGATTATTGCCGTTCATAAGTACTATTAAATAATACTGCTTATAAGAATTGTTGCTCAAGCTCCTAAATTAAAATTTTATTCTATTAAAGTTTATAAATTTCTTTAACATATTTTTCTTTCAACATATTTTTAATGTCTATATGTTTCTAAAATTTATTCTGATGTTTTACTTATTTAGCGCGGATACGTACAACGATTAAGATTTTCATATATTTTCGTAGATATGAATAGTTTAAAAGCTATTAGCATTTATAAGATAAATCATACGTACTTATTAACATCGTTACGTCATAACGCACGAGGCAGCTTTATAAATAACGCCTTCAAATGGTACCAAAATTTCAGATTGAAGATATAAGAAGCGACTTATTTTTGATAAACTAAAAATTATATTGTAGAAAGTAAAAATAATGTGAAAATATACTATACAATACAGTTTAGAAACATATTTATAACTTTGTTACCATCCTCGTTTCAAGTAAACATTAAATTTATATGCGATATAATTATTTACAAAAATTCGTGGCACTTTTTTCAGAAATGTAAAGATAATTAAATTTGAATTAAATCGAATCAATTTAATCAAGGGGACAGAAGGGATTTTACTACTCCAACGATATATTTGTCGGAAAAAAATTATAATTTTAAAATTAAACTATTAATAATAATTGCGCATCACCAACCGCGCTTGGCTCTTATTTAGCCCGTTATCTACACTGGTTGTTCCAAAGCAAGCCTATACTTCCAAAATTAAATTTGAGAAATAAAATAAATTAAAGGAATAAATATCTTGAAGAAAAATATCTAAATTGCTAAGAAATTTACATTTTGTGTAAATTTATTATTTAATTACAAAAAAAGTAAAATATATCTTATAAGAAACATTCGCAGGAAAAAAGTTAACATATATAAATATCTATATAGGTACATATACAAAAAATAAAACTCATGAAACTAATTAAATTGATCGAATTGTTAGCATTTAAAAAAAAATGTAACCAAAAATATCTATGGTAATAAATATTTGTTTATTTAAACGTTATGTTGATATTGAAAGGCTGTTTTCATCGATTGCCTTCTTCGAATCAGTTAGTCACACATAATTATTTTTTTATTAGTATACATTTAATCAGTTTCGTGAGTCACTGTATCATCTCTTAGTCTTATCTTATACCTATACAATACAACTTCTTTATTACTGTCAAGAAAAAAATTACATATTATTGTATAATTTATTATATAATTATACATATATCCATTACACATGTAAACGTGTAAATAAAGCTATCAAGTTTTTATAGTACCTGTTAGTACCTAATATATTCTAATTTAATAAAAAAATAAAATAAATATAAAGTAAAATCAGTGTATTTTATTGAAATGCACTGATAAACAGTGATAAGTATATCACTGAATTGATTCAGTGATGTACTTATCACTGTATATATTTCAGTGTACATATATTTCACTGATTCTACTTTAGAGAGTAGGTATATATAGATATCGTTATTTCCTGATGCGTCAGGCGCGCTTAGTAGATATTAAATTTGTTACCGCGGAAGTCGAATTCCTTTCTACCAGTTATTGACTATCGTCCAGCAGACTAAATATGTGTAGTATACACGGATTTTATTGAAATATAGTGCATTGTACAATAGATAAAGACTGTATCATTAGATTAATCTCAGCAAAATTTGTTGAAATGATACGAAATAACGTAATTAATTAGATATACATATGTAATATATCTTTAGTTATGTTGTTTAATCTACTTCCATCCTGATAATCGTTAGTCCTACGAAAGCATAATGAAAAGCATATTTTCGTTAACAATGAAAAAAGCGTCGATGGGTGCGCTAATTATCTTCGCGTTCTTTATCTTTGCGAATCAGATGTTGCACATTTTCGGAAAAGTAACCGTATTACGTGGACGCGAGTTACTTTCTTAAAAACCCTATAAGTTAAAATTGATATGCCTCTCAGAAGATGATGGCGGCGCACTTGTGTGGAACTATAATTTAAACTGGCAATATTATTCTCCAAAAAAAAAACGATTTTGGTAAATTTTATTTATCAAAATTAAAATAAGTATTCTTACAGCTTACGGAGCAAAATACAGTTAAAAGTATACAATTATTTTCATCATGTTTACATTGTACTAAAATTCTAACTAAAATAAAAAATTGTTATCTTTAATATTTTATAAATAGACTTATTCATAAAACATTCAATTATATTTAAATCGACAATGCACTTATCATAAACGCGCGCATTATTTCAGAGTTTTACGATTTAAATAAAGTTAGCAATAATGAGATAGATTGCAAAATAAACTCAAACAAAGGTTGCTTGGAGTCATGGACTAAAAACGACTAAAGTTTTACAAATTCTTTTAAAACACCTATGGGTCCGGTATTCGATCAACGATGGGAAGGTAAAAGCCTCGCAGTTTGACAAAAAGGATTGCGATATATAGAATAAAATATAGACATAGTCTATAAGTCCTATCTTTTAGTGGTCTCTCAAGGAGGCCTAGTCCACTGAAAAAATGATTAGAGTAATAATTATTAGGTTGGTGCAAAAATAATGTCGGTTTTTAACTTTTAACTTTAAATGCACATATCTCAGCTCAGAATAAACTTAATTAATCGAAACAAGAACCATTAAAATTTATACATTTTTGCCAACGAAAAACAAGTTTATTTATTCCAGTAATATAAAATTCTACAGTTTTGAAATCGACGAATTCTTTGAAGGCGTTCTCAGCTGCTGCTTGGTTGTTGAAGATTTTCTCCTGCAAGAAGTTGTGGAGATGTTTGAACAAATGCTTGATAAAGCAACGAAATACGTCGATCTTTTTGACGTTTGGATAATTCACGAAAACTCTTTCTCATCTTTTATAGGACGAGTTAAATATATTGTATATGTGTATCATACCCGCCTAACCTTAAAAATATATTAAGATTATGTGGAGATAATAAATGTTCAACTCATCCTATAAAAGATGAGAAAGAGTTCTCGTGAATTATATATAATTCCCATTAAAAATTACCGATTTTGAACTGCGTAGAAAGTTGACTGTAACCTGACCTTAAAAGTTGACGGGAAGTCGGCTTTTTGTTATGACGGGAAGTCGGCTTTCCGTCATGACGGAAAGTCGATTTTTAATCGGTGGATTTTGGGACATTCGCCAACTTTAAGTCGACTTTCGTCCTTAAAAAAGTCGACTTCGCTGCCAAGTCACTTTCGGTGAGAGTCGACTTTAAGTCGACTTAAAGTCGACTTTGTGCTCTTAGGGTTACTACAAGTACTAAGCTCTTCTTTCGTATTTTTCTTAATTATAGCCAGACAACATGCATGTCTATAAAAAAACTTTAAAAAACGTCTTAAATGTCTATAAAAAAAGTCTTAAAAACGTCTTAAAATAATGTCTAATCTACGTCCTAATGCATTGTATTAAAGACATCGTAAATAGTGACATAAGACGTCCCAAAGACGTTTAAACTACGTCTTTCTGAAATCTTTTTAAGACGTCTAGGGATTTTTATGACGTCTTTTATGCCCGGTTTCTTCACCGTCGGATAACTTTTTCCTTAGGATAAACTCACTCTTCGTCTCTTTCTAACTTAACTCTTAGAAAGAGACAAAGAGTGAATTTAACCTAAGGATAAAGTTATCCGACGGTGAAGAAACCGGGCATTAGACGTTTTTATGACGTCAAAATGTTATCTGGGAAAATTACTTTTGTAAACTGAATTTGTTTTTTAAGATGATTTTTTGAAAATTATATATTTGCGCTGGTTATGACATATGTAGACAATATATAACACTTACATTAAATTAAGAAGTAGTCTACCACGTAAGGCAGTTGGCTCACGATCCGGAGATCCCGCGCGAGTTCGAGTCCCACTAAGGTAAGTGTGTTTTTAAAACATTCAATCATTATTATAAATTTATATTTTCAGATAGAATTATCATAGGCTGCATCTTAAGAAACAAATTTAGTTAAAAAATAATAATAAAATTTAGAAATAAATATAATTTTTTTTTATTTATTAAAGTGCCTGCCGTAGCTAAATTTTTGTGACCTTTACCTAACGTCTACAGCTAATTAAAAATAGCTACGCTGCTAAACTTTTATTTATCCATATGTTACGACTGAAATTTAGCTACCGCACACAAATTCTTGCTACAGCAACTAATCTTTTTTTTCCGTGTGCTTATATAACCCGCACGCATGCGGCACTCACGCGAGTCATATGAGTATCAATTGAGGACGCATCTGTCTAGCACCATGAGTTTGCACGCCTTGCAAATTATCCGCACGACGTGCATGCATCGTGAGCTCACTTAGCGGGCATTTTGTTATCTGGGCAGGTTTTAATTATAGAAATAATATTAAACGTTTAAAGATTGTTAAAGTTTTTACTTGAAGAAAGCAGAGGTCTTCTTATCTTATTTGTTATGTCTGAACGACAAAACTGTTGCATGCATTATCACATTAGTAATTTAGAATAGTATTTCACAATTTTCGAAATCGTCATTTATTAATATCTATAAATAATTTTAATTACATGTTAAATTTTATTGTCACGTACTTGTGCTTATTACTAACACATTTTTATTTATTATTTAGATACACTTATTTTCTACATCCTTTTAATCATCAGAATTTTTTTGCACGTGTAATCAATATTCATTTAATTAGAATTAAATGTAAATTTTGATGGAAGAGTTCTTCACCCGGTAAAAATTTTTTACATAACATATAAACATATATGAAAATATATAAATATATATAAATGTACATATATATACACATGTATACATACATATATGTATATACACACACATATATATATATATACAATGTACCTATATGTATATATATTTCAAAATAGTAAACAAAAACGATTTAAATTAAAAACGCGTCAAAATCGAATGTATAGACTGACACATTCGGATATCTTTTCTTCCAATTGTTAACCAAGCAATCGCAAATTTTGCAGTGTATAAGATGAAATTCTTGCAATTTAGGACAATGTTCCATAATAACGGAATATTTATCAGCTGTATTAACTCGATCATTCGGATAAATTAGATATAACCGTTCCAAGTTTTTGCATTGCGTTAGTAATTCCAAAATGCGATCAGTGAAGTTAATACCGTACAAATATAATACTTCTAGGCGTTGACAGGAAGAAAGCAATGTGCTCACAGGACTAGATATGGCGATTCTGTAACAAAAATCATACAATTATTATATAGTATACTTTAATCGTCAAAAGAAATTACGTTAATTTTTTTAAAATTCTCGAAATGCAAGAGAAGCAAACACAAGTTTTGATAAGGAATACTCACTGATCGGAGGTGTATCAAATTCTCCGGAGGCAAAAGATTAGTATCTAATTAGCTTGAAAGACCAGAAGGAGGGTATTGCGGTCTCCCTCAATGCGAGAAAAGTGAATGTTGCGGCGTGTAAAGCATACAAAAAGCGAAAAGCGACTCATCGCCCGGCACGTGCCTCGATCGTTTTCTCGATGCAAGTCCTGGTGATTCCTTCTAGGTCTGCGCAACCAGGTAGCAAGCAGCAAAGGCAGGAAGCAAGAAAAGGCAAAGAAAGCAAAGTCCAGCAGGTAGCAAGCAAAGGCAGAAAGCAAAGCGAGCCTTAAGGCCAGGCATGCAGGCAGAGAGGATTCGTGCACTCGTCCAAGATGAGAGTTCGCGATATGTGTAGTAGACGGCGAGACTCTTCGATGTATTCTCAGGGACAACTTGATGATGAGTTTCGATGTGTGCTCGACGAGGACTAGACAGTGAGTGCGGGAGCGATCGAGCGATCATGCATAGCGAATAATCTGCTATTCTGCATGCTCCCCGGCATGCTCCCTTTTCGACAAATGCTCCCGCGTCGGTGGATGAACGATGGCAGCACCGATTAATGAGTAGCACGTGATATCATCAGTATCGATCGCGATCCACCGATGTCTCGCGTAAATAACAAACTATAAAAGGGCATAGACACATTGCGAGGAATGAGGAACAAGGAACAGAATTCATAGTTGCATCCTCTTTCAATGGACGTGCATTGAAAGAGGATGCGACTATTAATATCTATTTCTTGTTCCTTATTCTTCGCATTGTGTCTGAGCCTTAAATCTAAGGTAAATCTATGCTAATTGATATTATTGTAACAATGCAAGCGAGTTTAACTATGCAACTATAATGTTATATAGAATCGAACTAAAGAGCGAAATTCACTACTAGAAAGCTATATGCAATTTTATACAAGGCGATGCGCCAAATACAATAACATATGTATTTAAAAAGAAATTAAAAAGCACACACTTACTTGTCATCACTTGTAATAGTCACTTTTCGTAAATTTTTACAGTCAGCGAGGACGTTAATACCCCGCAATCTAAATCTACTTGTGTTATGTAAATGTATTGCTTCCAAGTCCGGACACGATTTTCCCAACTCTATTGCAACTACGTCTAGGTCTATGATAATATTGGATGCAGGTCCCAAATGTAATATACGCATCCGTTGATGTTTTTGCAATATTTTGCAAAGTCGTTGAGTTTGGATCCTTGTACCACTAAGGGCTAAATTTTCCAAACCGTTCAGTTTTTCAAGATACCTAAATCCTTTGTCATCTATGGGACACGCACGTAGATCCAATTCTAAAAAGAAAATGTATTAATTATATGCAATTTACCAATCTTGACAATTATATATTTTGTTTATTTATACATACCTTTCAAATTTTTGCATATCTCTGAAATTTTACGTAGGGTAAAATTGTTGACAGATGAGCAGTAAGTTAATCTTAAGTGCGTTAAACGCCTGCCGCACTTATCTATAAATGTTACGAAATCCGTAATATCAAACACGCTTTGTGTAAGATCTAACCGCTTCAAATATTTCCAACTATACGTAAAGTTAGAAAGTTGTCTAAGATATACACATCTTGAACATCGTATGTTCAAACGTGTGTAGAGTTCAGGATCTCGTGTTAAATTATTGAAGCGCTTATCTACTTGATTCATGCGGCATAACGTCATAAAATCCAAGTATTTTAAAATTTCTAGCAGTATTTCATTCTGCAAAGATAAAATATAAAACTTTAATACACCAGATGACATTGCAATAAATACTATTATAAGAAAGAGACTTCTTAGAATACTTACAGGAAGCGCAGATAAAGTGATAGGTGATAGCTCCTTGGATTCATCCAAAGAGAGTTTTATACGCTTGGCACAATTTGAATGACTTTTTAATAAAATAGGATGCAAGTATCTCTGTCCAAAACTTATAGGTCTGTCCAAAGTAATCCCTAGTTGCACATAACAAGGGATTACTTCTCGAGAAGTCCCTGTATCGCTGCAGTAACATCAAAACAAATTAATTTTCATTATTAACAGAATAAAAACATATTGAATATTACTTAATGTCAACAATTATAATACCTTTTACAAATAAAGCAATATTTGGAAAAATTCTTTTGCAGATGAACTATATCCAGTTGTGCATTTTTCAAATCAGCTGTTAAATTATCATCGACATGATATAGAGATGAAGAGTACATGCAGTTAATTTTTCTTAACAGATTAGTTAAACACTCGTCAGAATTTCTTGAAAAGATCAAATCTGACGTTCCGATAAGCATCACAGCATCTAGCTTTGTGTAAGACCCAGGTGAGCTGCTCTTAAATACTAGTCTGAGCATTTTGGTTTTAAAGGTACACGGCAATAAGGGTGGAGAAAATAATCGTGATGTCGAAGGTACTGGATGGATCTGAGATCGATCATCCCAAGATTTATCCCACAACT
The DNA here is from genome assembly GCA_035220615.1 of Leptothorax acervorum. Lineage (NCBI taxonomy): Eukaryota > Metazoa > Arthropoda > Insecta > Hymenoptera > Formicidae > Leptothorax > Leptothorax acervorum. Next base: position 2,367,702 of record JASTWQ010001258.1, on the reverse strand, counting down.
TAAGCCACTGATTTTTAGAATCTTGAACCCAAATTTGAATTACGCTTCCAGGAGTATATCTTTCGTAAATAGAGACTCTGATTGGATACACAGCTTCATGAAACTCTATATCTTTAAAATAGAAAATATAATTATACTATTTTCTAAAAAAACATATCTTCTTTAACAATATCTTATTTATATCAATTTAAATATTACATACCAATACAATTAGTTTCGATCGTCCCATAGTTGTAAAATATAAAATCAATCCATCTCGTAGGATCACTGTTTTCCCATGGAGAAGTTGAGATATCGTGAACAACTCTATTCCACTGTATTAAAAAGTCACAAAAAGTGTCAAGTTATAAACTTTTGTAAGTTTAGATTGCAATTACTTTCTACGGGACAATAATAAATAAAACCCGGTAAAATATTTTATATATAAAAAATATATAAAAGGAAGAATTTGAAAGTGATTAAAAAGATCATTTTCGCATTGCATTTTTTATAAAAATTAAAGTTTGAGGTAATGAGAGAAATTTGCCCATACATAATTATATATAACAAAACTGTTACATTTCGTATATAGGCAAATTTTTTCTCATTACCTCAAACTTCACTTTTTATAAAAAAAATGCAATGCAAAAATAATCTTTTCACAACACCTCCACGGAAAGTCCGACTTTCCATGCCTGTAGAGCAAGGCAAAAGTGCTCAATTTCACGCCAAGACTTACTTTCCTTCCCTAGGGAAGAAAATAATGCCTTCCCGCCCGCTAAGCTATTATTTAATCATTTTTAGATTCCTATTCTTATTCTTTTTCCTGTAATATATATAGATACAAACAGGAGATTATAGAAGAGAAAAAACATGTATGGACATATTTGATATACCTATAATTAAATATATATATTTATATGAACAATATATGTTAAGACCGTTAAGATATAAATCAATACAAAGGAAATAGCCATACGGTCCAAGCTTGGATCTTAGGCAGCTCAATATAATTATTTTCAATATGTATTTAATACGCATATTTTCCAACATATTAAACTGCGCGCCGATTATTTGTCGGATTTAAAACACAGCTATTGTTGGAACATTAGAAATTCCCTCTCCTTTCCCTAATTAAATCAATATTCGATTTAATATTAAAATCACTGTAAAGAACTTATTGCAAAAAATATTACCCCAGCCAGGGTTCGAACCTGGAATCTCCCGCATTCCGTTCGGGCGTCTTACCAATTCGACTACCGGGGCAGGTGGTAATATTTATCGCAAATATGCGTATTAAATACATATTGAAAATAATTATATTGAGCTGCCTAAGATCCAAGCTTGGACCGTATGGCTATTTCCTTTGTATTGATTTATATATATTTATATGTTTTTATATATTTTTATATAAAAAATTTTTTACCAAAAAAAACATCAAGAAATATACACATACCAACACAACATTAAATGGTAAATGAAATGTCTTTCCATAATTTGGAAATTTGGGTGGCCCAATTATGTCAGAGGCAGTACAAAATATACTAAGATTCTGGTGGTTCCTAGCAACATGTCTCTTTTTCACAAATTGATAGATGAAGTCAACACTATCTTCTTGTTCTGCCGGTACACTGCCGACATAGGGATACCGACTACAACTATCGGGATATGAAGGTTGATTATAGGATGTCATATTTTCTCTCTGAAAGAAGATCAAAAATATGGAGAATAACAATCCTTGCTTATGTAGCATATGCTAAAATGTATTATAATAACATATATTTATATAATTATAGCGTAAAGATTATGTAATCTAAGTTTATCTTTCTTTCATTCACATTGCTAGTATTGGAATTTTTGTCTGTACGTGTACGTGACGAAAAGTTCAGATTTTTAGTACGTACTGATAATGAATATTGAAACGCGATCTGTGTAGAAAGAGATATATTTCTATTAACAGTACAAGTCTTGTTCTACAGAGAATTATGTAAAAGATATCTAGATATTTTTAAAAACGTTAATTTTTACTAAAACTACTTTTTTAACTTTTCTGTTAACAAATTGTACTTTTATTATGAAATATGTTATGTACCTACATACATAAAATTTAAAATATGTATATCAGTCAAACTCAAAAATTTGTTTACTATTGCATTATTATGTTGTAACAGAATAAATTGTTAATAAATTGAACACGTGTCGTCAAAGTAGACAGAAGAATTAATGAAAACGTTTTGCACAGAGAGAAACGTGAAAATTCATCCAGCCACAGCCACGTGGGCTACTGCTATAAATATGTACAAAGCGACATCGTGGTTAGAGCTTACTTATGTTAGTAACGAATCTAACTTAATATTTTTGCTAGATAAAAGATATTTGTCGTCAACATACCTGTGAATTGTAACCAATTGTTTCAGCGCGATTTGCACAGAAATCGTAAAAACAGAGAGAAGAACGAGAGCGAATTGCACTTGCACAGGATATGAGCCGTAAAAGCAGAGACCGAGAGACGCCAGAGACAAGATCGAAAACGGCTTCTTCTTTTAATGGCTCCCACTAGTGATGGGCGATCTCGATTCGATTTTCAGAAAATCGATCTTTTTCCTCTCAAAATCGAATTTTTTAAATCGATTCTTTTCTGTTCGATTTTTGTATGAATCGATTCTTTTAATAGAAAATCGATTTTCGATCCATTGATATGTTTATTCTTTGAACAGCTTTTACTAGAAACTGTAGTTATTGGTGTTAACGAACTGGATAAGCGGCATACTTCAGATTACCTTGGACAATGGTTGTTAAGGATATGTACTGAATGGCATATTGAAAAAGATAATGTTGTTGCCATCGTAACAGATAATGCAGTGAATATTGTGAAAGCTGTCAGTGATACATTTGGGAAAGATAAACATTTAGGTGGTTTTGCTCACACACTAAACTTAGTCGCAACATCATTATTAAAAAACAATAATGAAGTTAATGCTTTATGTGCAAAAGTGAAAGCACCAATCACTTTTTTCAAGCATTCTGTTATTGCTGCGGACGAATTATATGGAAATATAACACGAAGAAATTAATTCAATCTGTCCCCACACGATGGAATTCTACATACTATATGCTGGAAAGATTTATCGAATTATCACAAAACACCACTATAATATTATTGAAATTTCCCAAAGCACCTCCAATGCGATCAGCCTTAGAATTACAGCTTAATTGCCAAAGAAGTTATTCAAGTTTTGGCTCCTATCAAAGCTGTTACAAAGGAAATATGTGGCGAACAGTATATTACGAGTAGCAAAATAATCCCATTAATCAACTGCTTAAAAAGAAAAGTGAATACTTTAAAAGATGAATTGACATCAAGTACGGCCATACAGTTGCTTGAATCTCTTTCTGTCAACATTAACATGCGATTTGGAGATATAGAAGATATCACTATGTTAGCTGTATCAACTCTTCTAGATCCTCGATTCAAACAATTGCATTTTAATAATCAAGATGCCTGCTTACAAACTATAAATAAGATAGTCCAGCAAATGGAAAACGTAAATAACGATATGTTAAAAGAAAATAATACAACAGAAAATGCAGTAATGGACAATCAAAATAACTCTTTGTGGTCATATCATAATAAACTTGCTTATATGGAGCAATTAAACTACAATGATACTGATGATATGCCGACTGACTTAAAACATTTCCTTAATTAACCAATTATTGGGTTACATGAAAATCCAATTTACTATTAGTTATATAGTTGTAAGACAATGTATCCATCTCTTCATGTCATTGCAAAAAAATACTTATTAATTGTAGCTACGTCCGTTCCATCTAAAGGTTTGTTCTCCAAAACTGGAAATATTGTTACGGAAAAACAAAACAAATTATCGTCTAAACATCTACAATGTATGCTATTTTTAAACTCCTTATCTATGCATGAGTGGAAAATTGAATAAAAATGTTTTAAATATAAAAATTATTATTTTCCTTTTTTTAATATCTTTACAGTTACACAATTATTACCGAAACTCTTGACACCCTGAATTGTTATGATGCAAACTTCTGAATTCTGATCTTTATTTTTAAATTATATATCACTTTTATATGATTTATATCAACTTAGGACACTTAGGCTAATATTTTATATCGTACGAAAAATTTTTTAAGCATGTTAATTGACTTCAAGACGTGCAAGATAGAAATTCTCGAGTTTCTAGAAGTCCTCTATGTTGTAGCCAATTAATACGTTTAAAAAATTTGTCATACGACAAATAAAATATTACGCCCTAAAATATGTTTAAAATTTAAATACTTTGCTCATTGCATGCAATTCTCGGATCGATTCTTAAGAAATCGATTCTTTTAGTCCGATTTTATTAGTGAATTGATTCTAGTCATTCCGATTCAAGATCGATTCAAAAATCGATTTTTTTCAAAAAATCGCCCATTACTAGCTCCCACCACTGGGGTCGATTTGGCTGGTGGGATCCGATTGACCACGTCGCCAATTGACCGATGAAAATTTCTGATTGGCTGGTCCAGTGGAAAAACTCCGGGGCTATGAGCAGACCTCATAGAAGTTAGCCGGACAACTTCGACTTTTAATATTTTTTTTTTACGAATCGTTTGTTAGTCGTTTGTTATTGATTGTTAAACTAATTAGAACGTTTGTTAGTTAATAGTTTTTACGTAATTACGAAAATAATTTTTAGTGTTAATTTAGCCGGTCAATACAAGAATTCTTTACAATTTTAGATTCAAACCGGGGTCAATCAATGCGGAATCGTTTGTTAGTTCCGAATAAACTAGGTAAAACGTTTGTTAGATCACGGTTTCGCTTAAAAAGGCGAAAAACTGTATATCGCTTAGCTGTCGGAGAGTGGGGGTGAGACGTAGAATATGTGGTGGTTTCGGAACGCATTTTTCCGAATTGTTTGATACGTAATAATAATAAGATCAGAGTGAAACGTGCTACTATTTCCCATTTATTTATCAGATCGGCTACATTTCACGTGCAAAAATATAGGTAAGAGTAAAATGCAAAACTATCTGCTGATATCACATATCAAATTTCAATGGTTTTATACAGATTAATTTTACGTCTACTGCAATCCGACGTAAAATTTCTATTTTACAGGAGAAGGCAGAAATTGTCTAAGCAGCTAATACAGGACAGGATAGCTTTGTCACAGAACATTGAAAATTACAAACAAGAGACGAAATCCATGACATCGAATTTAATGGAAGATCTGTTCTTCTCCTTCAGACAATCCTTATTGCGAGAGACTCCGGAAATCCTGTACATGGAGATTAGAGAACAAGAGAACGATTAGCTGAAATTTCAATTTCCGTAAAATGGTGTAAACATTGCAATGACGCTGTGGTACTATTTCTATAATGTGGTACTATTTGAAATAAACGCGTAAAAAAATATGGATGCTTCCGAAGAGGCGCTCGGGGTTAGGTTTTGGTATAGCATATGTTACGTGCACTATAGTGCACTCTGTAGTGCACGTAACAGTAACTATAGAGTGCACTATAGTGCACGTAACATATGCTATACCAAAATCTAACCCCGAGCGCTTCTTCGGAAGCACCCTATATCATTTTTATTAACAAATTGAAATCAAAATAAAAAATTGAATTAATCATTGAATTAAAATAAAGAATTAAAGTTAAAAGATTTTAATAAAGAAATGTGCAAAATAAATAAAAGGTTTAAAAGTTTAAAGATTCAAAAATTTAAATACATTATACTTTTGGAACTTTAAACAAAGACGTTTATCTCACACCTAAAACTTCTTTTTCTCTTCTTTCTTTTGCTCTATCGCTTGGCCACTCGAGGCTCAGGAGCGTATGCTTCGTAAACATTTGTTTCCTATAGTTTTCCGCGTGTTACCATGAGGTACTATTATTGACGAATCATACGCGCCTGAGCCTCGAGCGACTCTTGGCTGCGCGCGAAATAGATATCCTGTGGTATCGTATTCTGATGCGTCAGACGCGTTTGATAGATGCTGATTGTGAATCCGTTATCGGAGAAGTCAATTTCCTTTTTAGCAGTTACTGCCTGTCGTCCGGGGAAGACTGAATAGTATAAAACAGACACAATATAAAATATTTCGACATAAAATTTAATTTTCTTATTATGTTATCTTTTAAGTTAATCTGTCGTGACTGAAGTGCAAGCAGTTGTCTTCAAATAAAGGAGAGTGATTTGTTCACGCGGATTCTATTTAAATGTATAGTGCATTGCACGTTAGGGAAGACTATTTAGATCCTACTCGTCACAAACTTTGTTGAAGTGATATAAAATGACGTAATTAATTAGATATATAATATATCTTTAGTTATGTTGTTTGATCCACTTCCATTCTGATATTTAATTGTTAATCTTACGAAAAGCATATTTTCGTTGACAATGAAAAAGGCGTCGATGAATGCGCTAATTATCTTCGCGTTCTTTATCTTCAAGAATCAGATGTTACATATTTTCGGAAAAGTAACCGTATTGATTGGAGAGTTAAATTCTAACAAAGTAAAATTGATATGCCTCTCAGAAGATGATAACGGCGCTCTTGTGTGGAACTATAATTTATATAATTCTCCAGAAGAACAGGATCTTGGTAAGTCTCACATTTATCAAAATTAAAATAAGTATTTTTACAGCTTGCGTAGCTAAATATGTACAGTTAAAAGAATATAAAATTATTTTTATCATTTTTACATGTGCACTATAATTCTTATTAAAATCTAAAAATCTTAACAAATTTTTAATATTTTATGTAAATAGACTTATTCGTAAAACATTTTCAATTATATTTGCGCGCGCATTATTTCAGATTTTCACGTTTTAAATAAAGTCAGCAATAATGAGATAGATTGCAAAATGAACGCATACGAAGACTGCTTGGAGTCATGGACTAAAAACAACTGGAGTCTTACAAATTCTTTTAAAACACCTATGGGTCCGGTATTCGATCAACGATGGGAAGGTAAATACCTCGTAGTTTGACAATAGATTGTGATATATTGTATAGAATGCATTATAATAATACAAACAAAATATACTTTTATGATAGCTTCAAGTAACATACACTTAATAATTTCAGAGTTTAAACAGTATGAAAATCTTCGAGATACCTATGATTATGTAGATTTTGAACTCACTACCGAAGTAAAGCTCTCATTTTCGGTTCGTGCATCCCGTGACGCGTATATATTAATTTGCAACGGCAAAAATTATGACAGAGATCCTTGCTATTGGATCGTAATAGGAGGTTGGGGCAACATAAAGTCCGTTATACGAAAGTGCGTGACGGGAGTACCTTTACCCGGGAAATGGCCCAGTTCGGAATGCAAGGAAGAACTAGCATTCTTCAAGGTAAATAGATATACATTGGGCTCCTCCTGTTTAAGGCCATGATCTCTTCACATTACGTATAGGAAAAACTTAAATAATTAATTAACTAAAGATTCTGAATATTAAAATAAACGAATAACAAGGAAAAGTAAGCTTTGAAAGTCAAACGTAGTTAGTTATGCGTAAATTTATCCTATGTAACATTTAATTAATAATTTAATACAAATTATAAATAGTTATATACGTTATATACATTTTGACTGTACCTTGAGCTATATCATCGACGCGGTGATAGATAAGTTGAATAGTCTCAAGGTTTCCGACGAGCATAAGATAAGTATTTAAAAAATAAATGTGTAAAGATCGTGCGTAATATTCAAGAGGAAGTAACAAAAAATTCTGCATATATTTATAGTCTCCAAAATGTTTAGACTAGAAATAAAAAGTGAGATCAGCCGGCAAAAAGACGTGAAATCCACTCATTAAATTTTAGCCCAGAGAACTTAAGATTGACAAGCTGAAAGTCAACGGAAATTGGAAGATGATTTTTAAGCGGCAATAATTGTGATATAATCGAGACAATGATACAATCAATTTTTAAATACTCACCTTATGCTAAATCGGCAAATTTGAAATTATTTTATCTATTACTGCGTCGCGCGCGCGTTGATTAAATAAAATCTTTACCCTCCTTATCATTTACGACGTCGTCTCAAGAACAAAATTTTTAACAACCTAAATCCGCAAAAATTGTCGCAAGATATTTACGTCGCACTTAAAATAACTTTATAATTAATACAGCACGCACCTTTGTCTGAAAGTGAATGGCGATCGTTTATTATTACATGGAATCCTGCGATGAGAAGAATAATCGTTTATGACACTGATAAGATTATTATGGATTATACAGACGAAAAAGGGCTTTCAAGAAATAGTTTACGTTCAAGTAATAATTATTATATGTACATTAGAAGTCTCAAAAAGATGTTGATTCGATTTCATATATGTAAGTCCAGATTTTTAATAAGCTTGCGTTAAAAGTATTTTATTATTATTTTATCAAGTAAAAAAAGAAATTATATACAAAATGTTTTTCAGACGACTTTCTGCATACGACTGTCGAGGGTGCAGTTTTAACAAGTCCTGCCTTCCAGTTTAATAATGAAATGATATGCGTACAATTGTTAGTTGGTCTCTGCATCGAATGCGATGCACATATAGTGTTGCGTGATTATACTAACAATAAAGTATTGGTAATTGTAACAGCAAGGGGCTCATCAAGAGCCGGAGTTCATGGTTTACCTATGTGGCAATCTGTTAAAATCTCTAAAAATATTTCAGCGATCGATTATAGTAGTTACAATAGGGTAATAATTCAATTAATTCCTAAACTCAATGAGCATAGCTTGAATCCGTTGTGGGCGATAGCGAACGTTCGTCAATGTCCTCAAAATGGTGCGAATCTCGTAATTTTTTATTTTCTTATTATATTCGTAATCTTCTTAATGCTAATTACCAATTACGTACGTTGCACCTATGTTAAATAATTATAAAAGTCTTCCAACAAATTATCTTTATGTATGTATAATTTGTTTCATTATTTTTTGGAAGCTTTGAGGAAAGGTGTTATAATTTCTAACTACGCTTGGAACGGTGCTCGCTATTATAATTGGCCGACTCAGATATGTCAAAAAATATTTTACAATGAATGTGCTGTCGTGGATAGTTCATCAGGCGTCAAGCAAGGTATAGACCTGGGTAAGTATTGACAATTGGTATGTCGCGTAACTGAAATGAATAATGTCGCAACTTTACTAATTATATTCTTAACATGGTAAGCTAGAAAAATTATGTCGAAATATATATAATTTTTTTCAGATGACACAAACTGTTCTCAAGGAAAGATTGGACCACGATGTTTGTTTTCCTGTAAATATGATCTAAATAGTAACGATGATTGTGAAAGAACCACAATTTGTTACGAAAATGGTTGTACGTGTTCTCCGGGTTTCTCAGGAAATACGTGTTATACACGTAAGTATTACCTAATGCCGCCAGTATTACTTCTATTTTTATGTACAAAATATTGATTTCAGCTTGTCAGTCAAATAGATATGGTCATGGCTGCAAAAAGACATGTGGATCATGTCTCAATAAAAAACAGTGTAATAAAGTAACTGGAGTGTGTACTAATGGTTGTGACAATACCAGAAGAATTTACATACCACCTTTATGTCAAACAAGTAACAATCTCTTATATCATATTTAGCATGCTTTTAATTATACTTATCAAACAAATATCTCTCACGGTTGAAGACAAGTGTATAAATTATATTGATCATTTCATAGGCATAGACAAGCCCAACGCACCTAAGATTATTTCTACAAAGGAGACGATTATTTTGGCCGCTGCTTCTATAACATGGAAGGACGAATATGACGAAATATCGATTTCATATTCTTTTGTCATTCAAGTAACAATTTTTAATATTACTTTTATAATGTTCTTTAAAATAATAAAAAATATTGTTTTAATTAATCATTAAATTAATATTTAAATAAAATTTACAATCAATACAAATATCTGGATGTCACCAAATCTTTAATAATAAAAGGAAGGATAGAGAGGATAAAATTTATGATACACTTTTTCAGGAACAAATCAAATATGGTCAGCAATCATGGAACAAACTATTTCGAAATATGACAGAATTAACCACTTATTTTGAGAATATGGAACATGGCACTACTTATCATATTGGCTTCGCTTTAGATGTTGCTGGTGTGCAAATACATAGCGATTGGCAAGTAGCAGAAACTAAGTGCAATCGTGAGTCAATATTTATTTTGTTTATACAATGTTTTATTACTTAAAACTTGTTAATTAAGTTAATAATATTCTAACGACACAGTTATCTCATAATTTATTATCAGTAATTTTATTATCTTAATACAACATAAGTTGAAATTATTGATCAAAATTATTATCTTAGCAATATCAATTTTACATAATATGATATAGAAAGATTAAGAAACACTGAAACTATCTTACAGTGCTATAAAAGTTTGTTACATTTTTGTTATTATTGTTAAATGCCTGATAAAATATGTTAGTTTTTTATCTAGTTCTATAATATATATATATAAATAATTTAATATTTTCTGTGATGATTTTTGCAATAATATAGCAGCTGAAAACTTTGATGTGACGCCCGAAGAAAACGGCATAATAATTGATTGGCAAATTAATCCAAATGTAGGTAGTTGTTTTATGCTAAAGGTTTAGGTATATAGATTTACTTTAATCTTTGCATATACCTATAATTCCATTTAAACATTTTAGTATTTTGCATAGTATTTTGAATTAAATAAAATTTATCTTTGTTTTTTCTTATCATAGCAATTATATTCATGTCCGGCAAATTGGTATCATCTGGTAGTACGCAATATAGATACGAGTGAGAAAATAGTTTCTGTATCAGCCACGTCTTTCCCATATAACTTGCAAGATTTGACGCCATACACTTCCTTTGATGTGACCATATTTCATAATAATCTCAAGTTATTTTCCAAGGAAATCCGTACACTTGAAGGCGGTAAGTTCAATTATATGTTAAAAACATTTTAAAAAATGTTTATTTTCTTAGATACATTGTTGCACATATAATATATAGATCATAAATATTTATTTATAATTATCTACAGTTCCGTCTAAAGTACTAGATCTTCGAGGTGTTTTATTGACTAATACACAACTCATTCTAACTTGGAGACTTCCAAATAAACCGAACGGAGAACTAGTACGATACGAAATAATTCTGAAGGTAATAAAGTTATATGTACATATGCCATACATAAAAAATTAATTATTTATAAAAATTTAATTGGGATTACTGGATTTTATTTATATTTTAATCTAGTTTATCTTACGTCAGATAGAATTCTATACAATACTCAAAATATTAAATCGCGCGGCATTGTTAAGATCGCATTACACATTTAATTTTAACTATTTTAATTATAATATTAAGATAATTTACCTTAACATACTTCGACTTAATATTCAGATGCTTTGTATTAATTTTAGGTTATAGAATACTATGGTTGTAAAGACTTAAAATTATCTACGCCGGATAATCACATTATTACAAAATCTACAACGGAGTCAATGATCACAATTCCAGATTTACATCCATACACATCTTATAGTGCGCAAGTCATAGTTCATAACTCACGACATTTTAGCACGATCGCAGAGACAATCTTTAATACAACACAATCTGGTATATGTACATTATATTATTTACTAGAATTATTGTTAATGTCACAGATGGATGAAACGCCAGTAATTTCGTTTAGTTAATTGTTTATTAATTTCTAATAACGCTTTTGTACTATATACTGACATCTAACACATAATTGTAATAGTTTATTATGCAGAAAAAATAAGAATTAACGATTTTAATATTTTATAGAGATACCATCAGAAGTATTTAGTCAGTTGAGAGTACAAGGTTGGAAATTGTCATGGAGTCCACCCGAAGATTGCACTACGATTTCAGGGCCATTGATAGCCAGGATAAAAATACACGGTATTAGCGACGCTGTTAAATCCTTCAACCAGACCAAACAGACTAAAAACTATAATTTCGACTTGGATCAATTAAATCCAAAATTAAACGGTGTTGAACGATATGTGGCAACAGTTTATGTAATAAGAAATTACGAGAGTAAAGAGAATGCCTCCGCTTATCAACAATACGAGTTTGAAACTCCGCCGACGGGTAAAGCATTATATTAATAATGATTATTATTAGTTTTGATACTTTTTTCTATGGCTATAACAAATCAAAATACAGCTCCGCCCAAAGTAACCAATTTGGAGGTTGTCGAGATTGATACTCGTCAAACGCCTGCTATGATACACCTAAGATGGCAAAATCCACTTCCACCTCTCAATGGAAAATTGAGTGATTATAGTGTCCAGTTGTGTGAAAAGTATAGGGAACGTTGCTCAGTAATTCGAGTTCAAATCAATGAGTCTTGTGAATTGTGGGATAATTATATATGCAAAGTTGTTGAAAAATCACACATAAATTTTCAAATAATTGAGGTAAAACAATGATTGTGAAATTTTTAATTCTTCGAGTAACCGTGATTAATTTATGTTGTGTAATATATAGACAAGAAAAATTATGTATGTAAATAAATATAAAAATTACACAATACAAAATATATGTTACAGGTTTTGGCGTACAATATGAACGTTACTCAAGCAGGCCCTCCAGTTATCGTAACTGACGACATGCTTCGTAATACAAGTAAAAATTTTAATAAATAGTTTTAAAAGAACTTATAAAAAATTGGTACACACACATTATAAATTTTTAAAAAATTGAAGCTAATTATAATCTATACACAATATATTTTATTATATTTTATTATTATTTTCCTCTTCTTTCTTTCGTTGCGACTAACATATTTTGCCTTATATTGTATCTGCTATGACCTTTTAAAAATGCTAATAAGAAATCTTCTCTCATTTGTTACAGCCTTTTAATCTATATTATGTGCAATAAATAATTATTTAGTGGTTTCTTAGAATTTTTACAAAATATAAAATTAATTTAATTATTATTCTGATGCATATTTTAGCGCCAGATGCACCTAGGAATTATACTTTTACAGTCAACAATAACAGCGTGGTTGATTTGAAGTGGCTCCATCCCTGGAAGACAAGTGTTCATTTGAAGTCTTTTCGCATACGGATACAAGAAATCTCCTCAAACCTGAGAAAGCGCATTTCCCTATCGCTTATTAATGAAACACTCGAATACCCAGTGACACAATACATGCGTAACTATGCGGAACGATTATATTTATTCCCATCAACGCAATACGTCATTTATATTCAAACTCTGACAATTGCGAATAAGTCTAGCAGCACAAAATTTGTGAAAATCCATACGCCTTCAACCGCAGTCTTTGACGGCGTTGTAGACGTCATGGTAAACAAATCCGATTCTACGATTATATTAAATATACCGTCTGTCCTAAACGACACTCAAGACAGCATAATGCACATAATTGTAAAGAATGTAAAGGGTCCGAATCTCTGCGAGATATTTTCGGAAGTGCCTGAGAATCTGCGAGCGTCAGCAGGCGTGAAGATGGACGAAGCAGCCTGGCAAGCTGCTGAAGTTTCGGTACATATATGAAATATCCGTAAATTCTTTGCGTGAATATTTTATGATAAATAAATTTACAATATATAATAATTAAATAATAATTGAACAAGTCTAGCTGCGAAAAAGCTGCTGGATATGAAATTGTTTCACATATAATTAAAATAAGATTAATATATTACCTAAATCACTACTGCAGTATTAGCGACGAACTTCATATATGTATACCTTTGGAATCAAATATCTTTGTTTTCAATTGTGGCAGACCATAGAATTCGCTGGCGAACGATTCACGATCGGTGACAATAAGAGTTATGGCAATGCGAGGAATTGCCCATTACAACGTGAAGGGTTTTATGAAATAGTAATTATCTTAACAGAACAGAATTCGTCTACTGAGCCGATCGTGCTTGCAAAATTGGTCCGTATCGGTGAGTTACCGCCGAATCATCACGAAGCGTGGATTGTACCCATTATATTAATCCTCGTTGTGGCAGGTGCAGCTTATTACTTATACCGAAGGTAATGTTTTTCGATTTTTTTAAAAGCTAGAGTAATATTGCTAACTACATAGGTAAATAATCTATCTTGTAAGAACTTTGGACAAAACTATCTGCTGATGTCACAAATCAAATTTCATTAGTTTACAGATTAATTTTATGTTTACTGCAATCCGACGTAAAATTTTTATTGTACAGAAGGCGGAAATTGTCTGAGCAACTAACACAAAACGGGATAGCTTTGTCACAGAACATTGAAAATTATGAACGAGAGACCAAGTCCATGATATCGAATTAAGGTAAGATCTGTTAACTCCTTCTGACAGGCAATCCCGATCGCGGGCAACTCCGGAAATCCTGCCAATCGCCATCGCAAACGACGAAGAAAAGGAAGAAAAAGAAACATTGCTGGTAAATGTGAAAGATTTCAGAGATTTAGAAGAATAGATTTCCCCCGTCGAAGAAATTTCTCTGAAGCGCGTAAGGGCGTCGCGATGCAGTACTTTGAATATCATCTACATAAATGTCGATTGTAAAATACTGGCACTACGCGGTTTGCCGAGATTGTCTTGAACAGCTATAGAGATCCACCGGTATTGTGGATAGCCACCATGATATCGACGAAGAAGCAAAATCTATCACGGAGAAAAGATCGTAAAAGGAATAGCGATGTTCCAGTCAAAGTACCAATGTCGTGTTAGTATTTTGCGAGTTCCAATTATATTATATTAAAACATTTATTACATAATATAAATATACAATAATCAGTTATATATATTATACTATAAAATTAGAGAAAAATAATTAAATTTATTATGTCACGTAAGAGTAGTTTTAATTTTTTTATCCCTAAACTTCAAGCGATAATTAAATCAATACTTGTACGTTTTTAGAATTTCTAAATAAGTTTCAATGCTATAAAAGAAAGTAGTCAATTAATTTATGTGATTTAAGGTGTTGCATAACTTTATGTCAATTTTATGTTCTTGATCTCTGCATAAGTATTGAAAAATGTCCATTGTATCTCATACATACACATAAAATGTATTTCAATTTTACTTCATCTTATTATTGGCAAACTTGTTTAAACAATATTACGCTGGCGATATTAGAACATGATTATTCTCCATATTTTTTTTCGTGTCAATTATACAGGGTGATTGGGAGTTACAGCCACTTACGGAGCTCAGTTCTAAAGATATTTTGAGCAAAAAATGTTATATTTATAAATCCGGGTCCTATTCTGAATATTTACAGAGTTACACTAATTTAAAGGTTGTTTGCAAAAGACCTCTTCACGACACCTCCACGGAAAGTCCGACTATCCAATATCCATGCCTGTAGAGCGGGGTAAATGTGGCAATTTTTCAAGTATTATTTCCTCCTTATAGGGAGGGAAAGTAAGTAAGTCCTAGCGTGAAATTTGCCACTGTCGCGTCGCTCTACAGGCATTGAAATTCAAACATTTCCGTAAAGGTGTTGTGAAAAATATCGTGTGTACCACGGGGAGAAAGCTATTTTTCAGACTCGTGTGATTGCCGCCCTCATCTTCGGCTCGGGCGGCAAACTTCACACTTGTCTGAAAAACGTAGCTTTCTCTCCTAGGTGCACAATATATTATTTTCTTTTGTTTGAGGAGTAAAAAAATTTGAAATAAAGAATGAACTCTGTAGGACTGTTATATTGATGCAAAATTGAACTGTAAAGAATCAAATCGATAGAGTTGGTATAATTTGTAATTACCTAATTGTTCTGATATGTGAGTAAGAATAATGTAGTTTTGTAGTTCAGAATACTAGCCAATTAAAGAAAGGATTATTTCTGAAAGTTTATTTTTTATTTCTAATTTTCTGTTACTCCTCAAACTAAAGAAAGAGATCAGCTTTTACAAACAACCTTCAAATATTAGTATAACTTTGTAAATATTTAGAACAGACCCAGCTTTATATATTTCGTGGGCGATCAAACCTGAAACTTGTGTTTAGGGCTAATCCGTCAGTAAGCACCCGGGGTGGACTTTTATAATATTGGCAAATTTTATAATTTTATTATACTTTTCAGTCTTTTCTACCCCTATTTCATATATCTTTCTTTAATATTTGGTTGATTAATTCTTGAGTTATAGAATCCGTACACACACACAAGAACACAAAATAATGAAATTTTTTAACACTAATTAATAAATGTTTACATTTTTCTATTACCAAATAATTAAAAAAATGTATCCTATCAGTTTTCATAATCGGAATTATGTATTTATGGAGTGACGATTTTACCCCGGCATTTTTGAGATTTCGATTTTTCCACCGTTGTCGTTTTTGCTCTATACCGGTTAAACAAAGCGACGTAGACAAAAATTTTCCATATAAATTTTGTAGCTAAAGGTTCATTCTTTACAACGGTATACCACATTTAACTAAAATTATTTATTTTGTTGTTAAAAATCGGCACCGAAAAAAAACAGACGGTTTAGCCCCGGTCTCCCCTACGTGTATTTTCACGGAAGTCTTTTTGTAGGAATCTCTTTTTATACAATAAGAATCTTTTTAATTGTCAATTGAGCTATCCAATAACTCCAATAAGCAGTCAAAATATGCAAATTTTGCGATGACAACTGACAACATTGACAATCGCTCAATAGCACGAAATACGCACATCAAGATAACCAATTAATATCGTAGAGAAGCTGCAACAATTAAATCTCTTACATGCCTTTAAGAGCAAAAAACAGGTAAATCATACATAGTACCTAAATATTTATGCCACATAATTGAAAAATAATATATATTATTTTATAAATATTGAAAGATAAAACGAGTTATATATATGCGAAGAGTATCTACTAAAAGTATGCTCCAGAAAATTTGTCTGTGATTGGAAACGTACATGATGTTTTTTTTAAAGATATTTATTAAAGCTAATTAGTTTTATTGCAATTTTGACTAATAAAATGTTAGCCTTCTGTTTGATCAAAGTACGCAATAAGATCTCACCGAAAAATTCAAAATGTGCAGAAAATAGATTTTATTACCGTTTATAAGTACTTTAGGAGAGTTTCTATAATTTTGTTGGTCTAATTTGTATTACTTTGGTAGAAATAATGTAGTTGTTTTAGAGATTTAACTATTTATTTTTTAATTATTTTTTAAAAACATTTTATTAATTCAATTTATTAATTTGAAACAAGAATGCGTTGTTTTCCTCTTCGTCGCTTGGTGTGTGTCGCGATGCTCTTGCAAAATCTTTTAAGGCCTATTTATGTCTCCGGAGATTGAGTTCTCACAGACGATCTTGCCAGAAGAGAGATGAGGGGAAAAATCAAAAAGGAAAGATGGTGTTGACTTTCAAGATCTGGGTAGAGAGCCTTGATTTGGGCGTTGGAGGTTTTTCTTTCGTCCAATTTTTCTTCGCTTTGAAGTGAAGTGGAGATTTTATACAACGAAAGCGGGCAAGTTTGATGCTTTATCGTTACAATTCATTTCTCATATGATCGTAGTGGAATTGTGGTTCGGCAGGAGCGTAGAATAGTACATTTGGTTAGTTTCGTGAGTCATTGTATAATCTTTTAGTCTTATCATATATAATACAATTATAGATATTACTATTAAGGAAAAATTATATTAACATATCGCATCCCAAGAATAATGTCACAAATAAAAAAATTTCAATTTTAAGTTAAGCCTATAAAAAGTATGCCTAAAATGTTATCTATGTGTTATACTTAAAAGTGTCACAAGTCTATATGTGCGAAATCCGCTGCACGGGGCAAAAATTTCGTTATTTTTTTTAAACTGGTTATGTTGTGGTTTCCTGGATAAATAGTGTCATAAGTGAATTGACAAGTAAATCATAGCAGACCTCTTCAAGAAACAGTATATGTTTTATTATAACAAAGTATCGTAGTTTTAATTACGTAAAAATACACAATTTTCAGGAGAGAGAAAAAACATATTTAATTGAATTAAACGAGCTTTGTTCGCTAGCCCTTCTTCAAGAACTGTTTATGCAAATGTGCTAACAATTAAAATTTTTGTTTAACTAAATTTTTTTTAATTGTGAGATAATTATAAACACAGTTATCTCATAATAAAAAAATTCAATTAAATTTGTTTTTTCTCTCTCCTGAAAATTGCGTATTTTTGAGATGTGACACTGTTCTCGGAGTATGATACGTAAACGTGCAAATAGAGCTATCTCACAAGATATTATTAATTATTAAGTTTTTATTAATTACTAATTTATTCATCTATTAGAATCTTTCAATCGTGTAATGTAGAATAGATTCATAGCATATATATTATTTGATTTATTCTAATTTAATATAAAAATGAGATATATATAGACATCCTGTGCAATCGTTATTTCCTGATGCGTCAAACGCTTTCGGTAGATACGGAATCTGTTATCGCGGATTTACTAGAAGGAAGTCGAGTTCCTTTCTACCAGTTATTGCCTGTCGTCCGGCTGACTAAATAGTGTAATACGAACACAATACAAAATGTTTCGACAAAAATTTAATTCTCTTATTATTTCATCATTTAAATTGACTCGTTGTGACTGAAGTGCAAGCAGTTGTCTTCAAATAAAGAAGCGAGTGATTTGTTCACGCGGATTTTATTTAAATGTATAGTGCATTACAAGATAGACAAGACTGTTGTATCATTAGATCTAACTCGGCACAAATTTTGTTAAAGTGACACAATATGAATTAATTAGAAATTAATTAGATATATAATATTTATTTTGTTATATTGTTTTATTTACTTCCATTCTGATAATCATTAGTGTTACGAGAAGAGCACATTTTCGTTGACAATGAAAAAAGCGTCGATGGGTGCGCTAATTATCTTCGCGTTCTTTATTTTCGCGAGTCAAATGGTGCATATTTTCGGAAAACTAACCGTATTGCATAGAACATTTTCTTTTTCTGATCCCGAAATAAAATTGATATGCCTCTCAGAGAATGATGGCGGCGCTCTTGTGTGGAACTACAATTTAAACTGGCAATATTATTCTCCAAAAGAAAACGATTTTAGTAAGTCCTATTTATCAAAATTAAAATAAGTATTTTTACAGCTTGCGGAGCAAAATACAGTTAAAAGTATAAAATTATTTTCATCATTTTTACATGTGTAAGGTAGGGGGCCAAAATTTCGTCCCCAAGTCATTTTCATCATTTTTACATGTGTAAGGTAGGGGGCCCAATTTTCGTACCTGGAGACCGTATTAAATGACATAAGAACTCCAAATTTTGACATTACCTTCGTTGAACATTCCTTTACCTGGAAACCAAGACAAATCGCCTGTATAATCAATTGTTAGTATCCAAAAAAATTAATTTTAAAAGTATGGACATTCGGCGAATCCAAAAAAGTGGTCTTAATTTCGTCCCCATACTAAATTCTAAATTCCGATAAAAAATGAGATAAATACGATTTTCTAATTTGATTTTTTAATTTTTAACTTTATTCATATTATTTATCTACTAAAAATCATTACAAAAGTGAACATAATTAGTCAAATGTAGTGAAAGAAAATTAAAAACATGAATTTAGCAAAACTCAAAAAAAATATTAAGTTTACTTGAAAAAAATTAATAATCTTATCATTATTTTTTTTAAGATGAGTATTTAGCCTTCCAAGCAAATATCACAAATAAATTTTACTCGAATTTAGAAACATGAAGGGGGACGAAATTAAGAAAAACCCTCAAATTAACATCGCGTCTCCTACCTTCTCAACAAGTTAATCTAACGGCACACAACTCACACACCCTTCTATTGACCACATACCTAAACCAATTACATGCAGAGAATATAAAAGTAACGCGTACACTAGGCATAAAAGACTAATAATAATGACATTGCAAGAACTCAACCTACCAAGAAAACAAAAAATCTTCGTAAAACCAGTATACGGATGCTTCCTGGATCACTTAACTTTCACAAGTAACTCTATTTGCCTTCCTCTATACACACGTGCTGGCGCCGATAGCGCTTTTAGCGCCAAGACCGAGAAACTGAAAGTGGCGAAATTAGGCGCGGGGATGAAATTCGGGTCCCCTACCTTACTAAAATTTTTATAAAAATTTAAAATTCTTATCAATTTAATATCTTGTACAAATAGATTTGTTCATAAAACACACACACACATTCAATTATATTTACATTTATCGGCAATGCACTTTTAATAAACAATAAACAAGTACATTATTTCAGAGTTTTACGATTTAAATAAAGTCAGCAATAATAAGATAGATTGCAAAATGAACGCAAACAAAGGTTGCTTGGAGTCATGGACTAAAAATGACTGGAGTCTTACAAATTCTTTAAAAACACCTATGGGTCCGGTATTCGATCAACGATGGGAAGGTAAATGCCTCGCAGTTTGACAAAAAATTGTGATATACATTTAAAATGCATTATGATAATACAAACCAAATATACTTTTATGATAGCTTCAAGTAACCTACACCTAATATTTTCAGAATTTGAACAGTATGAAACTCATCAAGATACCTATAATTATGTAAATTTTAATTTTACTACCGATGTAAAACTCTCACTTTCGGTTCGTGTATCCCGCGATGTACATATAGTAATTTGCAACGGCAAAAATTATGACAGCAATCCTTGCTATTGGATTATAATAGGAGGTTGGGGCAACACAAAGTCCGTCATACGAAAATGCGTCAAGGGAGTGCCAATACCCGGGGAATATCCTAAAGAAGGTTCGGAATGCGAAAAGGAACTAGTTTTTATCGAGGTAAATAGATATACATTGTGCTTTTCCTGTTTAAAGCCATCGTCTTTTCACTTTACATACTATAGCAAAAGCTTAAATAATTAATTAACTAAAGACTATAAAGATATTAAAGTTAACGAGTAACAAGGAAAAGTGAGCTTTGAAAGTCAAATGCAGTTAGTTGTGCATAAGTTAATGTTATGTACCTAACATTTAATTAATAATTTAATATAAATTAAAAATTGTATGTTTCGGCTCTACTTTGAGTCATCTTCAGCGATGCGGTGGTAGATAAATTAATTAATCTCAAGTTCACAGACGAGCATAAGAAGAATATTTAAAAATTAAACGTATAAAAATAGTGTAATATTTAAAAGGAAATACCAGAAAAATCCTGCAAATATTCTTAGTCTCCAAAATGTTCAGACTGGAAATGAGAATTTGGATTAACTGGCAAAGAGACGTGAAATCCACTCACTAAATAAAATCCAGAGAATGTGAGATTGATAAGCTGAAAGACAACGGAAACTGAGATAATTTTTAAGCGGTAATGGTTGACATAATCGAGTCAACGATACAAAAAATTTTTAAATACTCACCTTATGCTAAATCGGCAAAAATTGTTGCAAGATATTTATGTCGCATTTAAGTAAAATAACTTTATAACTAATGCAGCACACACCATTGTCTGAAAGTGCATGGAGATCATTTATTATTACATGGAACTCTGCGATGAGAAGAATAATCGTTTATGATACTGATACTGATACTGATACTGATACTGATACTGATACTCATAAGATTATTATGACTTATAAAGATGAGGAAAAAAATAGCTCACACTCGTATAATAATTATTACATGTATATTAGAAGCCCCACAGCAATGTTGTATCGATTTCATATATGTGAGTACAGATTTTCAATTTACGTCAAAATTATTTTAAATTCAGCGTCAACGAGAAAAGAATTATATACAAACATGTTTTCCAGATGACTTTCTGCATACGACTGTCGAGGATGCAATGTTAACAAGTCCCGCCTTCCAAATTAATAATGACATGATATGCGTACAATTGTTGGTTGGCCTCTGCTTCGAATGCAATGCACGTGTAGTGTTGCGTAATTACAATAACAATAAAGTATTGGAAACCGTAATAGCAGAAGGCTCATCAAGAGGCGGAATTCATGATTTACCCATGTGGCAATCTATCAAAATTACGAAAAATATTTCAGCGTTCGATTATAGTAGATATAATAGAGCAATAATTCAATTAATCCCTACACTCAATGAGCATAGCTTGAATCCATTGTGGGCGATAGCGAACGTTCGTCAATGTCCTCAAAATGGTGCAAATTTTGTAATGTTTTATTTTGTTATTACATTCGTAATCTTCTTAATGCTAATTAGTAATTACGTATAACTTCGCACGTTTGTTAAATAATTAGAAGAGTCTTCCAAAAAATTATCTTTTTGTATGTTTAATTTGTTTCATTATTTATTAGAAGCTTTGAGAAAGGGTGTTATGGTTACTAATCAAGATTGGGACAATAACTTGGACGATTATAAGTGGCAGATTGCAACATGTCAGAAAATATTTTACAATAAACATGCTGTCGTGAATCCTTTTTCACGCGTCAAACCAGATATAGACCTGGGTAAGTATTAACAAAAGGTATGTTGCGTAATTGAAATAAATAATGCAGTTTTACTGATTATATCTTTAATATGGTAAGCTAGCAAAATTCTTTTGAAATATATATATAATTTTTTTTAGATGACGCACACTGTGCTCAAGGAAAGATTGGACCTCAGTGTTTGTTCTCCTGTTTAGATGATCTGGATAGTTACCTTACTTGTGCAGGAACCGCAATTTGTTACGAAAATGGTTGTACGTGTTCTCCGGGTTTCTTAGGAGATACATGTTTTAAACGTAAGTAATTCCTAATGCGGCCAGTATTATTTCTATTTTTATGTACAAAATATTCAAATATTTAATATTGGGACTTTCAGCTTGTGAATCGAATAGATATGGTCATGGTTGCAAAAAGACATGTGGCTCATGTCTCATTAAAGAACGGTGTAATGAAGTAACCGGAGTGTGTACTTATGGTTGCAACAATGCCAGAGACTTTTACATACCACCTTTATGTCAAACAAGTAACAATCCCTCATATATTTAGCATGCTTTTAATTATACTTATCAAACGAATATCTCTCACGGTTGAAGACAAGTGTATAAATGATATTGATCATTTCATAGGCATAGACAAGCCCAACGCACCTAAGATTATTTCTACAAAGGAGACGACTATTTTGGCCGCTGCTCCTATAACATGGAAGGACGAATATGACGAAATATCGATTTCATATTCTTTTGTCATTCAAGTAACAATTTTTAATATTACTTTTATAATGTTCTTTAAAATAATAAAAAATATTGTTTGAATTAATCATTAAATTAATATTTAAATAAAATTTGCAATCGATACAAATATCTGGATGTCACCAAATGTTTAATAATAAAAAAAAGGATAGAAATCAAATTTATATGATACTTTTTTTCAGGAACAAATCAAATATGGTCAGCAATCATGGAACAAACTATTTCGAAATATGACACAATTGACAACTTATTTTGAGAATATGGAACCTGGCACTACTTATCATATTGGCTTCGCTTTAGATGTTGCTGGTGTGCAAATACATAGCGATTGGCAAGTAGCAGAAACTAAGTGCAATCGTGAGTTGATATTTATTTTGTTTGTACTATTATATTATATCTATACATATATTATTTACAATTTGTTAATTAATTTAATATTATTCTAATGACACAGTTATCTCATAATTTATTATCAGTAATTTTGTTATTTTTAATACAACATTAGTTGGAATTATTGATCAAGATTATTATTTAGTAATTTAAATTTTACATACGTAGTATGATACAAGACGATTAGAAAACACAAAAAATATCTGACTACGCATGGAAAACCTGAAACTTTTTTTTATTATTATTGTTAAACTTGTAATATAATATTTTTAGTTTCTCATCTAGTTCTACGAATAACATAATGTTCTCTGTAATAATTTTTTGCATGATGATATAGCGGTTGCAAACTTTGACGTAACGCCCAAAGAAAACGGCATGATAATTGATTGGCAAATCAAACCAAATGTATGTAATTGTTTTATGTTAAAGAATTAAGTATAAATTTCTTTTAATCTTTGCATATAATTGCATTTAAACATTTTAGTGTTTTGCATGGTGGTTCAAAATAAATAAAACTTATCTTTGTTTTTTCTTATCATATTATAGCAATTATATTCATGTCCGGCAAATTGGTATTATCTGGTAGTTCGGAATATAAATACGAGTGAAAAAATAGTTTCTATATCAGCTACGTCTTTCCCATATAAATTGCAAGACTTGCCGTCATACACTTCTTTTGATGTGGCCATATATCGTAATAATCACACGTTATTTTCCAAGGAAATTCGTACACTTGAAGGCGGTAAGTTTGATTATATGTCAAAAATATTTAAAAGACGTTTGTTTGTATATAGGTGCATCGTTGCATTTACACCTGGATAATAAATATTTTTTTATTAATATTCACACAGTTCCATCTAAAGTGTTAGATCTTCAAAAAATGTTATCGGCTAATACACAACTTACTCTAATTTGGAGACCTCCAAATAAACCAAACGGAGAAATAGTGCGATATAACATAATTCTGAAGGTAATAATATACGTACCTACATATATATACATAAAAAATTAATTATTTATAAAAATTAATTGGGATTACTGGATTTTATATTTCAAGCTAATTTATCTTATCCCTGATAAAATCCTACAATATTCGAAATATTAAATCGCGCAGTATCGTTAAGATCGCACGTACACATTTAATTTTAACCTATTTTAATTTATACAATATTAAATATTTTAACTTAAAGTACTTCAACGTAATATGCAGACGCTTTGTACTAATTCCAGGTTATAGAATACTATGGTTGTAAAAACTTAAAATTATCTACGCCGGATAATCACATCATTACAAAATCTACAACGGAGCCAATGATCACAATTCCAGATTTGCATCCATTTACAAATTATAGTGCGCAGGTCATAGTTCATAACTCACGACATTTCAGCACAGTTGAAGAGACAATCTTTAGTACATCAGAATCTGGTATATGTACATTACATCATTTACTAGAATTAGTGTTACAGATAGAATAAGCGCCAGTTGATCCGTTTATGTTAATGGTTTATTAATTTCTAATAATAACGCGGCTTTTGTAATATACTGATATCTAACGTATAATTGTAAAAGTTTATGACAGAGAAAATAAAAATTAACGGTTTTATAGAGATACCATCAGAAGTATTTAGTCAGTTGAGAGTACAAGGTTGGATATTGTCATGGAGTCTACCAGAAGATTGCACTACGATTTCAGGGTCGTTGACAGCCAGAATAAAAATACGCGGTATTAGCGACGCTGTTAAATCCTTTAACCAGACCAAACAGACTAGAAACTATTATCTCGACTTAACTCAATTAAACGGTGTTGAACGATATGTGGCAACAGTTTATGTAATAAGAAATTACGGGAGTAAAGAGAATGCCTCCGCTTATCAACAATACGCGTTTGAAACACCGCCGAAAGGTAAAGCATGATATTGTTGATAACAACTATTTTGACAATTTTGTCTGTAACTATAATAACGAATCAAAATAACAGCTCCACCCGAAGTAACCAATTTGGAGGTTGTCGAGATTGATACTAGTCAAACGCCTGCTATGATACACCTAAGATGGCAAAGGCCACGGCCACCACTCAATGGAAAATTGCGTGATTATGGTGTCCAGTTGTGTAAATATAACGGATATTGCTCAGTTGTTGAAGTTCAAATCAACGAGTCTTGTGACTTATGGGATGATTATATATGCAAAGTTGTTAACAAATCGCGCACATTTTCTGATAAAATTGAGGTAAAATAATGTTAAGTTCTGTGACACTTTCGATACTTTTTAGTAAACGTCATTATTTTATGTTAGTGTAATAAACAAGAGATATTATATGTATAAGAGGATATAAAAATTGCATAATACAAAATATGTATTACAGGTTTTCGCATACAATATAAACGTTAATCAACCAGGCCCTCCAGTTTTCGTAACTGACGATATGCTTCGTAATACAAGTAACTATTCTAATAAATAACTATAAAAAAACTTATAAAAGCTTGATACATTATGAATTTTCCTGAGATCAAAATTAGTTATAATTTATATAACACAATATATATTTTATTATCTTTTACCCCGCCTTTTCTTTCGCTGCGACTAACATGTCTTTGCTTTGAACATTTGCTATGACCTTCTAAAAATGCTAACAATAAATCTCCTCTATTTTCGTTATAGCTGTTTAACATACATATATTATGTGCAATCAGCAATTATTTAGTGGCTTGTTAGAATTTTCTCAGAATATAAAATAAATTTAATTATTGTTTTGATGAAGATTATAACCAGAGTTTATTTTAGCTCCTGACGCACCTAGGAATTATACTTTTATAGTCAACAATAATAGCGTGGTTGATTTTAAGTGGCTTCATCCCTGGAAAACAGGTGGTCATCTCAGGTCTTTTCGCATACGGATACAAGAAACTTCCTCAAACCTAAGAAGGCGCATTTCTCGATCGCCTATTAATGAAACACTCGAATACCCGGTGACACAATACATGCGTAACTATACGGAACGATTATATTTATTGCCGTCTACTCAATACGTCATTTATATCCAAGCTGTGACAATTGCAAATAAGTCTAGCCGCCCAAATTCTGTGAAAGTTCATACGCCTTCCACCGCAGTATTTGAAGGCGTTCTAAACGTTATGGTAGACAAATCCGATTCCACAATTTTATTAAATATACCGTCTGTCTTAAACGACACTCAAGATAGCATGATGCACATCATTGTAAAGGGTCCTAATCTCTGCGAGCAATATGCAGAAGTACCTGAGAATCTGCGAGCGCTAGCAGAAGTAAAGATGGACGAAATCGCTTGGCAAGCTGCTGAAGTTTCGGTACATATACAAAATACTCGTAAATTCTATGCGTGAATATTTAACAATAAATATAATAATTACATAATTGAGTAAATCTAGCTGCGAAAATGCTGCTAGCTATGAAATTGTTTTACATATATGATTAATGTAAGACTATAATATTATTACATAAATCACTACTGTAGTATTAGCAGCAATCTTTATATGTATTTTTGTAATTAAACATCTTTGTTTTTAATTGTGGCAGACTAGGGAGTTAGCTGGCGGGCGATTTAATATCGGCGACAATAAAATTTACGGCAATGCGAGGAGTTGCCCATTAAAACCTGAAAAGTTTTATGAAATAGTGATTATCGTAACCGACCGAAATTCGTCCACCGAGCCGATCATGCTTGTAAAATCGGTCCGCGTCGGTGAGGTTCCGCCGAAGCATCACGAATCGTGGATTGTACCCATTATATTCCTCGTTGTGGCAGGCGTAGCTTTTTACTTTTACCGAAGGTAGTATTTTTCGATTTTTTTTTAAAGATAGAGTAATATTGCCTGTGGCTCGACTTATTAATATTTTTTGTGTAAGCACTTTAGACAAAACTATCTGCTGGTACCACAAATCAAATATTGTAATGGATTACAGATTAATTTTATATCTATTACAATCCGACATATGATTTCTATTTTACAGGAGAAGGCAGAAATTGCCTGAGCAGATAGTGCAGGACGAGATGGTTTTGTCACAGAATATCGAGAACTACGAACAAGAAACGAAGTCTGTGTTATCGAATTCAAAGCAAGATCTGTCAACTCCTTCTAACAGACAATACTTATCGCGAGCAACCACTCCAGAAGTCTTACTGATCGCCATCGTGAACGATGACGAAGAAAAGGAGGAAACAACATCACTTGTAAAAGTAAAAGATTTCGAAGATTATGTAAGAGAAGCGATACAGTCAGGATTACTCGATAAGCAGTATGAGGTAAGTTCTCGACCTTGATTTTTACACTCTTGGATTATTAAAGTCTTTTAGGGATTTCTCCGAAAGCTTGACATTTGCACGTCAAATTAAGTAACGCAAAATCTTAATCGTATACAAATTGTATAATCTATAATATATAATTTGCGGAAAACAAAATTAATTTAAATGTAAATTATTTTTAATGTTGGAGCTAAATAATATGTGTATATTTGTTATTGCGATAAATATTGCCACATGCCTCAGTGATCGAATTGGGACGACGCCTGCACGGATAGCGGGAGGTTCCAGGTTCAAACCCTGGCTGGGGCAATATTTTTCGCAATAAATTCTAAATTCTAATTAACATCCTTTAGCTAGCCAATCGTTGTCGGAATAAATATATATTTTCTCGAAATTATTTTCCTTACTTTATATAATTAATATAATAATAATTATTGCACTTATATACGCCTAAACGTATCTATAATTATGTGATAATATAATAAGATTATTTTGCAATCTTTTCTTAAGACGTTCCCAAGAGGGCAAACTCGACCGTGGGATTACGGGAAATTACCGCAGAACAAATCTAAGAATCGATACGGAAATCTTATTGCATGTAAGTAAAAAATCGACCGTGGGCTGATTACAATTGTGCAATAACGAATTATATCATGCTGATTCGTATACAGATGACGAAACGCGTGTGATATTGAAGAAACTTCCGGATAACGCTCACTCTGATTACATCAACGCTAATTACATCACCGTAAGTCTTGATATACATATAAGTATCTCAGTTTAAAAATGTTGATTGTTAAATTACATTTCTCTGTATTTACACGATATTATCTAATGAGAATTTTTAAATTTAAATTATAATTATTTGAAAAGGGCTATAAGAAGGAGAAACGTTATATAGCGACACAAGGACCCAAACCCAGCACGGTCATCGATTTCTGGCGCATGATTTGGCAGGAAAACGTTCTTATTATTTGCATGTTGGCAAATGTAGTCGAAAGTGGAAAAGTAAGATTTTTTTATTAAATCGTGTTATAACCTTTTATATAAATACTTTAATTTTTACAGACAAAGTGCGAACAATATTGGCCGGATATTGGCAAGAAGAAGAAATACGGCGACATTATTGTGCTAAACGCGAAGCACAATGTCTTCGCTGATTATTGCTTTAGAACTTTCCACGTCACTTGTGGGGAGGAAACTCGAAAGGTACCAATATTTTTAATTAACTAAACGCAATAATAAAACGCTTCTATTAAATTAAGTAATATGTATCAATAACAGATAGAACATCTGCATTACACGGCTTGGCCGGACCATGGCGTGCCATTATACACGCACTCCGTAGTCACATACTTGAAGAAACTGTTGGCGACACCACCTGGAAACGGACCCGTGGTAGTCCATTGCAGTGCTGGCGTTGGAAGAACCGGGACCATTATTTTGTGTGACATTTGCCTTCATCGAGCAGCGGCAGAAGGGGTAATAATGATATTTAATTACCGCTTCAGTAACGTCATTTACATTATTTAACCGTATTCAGTATTCACTTTAATACATAAACTGCATGGAAGATAATCATCTGATCGCGAATAAAATTGTTTAGGTGGTCGATGTTTTTGCCGAAACGGCATCTATTAGAAACGAAAGAGCTAATATGGTGGATAATAAACAGCAATATCTGCTAGCGCATTTGGCATTAGTGGAATGTTTGCTTTCGGTTCCAACCACATTGCTGTGTAACGAGATGTTACTGGCACGAATCAAAGAGTTAAAGAAACATTTACCTGTTCAACAGCAAAGGTACTTCTTAAATACTCGACTTTGATTTATATTTATCCTTGAGTCAATTAAGATAATGTTACAAAAGTATATTATTCAATAAAAATTAGATTACAGAACACTGCGTGGCAAGACGAGGCCTTGCGACAAGTTACGTCTCCACCGTCATTGTCAGAGCGTAATCGAGCCAAAAACAGATTTCCGGAATTAATTTTAGGTTTGTTCATGTATTTTAATTATATGGAATTTTATTTTATAAGCCTTTAAAATTCCAAATTTTGATTAATTATATAGTAAGAAAAACTAACGTTTTTATGCAACTAACAATAAATTTTTAGGGTAATAGAAATGTCAGATATATACAGAAAGGATTTATCTTATTTTACAGATAAGGTCAGCAGAATATATTTAAAGAGATATCCGACATCGGATGAGGACAGCGATTATCTATCTGCCGTTTACATAGATGGAGTGAAACTTCAGAATCAGTATCTAGCCACGCAGCTTCCCATGCCATCGACGATTAATGATTTCTGGCGGATGATTGCCGAGTTCAAAGTTGAACTTATTCTCATGCTGCAGCCGCCTGATTTTCAGGATCCTGTACGTGCGTTTCTTGCATATTAATTTTTCTACATA
This sequence comes from Leptothorax acervorum, assembly GCA_035220615.1. Classification (NCBI taxonomy): domain Eukaryota; kingdom Metazoa; phylum Arthropoda; class Insecta; order Hymenoptera; family Formicidae; genus Leptothorax; species Leptothorax acervorum. The sequence continues at coordinate 2,337,451 of JASTWQ010001258.1, read as the reverse complement.
TTATGAATTTATAAAACGTGTTTATGAAAGAAAGAGAAAAAGAACGCATTTACAGAATATAAATTTATTTTCTTGTAACAAATACTTTTTGTATCTTTTAATTTCTTAATTTATACGCGATTATTTAAGTAAAATGAATCAGTCAACTAACAATGAGATAGTTTATAAAATATATTAAATAAATTATATCAAAATCATAATAATTAATCAGTTAATCATACACAAATATATCTATTGTTATGCGCACACAATTATATATTCATGAAATTTTAGACTTGCTGCGCTATCGCTCCTGCAAGCGGCGAATTTAAACCAACCCCATATTTGAATATCACAGTGAAAGAAGTTGTGGAGCTGGAATATTATACGTCACAAAAATTGTTGCTCGTTGACAATTCCGAGGTACATCAATTCGATGCGACAGTTTTTATTTGCCATTATGTACTTAGCATGATGATACTTTGTTGCAGAAACCCTCGAGAGAACAATCTGTTACTATCTTGTGTTTGACGGAGTGGAAACCTGGAAGGGATCAACCACCACCACCGGTTATGACGATGGTGACCTTTTGGCAAGTTGCGGAGAGAATTGCGAGAGGCGATGGGCCCACTGTCACACTTTGCCAGTAAAAATTAAAACATTACTATTCCAAACTCAAGGAAAGACTGTTACAATTCAAATTTTCGCGTTTTTCTTTAGCACTTCATAAAAATTTTTTTATATTTTATATTTTTTATTTTTAAACAAATAATTATCCAAAAATAAATAATAATCGCAGAATTTTTTCTTTAAATTAATTTTAAATTTATATTTTCTAAGCAATATTTTAAAAAATATTCAGAAAAATAAAACAATTTTTCAGCGACGGAGTAACTGGATGTGGTCTCTATCTGGCACTGAGTTTCCTGTTGGAACGAATGGCCGTCGAAAGAGAATGTGATGTTTGTTTGGCGGTGAGAGCTGTTAGACGATCGAGACCAGATTTTGTTCGTTCTTTGGTAATGTATCAGTTTTATATAGCAACAAAAAGAAAAAATATTAAAAATTTTATAAACAAGAAAGTTATCGCTATTATAAAACAAAAAAATTATAGAAAACTTCAAAAAATATACTTAAATCAGAAATTTTGTTTCATATTTAGGAGCATCTGGAATACCTATACGATGCTGCAGTTACATATTTGGAGTACTTTGAAACGTATGCGAATTTTTCGTAAAATAGAAATAAATTATCAAGATAAAATAATGAAGCAGCGTTACTTTGTAATGAAAAGTCGAATGCAGTCGACATTTATAGCAATATAAATGTGTTAAATACTTGATATATGTGTATTAAATATTTAAGCTTTTATTAATGTAGAAAATGTTTGTAATTAGAAATATATAAAATATTATTATAGAATGTAATAATATAACTTTTTGTATTTTCCTCGATTTTTCTATTATACGTCCAAGGTAAACCACCTTCGTATTTATGGATACATTAACGCGATATATACAACGACGATCTTGTGACGCTTTTATCTGATAATGCAAGAACGTGCATTAATTCGAAATGTTCAGTAAAATAAACTTTGTGAGTAGTATCACAGATAAGTGGATCTGACTTAAGAAATTTAAAATTAATTTGAAGAATTTTTTGCGCCTAAAAATTTTAAATTAATTTGACTAAATATATGTATGACGTATACTTAATTTATTAAATGTTCCACATCAGTGCTTGATATTTTGGATAAATTCTAACAAGTTATGATTCATAATATATTAAGCAGATTAAAAATACCATGATGTTAAATAATAGATATTGTTTTACATATTATATACATGTCTTTAATTAGAAAACTCTCATGCAGCATCAATAAAAATGGGTTACATAACGATAAACAGTAAAATATCGTGATATGCAAATGTTAATTAAATCTTTCCATTGAAAAGCGATGATGCGCGTTCACGCGTGCTTAAACCTATATATTTGCAGTCGATCCGTCTAACAATGCAAATATTGCAGCACTTTATCGGATTTATTTTCATGAAAAAAAAGATTCCGCAAAATCTCTATAAAAGTTTATCATAATACTTACTACAGAAAAGATTATTAAAATATGATTTTTGGCTTATCTAAAACCTAGAATATATTTAAAAATAATATATGAGAGAGAGAGAATAGTAGTATACATTTTCACTTGAGCAAATTATTTTCTTCTTTTACATCTTACTATCTCAATAGGCCTAAATATTACAAATACAATCTTTTATCCAATATAAATATCGCAAACGCTAACAGATATAAAAAAAAAAATTTAAAGGAAATTTAATTATCAGTTTTATTCTCGATTAGTGATTCAAAATTCTTCATGTGACAATGACGCAATAAAGAAAGAAACAATTGCAAGCATCTCTAAACTATCCCCTTGAAGAAACCACGTGGTGGAATGTTACTGAAAAATTCCCCGATATATCGCATTAAAACTCGAATAAGTATTCAAACATTTCAAACGAGTCTCCCCTTCGGAATCTCATTTCGGCGGCCATGACCGACTCGCGCTCGGAGTCCGCCGCGCGCGAAAAAGCGAAAATTTCACAGACCTGACGACCGATGACCGAGGCTGGTCATCGGTCCGAGGATATCCCTGCCTCTCGCAAAAGTCTTTCATCTCGCCGGCAGAAGGCGCCGCCATCGTGGACCTCACTGATAAACAGCTCATGCTACATACCACAAAGAGACGCGAGCCGTCGCGACGACGCAAACGAGGTGCCTCCGCCGCGCAATTCTCACGTGTGCTTCCGCGCCTTTCCGGTCGCTGTTGGGTAGCTGGTAAACACACCGCGCTCGAGGAATATAATTTACGGTGAATTTCTGTTAGCGTTCGACCGTCGAGGGCCGCAACAGGGGAGAATAACCCGAGGGAAAATCAGGGCGTGTTTCGTGCGGCCGTAGCCGCACCGCCGCGGAGCAGCAGGTAAGAATTCCTCGAGTAAGGTGCGTGCGTGCGCATGGCGAACACGTGGCGTCGCGACGGCGCGTCGCGGACGCGACACGGGGTCGTCGTCGTTCCGCGTTCAATGCGGCTCCGTTCCGGGCATCGTGATCACCGTTGACAGCTAGACGTTATAGCCAAGCCTAACGCTAACGATCGACATGTCGCAACCCAAGGCCGCGGAGGACATGTTTGCCGCTCGAACTTCGATCGCTCGAAATCACCGCGCGAGATTTCCCGCTCGCGTTCGAACGAGCGACTAGAGAGGCCTGTTCGTTTTAGCTGAACTTCTTTGCATACATTTCATCATTTCTCTTTTTCTCTTCAACGTGAAAAGAAAAAGAGGAAAGATGAACCGTGCAAGAAGTTCAGCTAAAACGAATAGGCCTCTTGTACGAGGAAACTGGAAATGAAATGAAAAAGAAAAGGGGGAAAAAGAGCTAGATTTCTTCTGAAAATTCTTTTAACGCGCGTAGCAGCGTCGCGACGCGCGCGTTGATGATATGCCCCAGACGGCGCGGCGGAGGCGTCAAGCGGACTTCGCTTGACTCCGCTCGCTTGCTGCTCGTTTTCTGTTACATAAGGATCACGCTCTGTGAATGTGCAATCTTGGACGCCATCTTAAACGAGCGGTGGGACTCGTGCCGGAATTCGAATGCGCTGCGTCTGCAAAAATTTTCCGAATCGGCGCGACGCGACGTTGCTCGATTCGAAACGTAATAATGCGCAGGCGGAAGGAAAGCTGATCGGAAATAATTCGAAACTTTTCTCTTCAACAGGGGGCTGAATCGATTCAATTCAATTATCCATACTGTAATCACGGAGAAATAGACATTGCATTCGATTTACTCGTATGTGTTTTTGCTCGTCACGGATAAACAATAATCCTTTCCGCTTCTCTCGTGAGTTTTAATCAGTTTTCTTTATCTTATTTTTTGCTCGAAATGATTTAAACGACGTTGTGACAAATTAAATCAACGCATATTGCGACAGTCGTTGCAGCAAAAAAACACGCCGCAATCAAAAAATTCCTGTAAATATAAAGTAGATTAGATTATAAACCGATAACGACAGTTTTTTTATTGCATTTGATATAGGAGACCATCGTAGAGATCATAAAGTTTATTAAAGCTTATTAAACCAGAAGATAAATTAAATTCGGTATTCTTTACGTGTATTAGAAACGAAAGACGTATCTCGAAATAATCTACAGCGCATTATCGCATTTAATATATCTTCCTTTGCATTATGAATAATAGCGGCATTTCCATAATAAGTCGCTTCATTGAACAATGATTAAATTAATGAAGATATCTGACGATAAAAAAATTGACGATAAAAAGATTTGCTGCAGCGACTTCTTCCAACTGTAATATTTCCTAGATTTCGAACGGTGGAAAGTTTTTACAATTTCTCTACTCGGATACGGAAGATGCGTATTATTACGGTATCACGATATTAGCTATCAGATGGCTGATACACAAATTAGGTCTCCAAGCGAAGTAACAGCTGTACGTGCCTCGGAAAATCGTGATTTTGCGTAAGAATTTGCGATTCTTGCGGTGTTATTTATCAATCGCGTGACGCGAATGCATATCGGCTTTACTGCAACTGTAAACTGTGTACACAGGAATGAGTTACACAACTAACAGACCTTTACGTAGGAATTTATTTACGCGGCAAAGAGGAAAAAAAATAATGTAAATTAATAGGCGGCCATGGCTAATTTATTAATTTACATTATCTCTGCTTCTTCTTCGACTAATCTCGCGAGTGTCTCTTCGCAAGCGCATGCATGTAATAATTCTTGATATTTATTCAGAAGTATTTACGCCTCTCAGTCGTATTTCATGCGTTTCATGCGTTTGAAGAATATATTTGCTGGAACTTTAAACAGAGTGTTCACGTCAAGATCGGAGATTTTCGTTGACGGAGATACGTTTCCGATGTAATAAACGGCAATGCTATCTTTACTGCGATCAAACGTTAACGTATATATGCTTACGCACAGTCGAAATTAAAGGAAACTTTGGCTCGAACTTCGGACTTTTTAACGCGATGTCTTGCTTGTTCTTCATGCAGACAGCGATATCATATACAATTGCGCCTAACTCTGACAATCAATCCGACCGTGGCCCAAGTTGACAGCAATTTAAAATCGCTTCTGTTCCTTCGTAAGAAAATGTCCCGCGGGGTAACTCCGATTATAATTAAGGTCTGGCGCCGGTGGAAGGATCATCTTCGTTCTTTCTTACTTTCGCCGAAACCTCACCGATATTTACGAATTTTACGATCGTGACGCGCGAAAGTGTCCTTAAGGCACCTCTCGCAATCATTTGATATTTCGAGGTATTCCAGTGTCGATCATTGACCTTGTTTTCGTAACATTTTACAACCTAATTTTTCTTTTTATATTATAATAAAAATCTATATTCGAAGATTTAGTTACCGTATGGCAAATGTAATGGCGAGTAGATGGATGCCAAAAAGAACCTTGTGTCCATTGTTATTTCATTCTTATCTATATTTAACATTATACTTAAATTACAAAATACAATTTCAAAGCTGAATAATTCTGTTGAATAGTGGATTTACGAATTTTAATATCGTGTAAAGAAATAATGGCAAAACTGAATAATTCTGTTGAATAGTGATTTACGAACTATATCGTATAAAGAAATAATGGCAAAAAATAATCCCTGCATGCGAGATAAAGAGATAGCGATGAACTCAGTGTAATGTTCGACAGATGAGCGGTGTATCGCAAATATCGTCGCCGAGGAATCTCCTAACGATAAGTGAAGGCAGCGTCTTTTCAGGGTGGAAGATGACGTCGCCGAAGAGTGTCAAGGCATGCAAGATGGAGACTACGACTAGAAGCTGGACGGCGAGACCGATTCTAGGCTCGGATTTCACGGAAATCCCTCCGCTGCAAGAGGTCTATGTGGGTGTCTTGAAGCAACGGAAGGACACCTCCACCGCGATCAAAAGCATATCTGCCGTTTTGCCGGGATTCGCTCATCTGAAGCGCTGCTCCAACGGAAAATTACTTCTGGCTCCGCTTCGCTCGGACGAATCGTCATGTGAGAGGGGCCACGACATTTCTCTCAGTGAAAATCAACTTAAGACCCAGCTGAAGGAGAGAGGATTCGATCTCTCCTTACTGGAGGAGAAATTCCAGGTGACAAAGGTGCCAGCCAAAGCGCCAAGGACGAAGTTGCAGGCCAGCGAAGCTTCGAAGATCTGGCCGGTGAACTTCCACCCTGACCAGACGATTGAGAGCCTGATCGACGGCTCGATTTTCGACGAGGATTGTTTGCAGGCGATCGAGCGAATCATGTCGCTGGTAATAGAGGCTGCGAGGTTGGAGACGGTCGGCGACGAGCGTTGCACCGGTGCCGCGGCGATTGTCGATCCCGAAGACGGAAGAATCCTGGCGGTGGCTGCTGCGAGAATCGACAGACATCCCATGTGGCATGCCGCCATGCTGGCGGTGGATCTCATAGCCAGACTTCACGGTGGTGGTGCGTGGGACTTGAGCGACGTGGAATGCAAAGAAACGAAGAAACAAACGGACGCTATCGAGGAAGATACGTTCGAGGACGGAAGGACAGATCCGAGTGTCACGACTGAAGATCAGAGTTTGAAGAGGCTTAGAAGGATCAAGAGAAGGTACCAGGAAGAAACACCACTCTGTTATCCAAGATCTCTATCCTCGCTACAGTTCCCGATTCAAACGTCCCTCGAGACGCAAGTCGTGCGGAAAGGACGAAGGAACAACGGTGACAAGATCGAGGACTCGAAGCAGAAGGAATGCGAAGATAACGCGAAGAAATGCGGGCCGTATCTCTGCACGGGTTATTGGGCATTCCTGTTGACGGAACCGTGTCCTCTGTGCGCTATGGCGTTGCTGCATTCCAGAGTCGCGCGAATCTTTTACGGCACCGCCAATCGGAGCGTCGGAGTTTTGGGCACCAAGACGATGTTGCACACGGTGCCGGGTTTAAACCATCGATACCGGGTCTGGAGCGGAATCCTGGAACGAGAGTGCCGACAGGCGGTGGAAGAAATCAATTCTCGTAGAAGTCGCAACTAGATGACGCGGTTCTATTGTGGAAGATAATAACGTTCTAAATGGGCAGTTAGTCATCGCAGTCTCTGGAGATAACTGAAGATATTTATGCGAAACCGGGAAAAAAAAAAAACATACAGGCGCGAAGCGTATATTTCGTTGTTAATTGCCCCCTGTGTACGTTTGTCGTTTTCACTAACGACTTCTCATGCGAATTACGTTATCTTGCGTCATACAGATGACATTATAATGACATTTTTGTGATACGTTATCTCACTTGCATAATACTTCGTGCATGTTCATCCGACGTCATAAAAAAGTAAATCCATTCCAATAAATTATAAAAGAAAGCGCAATTGTGACACTCACTAATATATGTCGTGACTGATACTCCTTCAGCATTTCTCTTATGATATTATTCCGAATAGACAATCGAATTTATTATTTAAAACGTTTCTTAATAAAGAATTTCTTGAACAAATAAATTATTTTACACATTTATCAACAGCAAATTATTTCTTGATCCATTGGTCGCGCGACAGCAACTTAGATACTTGCATGCTGCAACCGGTTTTATAATTTCAATCGAAAGCAACACGGCGTAAAAGACTACACATGGTACGGACGTGCATTCGGCCATAATGACTCTCGGTATATGCGTGACCTTGACGCCTCGACGCATGCATGTGCGTCCGCATCTGCTGCGTTCCGCCGCTTCTTGGTGTGCACGGCGAATTAACACTTGTGTTTGCTGACACACACAACGATGACGCTCGATCATTTCCCGAAGATTGTAAAAATCATTTCTGTATATTCTTTTGTCTTTCGTTTCCGATAGCAGAGCGTATCCTTCAGTGCAAAGCTGAAAGCAGGCTCTTGAGGTGTTTGGGCCATTGCCAAAATATTTTTTACATGAGATCTCCTACAACCTATTTTAAAAGAGAGAACTCGATTTTTTACTGACTACTTTACTATACACGCGACGCATTTTGCCTCTTCACTGAAAATTTAACTCTTTCCAAGAGTTTATACATATATCCATAGTCGATGAAGACAAGTCTCTAATGTCGCGCTTCAACGTTCATTATTCAATAGCACAATTCATTTTGCGCGTATATAATCGTAAATCATCGATATGATTTAAACGCGCTTAATCGCTTAACTCCACGCTTCGTGACGGCAACTTGTTTAATTCAGAAGCAAATAATCATGTTTCTCCGCGACAATAATATACAATCTTATTTGCCGGTTATTTTTTTCTCGCACGAAGAAATCCAGGCACGTTCGCTGCCATTATCTCTCAACGAGAGGTGCTGATAATGAGCAGAGATCGACGGCAAATTTGTCAAAACGTTCGTAACGTAGATAATATTACCAAGTTGTAAGACACCTGGTATAATGTTATAATATAAAAGGTATGTAATTTTATTGGTATAACGTTGATAAAATTCGGTGGATTTTGCCGTTCGACTTATGTATAGTTTGAATCTGTAATACGGATGAATGACACTTGAGAGCACACAACGCAGTCTGTGAAAGATGATAATAATTAATTAAGAAACATTTGTTTGGCATTATTACATCAGTGACTAACACGTAGCGCATGTTACGCGTTTATATAAATGGATATTTCGAATTTTCGAATTACCGATGTGTCAAGTAGAATAGAAATATACATTATATTATATATTTTAATTATTATATTATATTTTAATTATTTGCATAAATTAACGTTAGACGATGTTATTTTAACTTTTCGACATTGGCACTGATTAAAATTATAATTGAATCAAGTATATATATTGAAGCAAATATTTGATTACTATAATACATATAAAGTAAATTTTATCTTAAAATTTTTAATAATTAGAAATAAAAAAAAAAAAATAATCTTTTGTTGCGATAAAATATTTAAACGTCAAATTCCATCGATGAACTGCAGCTTGCAACTGCTTTTGCTGTTACGATTTCACGCCGAACTTCTAGGTATTTGTCATTTCTAACGTACAATTCAAGACAATTGATATAAATAGATCTCCCACAGTTAAGAATTTTTGCATTAAATAAAAAATTATAGTACTGATCGCGTACAACTTTGTTTGTTACGACTCAGGTCGTGACTCGTTATGATAAGCTCGGACGATCGTAGTGGTCGTTGATCTGGCAGAAATACGGATGCAAAGTACAAGGCAACATTACATCTACAATAAAAGAAATTTTAATGAGGCGGTTGATTAGAAAATATTGTTAGGCTGTTCCATTTCTTTACTAAATAGAATTATTATTTTGTTGTATATTTTATAAAATTAAATTTTTCTATATTATAATATAGATCATGCAGCAAGAATTTTATATAAACTCTTAAAATGTCGCGAATGAAAAATATTCTGATACTCTGTGTGAGTTTTGGAAAAATATATAACTTTATATGACTACGGAAATAAGAAAAAATGCTATCTCCAGCACCTACTTTATGGACGACATGAAAACTATGTCACGCTAATGGAGATAATCATCATTTTCTATAAAAGATCTACAGAGTTGAAAATGTTTTCTTTGACAGTACGCAAGCGCGTGTTTGCGTTCTAGGAATTGTTTGAGTCGCTATGAAGCGAATAGCGAATACGCAACGGTGACCCTGCGGATTGACATCGATCAACGAAACTACAGCTGATCCATTCCGGAGGAGAGTCGCTCGATTGTTCATGAAAAGAGAAGAGGATAGAGCGAGAGAGGTGGACGTGATGCATGAAAAAGTCGTGAGCCATAAATTATGAGACGAAGAAGGCAATATATCATGTTTGTCTAACAGCTGATGAAGAGAGTTTGAGAACGACGAATGATAATTATGCAATAAAAATTTTTTATATAAAAAAAATAGAAAAGCTTTGAATTGTATTTTGTGTCATGTATACGACAGTCGACATATTATATTATAATTTAATATGTAACACGCATTGTATGCCACAAAAATAATAAAAATAAATACTTATATAATCCTTATTCAAGTACGATTCACTGTCAATAGTGAGGTCATGAACATCGCTGTCACTTTTATTGTTTCAGACTTCCTTCGTCAAGTCAGTGCAGTAACTTGCTGAAGAAAAAACGAATAAGAAAATTTCCGCGGTAAATTGAGAAAGATAGAACGCGTACGGCAAACAATTAGATTCCCTCAGCAAACAGAGCGCAGGAGCTCCGATCGAGAAGTAACGTCCTCGGGAGGCATTCTTTGAACAGCCGGCACGTGACAGCGCTGACAGACACATCGGCACCGCATCGTGACGTTCGAAGACGATCGGCAGAAAAGAGCGCGGGATAAAAGAGAGAAGCGAAATCGACACGAGCGCGCAGAAGGAGGAGCTTTCGAGGTCGTGCCATGCGAAAAGCCACGAGATATCAGAGATAACGTTTTAAAACTAATTAATCCGCGTGGCAAACAGGCTCGTCGCTCTTACGACGTGTCTGTCGGGACGACACTGCCAGTCGCAAACCACGCCAATTTGCAAACTATCGCGGCTGGCCTTGTTGTCGCGTCGTCGAACAGTTTCGTCTTTAGAATAAACTCTATCTGTAGATGACCGAGGAAATTTTCAGTATTTTCGGCAACGAGACACATAACTTATATAATACACATTCCTTTAAATAACATTAAGACAAGTGACATCTTTGGTGGTCACGTTGTGACGTTTTAACTGATAACTAATACAAATAAGCTACTTGGAGCTGGGCATCTCTCTGAGATAAATTGGTAGACTATCACGGCGAGCGCAAAACTGCGGATGATAAATCAGAAATTTAATTCATCAGCAACGCAACGAGAGTTTCTGATGTATTAAGCTCGTCAGGTGACAAATCACGAATTTGCAAGACGACGTAATCAGCGACAACGCTAGAGGATAAAGGAAACGCGTCTCGTTGATCAGCACTGAGTGGCTCCAATTGAGAGTCGACCCTCGAGAGTGGAGCCTATTGGCCAAGCTGTTAATTCCTTGAAGCACGATTGGATTGGATCATCCGTGGACATTCCAGAGTTCGTGTCGGGACCGTTAGACAATCTATCGACCACCGTCTTGCCAGCCGGACTTCTTTTCCTGAAGAAGTTCCTGAACTTTGCTTCTTGCCAAAGCTTAGCCGTCGAGACGAAGGATTAACCGTCTGTGAATTTTTAGTGGAGAACATATCAAATAATTTAGTTCAGAAGAACGAAGAGGAGAAACATTTAACAGAACCGGAGCAGTGAGGTCAACAAATCATCTTCGTCAGTAGTGAATAAATCTTAAAACCACGGAATACTCATTAACACGAGAGGATTATAAGGTGCTTCTCGGCATCACCTTAGAGATTGCAGAGAAGATATCGTGACCACATTCGAGACTATCGACGACTGAATGGCCCACATTTATTGGCTGCTACTTTTCGAAAGACTCTGGTAGTGTCTCTTTGCGCAGTAACGGGGCAGGAACACAATACTGAAAGAGAGAAAGACGTGAATATCGTGGAGAGGGTTAAGTCCCTTTTGGTCCAGCCAGGAGAGCCTGATTCGCCTTGCAGATCCTTCTTGAGAGGACCAGATTTCCTTTCGCCAAGAAGATTTTTGACGAACGTGGTGGACGACATTCGAATCTCCATTGACGTCATTCACGAGAGGCCTCATTCATCTCCTCTTGCATCGGGTTCTTTTAGACGGCACCATGGAGCGAAGGATCATGAAAATGTTGTGATAACGGTCAGGCGGAGGCCTCCGATACCCAAGACACTATCCAGTGTGTGAGCCATAGTCGTTAGAAAGCAATTGAGACAACTTACCTCGTGCCTACCCAAACATTTCGGGAATACTCGCCAGTTGGAATCTTTCGAGTTTTTACGAGAAAGCAGCCCCTTTTAGGCAAGGATTACTCTTGTCTCCGTCGCCGTTTCTTTGAATAAAATTTTGGAAATTAACAGCAGTACAGCTGCTCGAATCCAAGAAGGCATAAAAGTTTCGAAACGTCGGAGTTTCGAATTGATCTTCCACAAACGCAAGATCTTGATAAGATAATTAAAGTGTGTCACACGGAAACTCGTCTACCACGGGAATATTTTTGGACCTGCGGAATTGACGTTCTCAACCTTCCGTTCTTCGTTACGAAGACGACATTTTTTTCAAGTGGTTCTTATACGTGAGGTGGAGGAGACATCCGGGAAAAAACATCGATTATTGAAACGTATAGAAGAAGGTTTGCAAATTATAATATTAAAAATCATATCTATATATTTAAATTACTCGATTTAAATTACTTTAATAATTTATATATATTTAATTTTATAGAGTTTTTAAGAGAAATTTCGCAATTACGAAACGATATATAAACCATAGAATATTAATATCATCTTGTGATAGATCAAAATTGCTTTATTATGTAAGAGGGAAATTAATTGCGATTATAAAACAGACATCGTAAATTATCTATTAACTTCTGGAAGCATGAAACAATTAAAGGTTATTATACAAAAAAGATCGATTATCACGGAACCGCTTCATGCTTTTGCATCGGTCATAACTTCAATTAATGTCAAGCAGCGGCAAGTTATTATTCTGAGAAACAGCTACAGACACTCTCTCTCTCTCTCTTTTCATTACTTAAAACCTTGTACAAACGTTTAACAAATGCGCTGTCAATCACGAAATATAGAAATGGCGATTAATGAGAATATACATCGATCGATCAAATGACTAATCAATGTATTATACAACGAATTATACATTAAATACTTGTTTAAATACTTGTTTGCGATGTTAAAGCGCTATGATTATTTTAAGAAATGATTTAAAGGATTCATAATTATTCGCAGGAGAAGGTTCTCCGCCGAAACGGCAGCAGAGCTCCGGCACAATTAAAAACAAGATGCGTTGCAGCCAAGGTGTGGCGATGGTATTCGAGGACGCGTTCGTCGTCTTTTCGCGTTTTTTGTCACTGAAGTCGCGAGGCTGCGCACTCTTGGAAACACATCGGCAGCGCGAGACCACCGGCATCAAGAAACTGTACAACAGCTTCTTCGTGATGTTCTAATAAGAGTGGGCGGATCAGCACGCGTACTCGGCCCTGAGAATCACCGGCGGTCGGGTGATGCACCGTGTATTTCCGGGCACATCGAGGATCTGGACCGAGGGGTACCCACAGGGTGGACGCACAGCACGATCTGCAACAGGCACGAAAGTCACGCGCGATGGAATGAAATGAATGTGTCTCGTGATTAGAGAACAACGGCCTGGAGACGAAGATAATCGATCTGTGATTTGAGATCAGCCTGGACTCGTCGCCTCTTACAGAATCGTCGCCGAGGAACATAGCCACGAAATTCATTTTCGCATATATACGTATAGCATATGTAAAATAGTAAAGTTGTAACTCGTAAGTCAAGAAATCGTCCTCGTCTTCTCATCCTTGAAGAGAGGGATCTTTTGGCGCTAGGAAATCGCCTACGGAGTCTCTTTAAGGACGATCGAAGATTGATACCCTTCGTAGATCTGAGATCCAAGATTAGCACATTATAGATATTCGACCTGTCCGGAAATCGCCGTAAGCAAACCCGTTAGTATCGCAGTACGTAGAGTAGACGGTAATTAATTCGATCACGTATACTCCGAGAAGCTGTTGAATGGAGCTGCAACTCATGATGGACGGCGGCGCGGAAACCCTACACGGAACGATGTGGTTCACCAACACGTCTCCGTCATACGAGCAATTATCGCCGGTTCGTTCAAACAGGTGTGACATTGTAGCCGCTCCTGAACAGGTACGTGGAATAATTGGCTCTCTTGTCAGATTCATTCTGATGATTCTGATAAATTGTATACATATGCTTTATTAGACCATATACTTGAAATTATATTCGAATATTCGAAAAGAGATAACACTATTTTATGCAGTATTAAATTTTTTTAATTTCTAATCTTTTCTCGTTTATATTTATTACTTATATATTTCTCTACTAAACTTGACATTTTTTAAAAGTAAAGTTTTGATTTCTTGGGAAATAAATTTTTCCGTCAGCTTCAGAAATTATATTTCAAAAGTAGTAATTGCAAAATATCAATGTTGCAGACCGCAATAGGATATCATAGTCCACAAAATTCTTTATGGCACGATAAGAACAACTCGCCGAAAAATTCTCCGACTGACGGTGATCAGATACATTTGAATGGCGGCTCGCCACAGCTCTCGCCTTCCGGATCATCCCCGAATTGTGAACAGAACAATCTCAAACGCCGTTCCACAGAAGCGTTGCAACACATCACGGAACTTGAAAAAAAACATATCAGAAGAGAAGGTTGGTATTTCTTACTTATTCTCAATTATTTACATAAACATTATTGCATACTGTTTAATCTATACATAATAGATTATTTAATCTTAATTTATTATACCCTAAGAAGTATTTAGCGATTAATTAAAGCATAATTTTTAATTTCTTGCAATTTCCACAGATTAGCAAATTTTCCAGTATGTTATATCTAATAAAATTAAGTAAATTTACTGTAAGAAATCATAATTTTTTTTTTTCAAAATTATATAGTGGCAATGAGATAAAAATATAAAGCTACAATTTTGTTTTAAAAATTTGTTAAAAATGTTAATTCTCGACAATGTCAAATTTCATCTCTCGCGTAAGAATGCATAGAATGTAAAGAATGTATTGCCTTATATGTGCAGTGGCGTGAAGTCGATCGTCATTATCGTGTGCCATAGATATATCTTCTTAAAGGTCGTGACCAAACGGTCTCTCGGACACTGTCGTAGCCACGAGTTCCATTTTGCTGTTTAGTATTATGGATCTTTTCTCTGTTAAAGGATGTCTGTATTATGTTTCCTATTCTTCAAATGTTTAAAAGATTAAACTTTTCTGTGATAAATCCACTATCTCTCCATATAAATCCGTGAATAGAATTCTAGCATCCACCAATATCGCACTAGATTATCGTTTTTCTAATAAAAATTTAAAATGTCTAATATTAATATAATTTATACATACATGATAGCACAATGCAATTAACTCTTGATGCAAAAGCGACTTAATAATCACCATCAAATTTTGCTCGCGTGAAATTCCGACTACTTGACAAATTAGCGATTACCGAAGAATGCTTGAAATTGTCTAAAGCAATATTCACGTTCAATATTGTCATTGTTGATTAACGGTTAAGACTCAGCAATGACGCGATATGCGTTTCGAGTGACGTCGCTTTGAAGAACTCCTCAAGACTGATCGGCGAACTTCTGCGTTCTGTGTTCTTACGTCCGACGCCTTTTCGCCCACGTGGTCATCCATGGCTGATAACTGGTGTACATATATGCACGCAATGTATCACGCAGATTAGCTTGGTCGAGGAAAGGGAGAGAGATAGAAAGAGAAAGAGAGACAGAGATAGAGATAGAAAAAGAGAAAGAGAGAAGCCCGATACCAGTTCGCCATACTGGCGGAACTTTGTGAAGGTGCACGCACGTAGTTTTGGTGGTGTATTCCTGCACGGGTGCGATCTTCGCGGTCAAAATAGGATGAAGTGGTGTGAGATCGATAGATCCAGGATATCGCTGCTGCAAAGTCGATGTTATCCCCCTATCGCCACCAAGAGTCGGCGCCGTCACGTCATCCAGGAGACGAAAGATAGGCCGGCCACGATGCATCAGCAGCTTCACATCGGTTACAACGGCGCTCAATGCGGTACGATGCCGTATACGAGAAGAGTTTTAAGCTGTGTGTTGATTATTTCAGATAATAGCTGCGCGTAGCGCTCGAAAAAAAAACGGCGAAACGCAATGAAGATATGCCGAAGTAAAAAATAGATAATATAGATTGCCACACAATAATTTTCGTGCTTAATTATTTTGTGCACAATATATAGCTTTATATTTTTTTTCTTCATAAAATATATTTTAGAAATACGTAAATATATAAAGAAGTTAAATTATACATTAGACCTTTTATGCAAACTCTTCTCTTCTTCATTCTCAAAAAATAAAAAATGTTCGTTGCCAGATATTATATCACATAAATAATAGATATAAATTAAGAATTGAATAGATAAAAGTACACATAAGTGAAAACTAACAATTGTAATATATTTTAAAATTTTCTGGCGCATTTATAATTTATCATATGACGCTAAAATAAAAGAAACGAAAGAAAGAACAAACGTCTTATAAAAATTAGATTTGAAAACGACTTTTTTATGTTTCAGGATCTATCGGAAGCAATGGCTCTGGCCAAGGTTGGTCCACGCAAGTGGAGGAACTTGCGGAGCACCTTGCCGCTGATTTTGATGGTTCGTTATCCGCTCTCGCGGCATCTGATCTTGCAACAGCTGTCGCCTCTTACACTAACATGAGGTAAGCGATGGAAGTATTTTAGAAAAATATATCCGATTATTTCCGATAAATTGCTAAAAGAGATGGCATTCTATTTTAGTAAAATTTTCACTAAGGAAAAATAACAATGTACTGAGATAAAAAATTGTCAGAATTATATAAGTGTGGATAATCCTTCTTTTAATAAACCGTCCCTAAAAATCTAAAAATGCTCTGCAAAAATATGTGGTAGGTAAAATGTTAGCTATGTACCGATTTTACGGTGATTCAATGATACACAATCATCGAGAGCTGTCCGTCGATAGAGCGCGAATATTGAGCTTATGGTCGGTACCGCAGGCTTCTGCCGCGGCCAAGATTGAAACGCATGCGACGAAACGGCGGCGAGCTGATCTAGAAATCCGGTTAAAACTGGCCACAGTTCTTGGCATTGCGTCGCACTGGCGACACGAGAAAATCAAACCGGTCGGCAGCCACGGGCCAAGAGTATTGGTGTATCACTTTCAACGCACGTGCGCGAGTGTGTACGCAAAGCATATCTAACGTGAACGAGAAAGGAGCGCATTCGGTGGAGCTCGTAAAATTTCTCTTATATTTCCGCGTTTATGTTTACGTTTTCGTAAAAAAATATACAACGTATAATTAATAATTTATATTTAAATATATTCAAATAAGAAACTCGTACGTAATTCCTTCTTACAAATAAATAATAATTACATTTTACTTTAGTTTATTTAGTTCATTGTAAAAGCATTTCAAAATTATGATTGTTATAATATTACATTTGCATATACATATATGGACAGTTTTATATAAATACACGACAAAAATGGTTACGCACATACCTTATCATGATAATGTATATGCGTATCGTAAATTCACGCTACGTTGAAGGACGTTGAAAGTCCGTGCGCATTTATGAGCATTATTTTTCAAGTAAATAAATGAGAAAATGAAAGTAGCGAGCTTACGTATATTTTATAAAATTATTTTATGTTTTTTACACGATGATATAATAATTTGCAATTAATTAAATTTTTTAAATATTTTTTGCCGCAGTTATATCAATAATAATTTGATTGATACAATTTTGTGCTGAAAAGTATATTTTTTACTACATAAAGAAAAATTTCGGCATATAATAGAGATAAAAAATTTTTATTACACGGACTATCGGTTTGTCGTATCGCATGCATCAGCTGATCGTACATGTGTACGTAAATGTGACAGAGTTACGACGTGTGGGGAAAAAGAAGGAGACACGTACACATATCCGTCCATGAATGAAGACGCGCGTCGAGTATAATGTTTTACGTGGTTTGAACCGGTAAGAAACCGGCTGACGCACCAGTTTGTAGGTGTACTTAACACCGGTTTATTCTTGGCGGCATGTCGGCATACCTCCTAAGAGTTTTGAGCCACAATTTATATCTGCACTCGTCGCGAGATTCCTCGTATTGTTAGTCAAATCGTCAAACGAATTGTAACGGTACTTACTAGTCGTTTCATTGCTCGAAGCTATACGCATTCAATATGATTTTAATCGGCCGAAACGTCACGTAAACGTATTATCGGAAATAAATAGGATTTTTAAAAGAAGATATCTAAATAAACTAAAGTCAAAATAAAGAATAGAATTACTGAAATAATAGATGAAAAATATTATATATACATATAATAGCAATTACATATCACTATATTACTGCGTGAGGGTAGGATATACAACTATCTGGAAGTAACATTTGATCCATGTCACTTTTAATATCTTGTTTTGATAACTGTCTGTAAAAATTGTGATAAATTCTCGTGCTTCAGTATCATTCTTGAAGATTGCAAGTGTTAGCGATTCCTACAAATATTCTATTATTTTTGTTTTATTTAAGATCGATTTTTGAATAGTGATCATTTAATCATAAATAAAGGTATGCACCAGTATGTAAAACCCGGGTGAGTAATTTAATAAAACTTGATTTAATTGTTTGTTTTTTGTTAAAAAATATATGTATATCTTATTCAATATAGGTACCTCATTATATTATTACAAAATCGAATATTTGAAGATTGCTGGAAGAATTGATTCGTAAATTCCACCAAACATGTACAATTTACCCGATCAGTCACCTTGTATCTCAGCTATGTAAATATCAATGAATCGTAAATAAATTTTGGTAGTAGGTATTCTTGACTTGGTATCGATATTATTTCACACCGATTAAATCCGTTGCACACTGAACTAGTTTATTCCGGTTTACGCTGACCTTACTGACTCACAGTATTATCGAAGTGGTTCTCAAATTATTCTTTCCTTATCATGCTTATGCCTAGTATATTCGAAACGTTGCGAGATGAGCTGACGTTAATTCCTAATCTTTATGTCATGGCATGGCCATCATTGCGCGTCAATGTAACAAACGCGTTCGAAAAAATTGCTAGTTACCTATCGACAAGTTGTTATTATAAAACGATAAGAAAACATTAAATATATATAGCATGTTATTTTGTACTGAATACTGTTTTAATGAAATAAAATAATCTCTGGGAAAATATCGTGTATCATAAATTTGGAAGGACGATTAAAAGAGATATAAAGAAATTTGCAATAAAAAAGATTTTCAAAGATTGTTAAGAAAAAAATTAAAGATTTTAAATAGACAATCGTGACAATTTTAAAGATTATCCACAAAATTCATACTATGATCATACATATGTATAATATAAGATTTTGTTATAATTATCTTCTAAAAAATATGTGTTGAGTCGTATTATCAAATAAATATCTTGAAAATTGGAATAATTTCTGTGCCACAATTATATCTCTACAATATTAAGGGCCAGTTTTTCAATAGTCGCTTAACTTTAATCTTAGCTTAACTCACTCTTCGTCTCTTTCTAACTATGCCTTTTAGATGAAGAGTGAGTTTAGCTAAACTTCAGTTTAAACGACTATTGAAAAACTGGCCCTAAATGAGATTAGAAGAAGACTACTAAAAAATATGGCGTGACAAAAACTATCTTCTTTCAGCGAAGCCCTCCTCACTTTGCCATCGTTAACAGTCTTCAAGCAGGAGGCGCCATCCCCTGAAAATCAGCATAGTAACCCCAAGTAAGTCACCGTACTGATTATTAAGATCATTTCTCTTGAACGACACTACCGTGCAAGAACTCACTAATCAATAATTTAAAAAAAATTAATTTAAAAACTTTGAGAGTTCCATATTCAACTACGTTTACAACCAACCTCTTGTTTCTAATTTTGTGAATTGGATCATTTTCATGTAACACCGTCCGTTTATTTATGGCGAATGATAGAAGCGTGCGGTATCGATAATAATAACTGGTATTACTACGATTACGACCACAATACGAAGGCGACGACATATCTATCTCTCCCGCAGGGCCAGTCAGGGGTGACGGGGGTAAAAAGTATTCCGAGCGGAATTTGCCACGCGCGGCTCCCCCGCAAAGACACGGCCGCAGATAAGGCCGCGACTGTATCGTTACGCCCGTTCGCGGCTATCGAGTAAGTCGCTCGCGTTCGGGTCAGACTTCTTACTCTCTTATGCGCCTGTTTATCGCATGTCGCGCGTTTTGCTCCGTAAAGCTGGAGTCGGCCGCGCGACGCGCCGATCATAAATGTGAATCGTGGATCGATATCTCATCCCGGGCGTGTGATTTTAATGTAAAGACTGGGAGGGGAGATTCCCTGAGTGGGATCAAATTGGATTTTGTGCAAAATGGATAACGCAGTGCTCGTGAAAGAAACATTGGTATAAGACGGAATAGTGGTACGATCGCACGAATAAAAATGAAAAGAAAAATGATTTTTGTATATACCAACTTTCAATGATTATTTAAATCTCAGACGACGATCTTTCTAGAACCGTGAAATTGTATAACCAATGAAGTGATGAAGTAATTCTGCATTAAGTATACTTTCACTCCCCCTTGAAAATTCTCCTCTTTGACAGAACTGTATTTTATTCGATGATTCATGTAAGAAATTTTTGTGTGAGTTAAAGCTTGTTATCTGATCATCCGATAAACGGAAAAGCGGGGCGAACCGCGCTGCGCCGTTGTATAAATCGCGTGGGATCATCATATCGATGTGTAACGAGAAGAAGATGAAATCGTGAGAGGTCGACTCGTGATCTTATTACTCTCCGCGCTCGGTGTGAAATAGATCATATAAAAGATATATCTGGAAGACAGCTCGGAGAACTGAATCTCGAAAATAGTTGATTAGAATGATGAAATCACTCGTCTAATAGACACGCTCGGTGTGACTTTTCATTTATAATTATATTCCTGCGAGTGCAACGTTCAAAATCGCGGCAAAAGCTGACGTAATATTCAGGACGATGGACTTCTACATATAAATAACAAGTTTTCGCGTTGATGACTGTTTACACGGATTTATATCTGTGGGATTGAGTGAAAATATCTACTGAATGCCGAAAATCAGAATGAGAACACCCGTGGATTTAAACGTCTCACCGTCACTTTTCTTTAACTTGTGAGTGGCTCTGTATTAACCACAGAACATTCTATCTGCTTTTCTTTCCCGAGGACCGGCGTTGTGCGATATCGATGGTCTGACGTATCTTAATTAAATATTTTTATCTTCTGAATTATTTCAGTTTAAATCACGTGTCGCAAAGGGCAATCAATACAGTGCCGTCCAGCAATGGAAATGTCGGCTCCGTCGAGGCTGATAGCAACAACAATGGACAAACTAGTCTCCATCAACTCTTGTATTCCTCCAACGAGGAATACCCGCCGACCTCGACCGCGGCCAACCACGTTTCTTCTTCCCAGCAAGGAAACGAATTGAACGAGGATTGCCGGTGCGCTATTAAAGATTAACTAATTAATTGATAAAAACGAACATTATAATAACATTATATATCAATATTAAAAATAATTATTGAAAATTATACGAAAAAATATGTAATTTTTATTCACATGCTGTTTTCAACTAAAGCAGCTTTTGAAGCTCTTGCTAAAATTTTTGTCAATAAAAGTTTTATATTATTTTAGTAAAATATTCTATTTTTGTAATATAATGGAGATGTATTAGTTTTTCGATTTTTATATAATGGGTTGCACAAAAATGGAGTCGTGTGTAATATCGCAGTTTTCCTTTAGTTTTCAGTACGTCTTAGCAGCCGCTACCAGCATCGCCACCAAGGTTAATGAAGAGACGCTGACGTATCTGAACCAAGGGCAATCGTATGAAATCAAGTTGAAAAAATTGGGCGATTTGTCAGCCTACCGCGGAAAGATTCTGAAGGTACTTTATCACAGATCCTTACATATGGAGAACGCTCCTTTGGACGCTTCTAATGTTTGGGTAGCGGCATCTTAAAAAACGCTTTAATAGTGTCCCTCACGAGGTAGACAAGCGAGCTCATGCTAGTGCAGATCGTTCGATGGATCGTAGATTCTTCTCAGTGGGGAAAAGGTGGCAAAATAACGTGAAGTAATTTATAATTTTATATTAATTATAAATTCCGGAATAAATCATTATATAACAAATAATATTTCGTAAACTTTCACTTGTAAGCATTGATATAATGATTTCTTAACTTGTTAACGTTGAAACTCTTTAAATCTTATAATACAGTGGTATACCGGGTACATCCAACCACTGGCGGATTCTAGGGGAGTGTTTTGGTGTTAAAACACCTCCCTTTCAAAATAAGAAAAATTAGTTTTGCTATCTGTGTCTATATTTTGGATCTGTTTTTTAAAAAATAAAAATGGGATCAGAAGTATTACCACGTCGTTGATCTTGGAGTAAAAGCTAAGCGTGTTACAAGGAAAAATATCAAACCAATTAATTTTCCTGAAACACCCCTTCCCCCATTATCGACGTCAGGATCCGCTAGTACATCCAACTATTATAGACAGTTAATATTCACTCTGTTGATAACTGTGCAAATAAAACTAACTCTTTCGCATCGGTTCGTCCTGGAGGTGATATAGAGATGATCCACGATTACGAATACACGAGTCGGTTAACACGGTCGGTATGAGCTCACTGCGTGTCCTCGACGTTCGAAAGATGTGAGTCGCCCAAACGGTGCTACAACGCCTCTGTAGGGACATCCGACTTTTCTGTTCCAGTCGACGATTCGCATTTGCTTCCACGAGCGACGGTTGCAGTACACAGAACGGGAACAGATGCTGGCCTGGCAACGTACTAGGCCGGGAGAGAGATTATTAGAGGTTGACGTCCCTCTTAGTTACGGTATGGTGGATGTCTGTCAACCGTCGCCGTCCAACAACTGCGTGGAGTTCATGTGGGATCCCACAAAGGAAGTCGGCGTTTATATCAAAGTACGCTGATCCTCGCTAACGAATCTTTTCATTCTTAATTGTTTTATTTTTATTTATGACAGATGTGATTAATTTCTCACTTACGCGTAGCTATATTCTCTGTATAACGGAACAATTATAAAATCCATGGAATTTCACGAGCAAAAGTTCAGTATACGAATGTGATTTTTTCTGAAATATATTTATCGACTTTATAATTCATGAAGGATTATTCATGACTGCTGCAAACGTGTTTGTTCAACTTGTGAACAGGTCAATTGCATAAGCACTGAATTTACACCGAAAAAGCACGGTGGCGAGAAGGGCGTTCCTTTCCGAATTCAAGTGGAGACCCGATTGCCAGGAGGACCACGTCTGCACGCTGCCTCATGTCAGGTGAAAGTCTTCAAATTAAAGGGAGCGGACCGCAAGCATAAGCAAGATCGTGACAAGATATTGAGACGTCCTCCTCACGAACAGGACAAATATCAGCCCAGTTACGACTGTACCGTCCTCTCTGATGTAAGCTTTGCTAAAAAATCTTAACTTTTATAAATAGAAAAAATATTGAAATTGAGAAATATATAAAATAAAATATATTCCTTTTAATTTCTTTCCTCTTTTTCTGTTATAGATTCCTCTGGAATCCTTGTCACCCTCAAACGTGCCGACGCAAAATAGTGGAAGCCCGTACGCCTCGACGGATGCAATGTAAGTTGATTATTACATTAATTCTTTTTACGTATTTTTAATTGATCGCGTTGTAAAATGACGACAACGTTATCATAAGAAAAATTTCGAGACTCAAAAAAAACCATGTGTATTAAAGATTCGAAGTCATGAAATAAAATATAGTACATATAAATCATTGAACGTCACTATCGAACAGATAATATTGAAAGAATCTTCCGTAATAATATATTTTACGTAATTAAACAGAAACAGTATTAGTGGCATTTTACTTAATTTAGGTTGAAATAAATGCAGTGATATCGTGTTTTTATTTATTTTTATGTGGGAATATTTTTAATGTCGCGAAATGTCTAGATTAAATTAAATATCAAGATATCAAGCAAAAGATAGAATAATTACGGATGGTACCTACCGCTCTTATAATTGGCATCATCAAATTATCATTTTTAAATTACACCTTTTACGTCAATTTTTTTCATCTGCCTATTTCTTACGTTGGAATTTGTAAAACTACAGTATCAGGTTTGTAAAACTTTTATACTAGATTTGTATTACTTTTCAATCTTCTATTTCTTACAATATTATCGAATTTATAGGAGTAGCACCAGATTCGTATTTAGATTAGAAATACAATATAAAGCAGAGATTAAATAACTTGTTAGGAATACTTTTCGTTTAATATTGTAAGTAATAATAAAATTGGCATTCTTTTCGACAAGTTTGTCGAAGAATTATTTAGCGATGCTTGTAGAAAAAATTTTAAGACTTATCCTTATGCAAGAGATCTGTATGTTAAACGCAGACTTCATAATTATGCACTTAACAGAAAAAATTGTTAGTAGAAGATTAAAATATCACGAATTTTATTTCTACCGTTTAATGTACCGCTTCTACGCGCTGGATTGATTATCTTTACGAGGTATCGAGAACCAGTACAAATTCCGACCTCGCAACGACTTACTGCACAAATAGCAACTAGTCAATTCTGGATACGGCAGGTTTCGGGCACCCGCCTAACTATAAATGAATCGTTCGTCTAAGTCTTAAGTGCATGGAGTGATTTGTGTCGTCCAACCGCGGCGTTTTCGCTTCCTCCGAAAATAACGGTGTGCAAAACAAATATTGCAACTGCACGCATCACATGCACATAATTATACTTATATGCAAATTTAAACGAGCTACGGATATTTTTTTCTTGTTTCAATCCTAGCGATAGCAATTTACGATTTTTATGTAGTAGTCCGAGTTGTATAGCGAAATTCTACATCGTCATAACGTAAGAATCAGTAAAGTTTCTCCTAATTCCTACATCGTTGTACATTTCGATACACGATTTGTCGCTTGCCGATACGTGCTGAGAAACACGTAGTCAGGCGAGTCCTTGCGTCATATGCATGCCATGGTGTTGGACAAATACCTGTTCCACGGATATAAATAGCTATACGTTTCCGATAAATTTGATTTACTAATGTCCACCGATGGTTGTTTTGCTTTTACGGGCTATTTATATGCACATGCATAACCGAGCAATCTACCAAGCAATCATCGCGACCTTCGATATTACGACGCAGGTAGAAATAAATGCGGAGCCCATGAGAGCTGCGTAGTGAAGATAACTTTAAAAAGTCTACTCTCACGACTCTTTTTCGATGAATTGAATATTGTCAACTTACTTTATTCTGACAATGTTAAAAATGGAAAATGTCCGGTAAAAATTGATCAGTGAAAAACAAAGTTAGAAGAGATATATACAATTTTTTCTTTATAATCAAGAAACAAAGATGGTGAAGAATACGAATATTCTTCATTATGAAAAGATTTCGAAAGGCAGGAAAACTAAAAAAGATAAGAGAGTGAAGCTGCATCATTTCTTTCCGAGGAAAAAAATTGAAAAAATATGTTTTTCTCATCATCTGTTATTCTTCTTCTACTCCTCGCTTCACTATGATGACAAATGGAGTCCAAAGAGAATTATGCATTTCTCGATTATACCAGAAACCACCGCGACATTGTCAGAGCTAGGTGAATATTGTCAACTTACTTTATTCTGACAATGTTAGAAATGGAAAATGTCGGGTAAAAATACTAAAAATTGATCAGTGAAAAACAAAGTTAGAAGAGATATATACAATTTTTTCTTTATAATCAAGAAACAAAGATCAAGGATGATGAAGAATACGAATATTCTTCATTATGAAAAGATTTCAAAAGGCAGGAAAAATTAAAAAGATAAGAGAATAAAGCTGCACCATTTCTTTCCGAGGAAAAAAATTGGAAAAATATGTTTTTCTCATCATCTGTTATTCTTCTTCTACTCCTCGCTTCACTAATTGTAAGATGAAAAATGGAGTCCAAAGAGAATTATGCATTTCTCGATTATACCAGAAACCACTGCGACACTGTCAGAGCTATACTTATGTGCGCGGCTGGTGGGAGTTTATTCTGGTGAAGGATAGGCGGTGGTTATGCCTCCGTCAGGAGTTCGCTCCTCTGTAGTGGTGAACGGGAAGTGGGGGACGCGGAGGTAAACGCCGGGCATCGCCGCCAACAAACTGGCTCGAACTGGCGCGAGCCGGTGTCCCTGTCTCCGACGACGACGGCCACTCGATGGAGGGGAAGTTGGAGAACTGGCGAAGAGCGAGGGAGAAAGAGGAGGAGAGAAACACTGGAAAAGAAAGACACGGTGCTCGCGAGTAAATCCAGAACGGCCGTATATTGTGCGTAGCCGCGTGTCGATCCCCGCTGAATCCACTCAGGCGCGTCCAGGTCGCAACAAAGTCTAGATATCGTGTGATCGTATTGTTGAACATCGGAATTGTCAACCGCTGTCGTCAAATCTCACCGCTGAGCACGTACCGCGTTTGTTTTACGAGTACTCGGTAACATTACGCATCGCATTCGCGCAATCGCTCGCGACATTTATCAATCGACATCTTTCTCGCCGACCGGCGCCGAAAAAAGTGTATAATTATCCGCTTCACCTGCCTGGATTGGAAATCGATGTCCCACCGAGCTCGCACGCGCAACCTTGAATTACTCGGAAAGAAAGCGGCTGAGCTTGCAGTCGCTCGGTTGCATCGTGCGCGCGAGAACCGGTACCAGCAAACCCGAACCGGCAGTTCTTAACTTGTTCTGGCTCGAGGCGCAGAATAGTGCGAAGCTCATCGAGAGAGAAGATTTCTTCAGCGTCATCTCGTTCTATCTGCAGATTCGTTTTAACATTCGGTCTGCATAATATTCAATACTCCAATTCAGTACTCCAATTCAGAGAGAACTATAATTATCTCTAGGCTAAGAGATAATTAATCAAAGGTGAAGAGGAAACCAATTCTGGAGTCTGTTGTATCGAGAGATTCTCTGACAATGAGTTCCTGTACATCGTGGCTCGTGTCTTGATTATTCACTTGACATATTTGTATAAAGTAAAGCTTGATAATTCGTATTTGAACAAGTCACCTGGTTTGTGTGTAGTGCACGGCCGGGCGAGAGAAGAGAGGAGCGAACCAAAGTTATCGTTCGAGATAACCGAATTAATCTTAGTCCGGTATATTCTGGTACGCGACAAGGTTCCGGCGCGCAGTGACTATAAATTCATCGTGCGGACAAGAAGCAGATCGATCGGGATCGCCAGCGTAAATAACGCGCTCGACAAGCGTATAAAGGGGTGTCAGCTTCACTGATCGGAACAGTTTATTCTCGCGCTGTTGATGTATCCGAATTGCATCGTAATCGAGGGCGATCTGGTATTACGCTGTCTTTTAAACAAATAGCTACTTCCCCGTCCCATCTGCGGTTCCCTTCGCGAGGAACTTGAGCGTTAACGCAATCAATCAGCCATTAGTCATGCAATAAAACCGTTGACGAGATCACTTGTGACAGATATAGCTTATGACAGCTCGCGGCCGCGTTTAATAACAACCATGCACGTATGATGCATTGAGTGATCTTCTTCAAGCGATAGTGTTCTCCTTCAAGTGCAGTTAAATAGCAAGATCTGCAAGAGTCGATATTATCGTGAGCGAGCACCGTTCAGGAATGCCCTCGTCCGTCGCAGCAGATAATCGACTTCCGACAGAGTGTACGCGAGTTTCGCATGCACTTTTAGTTACGCTGATCGATAGTCTAAGCTTCGTTGTAACACGTGATATCCTGGCTATCTACGTGCTCCTGTTGCGGCAGGATCATCCCCTCAGATGACGAGCAGCCCTGCCGCCGAAAAGCTGACGCCAGGGCGGTTAAATTGAGTCTTGCAACCAGGACACAAATCCTGTTTCTCCCGACTAATGGGAATTTGTTTAAAACATCAGGTAGCAATGAAGTTACTATTTTGAGAACTTGAGGGAGCATAAATAAAAGAGAGGTTTGAATAGAACGAAGATTTTTCTGCAGGATCGGGAGAAAATACAATTTCGAGGAAGCTTAATTAGATTCGTGAAATTTATTTATAGCTTAGAGAGAGGAAAACAAGAGGAATTATATAGCCACTTGTACAGATTGCTTATCAGGAAATGTCAATGAGATTAATTGCGCGAGTCGGCGAAACATTAATTGTTTCTGAGACTGAATTCCTCTTACACTTGAAATATTCGTCTCCGCGTTGTAAAAAGGAAAGAGATTTACGACTTCGGTGTGCGTAGAGAGAATTTCCTAGAAGAAGAAATAGAGTGGGTATATTTACTATATTTCAAACATCGAAGTGTTTTATGTTTTATGAAGCAATAGAAAACTGCGCGCAACGGCACACATGTGGCACTATAATTAGGCCCGATGCAAAGTGGTGGCACGTCAAGAAGATAAACATCATAGGCTCGGTGGCTCTCTCGCGGATACAAAGTTCATTCCTTTTATAGAGGTGCATCGGACAAGTGGAAGGCAAACAACGAAGTACGAGCGGCCTTATAGGCGGCGAAGGAGCGTGTAAACCGGTTGCATTTGACAAAAAAAAAAAAAAAGATCTTCGGATTTTGCAGGAAACTTATCGTGGAATTCCACTTTTCGGATCGCGGGATTCCGCTCTTCGAGTCGCGGGACTCTGGATCGCGAGTGATTATCGCGCGACTTGACGTGTAGTTTGCTCGACGCGCACGTGACGTGGAGCTTGTGCGTGAAGAGGAAAAAGGAAAAAAAAAAAAGATACGACCCGCCGATCACACGACTCCGTGAGATTTCAACTCGAGGGAGCCACACGCGAAGGTCAGAATTTCGAGAGAGTTCGTCGGCGGACGAATGTCGGCGGGTGACCAGCAGTATCCGGTTCGCGGCAGACAAATGCAATCCGACTGACTCGAACTGATCCTATCTGCCGAGCCGAGTCGAGCCAAGAGCTCTCTCTAGTACTCGAATTCACCGAGCGACTTCAGTTACTGGCTGATGAACATTGCACGCTGAACCACCGAAATACCGGACGACTCGCGTTGTATCACGAATAGCCGCGCGATGTGGATGATCGACTACCGTAGTTAATCATCATATTTGATTGAGCTGATAAGACAGAACGGAGATTCGAGAGCGATATCTCGCTAACATCGACCACGAATGGATGGGAAGACGCTTGGAGAACGGTCGGACGTTCGAGCGTGTGCCACGTTTATGAATGAGCGTGTGAAAAGTCGGAAGAAGGCCTTCAAGGAGAAAAACGATTCGCCGTAGAGAATTTCTTTCGGTCCAGTCACCGTAGCGGGTGTGTTCGTGTATTCGTCATGTCAAGGGATTACTGGGATTTGAAGAGCTGCTGGTCCATCAAGCGGCCACGTTATCCGCTCGATCAGTTCGTCACGTGGATTCTGGAGCACGAGGTGATCGTGAGCGGTGGTCCGCCGTACGTGCAGGTCGTGGCTAAGTTCGTCCATGCCTTGTCGAACACACGAATAAAGAGAGGATGCGTTATGCGAGGAGGACTGGTCAGCCTCCGGATAAAGAAGTGTTGGAGCACGAAGAGACTCGACGGTTGCAAAAAAGTCAAACTCGTGATTCGTTTAAAGGGGCATTCTGCGTAAGGATATAATGATAATAATACATAAGAATATATTTCTTTCTTTTTTTAAAGATTATATTATTATGTATAGCTTTCTCGATTTCTTGTTTTTTAAGATTATATTATAATATAGCTTTCTCGATCAAAAAACGAAATTTTGAAGAATGAAGTTTCTAAGCGGAAAGGAGTATCGATGACTTCTTGAATATTAGGTACACATAAAATGTCGATTAAATCTCACTTTGAATTCCAATTGGTGATAGCAAAAGAAGATAGTCTCGCAATATTTAAGCTACTTTATATTTTTATATTGTTATCTAGCTAGTTGATAACACTAGAATTGTTTACATGGCTTTAACTAGTATAGGAATTGAGATTTCACACAAATGTACAGTTTATCAAATTAGTTATTATCATCAGGATTGTATGTTCGTTATTATTTTATACCTAATAATAATAATTGTAATATTCGGTGCAATGTGTGAAATTTTTAAGATAAAAAGTCAATCATGAAGTTAATTTTTTGTTTTAAGCGGAGTCTACAATGAGAATTTAAGGGCCATGGCACACAAAAAACTTAAGCAGTAAAACGTAGGCAGTAAGCGAATCAGCCAATCACAGTTCAGAACTTAAGACATAACTTAAGCGTTAGCAAATCCAAACTGTTGATTTCCCTACTGCCTACGTTTCACTGCTTAAGTTTTTCTATGTGTCCGGGCCTATAGACGTAAAATTTAAGTTTTAAGCATTGAGCCGTAAGAAATTGACCAATCACAGTCGACTGTGAGAAGAATATTTGACTGTGATTGGTCAATTTCTTACGACTTAATGCTTAACACCCGCTTTACGAAACAAAAGTTACGTCAACCGGTCTTATTGAAGTTCAAACAAATAAATTAACATATTTTGGATATATTATTTTCACACTTTGCCTTTTAGATTTTGATTAGAATTTATTATCGTAAACGAAGTTATTTTGGATATCGTTATTTTAGTATTTTTATTAAGAAGCGCCTGGAATATTTACGTACATCGTTCGTTTATAAAATTGTTCAGCTGAGCGTATAAGTGTCAGCGGCCGAAGATTTATGTTGCATGCACAATTAATAAGACAGATAATTCTCGACTCGCCAATGTTTTGCGACGTGCCACAAAGTAAACGAATATACCGCGGACGCTAAATACGTTTTTATGTCCCGTATATCGGAAAAATTTCCATACGACGAGAATTATTCGAAAATCATCGCGAGAAGGAAATAATTACAATCACGTTATTGTTATTACATAAATAATGGATACAACAATTTAATACAATTTAAAATGTGATATTTTTATAGAGTTTTCAGATTTCCAAGAGAAATCGTAATAAGTAATTAATGTGTTATCGGATTTACGCTTTTTTCCAGATCACCACAGACACGCACGGCCATCAGCGGCAATTCTTCTCCGGTAGTCGCCCCGTTGGCACTTTCGGTTTCTAATTCCGGTATCGTACCACTGATTCCGGCTTCGGATGCCGTGAAGGAAAACGTGGGAACGGCGCCGGCCTTGCCGTCGCCCGCGGCCATACTGCCGGACCAACCTTGCATTGAAGCTGATGTTAGTTTGACTGCACACAAAGCTACTTTCCCGCAACAACTAATCGAGTTTACGAAAACAGTAAAGATCTTTGTTGTAAATAATTAACTTATTCTTCCGATCCTGAGAATTTTTTTATTCGATGTTCTGAAGTAAAGAATCGATGGAGAAGAAAATATTTTACATTATTATATAATAAAAGTGATATGTCACGCAATTTGTTTTTGTATTTTATCTTATATTTAGCTGCAATGTTTTTGAAAAAAAAGTATTTTTTAAAATTGTAAATATAAAATTAACAATTATAAAGGAGTGATCGTATAGAATCTGAAGCTATTCAATCCACGTCGTTTATTTATGATAACTTTACTTTAAATCTCGTAGGGTACCTCATGTCTTACCGAATTACCACCCGACGCAAATGCCACGCAGACAACCGCGTGGCTTCGCGCCAGCCGATTCAACGCGTTCGAGTCAACATTCGCGAGTTTCTCTGCATCGGATATTTTACGCTTGTCCCGGGAGGATCTCATCCAGATCTGCGGCGTGGCGGACGGCATTCGACTGTTCAACACGCTGCATTCCAAGGCGCCTACCCCGAAGCTCACCCTTTATTTTTCGTTGGAAGGCAACGGCTCGCTCTGGAGAGTCGCCTACCTCGACAGTTTGACGAGCACCGCGCTCACAAATAAGCTGCTCAATGCTCTAAACTTGCCCCACGACCGACTACACTCAATACTGTTCCTAGGGCCACAGGGTATACACGTGTTGGTCACCGACGAGCTGGTAGCGAACATGAAAGACGAGAGCATGTATCTCGTCGAGACTATTAAAGGTAAACTTTTTTTGCCACTATCCTATTTACAATTTTGAAAAGAGATTGAAAAGAAACTAATAATGCTAATATATGTTTCTTTCAGATCCAGCTAGCGAGCGTTACAGATTGTTAATAAAGTCAAAAATTATTTGAACAATTTCTGTAGAAATTCTCTCTTTTATAAATATTTTTTATATAATAAATATATATATATTATATATAAAAGAAAGAAAGGAGAGGCGCGAAAGCTAGTAAAATATATTACTTTGTGAATGTATGCAAGGATTATTGTCGTATAACGTTATGTATGTAAGAAAGATTTGGAAATTATTAATGATTTTTTAACATCCAATTAAGATCTCGACATAATTAATAATTTTTAAATATATTTTACAATAAATATATAACTGAATACAAAAGGGAACTCTATATAATGAATATGCTGTAATAAAAATTAACTTTCAAATCAAAAAATTATCTTAACGCGTTATGTATTGAAATACATATAAACTTTGATAAAATATTTGCGGTATTATAGTTGTTTTACATGCATTTGCATATCATGCCACATCTGCAATATAATTGTTGAAACATATAAGTAACATAGGTACATATATATGCAAGTGCAATATTTTTTTTAAGTATAAATTCGTTTTTCTATTAATAATTATTGTTATACTGTACATAGCTCGTTGAGTTATGCGAGCACTCAAACTTTCCAAGTACCCAATCTTCAAACATAAGTTAAAATACTCGATAATTTTGGGTTTTATAATTTTAAATTGTACCCGTTAGAGATAATTATGAGATGCCAACTTTGCAATTTTTAGAAGAGTTATATAGAATTTATATATATTATTCCATCCATTATATCATATATTTACGATTGTTAGAACTATGTTGCTTTAGCAACAGCAAGATATATATATATATATATATAATTTTGTACATTCGCACGATTGTGCCATTTGAATATTCTGTGATTATGAATATTTTGAAAGTTTATAGTAATATAAAAGTCTTCATAAGAGCCTATCTTTTTCGGACAAATGTTCAAAGGCGCGGAATACATGCAACTTCGATTACCATTTTGTAAACCGCATAATTAATTGCGGTTTGGAAAAGTATTTAATATGGTAATATATTTGTTAGTAAAAATCGAGTAAGGAATGAAAAGATAAAGAGATTATGTAACAAAAATACGATTTATATTATCGTTTTTCAGTAGGTACAATTTATGAAAACGGTCGGTTTTCGATATATGTGCCACGCTAAAAATAAGTATAAAATTTTAATTTTGTATATAATTGTTACTGTTTTTGTTGATTTAACAATTTTTGTTTAAAATAGATGTAAGTTCTTCTACTTCGATAAACTTTTAACATGTTAACATTGTTATTAAAAATAAAATAAAATTTTTTAATGACGTTATTATTATAAGGAATTAATAAAATTGAATATTATACAAAATTTATACTAAAATGTTTGTCTTCAAAAAATAATTTTAGTGCCTCTATTAATAATATGCCAATATAGATATATTTATTTGATAAGTATTTGAAATAAGATAGATATAGATATGTATAGTGAATTGTACGAAAAAGATATTCTCATTTTTCTAATGCAAATATTATGATATGGGAAGAAATGGGATTTTTATAGGTACTAACATTTTTGAGATTCTGGGATTTAAAAAATTTTATGAAATATGAAATTTAAAGTTACGAGATTGTATATAGGTTCTCTATATATTACAAATATTAGTTTTATACGAACATCAATGCAGCTTATTATATGATAGCTATAGTGTCTGTTAAATAATATATTAAGATTTTACTGAGAAATGTGGTTGTGCGTTTCCATATAAGAGTGTGAAATAATAACGTTTTACAACGTGACGAAAAGTGCATTAAATAATTATTGACTATCTAACAAGTATAGTCTTTATTACTTATAAAGAATTGTACTTGCAGTTGGGAACGCTCACTGCGATTTCGTCGCGTGATATCAATTATGAAAAGTTCAATATTGTACCGTAATTATAAACAAGTATAAACATATGTTACTTGGTAATACAGTTTATTTTTTTCTGTTATAATTTAACGATTAGAAAACATGTTGATATTTTGAGACCGAAAATGTATATGCCGGTTTATCTTGATTTTGTTGTATACCTCATACAAATGTTTAAGTCAATGAAATGGCACAATAAATATTTCTTGATGCTAATTCTTATTATTTTTTTGTTTCCCTGAATTAACGATTAATTAGTCAAAGAAAAAGCTCACAGATTGTAAAACATATGTTATGAATTTATTATATAAGAATCCGTTCACCTACTCGTCAATAAATCTTTCTTCTGTTGAAATATTATTGAATAAATGATCGCATATGTTACGTTTGCTTCTTTTTCTTCTTCTTCTCTTTCTTCAACTCTGCTTTCTGTTGTCTGCGCTTTCTCTTCTCTTCTTGATGTTGTTCTCGTTCTCTTGTACGTCGATACAATCTGCGCGCAACAAGAACTACGAAAACAAGATTATTATTAAATTATCGCGCGAAAAGTAAAAATTTGAAATAAATATATTGTTTAAAATAAAATTGTTATTATGGAAAAATCCTCAATTGTTCAAAAGCGCCATATGTGATGGTGTAATTGGATATATAATTTATATAATTACGTAATCAATTGTTCGATTTTGCTATTATTGGTGCGTTATTGCTCCTAACAGAATCTATCGTTAACACATTATATTTTTATTATACCTATATAATTTCAAATATTATGTAATTGCAGTGCAAGAAATATCATACCGAGTAGTAGTGCCACAATCGATACCGCGAAAATGAATAGAATGTAAGACTGGTATGGTACGAGCCACGTGGGCAAAATCGTGTTCCTGGGTAACTTGTGCAGAGTCTTTGTTAACACGTCAAAGGCGCCCTGTTGGAACTGCTCCTTCTCCTCATCGCTCATCTGTTGATATCTTTCAATCACTTTCGCCAATTTTTCTTGCACATCATTTGGTAGCATACTGCCATTCTCCAACGGGTTCGAAAGCTGTTCTTCCATATTGAATACAACGAACGAGCACGAGAACTTGATTCGGAGATCACCAGAAGCAGAGGTCTGCGCGAATGCGGAGCAAAAATTGTACTGATTGAACACGAACGATCAAATTCAATAATCGAGTGGACTCGATTAGATAAGGAACGTTGAAAATACGCTGAGGTATGATGCAAGTTTCTTCGACGAAGCGATTTCGCTTAATGGACTTCATATAAACTTCGATTATGCACACTCGGCGAAAAGGAAATATTTTTTCCTCGCGAATTTACAAATGTAAGACGATTTTAATCTTTGTAGGCTCGACAAGACGGAAATCGTCATACTAATTAACGTCAAGCGTTAACCAACCCGTATAAAGACAGTCCATCAAGGACATATAATCGAATTAAGCGTTATTAATTCAATATTTGTCGAAGGAGAGTGCAAATGCAAATCGGCAGGTTAAATTATACCATTTTTTACAGGCGAGATTATATTTCGCGAACTGAATAAACGACCTTTTCGGCGCCACAATTGTGGTTGAGAAACTGAGCAAACAGCTGCAGGTTTATCGCAAATGAGCAAACTGATCACGCTACTTCGCGAAATTATTCGTTTTCTTCGAATATGATAATTATAACAATATATCATAGTCGTTTATCTCATAGTATTTAAAGATAAAATTAATCGCAAAGACAACGGAAATGATAATAAATAATAATAAATGGTATATTAAGTTTATGCAAATTTTAAGCTCGTCCCGTGTGTAGGACAATAACATTACATATTCATAATTAATTTGTCAATATTCTTAATTTTGTATTATTATTAATATATTTGTATACTAAAGATTTTTATAATTAATAGTGCGATATTTTATCTTAAATAATAACTACATAGCCCCTTAAATTAGAAATTTAGAATATACATTTTTTCTTATTAAAATAATTTCAACTTTGCATGGACTTACAAACATGTCAATAATTTTGTATTATCTACGCGTTAAGCAATACTGGCTAATAATATGCAAAATAAAAGACATATTTCAAAACGTAAGATTTGCTCGAGTGTATTTATCTTTTCGACGATAAGACTATTATATAGATATATACTAATTTCAAATGCGTCGCCTTACTGCGTTAATAAAAATTAATATATATATATATAAATGACTGTAGGTATTGAAAGGAATTATTTGGGAATGTATTTTAAAGTAAACACAAAATCGTTTGTTGAAGAGAGATGCTAGATATAGTGGTAACAATAATATGTAATATATTATTATAACTAATATAATATAATATATTAGTCACACTGACTCAAAAAATAGTAAAATTTTAGTTACAGTCGGTTTATCACAAGAATTATTTATATAGAAATTATTTTATATAAAAAAACTCAAAAACAAAGTAAAATACAACGTATGATTGTATAACTATAAATGTTATTGCAATGGCTTCTTAGTACCGAATACAGCCATAAAGTAGATTTTATTAATAACGAGATATTTCTCGTGCATATATTAACAAATATTATTTAAAGCTTGTTATATATTTTAACATCTATTAAAATTTAATGTAATCCATTAAAATGATAATTTAAAAATTAATCTATTCATAAGTATGCTAACTAATAAATATTTCCCCTAAAGTTATAATTGCCTTCTGAGTTTTTATAACTATTATACTATTACTATCAAAAATAAAAGCAGGAACGGCTATTGTGTGTTTGCAAGCACAAAAATATAAATTTTACGTTTAATTTAAAATTTAAAAGTATCGTCAGATATATTTTTTGCACGGAGTAAATCATTTCTTACTGTCTCTTTCTTCCTTTAGCCTTAGAGTTTATTTTTTTAAGAGTTTACTTCTCTATTTCTTTTCTTCTACTTTCGTTCTACACTCTTTGCTCTTTTAAAATAGGTTTGTTATAAGCAAAACATACCAGCAAACAATGATGATAATTCCTACAAAGATTATGAAGCATAATGTTTGTCGATAAAATAATTTGTTGAAATAATTTTGTAACGCGCATTGCGCGGGCTGCATACAATTGCGAAAATATAATTATAATTAATGTAATATTATGTAGTATTATGTAATATTATGTGTGTGGCAATAATTACCATCATTATTAAGAAAAAAATAGTAGTATAACATTTGTCGGTCATCACTTTAATTAAACGATCTGAAATGATTGACATTCGCACCCGATTGTTTTTATATTTACTTCATTAATTTTTTATTATTTCTTAAACATAGATCACAAAAAGTAGAATAATTTTTATCTGATTATATGTTAATTATACTTACTACAAATTTAATAATATTAATATATTGCACATATTAATCTATTAATTATTTCCTTAAATTCTTACCTGCCAATCATGATTACGCTAAAAATGAGCTTCTAACTTAAAGATGAAAATATTGTAGTCTTTCCTTATGCAGAACTAAGGAAAATAGTTTATGAAAGTTTCGTAAGACATTTCAAAAGATTGTGAGAGCGGTTGGATACTTGTCTTCTCATTACTGTAATATACATTAACATTGTGCGTGTAGCAAAAGAAACTGATCAAAAACATCAAAACGAACCATCGTTCTACTGAAGCAAAGTCGAAAGATGATATATCTTTCTTTCGAGGTCATACAATTTAATGTATACAAATTTTCTATATTAAATATAGAGCCGGGTATATGTTAGGTGCCTTAAACTTAGTCAACAATTATCAGCAACAATATATAAAGTATAATAAGAAGAATGAAAATAAGTGCGGTAACATTTTAACATATATTTAACGTAAATTATTACATAGAGAAATTATATTAACACAAAATAGTTTCTTCTTATAAATATAGTTGATATATCTATCTCTCAATTATATTTCATTTATAACATATATCTATCTTAGAGGGATGTTTTGTTACATTTATTCAACACCACGAAAATGTATATACAATATATACAAGTATATAAACAATTTTGTTTCCGTGTGGAGTAGAATTTTCTTGTGTTTCTTTCGCTAGGCTTTGTTTTGCGTTTGCCTTCTTTAAGCTTATTCTGAAAAGAACTCTAGACTCGACTATATGTTCGCCATTTCCCAATTTTGCAAATTTATTTAATTGCAAATTTAAATTATCCAAAATGTCTAATTGTTTATATAACACAAGTATATAAACAATTACAAGCAAATAAATCGTTTAACCTTTTTACGAATCCGAGGAAGATATGGATATAATTTCAACCGCTTTTTGTTTTCGACAGAAATCACGAAAAGATATTCGCTTAATAACCCGACCATCTCGACCACGAGTTTCGAACTCGTTGTCTTTGTCGTTTTCATCGGTTATATCATATACAGCATATTTTTGTTTCCTTGTGAAAAATTTACTCGCGTTTCTTTTACTAG
The DNA here is from genome assembly GCA_035220615.1 of Leptothorax acervorum. Classification (NCBI taxonomy): domain Eukaryota; kingdom Metazoa; phylum Arthropoda; class Insecta; order Hymenoptera; family Formicidae; genus Leptothorax; species Leptothorax acervorum. Next base: position 2,299,217 of record JASTWQ010001258.1, on the reverse strand, counting down.
GCTTTGTTTTGCGTTTGCCTTTTTTAAGCTCATTCTGATTGTGAGAAGAACTCTCTATTCTAAACGTTCGCCATTTTAGTGTAGTTTTGTCCGAATATCCACCATCGCATACCATCCCTGGAGGAATCTGAATACTTTCTCTCTTCCTAGGAAGTTTAGGAAGTGTTCGATAAAAATCCACTAACTTCATTGGTGACCGCGATGAAGATGATACTGAATGCCGAGATGTCTTTCCGGGATATGTTTTAACAGATTGATCCCGACGCAAATTGTTCGTTGTTGTCGGGAACTCAGGAGAACTAAAGTTTTGAGATTTTTGTTTTGAGCTTTCTTCTGCATGTGGATTCCGTAATGGAACATGTGTTTGCGCATTGTTCACGTCTAAAACAAGCAATTTTTTAAATAGAATTATATATGCATAGATTTTAAATGGATAAAGCATTAAAAGTAAAATAGAAGAGATATAGAATTTAATAAAATTGCAAAAAACATTTTGCAAACATTAATTATTACACGCAAATAATGTAGAGATATGCGTAAATAATAAATAATATATAATAAGAGAAATGATTTAACCAGCGATAATTAAAATAAAAGTAATAATAAAATAAGCATGTTATTGAGTAAAAAAATTAAACTAGAACTTAAAAAAAATTATTGGACAATTATCGATTAAGAAAATCGTGTAACAAAATCTCGACAAGTATTTCTGGTAAAAATCCTACTTTACAATAAGATACATACTGAATATTGTTTTATCTTCGTCTGCCTCCTCTAAAGTTCGTACTTCCGCCGGTAGTATATTCACCGGCAGCAATGTATCTTGCAGTATGTTAGAATTCCTTTTTGAAATTAGATGCAACCTTTTTCTATAAGAACCTATAATCGGTGATTCACGCATAGGAAGAATTTCTTCATAGATTGGCAGGTCTCGAATTGGCTCCGGTGTACACGGATCCTCAAATAGTTTTATGCGCTCGTCGTCATTCAGAATAGATCTTCGCGAACATGAGAGTTCGTTAGCTGACTTTTCCGATTCGGTTTCCCATTCACTATCCGTGTCTCTTGATAATATTCGCTTCCATTTGACTGCTCTTTTCTCGTTTCTTAAGTTTTTCTTTCGTTTCACTGTCACAAATAAGAATATATTACTTTTATAGTAAATATCGTATATAATATATACTGATATAGTATAGTTTAATATAAAATACTTTAATGTTCAGCGACAGAAACATAAATACTTCTATAAAAAATCTTATATTTTTTGCTAATTTTAATTAATACAAACCATTTATAGATTTGTCGATTATCCGTTTCTGTTGGGCTTCCAATTCGCTATCAGAATCCTTTGTTTTCCATTTTGTGTTTTCTTTTTTGTTTTCCTTCGTACGTCTTTTGCGTTTCTTTGCTAATTCTAGAATAAATGTATATTTTGTAGAGTTTATTTAATTTATTTTAATCCTTAATGATTTAGTTTTCTTTTTTCTTATTTTAATTAATATAAAATATATATTTAATTATATAAATTGTTATTATATAATAATATTATTAAAGAGAGAATATTTAACTTAGTTCTCTGAATTGATATTGTAAAATCATTTATCTATAATATAAGAATTTGCAAAAATATAATTAAGCATATATAATAATTTCTCACCTTGCATTTGTAACTGCAAATTTGCTCTTGCTCCATCACTTGAAGAACCTGTATCGATCCTAGATAAAGATAAGCTACAATGCTTTATATTACTAGGACTTTTTACGGGTGTGCTTGAGTACACATTAGCTATAGTAGCACGTTTACGACTATTTAGATCAAGTTTATCAATCATTCGTGACATACTGCTGATTACTGAATGCGTGTAATTAATATGTTGAAACACTTAAAACTTTTTCACAATTAATGCTTTTGCGACTCCGATATTCGATCGAGAATCCATTCTGCGTTTGAGTATTATATGTGAGAAGTCGACTGACGGCTCGCTCAAGGTTTGTATATGTATACACAAAACCGTGTCCATAGTCTCCTTCACCGTATTAGGTATGCGAAATAAACATGTTGTGACTCCGACAAATCGTACTTCGGCAATCCAATATTTATCATTTGAACACACACGCACACTCTCTCTCTTTCTTTCTCTCTCTCTCTCTCTCTCTCTCTCTCCAAAAATATTTTATTAAAAATTTCTTACAAAATATATCTTACAAAATATATCTAATTGAAGATATAAATAAAAAATATTAATGTATTTGCTAAAATATTATATCTCTATATAAAATATTCTTTACATATCTATTATTTCTTATCACACAAACTTCCATAAGATTATTGGTTTTTCATAGGCCGGTATTCATAATAGTCGGGTCTTATTTTTAAGACCGCGTCTTAAGTATATACAATCTTAAGATGTCATGATGTCATGAACCAATCACAGGCCGGTATTCATAGTCGGATCTTATTTCAAGATTGTCTTAAGTAATGTCTTAAGATGCCAATTCGGTCATTTCATTGGCTGGATGGAGTCTTAAGACTGCCTTTGACCAGACTTAAGAGGATCTTAAATATAAGATCCGACTATGAATATCGGCCTAAGCGCCGCGTATTTGAAACGTTTCGAGTAATCGAGTAAATTCGAATCAAATTCGATTCGATTCGAAGAGATACGATCGAACGTTGGATACTGGAGATCTCGAGAATGTCTCGACGTCTCGCACAGCTGTTTGCGAGACTACAAACTTCTGGTCTTCTGCTTGCCGTTGAATTTAAGGTTATGTATTCATCATCCGCCGGCAGAGATGAGAGAGGTTAAATTCTAGTGGCATGTTGCGGGACGAACGATGAACAAGTTGTTATCTATTCCAATTAAAGAAGTTAGTCAAAAGATCTATGGCAGCGCGGTGCGACCGTCCGAGATTTGTAAGGCCTCCATTAAGCTGACCTCGATCGTCAAGCCTTTAAACGCTTATATCACCGTGACGAGCGATGTTGCGGAAGAGCAGGCGAGCGCTGCCGATGAGAGACAACAGAAGAATTCGTTGTTCGGACAACTCGATGGCATTCCCATCGCCATTAAGGATAACTACTGCGTCAAGGGTAAACCTACGACCTGTGCTTCTCGGATGTTGGCCAATTTCTCCCCAGGTTACAACGCCACGGTCTACGAGAAGCTCAGGACGCAGGGTGCCGTTTTGATCGGCAAGACTAATCTCGACGAGTTTGCCATGGGCTCCGGCACTGTAGACTCGCTTTACGGGCCAACGAAGAATCTATGGGGCTCGGAGGTGTTGTCTCAATTTTATTCGTACGAGTCTGACGGTTCGCAAGTTACCACAAGGAAACTGCATGAAAAAGATGCGTGGCGTATAGCAGGTACATTGCCACAAATTGTTAGACATGCGTAGTGCTTTTTTTTGTTGTTTAATTAGCTTACTTTGAGGGATATGTTAGCAATAATTCTTTGGGATATAATAAATGCATCTTAGGTGGCAGTAGCGGAGGTTCGGCGGTTGCAGTAGCCACAGGTACCTGTTACGCGGCCTTGGGCTCTGACACTGGCGGTTCCACTCGCAATCCTGCGTCCTATTGCGGTCTAGTCGGCCTGAAGCCAACTTACGGCTTGGTATCGCGTTATGGTCTTATTCCTCTACTGAATTCGATGGATGTACCTGGTATTCTCGCTAGGACAGTAGACGATGCTGTATTAATTTTAAACGCCATAGCTGGTCCCGACCAGGCAGATCCCACTACCGTACAAAGAGAATATGTGCCAATTAATTTATCCGAAACGATAGACATTAGCAATCTCAGGATTGGAATACCGAAGGAGTACGGGGTACAAGGCATAAGCGAAGAAATTGAGAAATGCTGGGAAAAGGTTTCTCATCTTCTAGAAGAAGCAGGGGCCAGTGTCGTCCCAGTGTCACTACCGCACACCGATTACTCCATAGTATGTTATTCCGTTTTAAATCGATGTGACGTAGCTAGCAACTTGGCTTGTTACGACGGTATAGAATATGGTCACAGAGCCGATGAATGGAGCTCGGCTCACGAATTGTACAAGAGGACCAGGTCGGAGGGTTTCAACGATGTGGTCAAAGGTCGTATACTAGTCGGGAATTATTTTCTTTTAGCGGAAAATTATGAAGAGTATTATGTCAAGGCAATAAAAATGCGTAGATTAATCGCGCAGGACTTTGACGCTCTGTGGAATAACAATGTAGATCTTCTGCTGACTCCGACTACGTTAACTGAAGCTCCGATCTACGACGAATTCGTACAGCTGGACAATCAGACGCAGTGCTTGATTCAGGATCACTGTACGCAACCCGCGAACATGGCTGGTTTGCCCGCGGTCAACGTACCGATTAAGCTCTCTCGCAAAGGACTACCTTTGTCCTTGCAATTAATGGCGCCGCTCTTTCATGAACAAAGGCTACTCACTGTGGCAAAGTGGATCGAACAGGCAGTGCGATTTCCGAGACTCGAGCTGAAAACTTCATGTTTGCTTGAATAAAATAACTCTCTTACGAACATTGATATCTCCTTTGTTTTCTTAATCTTGAATTCTTTTAAATTTGCGACATCATACATTTCACGTTAGATACGATCGATCTGTTGCGATTGTTTACGAATTGCCAGTCTTTACAAGCGGATTTCATATATCCTCTTTTAGTATTACATATACAATTAGAACGAAAATTAGAATATAGGTTTTCGCGTAGCACAACCCCGAGGCTATGCAACGTAAACAAATTTTACTCCGGTATACCATCGAGCGTATTTGAAATTCTATTCGTCGAGTAATGGCGTTTGCTTTTGCAACCAAACAACTCTCATCTCGTTTCATCGCGCCGTAACGTTCGTTATAAAGACGAAATTGTGGCTCTCTTCACCACAAGACTAATTATTTGCTTAAAAAATGAGGAAAGAGCTTTTTAAAGTAAGTAAATGTTATTAAAAGAGCAACTTTTTATTAAACTTTTATTTTTTTAAAGCATCTGTGCCTTTTTATGTCGAATCCTTGCACATTTCGTATTTACTTTCCATTTCGGCTTCGGTCTTCTGATACGTACATTCACTGCGAGTTGTCGAGGTTTGCACGACAAAACTCTGTTATTTCGAAATTATTGTCTCCCGAGGATCCGAGGGTGATTATTTGAGCAGAGAACAAACAACTGACAATACGCGCGTGCAAAATCTATTCACGTAGCGTCTTTGATAATTAAATCGTTGTGACATTTTAGTCGAATCTATATTGTTCACATCAGATTAAGAAGCTAACAGAGAAATGAGACAATCTAATATGTATGAACACAATTGTGTTTTATTGTTGTAAAACTCGTTGCAATATATAAAAATTTGTACATTAAAAAATAATAATTGTGTAATAAAAGAGTCCAATATTATAAGATTTATAGAAAATAAATAATTACTAGTCAAACTATATAAATTGTTTTAACACAAATATAATATTTCCTTGTCTCAAAATGAATCTTGCCTTCGCTATTTCAAACATCATTAACTTACATTAAGATATTCGTTGAAAAGTTAAGTAAACGGTAAGACACTCAACATCTACGTACTAAATATTAAATGATATTCATATATTTTCTTTTCCTTTTACAATTCAGTGCCCTATCAGTCTCCGAGCTTTAAGGAAATAGCTCAAAGAAGAGAAATAATATATTCTGTCTGTATATATCATTTCGTTCTTCCGTAATAGCGGCGCAAGGAGCAAGTGGTGTCGAATTGTGCATATTCGGACGTTCCTATTTATGCGCAGTGCAGTCTGATTTTGCATTTCCTTTTCTTGCCATATTATGTAATTTCCCGTTCTTATCGTTGCATAAAACTCGGTTTTGATCACTATGAAACCACGAGAAATGAGACGATTATGCATTTCGTCAAAGAGAAAGCTAGTGCTAGTATTTTCGTTATTCATTGCAGCATCTCGCATATTATATTAAATGTGAAAAATTTTAAAATTTCAAAATTATTCTCCGAATGTTAAAATATATAATTTTACACGACGAATTCCTCTGTTATTTTCCATTTACTCGCTTTTCTGTGGATAAAATTAACGCGTATAAGGACGACTAACACTCGAATACGCGCGTCTAACTGGGTTCCCTCGTGAAAAAGCTATATAATTAATGGCAGAGGAAATAATGTATCTAAATACCGTGTCCGGTATCGAGTAAGCTGCTCTCGTATTACATGCTTTAATCCGGGCTCATAAAGCTTTGCGGCGGCCATCGGCGAGAGCGCGTTTCGCTTTAGAACATCAAACGCGCTCGGCAATCATTCTCCTTTGAGATTAAAAAATATGAAGCCTTTTGTGATCGATGCAACCCTCGACTCCAGCCCGGCTCCTTCATACGTTGTTTCGTTACCTCGATTAATTAAAGCTCGTCGTAAATCTTTGACTAATATTCTCTGTCCGAAAACGCGACTGTTTTGTCGTCTGTTTCACGCGTTTATTCACGCTGTTTGCGCAATTTTGTGTGCAGCAACAATAACGGCAAGAGGGGAGAGAGAGCTCATTACGCAAGGGAGAGAATTATTAAAACTTTTTTACCTTTCTTTTCTTTTTTTCGCGCAATTAATGTCGCACCTACGCTGCGTGATACATTTTTACGACTCGATTAATCTCACGAAGGAAGTTAGATCATCAAAAGTTAATTTCTAAAACACAATCTTTTTTCATATGTTAAAGTCACGCGCGCGCGTTTCGTAGTCTAATTGCGAATTGTATAATTTTTCGTATAATTGTATAATCTTGAAAAAAAAAAAACTAACAAAATCAAGGAAGACTAGGAGTGCATATTTGATTCAAAATTTCGCGATTTTGAACGCGATGCATTGTCGATTATTGGCGGACTGTTGTTCCGCATCCAATTAACATCTGCTTGTCCAGGCGCAAATTACAATTCGCGGTTAATGGAAGCTGGATTTCGAGAGCACGCGCGCGATCTTCCGATTTACGGCCAATCCGAATCAAATTCTGCGGTCATATAGTAACGGAGTACATATTCGTGAACACCCTTTCATATTCAGATCTTCATACGATAAGCCGACGTTTCCCAATCGCGAGATTATAAGAAGTTGTAACACGAGAATTTTTTAAATCCTTAATTTCTTCATATCTCATCATTATCTATTCTGCAATTAAAGTCAAATATAAATGAAGACGAGTTTTAGACTATTTTTATTTTTGTAACGTATGTGGGGAAGGGGCGATGCAATTTGAGTAATGTAAGAGCGATGAACTTCTGTACAAAATTTCAAAGAAACCTTTAAGAATATCTGACGACAATTAGTGAGAACAATAAGGAAATTGCGATCGCGTTTAGCGAGCTTTTAAGAGAACGAGCTGCGAAAATGACACTAATCCTGCTTATTTAATATTAATATTTATATAGACTTCAAAGAAATTATAAAATATTTAACGAGAGCCTTGTGCTTGCATTTCGCGCGCATTCACTATAAGTTTTTTAAATATTAGGTTTTATAGCTGAGAGAGAGACAGTCTCAAAGCTGGTTCTACTTGCAAACGGTTTATGTGTTTTATTTTTATATAGCGCTAAGAGCAGAAAATGCAGTTTCACACATGTAAGTTGAGTGAAAAGGAACAAGTAGCGCACATATACGATTGAATACAGATGATATATTTTCGGGAAACAGTGCGAGAAATTCTCCGAAATACATTGGGACAATTACAACAACAATTAAGAAGGTAGTAGAAGGAGACGACTGTGGGCAGCCTGCGAGTAGGTTTTCAGGCAAAGGTCGCCAGGGGTAATTTTATACTGAATACACGATATCATCGTCGCACTGTGCAAGGCTTTCTCTCACCTTCGCGGCGCGGAAACGCCGAGGAATCTCGGAGATCGGACGGCAGGGATGGTTTCGCGGAACGAGATGGAGGGAAAAAGGCAGGCGGCTGGCCTACGTGCGAGAGGGTGGCCGTCAGACGGTCTCTGGGAAAACAGGGTTGGGCACGGGGTGGCGAGGACGCATGCGTCGGACCCGGCCGTCGGGGGTCGGGGGCGTCGTGTCGCTCTCTGTCGTCGGTACGCCAGTCGTCGTGACGACTTCGTGCCGTCGTCGTCGAGAAACGTCGTGTTTTTAAATCGTCCGCCGCGCGCCCACGCACCGTCACCGAATTTTCCCTCTCTTTCTCTCTCTCTCTCTATCTCCTTTCCGCATTCTCTCATCTTCATCTCTTTCTCCCTCTGCTCCTCCTCCTGTTTCTCGTATCCCATTTCTTCCCGTCATATTCGCCGCCGTTTTCGCTCGTCCGCTCGCTTCTGCGCGCGCCCGCGCGCGAGTGCGGGAATGTCGCGGCGCACTTTAAATCGCTGGCGAGTTCGCGCCGCGGGTGTCATATGCCGGGAATGTCGTATAATGTCGTCGCGGATTAACGTTTCCGTGTGTGTGCTCGGCAACGGCCGATGGGGAATCGTACGCGGGTGAACTCGCGCGACTCGCGAGGTGGTGCGACGGAGTGACTACCGGACACCGTACATATATACTCGCGTCCCTCGCGCGACCGTCGAAATCGGTCGGCGCGGACTGGGACAGGTGCGCGAGTGACCGCGGCCACCCCTCCTACCCGCCGTGTTATCACCGTCGGCTGCGCGCGACCACCCCGCAAAGGTGCTCCATGATTGCACCCCGCGTCGCGACAAGTGGATGGGCTTCGACACCGTAGATCGCCCGATATCGCAAGTGAGTGTAATAGATTAGTGTAATAAATACGAGAGAAAGAGGGGGGAGAGAGAGAGAAGGAGAAGAGGGAGAAAGAGAATGAGACTGCGAGTGTAATTTGGATTAAGGGGGGAACCTGCTATAGAACGCTTCAAATAGAATTTTTCTTCAAAGTCTCACAATTTGTTTAATTTTCGATATTTAAAAAGTTTTTTAGGTTCACATAGAAGGTAATTACATTAAAATTAAGAAATGTTTTGGTTTTTTTGTTACAGACACAAATTACGCACGCTAGAGTGTACGAGGATGAAAAAAGGCGTTGTAAATATCGCTAAACATTTCATATTAAAGATCAATATTTTTGTATAAAAAAATTTTTTTGTTAATGTCAAAATGTGTACTAAAACACCCCGGAAGTTTAGAAAAGATTCGTTTTATTGGAGCCGAGAAAAAAAATCGCAAAAAATTATTCTTTTTCAAGCGTTCTATAGCAGGTTCCCCCCTTAATGTTTACAACTAAGGTGTTTTTAAGGGTTTTCTTTCCTCATAAATATGCAATTTGCAATAATAGAACGAGATTAGAGATTTGTGCTTATCGGGCAAGAGTAGGTAATAATAGCGGAAAATGTACCACTTATACGCTTTACTGTTGCGTATCTGTCGCAAAGAGAATGGTTAACCAAGATGCCTCGGTTAAATTTTACAAGATTAATGTCCATTCCTTATACCAATGTCGATTAACTTTAAAATCTTGGTTTAACATACTATCTTTTTCTAGTTTTAAGAATTAGAAAAAGATAAAAAGTAAATTGAACTAGGATTAAAATTAATTTGCATTGATAGAAATCGACATATATAAGAGCCCACACAACACACGCATGTCTCAAAGAAATCTTAAAGACGTCTAATAGATTAACAGACATCTTTTGGATGTCTTTAAGACGTCTTTGAGACATGTGTCTTGTGTGGGAGATTGATAATTAAATAGAAGTTGATGATCATAAAGCTGACAAGTTTGAACGTGAAGCAGGATCATTCAGGAATTGCTCGGAATATATTCAGAGTTGAATATAATGCACTGTTTCTCGCGGAAGAAACGAAAGACCGAAGGATCGTGCGTTCGGACATATTGCGCCAAATCGATATACCGTATTTCCGTAACATATGGCACGCAGTGGAAATGGAATAGTTTAAAATACAAATTTGTTATCCGGATAGATCGCAGTCGGATAGATTGCCGTCGTACGAATACGCGAAGTTTTTCAATGATCGGGAAACTTTTTCGAAGGTGTGCGACAAGTAAGGATATTTTTCTCTCCGGGCAATTTTTCCTGCAGAGACCGATATTTCCTCCGCTCCTTCGTCCTACGGTCAAATCGGTTACTTTGAGTAATTTCAAGACGATTCCGCAATACAGATAGCGACAACTATACACTGGGTGTCCTATTGTTTCCCAGTAGATAACACTTTATTTATAATAAATTCCATATTCTGATAACGAGTAATAAAATTAACATAAACTAATATAATATGTAATTATAATTGTAAACACGAATATGACGTAATGTATAATAATTATAACTTATAACACATAAATTTCAATATTGCAATTACATAATAGATTTCACGTTAATAAGATCATTATTCATAATATATTATATTTGCATTTGCCGGACGGTCGACGGTACATTGCAAAAGTTAAAATGCCGCAAGCCGTAATATAATGTAAAAGGAATCGGCCGTATAAACTTCGCCGGACAGTGACTCGTTGCAATGCGACATCAGCGGCAGTTTAGCACCGTTGTCGCCGTACTTTAGTTGTCGCAGTTTGCACGACTATGTCATTTCCTTTTTCCGCCTAACATCGGGTCGTTCACGTAACTCCGTTAGACGAGTAAACAGGATTGTGTGAGCAGAGGCTCCACCGTACTTTCCACGGTGTTATACCGAAGAACACGCACGGCCCGGGGAGCGCGTTTCGCTCTTGTGCGCGACGTAAGAGGAAATATTGTTGCAACGTCCGTCCACTCTGTCGGTTTGCATCTTTGTCGATATAGGTATCGCGCGCGACGTGAAACCGTCCGCGTCGACGCCTGCGTTTATTCAGGCCCCGCGTATTGAAAAACCTGAACAAACGGAATAATCGCGTGTGTACGACGCGAGAAAATGAGACAAACGGAGAAACCTTGGCCATATTTAATTCTCAAACGCGGGTTTATACTCTCGCCGTTTACTTTCTCTATTTTCTTTTCCACGGACACCACCTCATTTTTTACTTTTGTTTTCCTTCGCGTAGAGCCTCCCTGTCGAACCCTCCGTGTATTTGACGCTTTAGTATCGGATTACCGTCCTACTAGTTCGTGTTTACAAGGCTACATCCAGGGAAAACACGTAGCTTATTAGGGAAGAGCTACCACACGTACGGTTCACTAATCATTCGGTCGATTCTTATTGCTCTTTTTCGGGCGAATAATGCTAATTAGTTTGCCCGGCGACGAGCCGTCACATCGTGCACTTATCGCGCTAGGAATAGCTTCATGTCTCTCTCCTTTCTCTTTCTCTCTCGTTTATCCCTCCTCAGTAATTTTTCGTCCTATTTTGGAAGCATCAGTTCACGCACTATGCAAGTAGGATATAAGATTTCGAGGGAAAGTTAAAACGTTCCTTGCGCGCGCGATCTTAATCCTCGACGTGCGCTCGAGACTTTCTCACGATTCATCATTATTTTTATCTCGCTTCGTTAATCGTCGTGATTTTTTTATCTAATTAGATAGCGGATTGCATGCAAATAATCATCATGTTGATAATTAGGATAGAAGTCTTAGATCTTTTCAGATTATCTTATAGCGTTTTCCATTTGGAAAAACTCGCAACAATTTTATTGTTGTAATATAAAAATCAGTTCACATATTTTCAGTGTTTAATGTTCTATTGGCAAAAATTTGTCAAATTAAACACAGTAGAACATTAAACACTGAAAATATGTGAACTGATTTTTATATTACAACAATAAAATTGCACTCATGCAGTGCTGCGAGTTTTTCGAGAGTATTTCCCAATGAAAAACGCTATTAGATTCACATTTTTTTATATTCTGTATAATATGAATGTTGCCCCATATTTGCGTTATGTTATAATAAAATTGCTACACACGAGACCGAAAATATTTTAAAAATATTCTATTCTGTGGTAATCAATATTCATATTCTTTGTGCGTTTGTACCATTCGAAGGTTTCATATTATACGCAGAATAAATACAATTGTTATACTGGAATGCTTCGTGATACGTGCGTCCATGACGCAGTTCCGCACGATAAGAAAATTCATTACGCTTCGGAAAACTGCGCGTTACGTGAATAACGTCATGTAGAAAAAAAAGAAAGGCAGCAAGTTCACGATAACGAAGCATCGAAGACCGGTTAGCCGGCTAATTTCATTATCGAGAACGGCCAGTAAATCGTGTCCTTATTCCATGTTGCGTTTAATGCCTTCCTCTCATTAATTCATGAATCGAGTTTAAAGCGCGTTACTGACCTTTTTTTCTGTCATTTCGTGCTCACTTAGTATCGTCACTTAATAAATCGATGCATCTCTCGATCATTATGAAGTATTAAAAGGTAGTTTATTAATTTAAACAAAATTGTGAGATAAAGAATGACAGATTTCCTCAACTACTTAAAGTTATCGTTTAATATATATACCTACCTATTTAGAATATGAACGAAATTAATTAATTAATAAGACAATGTATAAACATGAGATAATTGATCCAAGATTCCCCAAAAATTTTAATTTTAATTTCTGAAATGTTAACATCATACATCTCGAAATTGGCCACTTCAATTTTAACTCGAGTTGTTCGGACGATGAGACTTCTCGGCCGTAAAAGATTAAAATTTCGCCGGGCTTAATCCGCGGTATACGAAAGGAGGGATTTTATCGACAATCGTAGAAGGACATCACCTCGGACATCACGAAAGGGGTTAATAATTCGCGAGATCAGTGTCGAAAAGAGTAACTCGCGTTAAATATGAAGATAATCGTGCAAGTTTCAGAACATTTGCATCGCGCATCGTGAAGCGGCGCCGAAGGCTTCCACCACAAAGAGAAGCCGTTTATATTACGTTGATTACTGAAGCGCGTGGGTTCGCATGGCGGACGATAAAATTTTGCCGTCACTCGACGGACTGGCTCTCCATACTAAGAATACCTAATATCGATTAACCTTGCGACCCGTACACGTGAGAACGTTCTTATAGTATTTCTATTTTTTACTTATACGTAATTAAATACCTGACCCCCGTGCTGCCATGGGACTCCGCTTAATACTAATGATATAATTACACTATAGTATGAACTATAAGGCATTGTCACAATGATAGGCATCAAGGTTGTTTTCATGGTTTCCTTCGAAGAATCCGTATCAATGTTTAGAACACATGACATATATAGAGAGATCAAAAAGCTTTTTGTTACAATATCTCCGAGATATTTTTATTTTATTCAAGATATGTAAAAAAATTGACATAAACTTTAAAATGACATGAATTGTGGATCGAAAATGCAAAAAAACAATTAAGAAATAGTTTCTATTCTATTATAATTTATACCTACATCTGCCGCATTTTTTTCGTAGCATCACGCTAACAAAATTCAGTTTTATTATTTTAAGCAATTTTACAAATATTACAAAATAAAGTTATATTACTCGAAACATTATTTATGTCTTTATTTTAATTTTATTGATTTAGAAATACTTTTTTTCCTTATTTATATATCCTCTCATATTACGTTCCTATGTTTCATATATAATCTTATATACATATATTGGCATTATATATAAATTAGCATTTCGCAAATTTATTAACCAATTACATTCTTTTTCGCCTATGATTAATACCTAGTAAAATTACGTAGCTGCGAAATTCGATGTTTAATTTAAATTGTTATAAACTGTATACTTTTATTTATGTACCTGTTATTAGCAGATAATTATTAAATTTAGAGTAAATGAACACACCTGAGTACAAAAAAGCATGATAATCCATATCGCATTTATTTGCATATCGTATCGTTTCATTCGGAAGCATAACTGTCGAATGTTAAATATCATACACCCATTGTCCGAATCTACAATTACTTCCGGCAATACCTAAATTGAGCGCATATAGTGCAATATCGGATTGCAGTCGATATACAGAAGCAGCTTACGCTTTTCATTGAAATGATATAATCGCTCGGCCGTTTCATTTCCCCCGTTAAATTCGTCGTACGACCTAATATCGATGGCATGCTGTATCTTTTCATTTATGTTTTAACGAGAAGTGCGCGAAAAAATTTGAATTTTTCACTTATCTTACAATTAAAATTCTGCTTTCCTAAGGAAGAGGATAAGAAAATCCTATTTTAATTAAAATTTTAATGAATTTTATGTAAAAACTTTTATCTTCGAACGTGCCTCACAAGTCAGTTGGATTATCTAAGAGAATGTTAGAAACGTTATCTAAGAGGATATATTATTTCTTTAAATTTTTTCTTCACGTTACCGCCTTCGCGATGTTTCGACGCAGTTCTGATCCGCGAAGCCAAGACGCCAATCATTGCGTGTGGCTTTCTCGTGGCGCAGATGGCACATTCCAGATTCAATTGGATGACAAAAGGCACGTTTACGGACAATACGTGTCACTGAGCTGCAGAATGGTTCTCCCCTTTTGATATGCCACTGGCGATTAAGTACCCTAATCTCACTGGCATCGTTCACCACTGACAATGCTTGTGTGGTGTCACAGGATTGGGTCGAAGCCTTTATAAGTCTTGGGCACTTTTAATCGAAAGAACATAGCTTTAATAGACGCGGGATACATACGATGATTCGATAATTAAAACTTAAAACAGATCATTTGTGCAGATAACGTTAGATACATAAGGTATTATGATTAAATTGGATTGCTTTCATATTTTTCCTCAGAATAAAGAAGGATTTTGAAACTAATATTGCAAAGAGGTGTTATTTAAACTGTGAATGGGAAAAATTTCTTTTAAATAATGTAACAAAAAATATCCCATTCCAGAATATTCTAAAACAATGCAACATTATTTTGTTAAGTTTCAGTCTTGCAGTAGGATTTTTTTCTTTCGCTTTTTTTAGCTTTTATCACGGAATCCAGACACGTTGCATTTTTTATGATAAAGATAATCCGATCCCGCGGATTTGAGTTATGACGTTGCGAACAGTGCGGAAAAATAAATGGTACCTGGTGGCACGTCCCTTTGCACCCGGTGCCAAAAGGGATGCCAAGATGGGAAATAGAGGGATCATCAGAAATCCCCCGAGTACGGCATAATATATCTATTGAGAAGGTATCCTATACGAGATAGGGTACATTCTCTCTTTCTCCTCTTAGACTATTATAAGATATATAAACAATAAACAGAGAGAGAGAAAATAATTGCAATAATAATATAAATGTAATTGAATAAGCACGATAGAATAATATGCGATATTAATAATGATAATTCTAAAACCTAGCGCATTATAAATCATAACATCTCGTAATCGAATCAATTAGAAAAAAGCTGTATGTTATAATCTCCTAGAAGGTATAATAAGTTAATTGAATATAATAATTAAGCAGTGTCTGTTAAATTCGCTGCTTAAATTTGCGCACGGGTTTAGTCAATCTCCAATAGCCGGGTATAAAGTTACGGCAACAAGAGATAACGATTAGCCGTGTCAAATAAATTTAATCTATTTTGGAAAGCCATACATCACCATACAAATGATACTATTTTTAAAGTATTTTCCTCTCTTCAGCCAAATTATTTTATGTTATTTATACATACACACATACACATTCGAGGAATATTTTTGCTTTAATACCGCGGTCATTTTATTTAATAGATCGTTAATCCGGATACCGAATCTGCTTGTTCTGATTCAATATTTTAATTTATTTTCAATTTTATTATCATAGAATTTCTCTTTTAATTGCAAATTCACTCTATTACTGTAATGTTCAATTCAATCAATAAACAAAATTTGATTAATTCGTGCGAGTTATATACGTCGAACCAGATTTACAGCGCGACATCGAAACATATTTCCGGCGATTGAAAGTTGTTCTTCACGGACATGACTTTTACTATTACGTTAGTCCATCCCTCATTGCAATTGTCTTAAAATTAAACCAACACTGATATCTTCCTTCGCTAACAATGCTCGCCCTCAAAGCTGCTTGAATTACGGCATCGCGACTGGTCAGAGCGGATAAATGGTACCTGATCCCACTTGACGTGATGCATATTAGGGTCAAGAAGCGGCGGATCTCTAGAAAAGCGCGTGAGGAGCTAATAGTGCATCGACCTCGCGTTTTGCTAGGAGAAAGAGAGAGCCGTTTATTACCGTCCGAAAATAACGTTTTCCGCACAAAAATAGTAGTCAAATTCAATGTAAAAGGAAATGAATCTATTTTGAGTTACCTTTATAAAATTAACATCCAATTTTCAAAATTTCGGTATCATTGACAATTCTAATTCATCCATAAAAAATTATAAAGTTTTTTTTATGGATGACATGTCACAAGAAGATTTTTATAAAAAATAGGAATCCGAAAATGTAAAATTCCTATTTCACGTTTTTATTATCGGTCATGCGACTTTTTTATTTTAATCGGAATCGATTTGAATTCTCTAATAATTTTTGATAGAACTTTTGAACATCATCCAGAATTCTTAAAAGATGTCAGATTTCTGAAAAAAAAAAAAATTTTATCCTCAAAAAGTTAAAAATTTCCGTCTAAAAGTGAATAATAGCCGAAATTCTTTTACTTTTTGTTTTATTCATTTTAATATTGATCGCAAAAAATTTTTTCTACAACAATAATAATAATACCGCTGTTAGCGCATATAACTCAATGATTGACAATGAATAGAAAATTCAATCAGTATTCATTCAATATTTCTCAATCAATATTTATTCAAAATATATTCCGGAAACATTGTACAATAACATTGTAGATTTTATGGCAACAATTTACATTATGTATAGGTACGTTTCTATTCTACAATTTATTGAGATTACGATTTTAGAAAACACGCAGAAAACGCACATTAACCGCCCAATGTTGCAAATAATTATTTTTTGAGTTAGTATTACTATATATATTTACGATGCAATATAGTTCGCCAAACGCAGTCACGAGACTTTCAAAGAGAGTTTTGACGAGCGGAGCGAAGAAAGGGAAGGCGAATACGGCGCAAGCTGTTTCGCGAGAAACTTTTGAATTATTTCTTCGCCATTTCTTCGACTGCGTGGAAGGCACGTCGCGGCGGGATATTATATTCTATAAGACTTTGTTTTACGGTGTCGGTGAGCAAAGGGGAAAAGTTCTCCCCTATCTTTAACATCGTTTCCGTCGACGGGAGAATGCGTTGGCGGTATCGTTTCGCAGAGAAAATACGAGTCTAAAATCCTCTTTAACTGTTTCGTCGAATAATTGTCGCTGTTCTGCGTTTTATCACGCAAAAGCGCATTTCCTGCACTTTGTAAACTTCCAGTTGATGTGCATCACGTACAATGAGATTATTACAGCTTATCCTTGATCTCGGGCAAAATAATACTCAAAACCTTTTACACGTTATTTTATATTGAAAAGAGAACAGAGAGGAAAAGGAATTTTATAGATTTAGGTTGCTAGCTTCTCTCTGCATTTGTTTCCATTTTTTTCCGTTTCTGTCTTTTGAATCGGTCTGCGATTTCGAGAGAAACGTGACGTAAACACAAAGGAATGGTACGGTAAAGTTGGAATGTACCGAATTCAGAAATTGTTTCGATTCTTTTTCGGTTATTTTTGTAGAAGCGCTGTGTTTCCGAATGTATGTACATGTGAATTAGAAATAGAAGATAAACAAAGATCGTTTTTATATTGCGAAAAACTTACATGTTTTGCTGCGCGAGTTTGGCTGGAATATTAAATATTGCGCAGATATTTATTATATTATGAGATAAATATTAATTTAGAATCCTTTTCCAGCTATTTCCAATAACTCGGTTACTCGGGTTAACATAGCTTGCGCTGAGATATTTAAGGGAATATAAAAGCTAATATAAAATTCTACATTTTTTTGAAACCACATGAGCTTTCACATGAACTGTAAATACTGCGTTTCCGCATAAAATGTCGGCCGTTAACGCTAACGTAATTTTCATAATCTTGCAGGTACCGACCCATATGGATCCCATGAATTAGTTACCCGCCGTGTTAGAGAAGGGAAAGAAGCCATCCGGCACTACATGCGGATCGATATACGATGCATTTGTGAATCATCGTCCGTCATTATGCACCGGTGAATTTCCCCGTTTCTGTCGGTGCATACGCCAAGTGCAGCCGGAATTGCCTGAAATCGTGCCGAGAGAGTTCGCGCGGATTCATGGAATCGTGATCAGGTAAGGATGATTTTGATGTCGTACTGCACATCGAAAAGGAATCGCCACGAAATTTATACGTCAGGACCGGAAATACGTGCCAATCTGGCCCGGTATCTAGAACGGTGACGTAACTGTCATAAGATAGGAAATTTCCGCTGAAAATAGGTTCGGATTTCGTGAAATCGAGCGTGCAACAATTCCCGAGATACATTCGTGTCAGCTAGAGTGCACAATGACGAGATTGAAGGAATTGGCGCGTTACCGATACATTATTCGAAGCGCGTTTGATATAGGATGTTATTCATTTAACCGAAAAGTTGAGTAATTCTAAACCTTTCAATAATATGGAAATTTTATATTTATTAATTAAATAATTATACAGAATATTCCACACAATCACGCAGTGCAATATAAATAGGATTCTAGAAAATAATTGAAATTTAAACATTCTCATATGGAATGTCAAAATTTATAATAAAATTTACGTTATAAGCCATCAAAGTTGATCATCACGATCGTTGCATTTACACAATTGCATAGTCCACAATTGTGTATTTATGTACCTATTTATCGATTGTCGCTAAACACCAAGACGTGTCATATAGAGACGTCGTCGCTTCGTGCGATCGTATTTTTTTGCGTTATTCTTCGTTACATTAAAGAGCGCTTTAAATATCATTAATATCTAGAGTGCCGTATAAAATATTCTGATAATTGTGCGGTGTCGTAATTAATCATGTTTTCGCGGGTGTTGTGTAAATGCAACGAAGGAAGAGAAGAGAAGAAAGTCTCTGGGAGACATCGGGCAACGGTAAAGCAACTATGGGGTGAATATTATATTATTTATTATTTGTGATAAATTATTCATAAGTTTACATATCAAAACCATGATTATATTTATCGATATTTATTGATATTTCACGCGATGCTCGATTGGAATAAGAATGAAAACGATAAGAAATGACAGTTATAAATTATTATTGTGCGATATATTTCCATTGATAATTGTTTTCTTAAAACGATGCTTACATTCAAATATATATTGATTTATATATAATTGGTCCATCATTTTGAGATTGATAATATAATTATATATAAATTGCTGGATTAAATTATTCAAATAACGAGAAGCTGTAGAATATCGATATTAATAATTAACTTGGAATTGAAGAAACGGAATATTTTGTGTGCATTTAATTTAAAATACGTTACATATTTCGTTACGAGATTGGCATTGGTCTTTGTTGTTGTCGCGTACGCAAGGATACCGCATGCCACGCCGCGCTGTAAGTATCGTCATTTGGACAGTGAGACTCGAGCGAGAGCTCCGTCAGCTCCGTGTGTCGTCGCATTACCACTCGAAATGTGATCGCGAGAGGTACTTACTCGGAACACTCTAAACGCGATAATTCTCTTAACGAATATCAACGTGCGCAATTAACTTTTGCGATTGACTATTTACATACGTATTACGACAACGGCTTATCGAAATGGACATTTCGCGAAATTTATTTAAACCGAAATGATATAAAAGAATAAGAATTGCAAATTATTGTTTCGTCACGATTTTTATCGGGTGGTAATTGTTACAAATATATCTTGCAACATATTTCGGATTTCTCGCCAAATTCAATGTAATTTGTTTATTTTTTTAGATCGAAAGTGCGAAATGTCGCACGAATCGCCGCGCCAATTTGAATAATTCAAGTTACGCAAACGTGACGTATTGAACGTTTGGTAATAATTAATTTGAAACGCAAGGAAGAGAATATTCGCGTCGTGTGTGAGTCTGTATTTTATAAAACATTAAATATTTCACGACGACAATATAGCTTCGGCCTTGGTGTTTTTCGTCGCGGTATACCACACGCGTACTTACATAGGGTCAACGCGCGTTGTGTTGTCATTCGGGCGATGAGACTAGAACGAGTAGGTAAGTAACTAGGTAGCGATACGAGTTGCTCTGCGTATGCGGCAATTATCCATTGAAATAGTTGGTATATACTGCAATTAGTTAACACTTATCAGTCGATGCAATAAATTAATTTTCACGATTAGTTCGTGCGTGTATTCGTTCGTTTTGCTAATTTATAAGATTTGCAATTTAGAGATTACAATCATAGTGGTAATGTGACGATTTTCGTACTCTATTCGCGTGCTACTCTTCCGTCGCAACATTACAATAGTAATATGCATGTCGCGTGTGATTAACGTCGGAAGTGTCGTATAAAATGCCGTGTGATTATTTTATTCTATAATTAATTAGTACGTGCAATCGTAACAAACCATGTTTTCGCGAATATTGTGTTATACAAGTGTAACGAAGGAATCTGAAAGGAGGAACACGCCAGACATCGAACGACAATGGAGTAACCATAAAGTAAATAACTTATTTATTATTTTACTATTAACCCTACATTACTCGTGTATTTTTTTAACGTAATTACAAGGTATTTTTGTAGTCTTTGTACGCAAGTAAGTAAAATTAAATTAATAGAAAAACATGATAGAGAAAAATTATTAATATCGTACTTATTAGATATATGTTATTTCATTTTCACTTTTCCCTTTTTTTCTTGATATCTTTTTAATAAAATTTGAGATCTGCAGGTCTCTTTGAGAATTAAATATTAAACTGATATAAGAAAACAATAATTATAGAAATTCTCTTGATAATTTACGATGATCGTAGAATCATCTCTATAGATTGACGTTTCTACAATTCTGTTTACGCGTACATTTTATCATTTCTCATGCATTGCTGTGCGTGGGTGTGTACGCGCCATTCTATCCATTTATTACACGAGCACGTGCATTTCGTTCAGCGTTCCACGATGTACTCGCTCTTTATATCGCATGTGGGTCAAGTGTAAGCTGTCAATATTTCGCTTTCCGCGTTTCAGCTGCAATGTGTTGGCTCTCCACAGTGCGGGTATTTTTCTTTTTCATTCCTATGCATTTCGAATATTGACTTTTCACCATAAATCTTATTTTCACTCTCCCTTCCACGTAACCATTCGGTGAGTTTTAAAGAGCTTTTAATTATATCCCGATATTATATCCCGAAAAGAGTGGTATTGAAAATTACCGAATTAATATCACAGATTTTAAATCTATATTACCATATGATATCACATTAATTGTTTTAAAGTGGGATTTTACTCGTCTTATTTTTCAAGATAACGCGATTCGTTATCGTATCTTTCTAAATTATAAATTGCCATCACAAATAATATTTTCTTTCGAATTTATTACCTCTGATCCTGTTACTAGCGTTATCTCTTAAAAATTATAACTGTCAGAAAACCGAAGAGGGGCTCAACGGTTCGCATAATAATCACCTATTCCGAACTGCAAAAAGAGGGATAAGCAGGCTGGTTTTTATTTCTGTAGGACGCGTTGTGTTTGCGAGAATACGGCGAAATTTGCGAACTGCCGTAGGATTCTTTGATTCTTTTTACGAGGACACTATAATATGAGGGTGCGATGCAAGAGCGATAATGTCGCGTAAAATCCGTGTGCAGCAAAAGAAATGGTAACGACAATGTAAGCTTACAACGGGAGTGCCATATCGCGCCCCAACATTCTTTTACGCTCCGTATATTTCGCGGTGCATCCACCTAAATCCCGTTTATACGTTATGCCTTCGCGGTAGCCGAAGCCATCTTATTTTCTCGTATAAATATATTCGATCGAAGATATTTCTACCGCGACTAACAATAAGACTCAACCGAATTATTTCTTAAACCTACTTTAGACAACCTATAATTTTTGTATCAGAATTCAGGATAGCATTCTGATTATTATTTTATCTGTAATATAAAAATTAAAAACTATTTAAAAAATTACAATATATACATATTATAATAGGTATATATTGCAATATATATATGTATTCATACATATCTAAAAATATGTGGCATATATAATTATAAATAGAATTCTGTCTTGACATCTGACACGAATTTGTAGATCGTCTATAATGACTTTAATGATGAATTGAATTTTTCGAATGCATCCAGTTTCTAAAAAAGTTGAAACATTTAGATTGTTGTTAATGGAAAAAAAAAATACAGATTTTTGCTTGAGAGAAATAAAATTTCTGCTACACCTTTCGCTATTTGCTACTACCCACTATACCATTATCTTATTGTCTCATTGCGCACGCGGAGATTTTTCATCGACTAGATTCGCAATGACTCGCAATAGCGCGATGAATCTGACGGTAAACGTAATTTGGAGGCGTGATGACATTTTAACTACCATATATAACGGAAACAATGAGCATAACGCCCCTTGCGCGAAATACACATACATATACCGGGTGGAAAGGTAACTCTCCCGTTGCTTTGCTAGTAAACTAACTTCCCCATTCCGTCAACAGTGTACAATAATGAATGCTCGCGCGATGTGCTACGGGGCGAATTTAATAATTGCGCGAATCCCTCTATCTTTGTCCGAGCTCTGCGTAGCACGACGAGGCGTTAATTACTTCCACCATTACCATTTCAGATTGAATCCCGGGCTGAATGCGCTAGGGCTCATTTTAAGCGCGCAATCTTTCTTATGAATAATTTTGCATTTGTTGTTATTGAAGTCCACTGTACTTTTTCGCCATATATTATAACTTGAAGTAGTCGACACCAAAAATAGAAATAGGATTGAGGCAGGATAATAATTTGAATAATACAAAAAGAAATTGGTGTGAAATAAAAACCTGAGTGCTATGTTAATAGACGCAAATTTATATAGGCCACAATATACCCAAAATTTTTATAGATTAAAAAAAAGATGTCGAACTATATATTGAACTGGCGTCAATGTAAGATATTTCTACTGACCCTTCTATATAAATTTGCTGGTGACGCCAAGGGCATGAGAGATCCAGCATCCGGATCTTCATCCTAATTATGAATGGCGTCATTCGTTCGGACTCAAGTAGGGGAGACCAGCATGAAACGCGCTCCTTCTCGTTCACTCTCGTTCCCGTTCTCCTTTTCTCGCTAGACGGTCCCCACATATTATGCAGTAGTACGCGATATGCTGGCGTTTATAAAATGTGGGCCACTTCAGTACGCGGATCGTCGATGCGCGGATCGCATATTACTCGAAGCCGAAGCCGATCGTCGACGCATACGTCTACGCGACGATGATCGAACTCGTGGTATTTCAACGCTCGGCTGTCAGACTGTTTCGATGGTGCCGTTGGCTGCTTTATTACCTTTACGCAAACGTGTCGAATCTCGGTGAGTGCGTGTTATTTAAAGTGATCGATTTTTGAAAATTCAGAGAGAGAGAGAAGAAATATCTCATTTCATTTCTGCGTACTAAAAGAATTTTGTAAAGTCAACAGTTATTTCGGAATAATTACTGTTAGTAATAATAGCTAACATTTTAGTTAGATCCATACAGATATGGATAATAATTACGGTTGTACTATCATCGTTTGATAATGCCGTTTCACGGTCATTGCCAAGGTTGATAAGAACGGAAGTGCGTATAATTCAGCACGTTCTTGTGATAATTGCTTCAAAACCGCAATTTACCGTCTTTGTATAATACGATAATATCGTTATGATGTTATTGTTTTAAACGTTTTTGCGCGTTTTAATATAAGTTCATATGGAATAAAAGCTATTAGTATTTGTATCTTTCATCACGCTTGTGCATCGTGATATCTGTGACATTTTCTGATACGAAAAATTAAGAGATATATTACACATTGCATGAGACTTGACCTTTCGCCAGATAACATTTTCTATTCTAAAAATACCAAAAGGATCAAGCTGTTAAAGAATTAGAGTTTATAACCGGTTGGACTAATAATACTACGAGTACGTCTTTCTTTTAGCATTACTAAATCGATAAGGATAGCTTTACTGGAAATAATACGACGCGTACTTTACATGTGTATTGCCTTGCGTTTACTACTGGCGTTGTCGTGAGGAAGACTGGTTGTACTGAAACTTACGAAGCTACGGCACGATTGAAAAGCTAGGCATCTGTCTCTACCCGCGTGCGTGTAGAAACTAGGCCGCCACTTCCCTTACGTGTTCAAACGCGCTTCCGCATGCCTCTTGAGGCTGCTTCGTGCTTCAGGAGGTGACGCTGCTTGATGCAGTTTGCTGAAGACACTCGACATTACGGCGTGGACAATATGTCGCGTTAGAATGGAAATAGATTCGAAATGGCAGCTTCGTCAAAGAGAGCCGACTTTATAGCTATCGTATGGACGGAGCGGCATGCGGTTTCCACCGCATATTGCTCGGTCTCTAAAAAAATTTTACGATTAGTACTTCTGCTACATTAGTCGCAGATATGTACTTTCTCTTTGTGGTTTTTTCTCGCTTTATCGCCATAATTTGGAATATCCGGTTACATTACTGTCTTATATTTTGTTACAGAGTATAAAAAATAATAATGTTCTTATTTTTTTTTTTGCAAATGAAATGATAATAATTATGTAAGTTTTTAACTACATGACTTTTGTCTCATACAAATGGATGCGAGAGATTAAGAGCTATTCTAAATATTTAAAATAAAATTGAAATTTTAAAGCTTTCTACAAGAGTTTCAGCTAAGCAGCTGACGCTGTATTTGAAATTCAAAAATAGCTATGCTGTCGTGTAGCTGCTTGTTGCAAATGATATTCTATGGCATATGTTTAAAACATATTCAAAAGTGACATCTTCTATGATTTAGCGATATTTTTGTCACGCTAACGTAACACGAATGACACAAATATGTAAATATTTACTGTGACACTTCTTTCATGTGTATAACGTTGTCAGGTTGTTATACTTAAATTATAACGCGCGAATATGTTCGCGAGAGTGACGTGTGAAACGAAACAGGTCAGAGCACCGCGCGTGTCGATAAAACCTCGGTTGAACTCCCAAGGTGTCGAGAGTTAATGGCACAAATTAATAACGCCCGCTGTAAATCCGACCTGTCAACGTCGAATTGTCTGAATTGTCCGCAATGAAAGATTTCCGGCATAAGTATACGCTACGATGCGATGTGTGACCGACGAGAAACAAGTTTTCACGGTTCCGCGTTACATCCTTTTGATGGCATGGCATTAGCATAAATAGATGCGAGTGCTCCCGCTTTATACTTGACGTCTTTATCATTCTGCCCTTTAACCCTTTTCTTCGCGGAGAAAGTTAGCGAGTTTTAATGCGCGCGTCAAAGACATAGCAGTTCGAGAATTGCCTTTTTACCTCGATTTTCTCAAAAAAATTCATATATATACTTCACGTTTTGTCTAAGATGAGATCTAGTATTATATAGGTAATATGTAGTTCTGTAAATAAGATTAAATAATAATGGTTATACGCGCGCGCTATAATTTATGTCGATAAGCTTTTGACATCGGCAGATACGTCGATGCACCTGCAAATGCATCATAATGAGCGCTCTTAGTTTGATTAGCAAATCTGCTCCACGCACAATTAGCCGCCCCATGAGCCGCGTAACGCCGTCGACAGACGAATCGAAAACAATTGGAAACAATTCGAACTCTACTCATCCGAGTGACATCAAAAGCTTGTCGATTAACTGCGTCCCGTTCTCTACGCGCGCGTCGCGGTTTTAGGACGACGAGGCCAGGAAAGGCCATTCAATACTGAATACGCTATGACGGCACTGAACGATTGAGGGTCGTGTTCGAGGGGTGTGAGTGTGGAGAAAAATGCGATTTATCGGGGTTATTGCCCCGCGAATCTTTAATTGAATAAGAATAATCCGGGGACAGGCTTTAGGTTTTCTTGATTTCACCAAGTGTCTTAAAAGAAGGTTGTTTTTTTATTAGAAGCGTCATTAATCCTGATCGTGCGTAAAGTTAGGACAGACCTTAGCGTTTTCGTTTTAGCATCCTCGAGATAAGATTAAAGCAATTACTAACATTAAATTTATACATATACACGTTTTATTTATACATTTTTGTAATTATAGATGTTAAATATTATAAAATGTACTTGGTCGGAATATGACTTAGCTGAGCTTTAAATATTTTTTAAACTCTTTCTTGAAAGGCTTTCAAAATTCTAAAAAATTTAGGATTTAGGTACATAAAATATTAATATCATAATGGTGACCATTCTAGGCTGAGCGTTTAAATATTGGAAATCAGTCTCAGATACTCCATTAAATCTTCTTCTACAAAGATCAAAGTTGCTGTGCGTCATTCCTTTCGTAAGAATCATCACCGTTCTGCGTCAGGTCCAATAATATTGCAATATTCGATTTATTAATTAGAGAGGGACCTCCGTCACCCTTCGCAAGGGGAGACTGGGGGAGAATCGAGAACACGATTAGGGTCTCCTCCCCCGGCGGCGAGAGAAAACATTTCCCCGGGTCGAGACCGGTAAACATGCGGGTTCGCGCCGTCGAAGATTGACCGGTCATTTCAGGGGTGGCGCGGCACCGGGCTTATAGGTCCCGGTCGGCACGATCAGGATACCATTCCAACTGCGAATCAATGGTGCCTGATTGGCCGCACTCTCGGCACCGGGGATGCCGATTACACGGGCCGTCGTATAACCATGGACTACAATGACACCCGTGATTTTTGAGCCGCACCCTTGTGACTTTTCTCTCATATTGCCGACCTCGACGCGATCCCGTTCACGTGATCCCCGTTTCGCGGTGAGCTCGTTAGCAGCGCCCGGCCTGAGCACGATGAAATTAGCTGATGCCGCCGTACGAACAATGACCGACGACCATTTTCACCCGGGGGGACAATGGTGACTCGGGGAAATTGCGGCGGAAATTTTGCGGAACGCTTATATCAATCGTAAAACGTGCTGAAATTACGAGCTGCGCGTGCTTCTAAAGGTCCGGCCTATCGTTGTTAACTTAATATATCACACTAATCACATGTATCTGACAGACCTTAATTTCAAAAACGAAAGATCCGTTTCTCAGTATAAAATAATTAATTTCTCACTCACCGATACGATGCGCAGAAGCGGAGTCGTAATTAGTCGTGACATCAGCGTCGATCTGCAACACATATATAGGAATCCAAATTATAATAGCGTCCAGAATATTTAAACATTATTGTACATATCGAATTCTACATTTATCTTTCAAACCAGATACTCGTGACGAGATTATATAATTTTTTAGAAATCTCTTTCTTTCGAACTTTCGTAAGATTTCGTACATACAATAAAATCTCCCGTTTAAGATATTCGGTCGAATTAATTCCGAGTTTGAATAACTTGAATAACTTGAGACTAACAATAAATAAATATATGAATAATAAACGATACTCACCACGACTTGCCCCGCCGTCGCCCGTCGCCACTCAGGCCCCCTCCTCCTCTCAGGAAATTCCTCAGGTTGCACGATCGCACAGCACATCACTCGCGAGAAAACACGCTCGATTACGATCGCGTAACTGGTCGCAACAGCGTTGATCTGTAACACATATATAGAAATTCAAATTAAAACAATGTCCAGAATATTTAAACATTATTGCACATATCGAATTCTATACATTTATCTTTCAAACTCAAAGTTCAAACTACACAGGTACTCGCGTCTCGCGACGAGATTATATAATTTTTTAGAAATCTCTTTCTTTCGAGCTTTCGTAAGATTTCGTACATAAAATCTCCTGTTTAACCCTCGGAGAACACACAGGGTCAATTTGACCCTTATTTCGAGTTTTATTATAATATCTTGAAAGCATTTTAAAAATGTAAATTTTTAGCCAAAAATATTAAAAATAAAAAAAATAAAATTTTTGTCGTAAATTACGTTTTTTTCAAAAAAATAATTTTTTTTTTGAATTTTTTTAAATATAAATAATTCCAACGGCACTCTGTATTTATATCAATTGATTTAGCAATGTTCCAAGTACATCTGGAAATTTTTTCAAGCTGATCGCACTCGTCAATTTAAAATCGTGGACGATCAAAGTGTGTGTAGGGTCAGATTGACCCAGAGTGTTCTCCGTGAATGAAAAAAAAAAGTGTGTTCTCCGAGGGTTAAGATATTCGGCCGAATTAATTCCGAGTTTGAATAAATCGGAAGAGACTAACAATAAATAATGAATATAAATGATGAACGACACTCACCCCGAGGTTGCTCCGCCGTTGTCCAACGCCACCCAGACCTCCTCCTCTCAGAAGATTCCTCAGGTTGCACGATCGCACAGCATATCACTCGCGAGGAAATACGCTCGATTACGATCGCGCGCGAACTGATTGTCGAACGCGGAAAGAAATATATGACATTTGCGATACGACACTTTGCGCGGCACTTCAGACTCATTAAGACTCGATCTCTCGATCGGATACGAGAGTACGCGACGCAAGCCGCGATCGCTAATCGCAAGGAACGGTCGCATTTTGCACGCCCTTAACCCTTTCGCGAGCCTCTAAGTACACTCACAATCAGTACATTGTATGTATCATCAAATTTAAATTCAGAACTGAAGTTTTACTTGCCGTTAAAACTGGTTTCTACATGTATCGTTTAGTTTTCGAATGCATCTTTATTTTATATTAATACCGTCTTAATTAATATCGCTCACTCGGTCGCGTCTACGAGAATAAATGATGGAACGTAGCGCGTTGCCGTCCAGCGTCCGTCCGCGTCGACTTGAGTCTCGCCACGCGAATGATTAGCTTGGCGACTTACCGTTGCGTTGCCGTGAACAAACAACCACGCGATTCGTCGCGAGAAACGGGCGATGGGTACCGTTACGAAATATTCGTCGCGTAATAAGTATATTCCATACCTTGCGTCTCGAACTGATACCTAATAATGAGCGATGCGCTACAACGGCTCTCCTTTACTCGAGTTCAATATGGCGTTCGATATCGCGATTCGCGTAACACTTCACGCTCACGATGGAAACGACGAGCGAATCTCGGCCGGCGCAAACTTCAAAGCGATCGAGAGTTAGGTTACTCGTTTCGATATACGCTATTCGAGTTTTCAATCGCGAGAGAATAATCGATCGTAAAGCTGGGAATATATATATCATAAGACTTTTCGGAATGTATTCCGTTCGCTTAATTATTCCGTTTTCTCTAGAAACATTAGAACAATATAGAAAAATCCAGGAAATAATACTAAACAATTCCGATCGGAATATATATACGTGCCGTATCAATTACGATAGCATATCTTGAGGCGCAAAATGTAACGATACTTTTTCTAAAATGCGACGATTCACGGAGCGGTAAGCGTCACGACCTGCCCGTTCAAGCTTCGGCGTACGAATGGTAACGCCGAACGCGCCCGCGGCGACCCGGCGACCGGCGTAAACAAAAAAACCGCGCAGTACGTCCGTACATACGTCGCGAGCAACGGACGACATGTATCGATATTGTTACAAAACATTTAAAGCGTATAAAATATACGTACAGTGATAAACGATAACTCGGCGGGAGAAACTTTCGGATCGCGCGAGGCTCGTTTGAGGGTTAAGTCGTCGCGTCGCGCGACGAGGGAAACTCGGTACCTAATGTCTGAATCATTCTTCTTCTTCTTTCGTTTAATGGACCCGATTCCCTGGGGGGCTCGATACGGCCAACGGTCTTCGAGAGGTGTAGGAGCAAAATCGACTCCGGTTACGTAGCTTCTTCTCAATTTCTGAATCATGCGAATGGGGATTGGGGCCGCGCGCGCGCCGCCGACCGCCGCGACTTCTCGACAACACGCGAGTCGGGAGTGTTGGTGGGGCTGGAGTGGGGGTAGGCCGCCCAGGCACACCGAACACGCCGTGCGTGCGTGCCTGGTCGGCCTACCCCCACTCCAGCACCACATTCCTCACTGTTCAGTGCTCGCGCGCCGCGACTGGAGTAAACACTAAACAGCTTGGGCGAGCCGCTCCGTGTGTCGTCGTAATATTTCTACTGAACGCGATCGCGGCGAGTGCCGAGAAATGCGAAACGCGATTACTTTGAACAGTTAACGACGGCTTATATATATCCATCGAAACGGATATTTCGCGGCATTCAGACATTACCGAGTTTCCCTCGTTACGCGACACGCGACACGCTTTAACCCCCTCAACGAGTACCGTGCGTTCCGAAAGTTTCTCCCGCCGAGTTACCGTTTATCACTGTAAATATATTTTATAACGCTTTAAATGTTTTGTAACGATATCGATACATGTCGTCCGTCGCTCGCGACGTACCGCGCGATTTTTTGCTTATTACTCCGGTCGCCGCGTTACCATTCGTACGCCGAAGCTTGCTGTACAGCTCCGTGAATCGTCGCATTTTAGAAAAAGTATCGTCACATTACGCCTCAAGATTCGATCGCAATTGATAGGGCACGTATTCCGCGCGCGATTTCCGGATTCGTTTAGTTATTTCGTAAATTTCTATTCTAGGGATTCTAGGGAAGACGGAATAATTCCAATCGCGGAATCGATTCTGAAAAGTTTTAGAATATGTTCCCAGCTTTACGATCGATTATTCTCTCGCGATTGAAAACTCGAATAGCGTATCGAAACGATTAGCATCTCGGCTGGCTTGTTCATTCGAAGAGGAGTCGAAATAGAAGAATCATAGATTATTATTATTACTTATTATTTCATCGAAGTTCATTCTTTACGAACGCGCGTAATCAATTTCGTAAATTTCCTTCCTTCCAGACGATCGAATCGAAATACGTAAGTAACTCTCGCGCCTGAAGTTGCGTCGACCGAGATTCGCCCGTCGTTTCCATCGTGAACCGTGAAGTGATACGCGAATCGCGGTATCGAACGCCATATTGAACTCGAGTAAAGGAGAGCCGTTGTAACGCATCGCTTATAGGTATCGGTTCGAGACGCAAGGTAGAGAAGGTACTTATTACGCGACAAATATTTCGTAAACGGTTTTGATACCCATCGCCCGTTTCTCGCGACGCACCGCGCGATTGTTTGTTTACGGCAAGGTCTCCGTGCTAAATCATTCGCGTGGCCGCGAGACTCGGCGAGTCGACGCGGACGGACGCCGGACGGCAACGCACGACGTTCCAACTTCCATATCATTTATTCTCGAAGACGCGACCGCAGTGAGCGGTATTAATCAAGACGGTATTAATCTAAAATAAAGATGCTTTCGAAAACTACATGATATTATAGATGTAGAAACCAGTTTTAACGGCAAGTAAAACTTCAGTTCTGAATTTAAATTTGTGTGCGATGGTACATGTTACATTATACAGTGTACTTAGAGTCTCGAAAGGGTTAAAGGCGAGCCAAACGCGACCGTTCCTTGCGATTAGCGATCGCGGCTTGCATCGCGTACTCTCGTATCCGATCGAGAGATCGGGGTCTTAATGAGTCAAAAAGTGGCGTGCAAAGTGTCGCGCGTAAATGCCGCCTTAAATATTTCTTTTCGCGTTCGACAATCAGTTCGCGCGCGATCGTAACGTAATCGAGCGTGTTTTCTTGCGAGTGATGTGCTGTGCGATCGTGCAACCTGAGGAATCTCCTGAAAGGAGGAGGAGCCAGGAGGCCTGGGACTCCTGGGAGGCGTCGCGTCGGGCGCAACGACCGGCGGAGCAATCTCGGGGTGAGTGTCGTTTATTATTTATATATTATTTATTGTTAGTCTCTTCTCCGATTTATTCAAACTCGGAATTAATTCGGCCGGATATCTTAAACGGGAGATTTTATGTATAACGAATTTTACGAAAGCTTGAAAGAAAGAGATTTCTAAAAAATTATATAATCTCGTCGCGAGTACCTGTTTGATAAAGATGAATGTAGAATTTGATAAGCGCAATAATATTTAAATATTCTGAACGCTGTTATAATTTGAATTTCTATCTATGTGTTGCAGATCAACGCTGTTACGACTAGTTACGACTCCGCTACTGCGCATCGTATCGGTGAGTGAGAAATTTTTTATTTTACACTGAGGTAACGGATCTTTCGTTTTTTTAAATTAATAAGTTGTGTTAGATACATGTGATGTATTAAATTAACAACGATATTCCGGCGCCCATTCTTCTCCCGTTCAGAAGCGGGTTCGCGAAGTTGGGGCTAATTTATCTTCTACTTCGCCAACTGCGTGCAAATGTGCGAAGTGCATCGACGTGCAGGAATGCTTTATTGCGTAATTTATCGTTAGAGTTTCCGATTTCCTTGCACCAGCTTTGAACGTTAATGAATACCTATATCATGCGGGCATTACGCTTGACGATCACGACGAATCGGAGCATGATTCGCAACGCGACACCTCAAATCATTCAATCTCTCTGTTAAGTCTCTGTATCTCTTCGATAACAATAGCCGCGCGAACACAGACGCATTCGTCGCGCGTGTGGCGATAAATTATTGATATTCTAATTACCTCGGAATAATTAGGAGATAACGCTGATGCGGTCGTGCGGTTTCTAACGGCGCGGCGGCGAAATGCGCTTCGACGTTCTATCGAGATCTCGCTTAAACCGTATAGTAATCCGCTTCATTTGCGACGAATGCGTGTTTCGCCACTATTAGCAGCTGCTAAGCGATACAGAGTAACATGATTAATCGCGGGACTAACGTGCAGAAAATAGATTTGACCGGCGCGGACTATTATCGGCGAGCATTTCCGTCAGCTTTGAAAATATCCGACGTCTACTTATTATATTACGTATAAATTAGAAAACGACGCGTATCAATCTTTCTATCGTTAGCGAAAATAACGAAGTTGCTTTAAGATAGAAATAACAAATTTTGTTAATGTGTTTACGCTGTTACCTCAGATTACATTTGCAAGCGCAATATTAGCTTAAATTTAAGGTTACTTTACTGAGCATTTAAACGAAGATCTAATTATGGGGACGCTGTAAGGTATATCTGCTAGCGACTTTTCAAGAAACAATCTTTTCGATTAATTTCACGTAAACTTTACTATATGTAATTTAAAAGGGAGGGCACTAAATCTAAGACCAGGAGAATTAAGAACACCATGGTAATAAATCCAACAAATTGCGGAAGTTTTCCGATAGGATCATGCCGATAGTGCAAGGACGGACAATTAGGCGAGATTCGCGATCGCGTAAAAAGAAAGGGAACTGAAACAAAAAAATGATTTTAATTACGTTGCGCGTTTATCTCCAAATTGCATCCGGAAATTAAACAACGGTGGTTCGTGTTCCAAATACTTTTTTTTACAGTATTACTTATTACAGTATTATTTATTAAAAATCAATTCTCTTTCACCATTACTCCAACATGTTGGAACGTAAATGTATCGTAAATTTATTTTGCCAGCACAGTGTCGCATTGGTTGCATTAAACCGGAAGATTCCTCCGCTCATAGCAGTCTGGAATCCCCCTAAAGCACGAGGGTGAAACCGATACCCGTGCAATTTTCTCAATTGCACTGCCCCACCCTGGTCCTTTTATCAATACGCGTTTCTCTGCATTGGTACAAGTTGTGTTTGATTTGGTGGGTCGCTAAGATGAATGGTTTTCATACGTAATTACGGGATGATATTGCAGGCGAAGTATTCGTTCCTTCCAAAAAACCCATAATTAAGATACTTTTTGAATATCTTTATTGAATATTACGACAATTAACGCATCTAAATAGACGTATCGTTAATCCACAGCTTTGCATTTTTATTTAACTGAAATAATACGCTATTCGACGGTATAATTGTTTAGCGTACCTAGCGAATCCAGGCTATTTATCCGGCCATTAGCTCGGCAATAATAATAACAACCGCGAGCGACTCGAAACAACGACGTTGATTTATTGCGCCTCGTGACCGCGAATTTGCGCTCGCACCCGCTATCACCAATTATCAAAGTGGAGCTTTATTCAGTTAGCAGAACGCTTGTTTAGCTACGCGAACCGCGATAAATCCGTATAATTTGATCGCTTGCTCGCGCCAGCGTCTCGAATGGGAGAGAAGGAGCCAAGAGAAGGATTCTTACGCTACGGGTGGCGATTCATTAGCACGTCCCTCTCCCTCTGATAAGAGCGCTCGCCCCAATCTTTACTCTCGAAAATGCCAATAAAAGTTGACGCGACGGGATCGGGCTTTCGCGTGACCCGCGGGTTTTAGTTACTCATTTAAGTTTCATTTGCGTTACGTGCAGCGCGATGCAGCCGTGTACGGTGCATGCTTTCTCTCTCTCTCTCTCTCTCTTTCTCCTTTGTTCCGAATTTCTCTCCTTCTCTCCACGAGCTAATGCATCGCGCAACCCCGACACACGCGAGCAAGGACGACCGGCGTCATGTCGGCTCGATAAATCGGCCGGAAGGATACTACCGGCCATCACGACAGCTCCTTTTACGTAAGAATTCCGCCGAACGTCGCGTAAGTGAAATTCCTCGTCCTCGAATCCCCGAACGAGAGATTGCGAATCGAACCTTATAGTCGCCTGCAGATTCACTCCCGGATTTTTCAACGACGCCGACGTCCAGAATTATTCGCCATGCAGTGATTCTCAGACTTTTTTTTAATCGCGAATCTTGTGTTATTGGAAGTTTTGCGCAAATATGTATTTGTGCCAACTTTTCCTGAATATCAAATGTACATATTTACTTTTGTTGATCATTTTTTATATAATGATTTATTTTTTAATCTGTCTATCCTGACGATCTTGACGCGATCCGCGTTTCTAAAAAGGAAAAATCCATGGAAAAGCGTTTGATTGACGGCTGTAAAATGATACGGGCATGGTTCAACCGAGCGTGGACGTATGGTGCGCTCGACGGCAAAAAAGTAATTAATTTCTTGCCCGCGCGTTTCGGTCGATGGCTCCCAGATACTATATCTATTCGAGATTCTCTGTGTATAACGTAAACGAAATAGCTGGGAAGCGAAAAGCTCGCACCTGAACTTTTTTCAATCCCGCTGGCTGCCTGGAAATTCTGAGACATTTTAAAGAGCTTAATTAGAGATCTATTTTGTTTTAATTCTTCCTTTCTTTAACTCCAGGACATTTCCTGATTTTAATATGCGCGTAAAGTGAAATGCAAGCAAGATATGTGATCTTTTTTAAAACGTGTATATGCGCGCGTTGAACAAACTAATATATTACACGGAGAGAAGACATTAAGCGGAATTATTTTATTCACAGCTATTCCGGGTCCTTTGTTAATCCGGTGCTTCATTATCGATGCGCATTTACGGACGTAGAGAAATAGCCGGCTCGTAGGAAATATACCTCATCCTCTCGGTCCTTTCTAGCTGCGCAATTTCTGTTATCAGATTGCGTTAATTTTCACCACACTGTAATTTAAGCAGCGTCACTTCATAATTTATGATTAAAGCTTTATTCGCGCGATACGGGATATATTACGCTGCGCAATGGAAGCGCCAACACGTATTTTAGAGATAGCGCTAGCGTGATGGAATATCCTCGTTGTCGAAGCGAGGCCGCGCGATTGTTTCTATGTAGGTATCGGGACTTCCGCCTTCCTGATCCGCTTTCCTCGGAATTGATCGATTGCTTGTCAAATATTTTCGCGAGCCGTGCGAAAGAAAGGATCCGTGATCGACATTTCTACTGCCGTAATCCCGAGCACGGGATGCGAATCGGATTGTATGCAAATACGAGGTCGGCATATCTTCATGGAAAGAATATCTCACTGCTTTACCAAGGTGGTATTCGGTCTATTTTGCGTAACGTGTTATAGCTTGATAGTATATTCCGATAAAAACACTCGATTGTTCAAGGAAATAAAAGGAGAATGAAAAAGAGTATACCGTTTAGAAAAAGAAGAAAATAACGTGTATCTGATTCACCGGGTAGCAAGTGCACGATACGTATATAGAGGTATTATAACGTACCATATACACATAATCCATATACACGTTTCTTTCATTCTTTTTCTATTTAATTCTTTATTCCCGTTTTAGGAAAGAAAATAGATAAAGGGATATATTACAATTACACATTAATTCTGTTTGTTAATATCTTTTTGTCGTATTATGTCGTGTTACTTGTCGTTTATCGGTGCTCCGTTTTGTTAATAAAAGACGCGGCATCTTCGGAATAAAAAATGTTTTGATATGAGAATGCTGAGCGAAATCGCGTCCTCGTCCTCGGTTGAATCGATAACCGTCCGACTTCGCACACAGCATTCATCCTAAAAAGTATGTCAGCCGGTACGCCGATATGGGTATATAGAACCGCCTTAAGCCCCAAAGTTGTCCCTGTACTCGCGTTTTAAGTCGCGTCGAGACTGTGCAATTTCGCGATCGTTGGGAATAAAGCTCACGTGAAAATGATGGCAAACTATACAACAGCCGGCACCGTTACATTAAGCAAATACGTCCGACCACGACGACCGAATTATGCCCGAGAGAGATCCTTAATACGCATAATTTATAGCTATTCCATGCATTTTGCGTGCCGCGCTCGGAATCGTTGCAGCGCTCGCAATTTGTACCGCGATTATACGTTTCGCTCATTACATGTATCGTTGCATTCCGGGAGAAATTTCAGGTGGGCTTTTCGCCACATTCCCGAATAGAAGGCAAATTTTCATAACCGTCGAAACGATGCTTATTGAGAAATCGATTTGAGTACGTAATATTTTATTATTTGAAAATTTAACCCGTTACTTTGATGGGAATAATATACTTTAATTATAATTGCGGGTAAATTATATCAAACATTAGAATAATGTTTAGTGGTATTTAGCCAATTTTGAAAAAGAAAAGTTAATTTTATTTTTAAATCCGGCTTTTCTTGATTCCGCTGCTCGAATGTTTTTCTTTCCTCGCGAAACTCAGCCGCCTGGTTATGGTAATTGACTAGTGGTGATAGGGTCAGTGATAATTACGGGCCATATCGGAGCCATCTGATGCGTTATAGCTGATGATATTATACGCCTGTGTCTACGGAACGTCCGTAATCAATATCCGCGATCCGGGAGATGGTATAATTAATTTCGTGGACCGAAACCTGAGTCGCGCGATTACCGCCGCATGTGCTCGCCGTCAGTTTATAGCGTTCGGTTTATAGCGTACGTGTCGCAAGGGCTTAACCCGGGGTTTTGTCGATGAGACGGGAATCACTTTATCAGGCCCTTACTTAAGGCAGGAGACGAGTTGCCTGGATAAGCGCGCATCAGATTCGTGACGGTGTAAGGGAGCAGCATCGCTTTCAACGATAAGAGACTTTATTAACGAAAGACACGCGAACAAGCTTGCAGAATAGGCGACTCATGTATCAACGCACTGTTAAAACCTCCTCGTTAAGTGACTTACTTGCGACATCTTGGAATTTTCGGGACTTAAAGTTCTCGTCGAAAACTTAACGTTTCACAGTTTTCTCTCTGCTAATCCATTTTTTCTACACAATCTTCTTAATGCATTATCCGCGTACTATAATATAATGGAATTTTTATGTACCATTTTTTCATGAATTTTATATTTTATAATGTTATTTTTACTTTGATAAATATTTTTTATCGTTTCATTATAAAAGTCTTTTTTTATCTCATGTCTATTTAATTTTCTATAAAAAGTTTATACTGTTTTTCACAATTTGAAAAACTTTCTTTACAAGAAAAATATAATGTTTTTCTTGTGGAGTTATCGTTGCGTCAATATAAATGTTAAGCAAGAGCGGCATGAAAATAATTAAAAGTTTGCCATGGTGATGAGATTTTCAGACATGGCGCGTCGCGATATTGTTCACCATTCCGGGAGCGTCCCGACGCGACGATGGCGTGAAACTTTATGAAAAAAAATCATTACAACGCAATGCCTGTCACGCAAGAATTTCGTTATAATTAAGCTCTCATAGTGTTATGTGTATATACCTCGCGATACTTTCATAAATTTATTGTCGTTCCCGGAATTCTGGAAGATGCCTGAAATTATTACATCGCGCTACATAGCAGGCAAAATTGTAATTTTATTAAACATTGTAAAGATATACTCGCGTCAACAACGGACGCGTATTAACCGTTAAACGAATGCATTTAAAATCGACATAAATCGAAAGGTCGGCGTAAGTATCAGGGTTTATCGAAATTCCACGAACTATCTTCTCTCCCGCAAGTATTATTTCCTGCGATCGTTTTTCATGTCCGATTTATAGAAAGGATAGCAGCTTTCACTTCGCATTGATCATCCATATCTGCATTCCGCCCCATGGTGTTTCTTCGAAAATGCGGCGGCGAAATGCTGGGATATTGCGACGATGTTACAGATAGCTTGAAGAATAAAATATTCGCCGGCATATGAATATTTCGAGACACGTATGTCGATAGTAATAACGTGTAGTGTACCGAGATGTGATTTTCGGCAAATTCTTTCGACCGTGACGGTACGTACCAGCGTCTACTCCCTTTCCCTCTCGCCCTGTTTCGAGCAGAGTCTATACGCAGGATTTGCAGGTGCTCGCGATTATAGACGCAGTATGTTCCATAAACATACACCCGCGGTGTAGAAGTAATTAAAAGTTTCGCTCATTGACGAAGTTCGCGCCTAGATACCGGCGGCGTTGCTCGCCATGCTTTCAGAAGGGTCACGAAGTCGGAAACATGCTAAAGGCAGCGATCGTTGTTGGCATTGAGATTATTTACCGTAATTACAAATGTAATACAGTATAAATTGCATACGGTATTCCCGCTGATGAGGTATTGGTTCGAAATATGTGGATGCAAGTGATTTTTGAGCTTCCTAAATGCAAATTTCTTTTAAACATATAAGCTTGCTCTTGAACGTAAAGATATTTTTTACATTTGCCTCTCCATCTTTCAACTAAAAAGATTACGTGACATTAATTCCCTTTGAAACGAGAGACTATAACGTCTTTCTCTCTCGGTCTTTCTATATGTGTGTGGCTTTTATATACTTACAACACGAAAAGATTATCCGTGAAAGATTTTCTCGAGTATGCACACGTACGCGATACGGTGTGGAAAAATGATTGGCTGCATCAGGCTGCCGATACATATTTTAGAACTACGACGGTTTGACCTGCTTGCATATCGACGTCGTTAAATAAAACATGCCGAATCTCGCGAGAACGGATCGAAGGCGTTACATCCCAGCAAACTCCAATTGAATTTTCGACATGGAATCGTTAAAACTTTCTTTTTCAAGAAGGAACGACGGTTGATGGTCCGTCGGAATCGCCGAAGTTCTGGAATTTGTAACTAATATAGTATTACGATAATGCAAGTTCTTCTTCTCCTGTGCCAACAAAAGAAAGTCCAAAGAATTACGCGGGCTTACAGACGAGCGCTTTAATTCCAAACGATTTCAACTTGCTATCGATTCATCATTCCCCCCCCCCCCCCCTCCCCCACGGTCGAACAAGCACGAAACTCTCGATCATTGTTTCAACAATTCCTGCATTTCGCCGAAGAAGAAATATCGCTGCGCCCGCATTGGTGCATGGAGCATGGTAACGTGAAATAATTGGAATCGTGAAATCCGTATCTGAAAGGTATATGAATACCTGCAAACTCGTTTGCAAATCAATTCTTCCTTTCTTTGCAGGAGGAAATATGTTTCTGAATATATTGTACGTTTATTGAGAAAGTACATTTTCGACCGCAATGTATCATTTTTTTTTTATATATAGCAATATCTAAACATACATTATTGAAAAGTATTAAAATACATTTTACTGTATTTACCGTAACATGCATACTAGGGGGTTTGAATTGATTTCCAAATATAATAACTGGTCTCTAATTCTTTGGAGTTCCTTAAATTTGTCACGAGCATTATTGAAACTCGTTGCACCGGGTGGGGTCGCGTTATCAGTAGCCGAATCTATGATCGATATTCACGATAATGTCGACCGGTATGACGCGGCGCGGAAAAAAGAGACGAAGCGATGGGAAAAGGGAGAAACGGAAAAAAAAGGAGAAGCGAAAAAGCAGCATCGAGCGGCGATGGCCGTGTGGAGCCACAGGTATCCCGCAGAATTGCGCGACTTTCGGTCTACCGACCTACAGGTTGTTCCAAACCCCGTCGAGCTTCCTCGTCTCAACCTGTCATCTTTCTTTCACGATTCACGCCTTGGAAATTTATCGTCTCGCGCTGTCCGTCGTGCGAAAAATACATACGTGGAACAACAAAATTGCCACTAACGATATAGTATTAGCAGTAATACGATGGAGGAACTTTAAAATTTTTTCTTAGGAATATTTTATTATATATCTGTGTTATGTTTATATATTTTATTTTATAATGCGTCATATATATCATACCAGTTGCAAGATATGTATAGTGTTGGGTCTTTTATCAGTGTTTACGATTGCGGATAAATTCTTTCGGAATGCCTGGCGCTCACATACACACGAATGCACGCTGAATATTCCTAGCGTTGCATTATATATACGGCGAAATGCAACAGTCTCGCGTTTAACGAGTAACCGATTAAACGCGCCGCGCTGTCTCGCTCGGCAGACGAGCCGCCGTAATTCACGGGTGCCCCGGCAATATATTTCACCGCACATCTCCAAATCGGCAAAACTCTTCCTGCACTCGACTACATTTTTAATAAATCAACCGTACTGCACTCGCCCACTCCCGTCCGACCTTCCATCCCCTTCGTATGCCGTCCTTCTCCGCAATTCTCTTCGCCCTTTTTCGCCCACGCGCAGCACTGGATATAGGTACATGCCCGGGCTTTGCTGTGCAAAAATTTCTTGTAAAT
The DNA here is from genome assembly GCA_035220615.1 of Leptothorax acervorum. Classification (NCBI taxonomy): domain Eukaryota; kingdom Metazoa; phylum Arthropoda; class Insecta; order Hymenoptera; family Formicidae; genus Leptothorax; species Leptothorax acervorum. Next base: position 2,258,485 of record JASTWQ010001258.1, on the reverse strand, counting down.
TCTTTTAATTCGTGATTCTATAAGATTAATAACTATAATTCTCTGATTCTTCCTTCCAATTTTTAACAAAAGAATATAAATTAAAGTTACTTGTCTTTCTTCGGAACATTTAAGAAATATCTTTGCCAGTACTTGATCTATTACTGTAAAACTTAAGTATTTACACAGTACAGATAGACATACTGTCCTTTCACCAAAACGCGGCATATAGTTCAGCTACTTATATTCTTTTTTAAATAATATTTTTAATAATTTGATCATTATATTTATTATCATTATGTAGTCTAAGAAGAACAACATAACAGAGTCGTTGACAGAGTGCAGGCGGGAATAAATTGGCGTAGGGAGTCCTTGTCCTTAAATCCACCCCTGTTTGACGCGGCGTATGCGCGTGCCATGGTCGTTCGTGCACCCCCTCGACCCGCTGTAGTATTGATCCACGACCATCCCTCACGCCGTACTCCACCGCCACGTCGCGTATGGGGGATGGTAGCAGCAGCAGCAGCAGCAGCGGCGAAGCGACGGTGATGAGGGACGCGGGGGAGTGTCGGGGCAGAGGGGGGCTGCTGGGGAACCCAAGTCCCAAACCGAAACCCCAACCCCGCAAACTGTACCGAGCCTCTCCCGCTTGGTTCGCTCTTTGCCCTCCTCGGCCACACCGTCCCGTTTCATCCCTCGTACCAACACCCACGCGAACGGCAATACGTGAGCGGTGTGATCACGCGGGATTGTACGTGTGTACATGTGGGGTGTATATGTATGTGTGTTAGGTGCGTGTGAGCTCTCTATACGAGAATGCACGTAACGAAGATGCGTATAGAACGTGGTGTTTATAAAATTGGAGAATGACTGAGATGGTAAAAAAAACAGCTCGCTCTTCCGGCATAGTGTAAACGATCTATTATGAGAGAGGTGTAAATTGAGCCCTGAAAATATTGTTAAAGTAAATATACAGTTTCACGGCGCGAAACAACTTTTGCTCGTTTCCAGTGGTTTGCACAATTTATGATTTTTTTACCGACTTTTGACACGCGAAACGAAAAATATTTTTTCGCTTTCTGGAACAACAGAAAGCGAAAAAATATTTCGGCATTTGTATTTGCGAAAATATTTTACATAACAAAATTTTGTTATTGCAGAGCAAAAATGTTTAAGATTATAATAGGAATTTAGATTGTTTCGCCGTCTCTCTTTTACATTAAAAAACTCCTATCACCTCGCTCATACTCGCTTGCACCGTGACATTCAACATGGCTGCGTGTCCCACCGACTGACGAGAAAATGAGAAAGGGAGGCCGTTGGTGGTCGGGGGCGGCGGTGGCAAGGGGTGACAGAGCGCGAGCGAAAGGGAAAATCGAGGAGAAACGCGACCCGCGTGCGTTTAACCCCCGAAAAAGAAATTCATCGTGAATCCACTTTGAGAGAAAGCGAGCTCTCCGCGGAGCACAAAGGATCGGAGTATTGTTTACTCTGATGTGATGGGTGGGTGGGTGAGCGGGGGTGCATCGGGGGAGGGGAGATGGCTTCGGGGTGGTTGACTGGAAGGAGAGAGGATTGCCGAGAATTCGACCACGCGATAAAGGGATGACAACAGTGGTTCGCTCGAGTTGGCAGAGCCAGACTTCCGAACCCTTTTTCCCTCTGTCTCTCCTTCTTTCTCTCCTCTTTTATTCAGTGGCTGAAAAGCGCGCGGTCGGACGAAAACGAGAGGACGTCGAGGCATGCGAATCGAGGTGGCCGATTGTACACATTCACGGGGCTTTTTGTCTCTCGCGATCCTTCTTGCTGCGTCGCGAGATCTCTTCGGGGAAAATTGCTTATTATGTTACTACAACGAAGGACGAGAACCCTTTGATCGAAGCATTATGAGGTCTATTCTGCTTATCGCGGATCCGAAAGCGTGGCGTCCCCGCAATGATTTTACTACGAATTCCGCGATTGCAGATTCGACTTTCCTACGGCAGTTAATTGTGGCGTTTAAAAATTTAAAATCGTTAAGACACTCCAAATTGATTTGAGACTCCCTATCAAAGAAACTCTCTATAAGAGATAACAAAATAAATTATATGTATTATGATTTTTATTAATAATTATTGTTATTTTTAGAATTAGAACTTCTAGATAAAATAATCATGAAATTATACATGCATATTGCATGAACGGAGAATTGTGGTGATTTTTAGTTTAAAAATGCCACTTTATTATCAGGTATCTCGGCTAACAACTCTATTTCTTTTCCACGCGAAGTTTCATTTCTTTTAATTGTTTCGCGTATTTCGTTTGCTTACTAGAATATGACGTTAAGCAATTTGATACAATAACGAAGAGTATAGCGAAAAGTTGATGGTGGAATTTCTAAAGAACTCGTCGTCGTATTTATTCATGAACTTCTTGTTTCGCGGCTTCGTTCAAGCGACAATAATTAACGGGAAATTGCTTGTAGAGCCTCGTATATTTACCTATCAAGCAAAAAGTGGTACTACCGTATTATTAAAAAATATTGAGTTCCATACCTTTTAAATGTAAACTTAATTTCGTTGTTTGCCGAAATTTGTTAAATTCGCGTCAAATAGTTTGGTAATTGTTTCAGTAATTACTCCAATTCTCGCAATTAAATTTTTTTAAAATAAAAAAACCACTCCAGGTTATATACATACCAAAATGAGAACTGTAGTTATATTACATTTTATTACAATTAATAACATTTTAAATTTAATCAACAGATTTTTAACATTAATTTCTCGTAGCTTTTTTAATAGAAAAATTGTTTTTATTTGAATTCAGATATTAATTTTTTATTATTGTTTTGTTTTTTTTTGAAGACATCTTATATTTTCGGTTTAGTGAGTTTAGTCACATTTGAGAGACACTGACTTAGGGAATATCGATTTCAGATTTCGTTTCGGAAAGATATATTTATGTGACGTCCAGGGTGTCAACGAACGATTGTTCGATTCGTCATATTAATGCAATCATTTATTCTGTCCACCATTATTTCGACGGCTTTACAATCTGTCGTCGAAATTGCAACATTGATACGTATAGAAATCGATATATACCACCGAAAGGCTGATTGTTTTTATGTATGAACCGGCGGTTGTGTGCAGCGTGCAAACCGTCGCCATCTGCTAAATCGCCGCATACATTAGACCGATGAAACACGTCGTTCGAGAATTTAAGCACAGCATGCATATTCATAAGCGTCACCTTTCTACTGCGACGAGTGACTAATTTTACTGCCATTTTTGAAGAACGTCGAATTTGGTTGAATTAAGGCAAAGAATTACGCCTTAATTTGACAGGAAACTGTATTCTCAACACGCATCCGGCGCGAAATGTGACTTTATTTTTGTCTTGTGTCAAAAGTGATTTTTGAATTAAATAAATACATAAATTAAACGAGCATTATTAAAATAGTGCTTAAACGGAGGTAAAACTAATTGTAAGTAAGGGACGATCATCCAAGAAATAAATGTCCAAACAGAGAGAGATATGATAAGAAAATAGTTTTTCGAAAGAGACGTCTATATTAGAAAAGTATTTCGGGGCTAGTGCTTATGTAGTCTTATTTTACATTATATTATTTATTAATATTATAATATAAATATTATAGAATTAATCAAAATTTGCCATGACAATAGGATGGTTGTAATACACTGTTCGGCGATACATTTCACTGTGTTATTACATTTCAATGAGTAGATCAAAAATATCAATATCAAGTAGATATTAATATTAAAAAGGTGCACTAATGACAATGACAGACATTACAATCTTTAGCCTGCGTGTAATTATAGCCGCAATGCGTATACCTGCGCTCGTACAACTGATATAACGTGAAATAAAATAAATCCGTTTGTGTGCAATTTCAATGCAAATACCAGACGCCGGTTTCATCGATGTCCATCAGGGGGTCGGCGGTCTCGTTTCCAAGTAAATCGCATCGACGGCCAATACCACCAACTGCGCACGGCGCGGTGCGGCGGTGGCGGAATAAAAAATAAGAGGGAATTAAGATAAAGCGATCGTGTCGGATTGATCGAGGCATGTTGCCTCGCGAACGATCGATAGCTCCTGGAAGCTAAATTGGAACGGCTTGTAACGGACGTTCGCCCTGGTTTCGGCCGCAGACGGAGACTAACGGCTGTCCTGTCGATAATAAATCGCCTACTCGTCTTCGAACAACTTCGAGAGCAGCCCAGAAGAACCTTCTTCAGAGTTTCCTCTTATCTCTTACTCTACTAGATAAATTAAAAATATTACAGGGGTGGACGGGTAAAAGAGCAATAAGATATTTTTGACGTGCTCTTAAATTATTATTTTTTTTTTTTTTAATAAAGTGTAGGGCATCTTAGTTATATATTTTATCTACAACTCAGGTATACTCCAAGGACAAATCCCGATTCTTCTCTCCAGATATTTTAAAGCTTTCTCTCTCTCTCCCTGAAATTGAAGTGATTTGTAAGGATCAGGTTGAATTTCTCGCGTCACGGACATGCGAAGATGAAACGCGAAAAAAGGGAGCGGATTCATCGAGCGGCGCATTTTCCCGGCAAATTGCGCGGAATAAATACGACGGAAGCGAATGATTTACCGATTTAATATCCGGCTGACCCTTTATTTTACTCCTTCAGGTCCATCGTATTCTTATTGAATTTTTTTATCGCTCGGATTACTCCTTTACGCTATGCTCATTAACGCGCCGGAGCGATGGCCGGCATTACAGATCGTCGCTTTTGCACTCTCGCGTTTGCGACCCTTACTTTACTCGCAAGGCGCAACCCTGTGCTTATCGCCTCAGCGAGATCTGTTATTGGATTTTCACCCAGTTGAATCTTTCGCCGGACACCGTCCGTCTTCTCTCCGACGATTAGAAGAGGCAATCCTGAAATCTCTGATAAAGCTCCGAATTCCGATCTGATGCCGATGATACCTGGGGGACATCTTTGCCGTAGGGAAGCGCGTAATATGATGGGGTGTATAACCAAAGTCAATAAGGGTAACAAGATGTAAAAAGACACGTTGTAAATACTCACAGCATCTTACCATATCGTTCGTTACTTTCCATTCTGCAGCTTTATTTTCAAGAGAAACCGTTTTATCAAATTATGTATCTACATAAAGTATAATTTGATAAATGATAGCATAGGTACATAGATAATTTGATACATATATATTTTATAAATTTTTTTTAATAAAATTTTGTTATTCTTTATGTGTTGTTTTTAAAATGGATACCCTCAATTATTAGCAGCAAGAATTAATTTGCTAGGCAGTTAAGATCGATTTAGGACGTGCAATTTATGTGCGGTTTAAACCTTATTTTGCTCGGATACTTACAGCATTTAACGTTGAACGCGAACAAAACCCAGGGTCGATGTTTATCAGTCCCGTCGTCCGTGCAATATGAGACTCGTATAAACGTATCTTAAATCGAGGTTGTTCGTTCGTTCGCCGCGACGAAAATCCCTCGAAATTTCTCCGTTGGTCCCAGCGTGGATTTACGAGATTGCGGCGGGCGGACCGGCTTAAATCGAGAAAATTGGCTTCGGGAATGCTGATTACGGGACTCTTGACCTCGCGTCTGTGAGAGAGAGATAGAAAGGGACATTACGACCGACTCTTCTCTCGCAAAATGAGGACTGTCTTCGGACGTCCTGTCGCCCTCAGATTGGTTTCGTTAATACGACTTGTCGCTTTCTACTGAAAACGTAACTAACGTTCTATATAAGCAAGTTGTAAGAAAGATGGGATATATAAAGTGTTAATCTATTTTCTGTCAATCTGTTTCTCTTTATTTTTCTTCGATATTCAACACTTTTTTCTTTCATAATTTTAGAATTATATTAAAAAAAATACTTTAACGTAAAAAATGTGTAAAATGCGTTAGTAAAGGTTTACATTATATCTATGTACATTCTATTAATGTTAGAATTTTTGTTGAGATAATTCTATAATAAAATTATCTTGGAAACTTGAAGGAGACTCAACATAGTATTATGAAGATCAATACAGCGGCTAATTGATCAAAGCTGCAGCGCGGCGCTTTACCGTCGATGAGCATTGTGTTAATATCGATACCACCGCGAAACCATGGAAACACGCAACATTGACATTACGAAAGTTCTTCATGGTCGCGTTATATTGTCGTCAGTTCTTGCACACAAATTAGTCAGGACGAAAGTGGACAAGCCGTATATCTAGGACAAATATAAAAATCCTGTTCTTGCGGACATTAAATGTTTCCTCGAGACCGATTCGGTGTTATGGATCAGCGAATTAAGATCCCCGTGTGCCTCTTCAAGATCGTATATCAAATAGATGGTCTAGCGATTTATATTCGGGGGAACGGGGGCCAAGACTCGTGAGCCGTCGATTAGGATTATCCGCGGATTATCTTCCGGCACCGTCTGTTTCTCCAGCTTTCCGAGAACGACGGCGATGGGGATGGCGGCGGATAGCATTTCCCTCCCCTTCATTTTCCACCGTCACCTCTCTCCCGGTCGTCGCGCAAATATCTCACCCCCGCCCGGTGGAGCTCGTAAATTTGCGGGGATGATGTCTACTTGCTGCACGTTGGAAGCTGCAGCTTGTTTCTCGCATTATCCGTTACTAACGCCGGAACGAAATTAACTTTTCTTGTGCAACACTTTTAAATTATTGCCGACTCGAAATTGCCCTGTTTGTGGCGGGATTGATTAAAATATTTTTATCGCGGCTGTCTTGAGGGATACATGGTTCCAATGAAGATCCCTCGGAAGATCCTTATAGGTTTCTCACGGATAGAGTTCATTTCAGAATTTATTGTCTGAGAACTCGCTACATCGATTTATTTAATTAAAATAGATATTTATTTTTTTCTATTTATTTCTTTTCATAAATCTGAAATTCGGTTATATCGATATATGCAACGATAATGTTGCATCTTAACAATTATTACGGATAATATCCAAAATATTGCAAAAAATTAATTTATGTATATTTAATTGTCATTTGTCAGAATTACTTCTAATAAATTAAAATATATACCTACTATTATAGGTAATATATATACATTCATAGAAAAATATGTGTGACAACGTAACAACTTAATAATTTCAATTTAATCGTTTAATTCAACGTTTCGTCGGATTTACCATGCAATTCTTTTTTATTACTGCACATGCTAAGTCCCCGGACTTGCCGAAATTACCGTAGCGACGTTCTAATTTAATTCGCCGGAGAGGAGGATCCGTTTTATTTGCGTTTACTTTAGTCGGCTCTGTGCGAGCCTCGCCCGCCAGGATAGCTAAATGTTTCCTCCTGGTGAAAGATAGATCGAAATTGCAAGGGGAGGTAGCGGCCGCGGCGCGATGAAGATGGAAACGCAAAGGCTTATCCTCGACCTCGATACCGACCTCGTTCGACGACGCTCCCTCGAGTATACACTCGCATCTGCTTTCTGCGAATAGCACGCGTGAGATATCTGTCGATGTCGATACGTTCTTCCGTACGAGCAGGTTTGATCCCGTGCAATAATCGTCTAGGGAAATAACTCGCGTCGATGCATCAATAACTATAACATCGAGCACATTCCCCGACAAAATGGATATTAGAAATGGAAATGCATTAATGGAATTTAGATGTCTTGTTTTTTGTTTAAAAATTTAGGATTTTTTTACAGTTTGTTTAAAAGCTCCTACACTCTTTCCTTCTTTTTTTTTCTATTGGATAGAATCTATCCCCAGCGTACGTTCACGCTATAATCGTTTCTCCCTCGTTTATTTCACCGAGATCACCTCTCCTGCAATGCGAGATTGTAAGATCAACTCGTTCGATAGCCGTTTACATAGCGGACCGATCGCTCTCTCGATGGACCGTCGAACCGATTCCGCGACCGAGCGTTGCAAAATCAGTGCGGGTGATAATGGCGGCCGGTGAAAATTGCGTGACTAAAGAGAACATCGAACGTTCTACCGGTCAGTTCTTCTCCTACGTGGCGAAGGAGAGTACCGATGCTCGAGGCGTTTCCAATTTCCTCCAATGTGGCCTTATATCGAGAGAAATGCCGGACGCGGCGAACTGATCCCGGCCAGCAAACGGCACGGCGGCGCCGTGCCGTTGTTGCCGGGAGTCCGAGATTAAATTGAAAACAGACGTGTATACCCCTGTGGAAAAAGGAGGAAATGCAACGGTTATTCCGCTGGGTTGTGCAACGCGCGCGGACGACAGGGAGGACGACGTCGGTGTCGGAACATCGACGGTCTACTTACGAGATTTTACACCACCAGATCACGAAAGCACGTGTAAGTAATCCGTACGTGTGGACGTCCATTCTTGAAACAGATTTCGTCTGGCCTGTATCTCTGTATCTTTCTGCGTCTCACTCGCGTGTAAGACAACGGGCGTATTTCTGAACTCTTTATGCTTCGGCGAACGCGGTATTCTTTTCGCGTTTATTATTCACAATGACAAGTTAAGCGAGCCAGCGTGCAGGGTTAAACAATTTTTATTTCAATTGTGGAGAGATTAAGGGAAAATAATATTTTTAATGGATCATGAATCGACATGAGAACTAACTAGAAACTTCTTATACGCTTTTAAGTAATATTTTTACTATTGTCGCTGGAGACCATTTTTTGTGATACACATTTGTTAGCGGCGTTTGTGCAGATAGCGGGATCTCGTCAATATCCATATTCCTTCTTTTCTTCCCGCAGACATGACTGAACCGCAAAGTCATTTGGGTTTAGCGAACTCACGGACCCGAGCTCAATACACTGCGCGGACACTCATATACATTTATACATTATATATATTTTTGTAAGTGATAGTGCAATAAACTTTTGAGGAAAATGTATGAAAGCAAGACACAACCTCCTGTAGGAGTAATGAGAAGAATATGATAAAAACCAGAGATATAACGCGATATATAAAAGAAACAAGACAGCGCAGATTGAAAGACATTTTTTATTGATATATTCTTTAATTTTAAAAAATTTCTTCTTTTCTTGGAGAGAAAAATGTCGTTGCCTTAGCATATATGAGATGTTTTTCATATACTGAGGAATATTACAATATTTTTTGTCTGCCCAAGAACATTGTTTATACATCAGTCTGTGCTATAGTAATCAAGTATCTACTTTATTAACTTTTTTATGAGCGCTGTTCTACCCTCGTCTACTCTAGGGACGTGTAATATTTTCGAGATTGTAGCTTACTTTTATTTGTGCCGGAAAAGTTTTTTATCTTTGTTTCTCTCAAAAGATATATTTACAAGGAGATATGTTTATTATATATTAAAAGCGTTTTATTAGAAGAAACAAAATTACAAAGACGTGGCATAATATTGCCAATTTCGTAAAAAGTTGAATTCGTGAAAAATATAATTTTAAAATTTATAATTTATACAAAGCGATTGCTTTCGGAATCTTCTTGAAATTCGCAAATTATTCGATTTATCAATGTCGAAATCTAGCATCTCTTCATTTCAGAAACGCCTTCAGGGCAATTGCTCCCCCTGAAAGGAAACCACCACCGTGGATGATTTGAGGATACCGGTGACATGGTGTATCCGATGGGAGAAGCGAAATACGAGGCGAAATATTATCGATACCGCTACGTGTTTCGATATCGCAGAGAAAACATGAGCAAAGCGCGCTAGAGTTTTCTCTCGAGCTAGGAAACGCTCGCGGAATAACTGCGGCAATTTCGTCATTTTTCGATCTTAACGTCCGTTGACGGTTTAATCTAGAACTTCTTCGTGCTCGGGAAGGCTTGTCTTTCCCCACCCTGTTTCCTCTTTGCCGCACAAAGCCACATTGTAGGAAATTGGAAAGTCTGCCGCTGACAGTAGAATCATCTTCCTCTCTCATGATCGCGCCAACACGTGTCGACCTACATCTTCGTAGTTTTATTTTTGTTTTCTTGGATCGATCTGGATCGCGAGGATACAAGTCTCGCTGCCTTTCGCGCATGAGATAATACCGCTACCATCTTTTCTCTTGAGCTCATGTCCGCCTCCAATTCAATCCCCAGTCCCTCATACTGCTCTTGTGCAAAAGCGGCTATGCTTGCTTAACCGCGCCCGTCGATTCGCGAGTCGTCTTCTTCTTTTCGGCTTCTCGTCGTTTCTCGAAAATGGGACGAGAGATCTCCAATCTCGCTGTCAATATTTCATCTTTACAGAGAGATTCGAACCAGAAAGGTTCACATCGTATCCTTTATGCTTGTTCTGCGATGCTGAATATATATGTTCTATTTTTTTATTTATTCATTTACGAAAGTTACATGTACTTCATTAAAAAAAAAAAGAATTTAATGCACCTGTGACCCAAGAAACTTTCTAAGAAAGTCAATTTTAAAGTTGAGAAAATATTTGTATATTAGCTAATTAAATAGCCCAAGAGCTATGCCAAAAGAGACGAGAAATTTTTTCACCGCATAAAGTGGGGTCCAGACCAAGATAAACGAGCCAGTACTCGCGACGTCGTTTGCACTCATTAAAGCAGGTTGTTCACTCGGGCGTTTGCGTTTGTCGGTTTGATTTGGATCCAATATACCGCGCGTTGCATGCCATTTTTTTAGATTTTGTAGAAAAATGCGAATAGAAGAATTGTACGATCGAAAATTGATTCTGATTAATTTGAGAATTGTGGAAATATAAACTGGGGAAGAAAGAAAGAAGGCAGCAGGAAAATTATGCATAGACAAAAGTACTCGTTTAAGAATTACACACATATACACATATGTACGTGTCATTGAGATCACGCTTGCGCTTTGTTGAATTTGCTCTCGAAAAAGCAGTCGAACGCGTTGGACGAATGTGAGAAATAAGGCCGACAGAATAGCTCTGTTGTAGACTGGAGGACTCTCGCTCGTAATACTAAATCAATATCTGACGGTGGGGTAACTCGTGTACAGGGTGTTTCGAAGGTACCCGTCGGCGCTAGGGCTGACTATTGATTTTCCATCGATGGTTATTCTCACTCCAGCCGAGTAAATAGTTTCGGGAGACGTGTAATGATTTACTATATTATTATTCTATCGTAAATGTGTGCATATTCTGTCGGATTTACGTACAAATAAGGCATTGAAAAGATGAAGGATCGTGTACGGTCTCAGTTTACGTTAGCAGAGTCGAATTCCGGGATTAACAATGTATAAGAGAGATTCAGGCATTGTAATATTTATCCTGGCGATTACTGTGGACAGTACCGAATACGAACAGCTTATTTGCGGGAGAAATATTACGATCGATCCCTTTCGCTTGCGGGAAATGGCTTCGCGTTTCGGGATAGCCGCCAATATCGGCCGACTGTCTGTCGGTATATTGAATCTCCCGTAATTCTGCATTTTTACAGCTGTTTTTTGTTGAGTGACTCATAGGAGCTTCCGCCGCGGGTTATAGAGCTCGGCTCGATTCCGCATAGATAAGGATAAATGCGCGCCTGTCTATCCGCGCTGTCTCTGCGAAATCAATTTATAAGCTGCCATTAGAGGACTAATGACATCGGTTTGTGCGCATGACAAATGTTGCGTTTTCACGGATTGCGGATCGTCGCTTAATTGCTGGATCAAACGAATAATTTCGCCGTCCATTTTACAGCGAGATTCACGCATTCATAATAACAATAGTTCTGTAATCAGCAGAAATTTCGAAACTTCCGCGTGCACACGTTAATTCGTGTCGCGTTTCGCCGCACGCGATATTTATTCTTGATAATCCTTATGGTATAATTACCCTTGCATTTGCAGCTTGGGAATGGGATAAGCAAACAAGCGTTAGGGAAATATACACTTTTTCTGAATATATGACGTTTGTTCTTTCGTCGCCAAGTTAAGCATATCCGACTTCCACGAGCTGCGAATGCACGAGACAGACGCGACGCGATACGATGACGCGTTAACTGCAGTACTTATGGTGAATTTATGGACGATGCAATAGAGAACCGGGACGCGCACACGTCGTCGGCTCGAAAGCGCACGCTGCTTTTTCGCAGCGCGTTTCGTCTCTTACCGCGAGTTTTCGAAGTAACATACTACTGTTTGTTCATAAAATTTAATGGATCGTCATGCAAACAATATCGTCGGTATTGCACGAGCTCTCTTTTCCCTCCTCCCTCTCTCCTTCCCCCTCTCCTCTTCTCTCTCTCTCTCTTCTCTCTCTTTCTCTTTTCCATTCCATCAGCGTTATTAAAGCCGCTATTAAAGTCGTCGCAGCTCACGGAATAAGAAGATGAGATATACCAGAAAGTTTCGAAGTCGAAGCCTTCGTCGAGAGTTCCCTTCCTACTTTTATGTCTCTCCACTGGGCAACGTAGAAGGGCAAGGCGGGAATTAAGGGGACGACGGTGGTACTGGTGGTAGTATAGTTGCGTGCGGGGTTTTACGTAGTGCGACCCATTCACCGCGACATTACGTACGCCCTTTACGGATCGTGCACGAGAAGCATATTGTGCGCCGAGTGACGTCCCCGTTATAAATGCCTTGGATTATTGTGAAAACGCGCCGTGCAGGAAAATCGTAGGCGGACTCGGCCGTCGAAGTTGCAAGTATAAGCATAGATTTCCGTTTATACCCGTGTGTCCTATTTTTCGAGAAGCATTTCTGCATTATTTCTCTCGTGATGAGGGGAAAAAGTACGTTGGAAAAATAGAAAAAGATAAAAATCAATACAAAGGAAATAGCCATATACGGTCCAAGCTTGGATCTAAGGCAGCTCAATATTATTTTCTATATGTATATTAAATACGCGTATTTTCCAACATATTAAACTGCGCGCTAATTACTTTCGGACTTAAAACAGCTATTATTGGAACATTAGAAATTCCCTCTCCCTTCCCTAATTAAATCGATATCGATTTAATATTAAAATCACTGTAAAGAAGGGGAGTAATTAGGGGTTTAATTAGGGAAGGGAGAGGGAATTTCTAATGTTCCAATAATAGCTGTGTTTTAAGTCCGAAAGTAATCGGCGCGCAGTTTATTATGTTGGAAAATACGCGTATAATATAGAAATATTATTAAGCTATCTAAGATCCAAGCTTGGACCGTAAATGGCTATTTCCTTTGTATTGATTTATATCTTAACGGTCTTAACATATAAGTATTACAGAAAAAGATACTTTGTGACATAGATAAAAATAGGTGCATTTCGGAAATATCAGTATGATTTATTCACAATCAGATATTATCTAGAATCTTTAAACACTTTTTTATTATTTTTTTACCAAATTTTCATTATGCTTATATTTAATTACGATAGAAAGATATTTATTTATTTGCAAAAGGCATATAAAAAGATGTCTTAAAATTGGAAGCCAGGAAATATTAGTATTCTAATGGTGTTTCGCGCGTGACAAAAGCGTAAGGTTTCACGTACGACACCCTGTATTATTATAGCTCGTATTCTGTACTCACCCTCCTCATACTTGTGCAGTTAGTCACTCTGTTCTCAACCCTCGATTTTTTTCGTCCCTCCCTCGCCGTCTACAGAGCGATCCGAAAGCACTCGCTCCGTCGCGTCGCTTTTTTTCGCGGAGCGAAACCGCGTCGGGCCGGCGGAAATTTGACAGTGATTGTGACGCGATTGGAAACGAATTGAGCCGACGAACTTTTCCTCTTGTCCATCCCAAAAACAGAAAAAAAAGAGAACTGTTTTGAGCTAGGTTTAAAGCGCAATGGTCGGAACTGATTCGAAATCGCCGCGGGACTTATTGGACAGATTCCATCGCTCTTTCCTTAATCCAATTGCCTGAAAATTAATCGCTCGTTGAAATGCAACGGATATATCGAGAGCTTTCAGATATAACGAGACAAAACGACAAAATCGTGAACGATTGCGAATTTATAGTCCTCGAAATTCTTTGGGACATTACCTTCTCTTGTGTTAGACCCTCCCGCCTCATGTAAGGCACTATTTCCTTAATCCTCGCTCGGTATTTTCTCCTTTCGTCGACCATTGAGTGTGTGTATGTGTTCGTATGTGCGTATGCGTCAACCTATCCCTTCCAGGGATATCCTGGAAGGAGGTTAAACGAGTCTTAGGGAAATTTCAGGAAAGAGCCCGATTTCCACCCTACGATCGCTCCTCTTCCCGCAACATGAAGGTTCACCCTCCACGGCGCACTTAGTCATCCTCCCCTAACCTCGTTTTCCGCCCCTGTTGATGGTACTGTATGGTACAGGACGGTCCAAAGGGGACTGGCCTCCTCTCCGGCCAAGGCATCACGAGAAAATACGATATCCGGGATTTCAGTCCTGCAGCCATTTCCTTCCTTTTTTAACGTTTCTTCGCGTCGTTTCATCTCGGTCGCGATATAACGTCCAGACTTACTGTATTTCTCTCGCAGGAGAACGGACCCCCCCCCCCCCCCCCGGATTACAAGGGGGATATTCTTTTATTTCTTTAGAACGGCGATCTTTTTACACGTTATATACGTGTAGCGTTAATCCCGCGCTTGGATTCGTATATACGTAAGGATAGTTGTTTCAATTATTCAGGAATTGCGATGCGGCTGCGTTACGCCAACGAGAACGATGTCATAAATTAATGGGAAAACCGCGGTTAATGTAATCGGCGTATTCTAGTCGGTTATCAAGTCCGTTATTTAACTTAACTGTATGAGCCAATTAGTCGTTTTCCATTTTCCACGTTAACCAGTTAATTTATTATCAGTTATGAACACCATTCGTTACATCGTAACACAGAGAGAACACTCTTGGAACTGATACATTACAATGTAGTATAAATGCATGGAATAGTAATGTCCCTACGAGGCTGTTTCCCTCTTCTCTTTCTCACTGTTCGTCGAATATTAGATAAAATGTTCGCATACGGAAAGAAACATTTAATAATTCATTGAAAAATATGAAAGATTGAATTAAAGAAATAATATAGAAAGAAAACAACGTGTAATAGATGATAGAATAAAACGAAATAATTTTTTATTGCTTTCTGGAATTACAGAATATTACACAGAGACCATATGTTGTTGTGTATAATTCAGAAATTACACATGGACTGGCATTTACTACATTATTAAGTCATTTTTAGCGCGTGCAGGTGTTCGAAGACTCGGACGAGGGTCCGGGATAGTTTTTCAGGAGTCTCTCGTGAAGAACCCACATGGCTTGCCCACTGAACTCGGCATTGCCCCGTGGGCGGCAGGTGGTGCCCGTGTCAGAGGTTCACCTGGACCTTCGAAGATTTAGGGCCTCTTTCGACTTCATAAATAACTATTTCCCCCACGGCCGTCGCGAAAGCACGAGTTTTCCTTCTCTTCCAATTTTCTTCTCTTCCCTATATGGGAATTCTCTAGTTGTTGGTATCGATATTAATCGATTTGCCATTGTAACCCTGAATTTATCGGCGTCATTAATCGCGAAAAGAAAGAGGGAGAAAGAGCACGCAATGAAAACTAACGACACGTGAAGCCACTTTGAGGCCTTTGAGCTTTATAGCAAAAATCTTTCGACTGCTTTCTTATAACCACGCTTCCTTGCACCTGTGCACGTGTTACATCATTCTGCGTTTCGATGGAGAGCATTATTATCGAATTTATAATTACACGTTATTTACAACTTGATTTTCGCCTGAATATATTTTCTCTCGCGAAATGTCCACGCCCTTTGATTTAATGTCCGAGTATATAATAGCTAATAATAGCTTCACAGTAATTTTATAGTCCCTTAAATGTCGCTGAAAATTTATTATCGTGATATTTCTTTACACAAACTCAGAATTACGGGAAAGTATTTTATTGATCTGAATTTTACGTTTTACATCAAATTTGTTGTTAAAAGTTTGCTAGTTGTGACAAAACTTTCTGCTTTGTTAATTAAATATTTGAATGGTTTGCGTTTCTATAATAACGCTCGGCATAGAGCAATGGTACAAACCAATCCAATATTTTCGCTGAATATTTTTTAAAACGCTGACGTTGACGTTTATTTACTCTTCGATATCGTTGTGAACAATGTAAATATTTCTGCCGCCGAGTTTTAAAACTCGTTCTTGACACATGATAACATACATATCCTTTGCACAGGATTTAATTTGCCGTCAGCTGCTTATTTTTATCGGCAGTTAGCTTTGCAGTTCGCCAAATTAATATTAAACTAATAATTTCCATAATAAGAACAATAATTTATTAAATAATATTTCATTTTTTATTTATTTCTATAATAAGTTAAATCTATAGCCGTTCTTTGCCCGTATCTAATCAACTAACTTTTATAGAAAGATATAAAAGAGATAAAAAAAACGCAAAATATAATAACTGCAGAATTCGTTGCTAGCGGATGCATTCGTGCATTTCGATGCAGTCTATCGTCTCTTTTCCGTCAGAAAATGTCACGTTGACTGGCTAGCGCATAGGGAGCACTGGGCTAAACTAGCCGATGTATTCATAGGTGTCGAGGTTCTAGTCATCCCGCAATATTCCTGTAGCAATATAGGTACGCTCTATGCTGCATACATAAGCATGAGCTTTTTCGCGTGTATGCATGCGCTCGAAGGAGCAAGGCCTGTGTGAGTTGCGGCCTGAGCGTGAGGCGACAGCTGCACCTCGAAACCTTCTTACAGCATCTGCCACAAAGGGACCAGGTTGCCCACTCCGCGTCGACGTGTCCTAACGATCCCATCTGGAAATCGCCAAGTTTTTAAAGAGGAAACGAAACGTTAGGCTGATGTTGCACAGTGGTTCCGAGATATCTGGCTGGCTGACCGGAGAAAAGTAATTTAATATTTAAAAAATAAATTCCAGAAAAATTAATATATTTATAAATTTTTTGTTAATTTAATATCAAGTTTAATTTACTTTAATTTATTTTTAGTTCTCTTTTAATACCTACTGTAACTTCATACATGTGACTTATGTATCTCGGTGCACATGTAGCAAAGCTATCATTCTGGCTAATTATATATAAACAAATTGTATATTACAGATTATGTCGATAATAGCATATTAATTAACATTAATGCGAGATTGGTTGTCGCTTGCATATGCCAATATCAACGGAAGAACTGTAGCTTTAAATATACTTCATGGAAGCATCAGTGTATAGTGTTAATGTATTGTTATGCCATGTAATATGCCCGTGCATTAGTCGGATGTAACATAATTACATAATTTTCACAAAACCATGAAGCTTGAATATTTTGCAAAAAGTTTAGCAAATCTCCGTAAGATTTGTATATTTTTCGTTTTGCTGTTGTCTTAAAATCTGTAATGGGATGCATTTCTGTACTTAATTTTCCACTTAATTGGTAGATTTAATAGAATAATTTATTTCTACATTTTATTTTTTTTATATTTTATTTATTTCTAGTCTAATCTCTTGATTTAACGTTTTACGACAAATTCACGTTCGACTATATATTTCTGCGAATGAAATATTTTCACGTCGACTATGATCGATATCGCAGCGCAAGACGATCGAGCGATCGCACTCCTCGGGTTTACTGCTTCAGGGCTGAACGCTGTCACGTCTCGATTTATGAATGAAAGGGCGTAGGGACCTCGGATAATTTGTAGCTACATAAATATCAGGGCACTTAAAGGCCTCATAGACAAAACGGGCATCGCGTCGTACGTCGCTAGTGTATCGATATTTATCGTGCTGTTAAATGCACCCCGTAAACTTTATTGCCCAGAATCCCGATGAGAGTAGAAACGCGAGCGGGATGAGCGACGGCGAATGGTCGCCTTGAAGTTCCAGTCACGCCTTTGAAAAAGCTCTGGAAAACGCTTGGTAATTCCAGATAGTATCGGTTAACTGCTGTGATGATCTTGCCAAGTTAGTGATTCTATTTGTTTATTTAATACAGAACGATATTTATGATCACTTTAGCGAACTATTTAAATTTAGCAATTCAGAAACTGTGCGATCAATCAATTTCTGACATTTAGATTCTTAAACGAGGGAAATATTTAGAACATCAACACTATTAATTATTACATATTATTTTTTCTATATAATTCATGTATCATGTCATATTCTTTTATAATTGTTACATAATTTATATCATCTTGCAAAATTTATTTCCTTTTAGAGGAAAGAAAATCTCATATAGATTAAGCATACTAAAACATTTCTCTTACTTAAAAATGTGGCTTTAATTATTCCACGTCTAAAATATGAATAAACGTTTTATTAATGTTATAGAAGTTATGCAAAAAGTTCAAATATCAAATTATGTTGGAACAAGAGATTAAAAATTGCGGTTTGTTGAAATTATATTTTCTTTTTTTGGGAATTCAATCGTGACCTTCAATTAAAAATGGCGATTATTTGGGTCACAGAGAGCTTGCGACGAGGAACGATTCATACAAAATTTCATTAACTCCGCGACCCGTCTCCGCTTAAGTTGCGTTTCCCGAGCAAGAGACAAAATAGGTGAAGAATAAAGAATTTATGAAGGTTGATTCAGAGTCGGAAGTCCGAAGACATGCCGTAGTTCGAGAATGTACGCGCTCTGCATTATTCAGCGCAAGTCGCATCGCCGTTCCTCTTTCCGATCTCGGCCTCTCTAGCCACGTCGATTTCTCCGCGTCTAGATCCTCTCCTGTCCCTTCCGCCCTTTTCTCGCACGAACGGAATTTTCGCGAGCTTATTGGAAAAGCATCGACTCGAAAGGCCCGAAAGTTTGGCAGCGCGCCTCCAACTTTTCCACTCAAGATAAGGGTAAAAGATAGAAGTGAATCGACTAGCAGCCTCAACGAGCTTGCGAATTAACGCGCGCGATAACATAAGGTACGTGCATTTTCAATAACGATGCTCGATCGTCAGGCAAATTGTATACGATATGTATTTTGCAAGGATTCACTTGAGTCGGTGAAGACGAGACTATAATCGTTCTGGAAAAATACTTTCTTTTTTCTTAATTTTTTTAGATCATATCTTTTTTTAAATGTTCTAAAAATTTAATATTTTTTAGTAAATTGCCGTTTTAAGCAATTTTCACTATGGTCAAAACGTTTTACAATTCTCTTCTGAGTAATCCAAAAGAATACTAACAATAAGTGATATAAAAATATTGCCGCTCGTGTTTTAACAAGTTTCCTGTCAAGACTGGTGAAAATTCGCGTTAGCGCGATCTGTTTCCGCAAACGGATTGGATACTTAAACGTAGTAGAAGATCGTTTAACGAATCGAGCGTGAACGAAAGAATCATGTATGTGTAGTGGTGAACAGTAGTTGCGTTAACCGCGCTCCTAGGTTCTGCACTTTGTCTTAAACACGCTATTAGGGCTTTCTCGAACAGTACCGAGTGTATTTTACGATAATTGTTACTACGTATTTGTCTCTGTTAAGATTTCTTTTAGATCGTTAGGATTAAATTTTCCATCCTCTCGTTTTTGTTTAAAAATCTTGCTAAAGAACTCTTTTTATCTGTGTTTTTCCTGTACAAAATAACACGTTAAATTGATTTTTATCGATACATAAATAGCGTACAAAATTTATATATCTCTGTCTTTGTGTCTTTATGCTCGCATTTCAATTCTCTATTACTCGGGGTCAGATTGATCGTTGTACGCGACGATTTTTTTCATCGGCCAAACTGTTTGAGATATCTATTATACCATGAACATGGCATGGTGCCAATGCAAACCTGATTCCAACAAAAGCCCGTCCATCGATAACGAATTATAACGCCGTGAAACATTTTGACGTCTTTTCAGCCGGCACACAATGACATACAATTCTTTATCGTTCGTCGCGCGACGCATTTTTGACCGGCAAAAAATTTCGGCACGATAGAATACGCGAATCTCCCTTATCACATCGTCTCTTTTTTTATTTTATCGCCACCATCCTTGTCATGGAACGGCATAATTTACTGAGAGCCCCGTTTTTTACCGAGTTTTTTCATCCGACGTTATTTAATAACGGCATCTTGCACGCAACCTTTTTATACGCGACTCCTGATTTTCTTTATGGTCATATTCGAGGCCCCATTGTTATCGGAGAAATCGCGCGAGTGCTAACACATGGTGTCGTTCCCCTTAAAATACATGGACGAAGGGATGATTATGAAATCACTGTTTCCCCGGATATCCGTGCGCGATATAAGTCGAACCGCCGCGAAAAGGTGCGCGGAATTTTCCCTAATTACGCGCTGGCAAATTATTATAATAGGAATATTAATGTGCTCAGCATGATTCTTCAATCCTTGCTTGTAACAATTAAGAACATCTGGTAGCATGTCTTGCAATTAGAAAAATTTAATAAGGAGAAATTAAGGAACGAAAGTGTATTTAATTTAAAATTTTTCTATTTTTGAAAATCTGATTTTTGTATGAAAGTTTTTGTCTCAGCTACGTTAACCAGTAATTGTAATTAATACAGTATATTAACTACAATATTCCTTTAATACAAAACTGTTTATAATTTTTCTTGTTTGTAATTAGATGTGTGAGAATGCACATAATTCCTTGTATTGGAAAAAACCGTTTCATATTTATGCTTCTTCCCCGTAACTTCCAACATGAAACATAGACTCTTGAACATTATGCGGCTTGTAAACTTCATTCTATACTATACTTGCGTAGCGTAAGAACGCACGCGGTAAGGAAAACTCTTGTTTGATACGAAAAACCGCATGATAAGCAGATTACAAATATCATGTTCACGATTACGAGGCAGCGCTTCATTAATATGCGACGGCACGAGAACTCCGTGAAAAACATTTTGGTAATCAGTGAGGAAGATCATATATCCATGAAAATATTTTCGCATCATCTGTCGTGCCTCAAATTGTAGCTAAATTCTCGATTCTCCGAAGAGACATAGTAATGCAAAAAATATAACAACCACGACTATATTAATAATTGATGTGATTATACTCGTCGATATTCTCGGACTCATCGGTTTATGCGCCGCTCGTAAATACACACGGGAAAGGTTTGCACCTGTCTCTCGCACGCAATTTTAATTGAAATAAATATATCACGCTCAGGCGCGCTTCGATCGCATATCAATTAAATTTCGCGTTTGGCGTCTGCTCCGTTTATTTATTTGTCCGGCAAATAAATACTTTTAATCGCGCGCTTGATCCTAAATTAATTCGCAAATAGCAGTATAAATTCGCAATTTTGTTACAGTGTCACGGTGCCCTTTTTGTTAGGAAAAATAACGTATGCATGTTAAATATTGATAAGCCGCGCGTGTAGGTCCCTCGCGTTCAATCGCAAAAATAAAAGCTTCTGTTACACATTGTGCGCTCAGACTGGAATTCATACATTGCCGCGAACGCATTGTTCGGTGTCAGGTAGTGGATATCGTGCACCCAGTCGGCTCAGGTGTTTCGCCGCTCGGCGATGCTACACTTTTCCGATTCAGGCCCGGCCAGGTCGTTTTAATGCCGAGCATCTGCTCCTAAAACGGGTAAATGGCTTCGCTCTTTTATTAAAATTTATCATTGCGTGGTATAATAGAGATTCTTTTGGCCCTCGCTCCTGAAAGCTTTTCGCGATTATTTCTGAGACCAACAAGTTTGCCACGTAAATTTTTACACTTTCCCGAGCTGTCACTGTGACGTATGCCTTAAAATTTTGCAAAATAATGAGCGCTGGCTGAGAGGAGAAAGTGCAATTAATAAAGAACTTAAATTTATAGGATCATAGAATAGAAAATAAAATATTTTAGCTCTTCAATTTCTTTTTTATTTTTGCCCCAAGACGCACATATTTTCAAAAAATTTAAAAATTTTTTTTAGACAAAGAGTCGAGAGTAAATAAAATTTTCTTTGTTTAAAAATAATTACTTATATGTAAATATATAATTAACACAATTTGGGAACTTTATAAATTATATAATACATTACACAAAACAGAGGAATCAGAAATTAAGTGGTTATAATGCATCATACATGTTGCATATTATTGGCACGATTAATTATGCACAGCTCGTGAAAAGATTGATATAGCTGCCATAATCGCAGAAAAATCGCTCGCTGTTATCCGCTCTCATTACCGGAACTTATCTCATTATTCTCTCATCAAGTGATTCTATCTCTCGCTTGAATATTCAGCATCGCTCTCGCATTACGCACCGCGTCCGCAGAAATAAAACGGCGGCCTGCCATCCCGGCGACTCCTCGTCGTTGCACTCGGTCGATCAAAACGCCGCGGCGCAGGATGCGCATAATAACAATAATAACGGCAAACAATAATGGGCTCGTGGGCAGAAGTCGTTCTTCCTGTTCGGACGGCAGACGCTCGGCCGAACCCCGCTACGAGCCGCCGCGACCGGCGCACTGCCTTGAGGGCCCCTGAAATGAGAGGGTTCCGCCCCACCACGGGGCCTCGTTGAGGGCCCGCTGCAGGTCGACCAGACGTCGTCGGTCTGGTTCGCCTGTTCTTGCATCCTCAGTTGGCTGTGAACCGGTGTCACGACCAGGCCTGGGTAGTTTCTCGATCGCATCGACTCGCGCCCGCCATCCATCTTGTCGGGGTACCAATTTCGGGGAAGATCATGCACCGCGACGACCTGTTTCAGTAAAACCGGTATACGCGAGATAACTTTCGACGATTGAAACGCGGCGCGTCTCGGGGTCGCTTTCTCGGCGAGACTCTGTCATCTTCAGCGTTCGCTTCCTCCACCTCCTCTTTCTCCACCTCCAACTCCTTCGTCTCGCGGAGCGATCGTCGTCGAGAGAAGTTGAACTCCGAAGAGGCTTCTCTACAATATCAACGCGCGCAACTGGCGACGAAACGTGACAGTCTCGTCTTCCTTTTGGTTCGCGACAGTTTCGCTGGAAAATTTCGTCGTAAGAAGCGTTAAAAACGGAACGAACGAGTGGCGAGAAGCCGCGTCTCACTGCGCGACATTTGAAGTTCTGGAAGTGTACAGTGCTGAAGTGCGGAACCAACGGTGTATCCGGGTACTGATGCAGTTTATGCATCTCGTGGAATTGAGTTACTGCGAGATTGAAAAGAACTATATTCTGAAAACCTCGATGTTGTCGTTGCCTTTCAACGCGGAGGATGTAAAAGTGCAGCCAGTGAGCGACCGTGATAGATGACGCGCCGACATTGAACGAGTAGATCGTAGCGAAAGTCCGTGTTCATTTGCACATCGGGGAAAATTTTATAATCCACTGCTTTGTGTTGATTATTTTCGGTAGGAATTGATAAGTAAAAATATTCATAAAGAAATAGTCGTGAGCCACATATATATATATATATGGCGGTATGCCAATTATATCGTTTTATTATTTTTTCGCGTGTGCGAATTGAAACGAAATAGAAGGACGATCCTTCTAATTTACTTATTTTTCTCATTTTGATATTTTTTTCTCTAATTATTAACTTTTTTTTTGCAAAATTTTATATGCAGTTTGCATAAAGATAAAATAATGTGACTCTTGATTATTTTAAGAGATTTGAAATATTAAACAAGTTTGAGAGAAGTTCCAAGCATAGTATAAGTGGTGCATTATAGAACGCTTGTGACGTTGTAAAATGCATTAGACTGTGCTCGCGGCAACGTATTTTTGTACTTACAATGAGTTTCGAAGAGGATTTATAATACAGAGAGAATTAAAAGCGATGCGGGATTTCGTCGCGATTACGAGAAAAATACCCGTTACGGAGTAACGAATTTAAAGAACGGTGAACGAACCTGCGCGTTTAAAAACATCATCGCCGCCGGTGCATTCGCCGATGCAACAGTAATGCGCGGTAATGTTGGGCGGGATGCTGCGTGCTGCAGAATAGTACGCTGTTTTCAAGTAGTGAAAATCGCGATAAGCGCGATGCCGATATATGTCCTTAAGATTAAACAGAACGAGCGTGCAGCCGATCGATGAAATAAAATAGGAGGTGATCGATGAAGCGTACTTTATATAGAAGCTTAAAAACTCAATCGCGAATTAATTCCTTTTATGAGAAGTTATAATTTACAATCGAACGAATTTTCATTTATGAGTTTTCCTCGTCTCAATTTGTCGGTTCTCTTCTCTCTCTCTCTCTCTCTCTCTCTTTCTTTAACATGTAAAATTCCTGATAATAAAAATTAACGTCTGAAAGGCTCGAGTAATTTTCACAGAAAATAGCTCACTATAATTATATCAAAAAATTACAACAATTTTAGAAGATTTACCTCTACGCCATATATCTTAATCTTTTAATGTCTGAATAAGATAATTAATATTCTCTTAATTTAAAAAATATATATAATGATCTTTAATACATTGTCTCTCATTGCTTTTGTATAATATATCACATCAACTCTCGAAAGATCGATCGCGTGGCAAACCGCCGAGAGACATGACATGAGAGAGCTCGGCGAGGAATCTACGTGCATCGTGCGGATGCAATAGTAGGTAATGCGTTTCTCCTCTCGCATCGTCTCACCTAAATTCGCATCTCCTCGAGACAACGATCTCCGCGAAAACGCAACGGCGTCTACTGGCTGATGCATCGCTACATAGAGTAGCACAGCGTTGTTCCACCAGCTGCCTATCCGCGTTGCATTTCGTCGGTGTAGCGGTGCGGCATCGTTGCACACGTCGTCCCGTTGCATCGGTAATGTGGCTGAACAAGCAGTTTTAATCCGGATGTTTCACCACGCAACTGCTGCATCCAGCAGTTCCGCATCCGAACCGCTAGCTGCGAGAGAGGAATACTCTTTTTTTTTCTTGTCCTTTTCCCGTGGTAGGATCGACTAGTTTCTGCACAGAACACGTTCTACTCCACTTTGATGCCCGTCTTTCATCAGTAACGATCTCTCTTTTTTGTTTCATTAATATAGAAGAGATTTTTCATAAAACTAATGGCCAAAAACAAAATAGAAGATAATGAAAACGTGTTTCTATATCGCAGAAATTTTCAGAACATGAAGTGAAACTTGTTTTAACTTTTCTCGCTTTATGCTCCGAAATATTCGGAGCCTCGGTTGCTGTTAGCTTCCGAGTAACATAAATTCGGGGTACTGTACCTCGTTGGCTCGTGCTTTCGCCACGTAGCGGTATCTTTTTAACACAACGCCACGATCCACAATTACCTTTCTTCTCTATATTTGTGGTTTCTTTCCTCTTCTTTTTGGCATTTCTTGTTCGCGCGCGGAGAGTTTAGCGTCCGACATCCCGCGGGAATTCAGCGCGGGATACTCCTTGGCTTCATAAATTCGCCCTGCAATCGCGGCGGTTTATGAACACGATACGCGCGAACGCAGACGATAGTGTACAATGAACATTTTTCTCGACGATCTGTAGTTCTCTCGTTTTTTCGGAATTTGCCGTTCTTTCTGCTTCGACGCAGCACCGCTGCATCTCAGCCTCCAATAAATTCAAGCCCGGCACGTGATATAGTTATATCATGCATATTTCAATATACGAACGAACGAACGAACGAACGAACGAACGAACAAATGCGAAAGCGAATAGATCACGTAGCTCTCGACAGTATATCCAAGTTAGAAGACGTCGAAGGAAGAGAGAGACTGGTCCATCGCGCTTCGAGATCCGCAAATAATATTTCTCGGTTATCTGGACTTGCCGCGCTTTCCTACTTTTTTTAACTTTCTTTTTGGGAGTTGTCTTTACTTTTTTCGATGTACATCCGTAGCGAAACCACGGAAATAGATTTCGTTTGCGATAGTCGATCCGCAACTTTTATCAGCTTTACCTTCATCTCGGGCGGGGCTTTCTTTTTAACTGTCGTTGTATTTCATGTTTTATTGCTCATTCGCCGATGTTTCCAATATCGACATTTAGCTGTCTCATCTTGCCCGTGTACCTCTATCTATCTTCCTTCCGCCAGAGAAAGCTCGAAACAGGATGTATCCGTCATATTGTAATCACATGGCGCTCGCTGCGTGCAAAACGGAGTAGAAATAAATTGATATGTGCAAAATGCAGTTTTAAATGTCTTCAAAGCGCCATATATAATTAACAGCTAGCAAAAGTATTCAAGAACTTTTTTTATTATTTAAGATATTGAATTTCTATTTTATCCCGGCAATTTCGTTATTGGTTTTTTCTTTATAAATTTGTCAAGTGACAGTCAGATCATATTTTTAACAACGTAAATATCATCCTCCAGATTGATAAAATGCATTGTGGCGATTTTCGCTATAACGAGTCTCGCTCGCGCTATCGAGTTTCGAGCTTTCACGGACATCGTAAGCATATTTTCTCTGATAAATGCATTACGATATATACGTTTCCTCGTTTGTTCCGCGCCCATTCCTACCTGAAAGGGTCGCGGTAACAAGTCGCGATACCAAATCGCGTTCCCGCATCGCCCGCGCCGGTTCCGTTCGAGCGAATAATCAGGCACGAACCAAGCGGATGTCGACAAATAATATTAGCGGATCGAGTCGCGCCGAGTGCAGCGAGGATATCTTTGTGACGGCTTGATTTGATTTTGCGCGTAAATTGATGTGATACGAACTCGTAACTCGGATTCGTGTATCATCGAACTGCTCGCAGAGAGACTGCGTTTATTTCGGTGCATCCAGGAAGTGGATAACAAACACATTAATAATGCAAACTCACGGCCGCGGTATTACGGAAAACGTAATTCCGGAATTATCCAATTGTGCATTTTGTCTTAGCAAAAATATATGTAATATTATTAGGCAGCTGTAAATAAATCGCTAACTTCGCGAAGAAACACTCCGCGATTGTTGCGCTAAGTTTTCCCGTCACGGAGGATTATCAGTAAACTTTCTTGAACGCGCATTCTCTCTGCATTTGCGAGTTACAGTTTGATTGAGGCAAAGAAAACAACATTAACGGAACATTGAGTGTACTCTGTTGATCTTTACTTCGGATTAACGGACTCAATTATCGCTAGTAATCGTTTTAAATCCAACAATAAGTGTCATTATTAGAACTGTCAGTATTTATTTTCGCGAGTCCGTTGGCCACGATCCAAGGGATTATTACTTAGAAGTCGAACAAAACTGTACCAAGTAAAGTTTCCTTCTATACAACCGCACGTGACTTGATTTCTTTTTCTCGCAAGCGAAAAGTGACAAAAGAGATTTGTTCTAAACATATCTATCGCTGTCGTTCGCTTGCGAAACGTTAACGATTAGATATGACTGACTTTCGTAAATGTATAGCTATCATAAAGAAAGTTCACTAAATAAAAATTATCTTGCAGTAGAGAGAAAATTAATAGATATCTAATTATATGTATCTTTAAAATTATTAATCATTGATGTACAAATATACAGATATTTTAACAGCGGGATGATCATTTAGAGTGCGAGTGAAATGATGGACGGTATTAATTAAGCGAGATTGACTCGTCGCTCTCGCGGCGGAATAAAAAAAAGAACCGGAGAAAGTGTTGTGGTGTTAAATCGCGGCTGCGTCGCCGCGGCCCGCCTGCCCATGAATAACTACTGAGCGACGAACGAGCGGAAGTGGAAGCGTGATTGGCCGGCGGAGCGCGCCCTGCAGTTCGGAGCGCATTCGCGAGCGAAGCGTGGGAACATTTCTGGTCCGGATGAGCCGACCTACGGTGGAGTTCAGAACGAAGGAATGCTCACCGGCAAGTTCTTCCCCCAAGTTCATGCCCCTTCTCTTTATTTTCTTTTAAGTTTCCTCGTAACCCGTCATCGTTCAGGTGGACTGTCGCCAGTTACTCTTACGTTCTCGAAAGCAACTAAATTCTTTTTACGATCTTTATCATTCATGTCGATCAGGTATATATACGTTCGGATTATAAATTATACCAATCGTCCTGAGGAAAATTATTTTTTTAAATTGTTAAATTAATTGTAAAATGCAAAGTGGATGTTTTGCGAGTGCATGGTGAAGTGGCGTAATTGAAGATAGGGTCGTGAATATGTGAAGTTATAACGACTTTTTAATAAACCGATCGAAAATAATAACTATTAATTTTTTGTGCATTATCTTACTTATTGAAAAAAGAAATGACAAAACTCAATTACTCCATTCAATTTTATAAACATAGCTTTTTTTGAAAGCTCACCCGTAAATTATTTAAAGTTTTGAATTTTTGATAGCAGAATTCTCTCTCTCCTCTCCCCCTGTCTCTCTCTTTCTCTCTCGGGGCTTATCTCACAACGTTCCAAGTCACGTGAAATAAATTTTGCAGGTAAACCGCCGTAAAAAGAGATGTCGCGAATTATTGATGGAGACTTGTTTCACTCGATGGCTTATTCTATCATTAAAGTTATATCCGAACGTATTATATACATATTATACGTCATTTTCTAAAAAGAACAAAAGTTTTTATTTATCAAAGTCACGGATAAAAAGCTATATAAATATAATATATTTGAACAAATATAAATCTCGGTGAAAATAAATATGACCTCAATATTTCACGGGACTTTATAGCCCCGAGCTTCCCGTATTTGTAGACGGCGATATTTCCATCCGAGCGTTGACACGTACCCGTTTCAATTTCGATGCAACTCGCTGTTTCGATAAATGCAACGACTGACTGCGATTGTAGCAACTTCGACGTTCGGTCCCAATCTGCACGTCAGACGATCATAAAAACGACTCTCGACTCGACGTCTCGCACGTAGGTATAAAACGCGCATATATCCGCGCTCGCGAAAACGAACGCGCGTCTATATTTGCATATTATTTTGACGCGCAATAAATATTTATGAGAATTTGCAGCTGTGCGCCAAGCAGACTCGCCTATCCGCGTTGCACACGCGACCGGCGTAAGATTGGCGTAATTTAGACGGGACTCGATGTCGTATCTCGAGGGTGCGGGGAAACGTTCGCCACGTGCTCGTAGATTTCAGGTCCCGCGGGAATAAAAGTAACACATATGCGCCCTATAGATAATTGCAATAATGACGAGAAACGGAGATGACGCTCAGCTACGACGCTCTGGTTCCTGCGTTATTTGACGAACAATAAATATGTATGAGGTCGCTTATGTGTATTGATCATTTCATCAGCCACTCGGCTGTGACCTGAAAGGGCCTTTGTTAAATGTTACAGTCGATCGCGTTTTAAGATGCGGATTATTGCTGATTACGTGGACGAGCATTTGCAATAAATAATCTCTCTTATCTTAATAAAAAATTTCTTTTTGTTATTTTTTTAATATTAGAAGATTAAATAGTAAGAATTAAGCTAAAGTAATTAGTAATTAAAGATGAGTTAGAACACACTTGGAGTCTGTATGTATCATGCGACTTTAAATTACCAAAAGTATTAGCAGCAATTTATTATAATATATAAGGTAATTATTATATAATTGCATTAATATTTGGTTGTTATAAAATCAATGCACGTACATTTGTCTAATGGTTTGACTCTGACAACGCTTTTACGTTGCATTTTAAATGGTCATACTACGGGCAAAGAATTAAACGCGAGCGATTCAGAAGAATTCGCCGCACTGTTCTCTCTATAATTTACACGCTTTCAGCTTTATCCAGCACCGTTCTGCCAGGACTTACCCGTCCGTAAGGTTCTGTCGAGTGGCAACGCAATAGACTTAAACCGATCGCGAAAGAGCTGCGAGAAGACTTCTATGGAAAGCCTCGATAACGTCCGTTCTCCATTCCTCCGCGCGCGCCGTACTTTTATTCGGCCTTGCTCGGGATTTAATCGAATCGGAGACGGAGAGGAGGTCTTAAACGCGCCTTCTCTCCCGTCGTTTATTCACCCGAATACCTTAAGCCGGGCTGCAGAGGCGTCTCTTTACGGTGAAACGGGATCGCGCGGCGGGACGACAAGTACCTTAAATGGCGCGTTGCGCTTTTGCCCGTTTCAATGCCGTCCGTCACAAGAATGCACGTTGCGCAATTAGCGTGTATCGTCTCTTTCGCTCCTTTCGATCACTCGAGTAAAACGGTTCCAGCAATTCAGACATTATTCACGCAATTGGACGGTCTCGTTCGACGCGCGGAATAATGTCGTGTTTGAGCAACAATCTATTCTCTTTTAATGAAGAAGTTATTGAAAGAAAGCTCGTACTTTTATTTTATAACGTTTGCGAGATAATTACGTATTTTCTATTCATGGCGCGGTCATCATTAGTGCAGGTTTTTGTGCGTGTTTTATCACAAGTTTTTATCGTTTACGATAATCTATAATGTTAGTCCCAAGTGAAGAAACTTATCTATTGGAATTTGGCTCCGATAAATTATCGTTTTCCTTTATACATCAAAGGTATTTTTATTTTATGTATTCTAATCAAATTGATACAATTTCTTTTAAACGAGTTTTTAGTAAAAGTTTAATTCTTAGTATATTACCGTATATTACAAAAGAGTTATAAAAATATAATAGTTTGTAATATTTTTTTAATCGAGCTGTTTTATCAGATCTTAACCCTGCGCGAACACCGTGTTTTTGAAGCACTCAAATCTAAAGGGTTTTTGAAAGCGTTTCTGTGTTAAAAAAAAATCTATAAAAATTCATGTACTATCTTTAAGGTTTCAAAAAGTGATTTCTATACTTACGTAGGCCGGAACTGTTGCAATTTTTAAGTGTTGAATTGAAATTAAAAAATCGACTGTGCCTTAGAAGACCCACGGTGTCCACGCTGGGTTAATATAAAGATTAATAATATATAGATTTTGGTTCTTTTATCATGCAAGATACATATATTCTCTTAGAAATATCTTATTACCAATAGTCACATAAGTCATATTATTCTACCGCGGAAAGCGCTACATCACGTTGTATTAAATATACGAATAATTTATTACTGTCAACTTTTAATTGATGTAAAATACGACGCTGCAGCACGCGACGGAATTACCTGACGCGCGGCTATACGTCGGCGTCGGCCGCGATCGAGCTGCATATACAGGGACCGTCCTTCGATGCGCTATCGTGTTGCATCTCCGCGTGCATCGCGAGTGAGGCGCGGTGCGGTTAGACGGATGTTCCGTTTGAGAGCGATGCACTCTATTCTTGTCCACCCAATAACCGGCCTTCCTACTATATAAGCCCCGGCAAGATATACAGGGTGCCCGCTAACATACGTCCACCGCCTACACCGGAGTAATTCTCGTCGGCGTAAATATATCGCCCCGGCGCGGCGCGATGCAATGTCGCGGGCACGGCTCTCGTCTTAACGCCGCGCATTCTTCATAATGCGGCTTCGTGTTCGACGCGTTATCAGTTTCATCGAGGACATATATCGAGAAATGTGCGTCTCGCGATGTCTTGCATATTTACATCAGAACGAGGGCTCCGTTGAAAAGACGCTTTATCATGTCCGGCTGCAACGTCAGGATTTTTTCCATGCAGTAATCGCTTATATGCCAATGTAATCTTTAAATACACATATATATCTTATATATTTACATAATTTGCATATATTTGTGCGAAATTACATCTATATAATTTTTCCATGATATTCCTAATTTATTTATGGCTTGTTAGTCGCATATATTTTATCCGCGTAAAAAAGGGATCTCTTTATGTCGTGATAGACGTGTCGCTTGCATGCTCGTAGATAACGAAGTCGCTTTATGACGAAGACTATATCGAGCTTTTATCGCACTTCATGCACATCGCTTCCTGCAATCACGCCGCCGCACTTGACCGCAGTTTGATTGTCACGTGAAAGAGTCGTAGCGTTCAGTTTCACGATTTACACGAATCGGAAACGCGCCACGTATCGCGCCTCGCGCACGATTGCGACACTTTCGATTAACTCCTAACTAGTTACGTCGCATGATCTATTAGCGGAAGCATAACTACAACTCGTTCATATCTTTTTATGGCATAATGACAGTGTTATTTATAACACCATAATTACAAACAGCAGTTATGAAAATTGTACATAATAATACATGGATATGCCATAATCCATAAAATATTATATAAAATACTCGAAGTTTAATCGCTACCTTGAACAATATTATAAACGTTATTTTGCAAATATTCTGATGTAAAATTAATAAATTATATACAAGTAACGCATGATATCAAGACAATCAGATTCCGCAATAATAACTTTAATTTTTTAAAACCTCTTGTTAAATTGTGACCACATTGTTAGTCATTATTTACTTCTAAATATTTTTGGCCATTGTTACGGGCCGGAGCGCAGGATGTTATATTTCAAAATGCATTAGCACGATTCAGAACGACTAACTCGTTCCCGATACTATTTCCTGAAAGTTGACGTTTTTGGCACATGTGCGGGGGCAGATTGGAATCGCTCGAATATCGGTCGATCGTTTTATTGACCGCACGCCGTTCTGTCGGACAAGAACGTTGTTTCATGCGCCCGTTTTTGATGTTGGGTATCGATACACGACGCTCGATGGGATGCATCGGGGTCGATTAGCGTGACTCGTTTCTCTCCCCGCGCGTTTGCACGAACGGCTCCATCACTGGCAATTAAGTAGCAATTTAGCGCGGCTCCTCACGAGCTACCTTTGGCGTATATATGAGCCTCGATAAAGTGTGTGCTGCGCGAACTATGGCTCCAACTTATGTTTATCTATCGCCCGGGTGAATGCATGGTGCATCGTTGCTGCGCTGCTCGCGCTTATAGATTCCGTGGCGTGCGTGCACCGTCGAGTTGCGTGCCTCCGGCACCAACGGGTTGTTGCTCTAATTCGCGTTTTTCGTTGTCGGGGAAACACACGTCGAGAGGGATAAGCGTATAATCTTGGACGAGTGGTTAGGTCACGAAAATATGCAAAAGTGTCCCAGAACTGTCGGATGTATCCTATTAATCATCTTTAATTTGTAAGATCCTAACACAGATCTAATTTATAAAGTCCGCGCATACAAATATCATGAAATATTATAAAACTCATATATATTGATTAAAAATTTTTACCAATTAAAATTACTAATATATTGCGATCATCAGTTTTGGGCACATCCGGTTCTGTATAACTCTCAAACTTATACATTGTAAGCATATTTATTCATCACGGTACTGTGAAGTCTCCTACAAACCTTGATGGTATGTACATACGTACATTACATATTCCGCTGTATGCTTCGCTTCACAGTTTATTCAGTTCGATTATAACGTTGTCACTTCTTTGCTAAGCTGAATTGCGATTCAATGCCACTTGCGGCTAAATATTTGCGATGTAATTTTCTTCTATGCTATTTTTAAGTTTCGGATATGTCTTTTATAAAAGTTTACGTCGTTATTGCATAAATTAGATTTTAATCATACACGAAATACAGAATCTTTTATCAAATGGAGATATGAGTAAGAGTCTAATGATAGAAGTTCTTTATTTTATAATCAAGTATGATCGTGACTTTTGACTGTTATTTGCTTAATATGAAAGACAAACCGCGAATAAATGATGAGAAATACGGTGAGAATACCTCGTAACTTTACGCCCTAATCTTGCGGCTCTTACGTAACGTGGGACACGTGTAACGTGTAAGGGTGATGGTCCGACTAATTCTACGTTGAGCACGATTATGTATACGGCGAATATCACAATATACAATTAACGCGTATCGCTCATATTACGTGTTGCACCATGGTGCATACCTGCACCATGCATTATGAACCATGCATTATGAACCATGCTCATTCGCCGCGTTCTGCTCGAATAGAGTCCCCGTAGTCCCCGTACCTGCCTCAACAGCCGCACTATGGTATAGTTCCTACGTACGTAGCGACGTTGCCCCTTTTTCTTAAGCTCTCACCGCGATATAACCCTCCGCCGTGGTATAAATATTCATGGCTCTAGCTCTATCCCTCATCATCTACCTAGTTCTCTCAATTTCTTCTACGTCCTACATTCCACAAGGTGTCTCGGAGCTTCCAATCAAGCCCTACTTTTATCTGATTAATGAAGTAAACTTGCATCACTTTAGAAGTTTTTGTCTCTAAATAACAAGACTGATGTCTGCAACATTAGAACAAACCGTACTTATGTAACTGCATGTATGTACTTGTTTCACATCTTAGATCTTGGAGATCGCTATTTATTAAAAGAAGATAAAAAATGTAAGTTTATCATATTTTTACATGTTTGCAAAATTACATTTTACAACTGTGAAACGTGCTGTACATTTGCTCTTGGAATTATCTCCGTCTGCATCCTCCTCTGTTCGCCCTGATCTCATTTCACTACAGTGACCTATGTATACAGTCGTAGGGGCTTATGAGAGAAAGGAAGACAGAGAGAAATAGGTAGAGGGCATGTTAAAGCATGAAAAAAGAAGAGAGAGAGAAAGATGGTAATTGGCCGGTCGCACTAGACGCAAAATAAATGTCCTCGCCGCTAACTAAATTTGGACATGGTCACCTAGGTATCTTCCCACGTTGCGCATATCCACGGTAAAAGGGACGATTAGCCTTGCTTATGCTTGCGAAAGGGCAGAAATTTTCGGTCGTCATTCGCGAAATTTCGTTTCTCCGCGCCACTCGGTACGTAGCTCGCCGCCGCGGAATGTATTACGGTCATATAGTCGCTCGTGATATTTCGCGACCGCTCTGCTTTTATTCTCGTTTTATTTATTCGCCGTTTCCGCATGCGTCCATCCGGAATTACCCTCGCGCGCTTATTTGGAGAAAGGGTCTTGCGACAATATTGCCCTGCATCAGTCCTTGCTTACGCACGTTTATCGCGAAATATGATGTACACGTGAATAGATGTCTGGTTATTTCACATCGTTGATCGGCTTATGTGATTAAAATAAATATGAATTTTGGGGAAAATACGCGAAATACGATTAATTTTCAAAGGTATTTTTATAAATTATCCAACAATGTGAAAATGATGAAAAATGTTTCGTATCTTATCAGTTGCTCCGCGAAATTGTTTCGCGACATTTATGACAACGGGAGATCATTGAGGGATTATCTATCTGTGCCAATCTCTGTGACAACTGTTAGGAATTGTGCGCCGACATCTCGCCTGGAACTAAAAGGTTTCTGTACCGTTTGCATTCTCATATCGCCAGTCACGGATCGTTGATTCTTCCGGTTCGACTTTCACCGTTAAGGCTCATCCTGAATGTTCCGTCGTGCGAGACAGATTGCTCTAGCGTTCATTGTTCTCGACCAGAAAAAAATCGAACAGGTCGATTAAGAGCCGCGGCCTGATCGTGAATTATGCGACCATTATTTTGTAATGACAGCAGGGTTTGTGTGCAAAACAGTATTCGATTTCTGAATACACGAAGTCAATTCAAGTATTTTTTATATCGAAATAATTGATTCCGAAATTGATGGTATTATTCGGTTTTCGAATAAATCAATACCAAAATTAGTGATTGCGTTTGTAAATGTGGAGGAAGAAATCTTTCAAGAATTAAAAATAAAAATCTGATATTTTTTCTTAGATATGACGGATACCGAATTCGATATTTCACTCTATCGTTTTGGTACAGAGATAACTTCTTATTGTTAGTTAGATTTTTATTGATTTTTAGCTTCATTATATTCTATATTTTTGTACAATTAACTTTGACTTTAATTCAATTCAATTCAATTTATTTCATTTTATGTTTAAACAATAGCTGGAGCAATCAAACGCAGAAAATGCAGAATGCGCAAACAATTGAAGCGTATCGATAAACTTCTCGAAACGAGGGCTGATTCTTGTAACACGTCAAAATTTAAGATACGAAACTTCGTGCGACCATTCCGGTCTCCTACTGAAATCAAAACAATCTAACGATTCTATCAAACTTCCCCCGACTTGGAACTTAATCACGATCGTGTCAACTCTATCATATTTGAAACTCGAGTAACTTCAGCGTTGTTTACGTGATCTATGATATAGTAGGTAAAGTTCGTGTGCATACTCAGAGGTGAGAAAATGACGCTTTAAAACGGAGGGAGATATAATCGTAAATTTGTACAAATGTATTATAATTAATACAAAACTAGCTAAAACTCTACTGGGTTTAAGATTAGTATCTTTTTTAATATTGTAAATATAATATTTTTGCTGCAATTAGCGTTAACTGCGTTCTATATAGAATTAATACGAAAGCGTCACGTGCGTTTGCGATGCGTAATGCACCAACATTGTTAAACGCACCTAAAAGGAAATTAGCGCGAGAGAAAAAGGAGGCGCGACGAAAGAAGGGGTTGGAAATTGTGGGGTGTACCGGGGACACACACTCGCCTTGCTTACCGCCTAATGCAACCGTAACGCAATAATTATGCGGTTGGGAGCGCACTAATTAACGTAGAAGGCGAAAAAAAATAAAGAGCGCTTAGCTTTAGCATCGTCGTTAGCTTCAAGCTCGCCTTACTCGACGCTCCTCTTACACTCCCTTGAGCTTTTTGTCGCCCCTCTTCGTGAAACCACTCCGTTTTTTCTATTGTACCTAGATTAAAATCGCGCATGGCCGTAAGGTGTTCTCAGGCCGGCTGCCGATGATATCGAGTTAACAACGCGATTTACGGTAACATCGGGTTAGGAATAACGAAAGAAAAGGAAAGGAATGCGGAAACGAAGATTACGTTGATATTTATTAGTTAAAATTATACTGATCATAGCTCTCGATTCAATTTTTTCTACAAGTAAAAATTCCGTTAAATGAATAATTTTGTTTTCAGATTTTTTAAGAGATAAAAGTTATTCTTGTTAGCCTTTAACTGGATATAAAGTTGAAGGTATTGAATTAAAAGGAAATCTATAAACGCGAAATTTTGTAGAGAACTTAACTTTGAAACAAAAGGGACGTAGGTAGTTGTTCGTATATAAATTTCGTTAAGCGGTCGGATTGCCGACGTGACACGTCGCGCGCGAGGTGCAACAAAGTTTCTCTGGGGTTTCTCGCGTCGGCTCGCTGCAATTTGAATCGCGTGACAACAGGACAGGTCCCCTCCGCATGCATTTACGTCTACGTCATAAATCCCAATGTTGCGCACTGGCAAAGAGGCAATCCTGAAAGCGCCGCGAAATCATTCGACGACGCCGGTTATACTGCATTGCATCTCGCGAGATTTCCTTCCGCGCGAGGAAAGGGCTCGTTCTCTCGGCTCTCCCTGCAGCAACTATCATTCGTCTGTGCAGAACTCCTGACAGGGCCGAGGAGGATGCACGATGTGCTTGGCATTTCGCAATTTCCTTCCGCACGAAAGGAAGGAGGAAACACCGAGCGGGGTCGTCTGGAGGAAGAGACGGAACGCGCGTCGTTTCGGCGGTGTTGCTGATGAAACAAAATTTCGAAATGGGTTTCTCGGTAATTAGTTCCGCGAGACAACTACTTGCCCGAGCTCCTGAGGAGACTCACGCCATCGGGGGTAAATTAGATGCGATATAAAGTTGGCGAATTCCCTGATGGCTGGGAGGAAAAACGCTCATTATAAATTGCAAATCAGATGCGGATGCAGCGCAAAGCGAGATAAACGCGGAGAATAAGATAGAAATAAATACTCTCCGTGGACAGTAAGAAATTAGGAGGAACATCGATCCACGAGATCCTCGTGGCTGATGTTATATTTAATTCATGTTCCTCGTTACACGCGGAGATACTACAACGGATCGCACCATAATTCGTATTTACTGTGTCGAGCTGGTCGACCCTTCGAGAGGAGTGCGATCGATCGGGGTACACGGAGAAGAAAAGCGGAGAATATCGGTGACTCGGTCGTTTCCGCCGATATATCGACTGCTGTCGTGCCCTTTCCATTTATTTTACTTTGGTAGATCCGATAGCCGGAATGAATCATCCTTAAGAGTACTCTTAATAATTAGGTACAAATCCCTAGTGGATTCTGTTACATTAAACGAGAATCAACATATAATTTTTGTAATTTTGCGTATATATTTACTCGTCAATCGCAATCTTTAAAACATCGCTTTTTAATTAAACGTGTCTAATCTATTACTACCTAAAGGTTTTCTTTGCCAAATTAAATCCAACTTCCAATTGGACTTTCAATGCGACAGTTACAGCAAACTCCTTTATGAAGAAAAGTAGACGAAACTTCGTCATTTCCCAAATGAGTATGGCTAAAGGGATCGTCAAAGCGGCGGTGGTGTCCATTTTGAAATTGGACACTAGGGGGTCGTAGGCGATAACAAACTCCCGTAATTCCGAACCTGACAATACCACTCGTTTCTAGGGATGCAATAACACAAATTATTACTCCATCGTGAAACACAGCTGAGTCGTTACCTATTATCCGTCCATGAGGGATAAGACCAGATCCAGGATATCTGCACAAATTGTCTTGGGAAATGCATCAAACCCATTTGGTCTGCTCAATAGTCACTTCGCTATTTTATGCAATTATTTTGTCTTTACATTTACATCGCTTTAGATATTTACATATTAAAATTATAGGCATAAAACATAATGAAAAGTTGCAAACGTAAGTTGTTTCAACAAATAATCTCTTTTAATTTTATTTTCATTATTTTATATTTTATTACACTTTATTAATCTCATATTTTATTTTATTTTAGTTTATTTATGATTGTACTTTAGATCTTTTTAATTGGGGGATGATATTTCTGTAGTTGACTTTATCTCCTGATTTACATGGGTTGATTCAATTCTGCGGGATGTAGCTCAATTCATTCGCGACTTTATCGCTTCCATTCAACCACGGCTGCTTTATTCCCTCTTTCGTTAGCGCGTAAGTGTTTATTCGCGGAAGTTCATCAATACGAATGAAACCGTAGAACGAGCGAGTAATATCTCTCCGCGGTTCGCGGTTCGTTGCGAGTTTCGTTTTCATCATGTTACGCTCACTCGAAGTTTATTAACGCAGCCAATTTAGATTGAGTTACACGAGCTTCTCAATTACAAATCGCACGATACGGAAATAACCATAACAAAAAACAGCCCAGA
Organism: Leptothorax acervorum; assembly: GCA_035220615.1. NCBI lineage: Eukaryota > Metazoa > Arthropoda > Insecta > Hymenoptera > Formicidae > Leptothorax > Leptothorax acervorum. The sequence goes on along the minus strand of JASTWQ010001258.1, from coordinate 2,219,778 downwards.
TTATTCAAGTGAAAATTATTGAGGTGAAATACGCAGGAAGTTCTAGAAAAGGTAGAAAAAATAAAGACCACAATTCTTGTAATAAATTTACATATTAGCGAAACTGAATATTCTTTTCGAGTAATTAACGAATATATCTCGTGGATGATAATTTATCATTCTTATGTATTTTAAGGAGTTATTACTTTTGAAGTTACGAGAAATATTTAAAAAATAAGTCAATAAAGTCTCACGGTACGACGAAGCAACACTAATACTCCATCTAGCAGAGACAAAGTTTCGCGGATGTTACCGTCCTAAATCTCCACCAAGTTGAAAATCACCGACAAAGATTTCCGCACGTAGCTCCACGGGACGTAGAAAGAAAGAATGGAAAAACGACTATAGATCTCCCTTATGAGTTCTACTGTCGCGGTACATAAATCAGGAGCGTCGACTCGCGACCCCGCAAGAATTTATCGAGTCTAAACGCCCACGTAATGCAATCCCCATGCTGCTTTTGTCGTCGGGACGTAAATATACTAGAATAATAAAATATCCAATTTTTTTTTTAATTCCGTACACAGCATTCCGCGCGCGGGATACTTAATCCGCTAATCCGTTGATTGGATTCGTGATGGAAAACAGTGAGCACGTCTCTCTATAATCTCGATTTGTCGGACAAGCAACGAAGATTTCCCTCGAAGTTGTAATAACTTGTTCATACGTCGTGTATTTTTGATTCTCGACTTTTATAAAGCGCGACATAAAATAACCGTGAGAAAAATTTTTTGTTTTTCGCTAAATGTGTTAATGAAAAGAGTCTCTCGGAATCAGACGACAGCGTTTAGCGCTGAATGCAAACGTTAAACCGAATGTGAATGCCGAGCAATGAAACAAACGAAATTGTTTAACCGTTTCGTTACGTGCTATCGCGTCGTGCATCGCGCTAAATGTGAAAGCGTATTCAATCGAGAGCGCGAGCAGAAATTGAAATGGCGAACATTTAATCGCTCGCTTCGCAGCGAAGCACGCGAATTTATTCAGATTGGAGCATTGCTATGCAAAAATAGTCTAAATTGCATAATCAAAGTTAAACTCCGCAACAAAATTGCGAACTACTGAATTCCTTTAACACGGTCCGTCGAAACAGCGAACTCGTCGACACAGTTCGGCGTAAATAAATTCACAAGAATGGCGCTATAATTAATAAACGTATTAAATATCACCATGTCTGAATAATTAATCAAAAACTCTTTCGTGGAGCAGCGAACCCTTCAAATGTCAGACCTTTCGTGAGCGTTTTACACGCTCAGCGGATTATTTGTCACTGCACGTTGTCGTGTATGACGATCCGTATCGCGCCGGACATTTTAGAACCGGAAGGGTCACGTACGAAATAAAAAGTCGACATTTTTTTTTTTTTCATGGGGTGTCCGGCGCGCGCGTGCGCGCGGAAGGGTGGATTTCTAATGCCGTGACGTGGTAAAGGGCGCACGATAGATCTTCCTTTACGGCCGCACCAACGTCACAGTGCATAAATCAATGGTAACGCGGTTGAACACGGCGTGGATTTATCGAGCGCGTCTTTCCCCGTGTGTAATGATAAATTATGACGATCGAATGACGGTGGGTCTCGAGGCGACAAGAGGGGTGACGATACGCGACGTGTGTGCACAGGGTGACGTGTAATATGGGGTGCCACGTCGCGCGTTTTCGGGGAGAGTATCGACGGCGAGCGGCGCACGCTATTATTATATGCTCGTCGTCGTTTGCTCGCCGGCCGCCAATACGGACTTTCCGTATAATGGCGTCATCCCCGAGGCGAGTAACGAGGGTCTCTCATGCATATACGGTGCTGCGTAAACATAAGCTTGCGAGGACAGTACTTCGTATGATAATGCAGCTTCCTGGAGCGAATGCTACGATACGCACTAGTTTGTCCCCGAAGTCAAGCGAATTAAAATGGATTTTGCAGGAATTTATTTCACTTCTATCTTTATCTTTATCGAGTATCGTCGTCCAATTGTTAAATTTTAAATGTGATGTAATTTTATCGACGACCTTCCCTTTATCCCTTATAGAAAGAACTACTGTAGTTAGAGAAAAATCCACACAGAACTATAACAACTACTGTAATATTTACTATAGTTTCGTGTACTTTTTTTCACAACCACAGCAGTCTTTCTGATATTATTTTAAGAAATCGATAAAGAATCAGCGGCGTCTTTCTGTTTGTAATCTTCCAAGCGGTAATTAGGCAATTTACACTTAATTAGAGAGAAAGAGAGGCTCTCTAATCATAACACGTAAATTAACATAGCTGCCAGCGTGGGTGGCACGACAGTTTAACTATAGTGCGCTTGTTGTTTTAGCACGAGTTACTGGCATAGACTGACTTTTACGCGGCATCAGATGCGAGTTAATTACATAAATTAACACATTGACATGTAACCTTACAACTTTACCATTATACTCGTGCCGACAGCGTGAAAACCGCACTTGTATTATGCATTCGACGAGCGCTGCTAGTAAATTAGTAGTCTTACGTTAATGCACTAATCCCGAAAGGTTAATGAGATTACACATAAATCTACACCCTACTGTTGCATAATCCGTATACATTTCAAAACAACAAAAGGAGGAAAAGCCGCTTAAGACAGTTAACTGATTTGTGAACAGAAAGTCGTTTTGCCCGCAGAGAGTCTAGTTCTTTTTTTTTATCATTTTATTATTAGCTCTTTTTACATTAAACACACATTAATCCGCGACATATTTGAAGTTTTAGCAGTTCCGCCAATGAAATCCAATATCCGATCGACTGACGTATCGAGTCGAAAAATTTCGGTATATGGGACCGAATGTCGAAGAGCGTCGAGCGTTCAATAACCGTTTCCGATAGTTTTTCATGAAAACGTTTCGTGTAATGTGTCAATTTCAGATACGTCCACGGCATACACACGCTCGGTGAAGAACCACTCGCGAAAATGAGCGCGGCCGTAGAAAACGGCGTGGACCCCTCGAAGCCGCGCGGCGGCGTTTTCTCGAGGGCGTTCGCCAAGCGTGCGCAGCCCTACGAGGAAGGTGAGTCCGACGACAGCTTCTGGTCACTCTCGGGCAGGTTGTGGTGTTCCCACTTTTCCTTCCCTCCCCCTGGTGCTTGGGAAGATAAACATCGTGCTAGGCTTCAAGCCTGGTATATCCACCATACGAAGTTTCCGCCGGAAATTCAAGGCACTTACGGGCTTATCTTGCAAATTACGTCAATCAAAGTCGTAGGCAAAACATACACGCGTGTTCCGTGTTCTGATGTATCATATATTATCAATTACAGTTATTAATTACATGTAAATTATTATTTATTTTTAAGTATAATATCGCGTACGTTGTCGCTTTTAGCACGATGCTACGTCTTTGTAACTTGATCTTGCGTCATGTAGTTTGATGGTAACGCGTTGCGACACTTCATATATACATATATAATGCATCATATCCTGTTATGACTTTTATTGCCATGAACATATCGCTCGTGTCTACTTCGGTCTGCACTACATGCATTCTCGCGACAAGCTCGATATGTTTCCAACGGGTAATAAACCATAAAGAATCCCGCTTTTACTGAATAGACACTGTAACATTGGCGCGAGCCGTACATCAGGTTATTCCTCGTTGCAATCTGCTTCGACCTCGATATATCTCCGATCGAACCAGTATATCGATGGAAAAGATAAAGAAGAAATAGAAAATCCTCTGTGCTTATAAGAGCTTTGAGATTTTTCCAATTTATGGTAGCGATAATAATGCAATAATATAACGTTTCGTTTCGTCTATTTCTTCTTTCTTAATATTTGGGCGACATATTCGTACTTTATGTAAAATGAATGATCTTCCGTTTTGCGAGGGTGCGGCGGAATAGTCTGCATTTATAAAGGATCACCCCGGCGGCCCTCGGGACTCTCCTGGCAGGTGCGCCGATTCCGCCGTAACTCGAAGCTTCATACTGCCGTAGAATTCTGCTCTAATTGGAGAGAGAGAATATTTGCCCCGCTTACACTTCGCTTGTAATTCAAAACATCGCTAATCCATTAATCCTGTTTCCAGCGCGCCGTGTACGCGCCGCTGTACGGAAGTCATACCGGTAAACTATGCGCTCTGCCGGATATATATATTAAGCACAAGGTAATTCTGGTACCTGTGTCTCGAGGATTACGAGGAACTCGTTGCGATACGTCGGCATTAAGATGCGCATCGTGCAATCGGAATACGTTTCCACGTTGAACATGGTTTATTAAAATTTTCGTTGGCTATAATTAACGCTCGAAATATTCTGAGCGTTAACGCAATAACGTTAAAAAAATTTTAATTTTACAGGTTTAAATTCGTCCGATACAAGTCAGCTTGTCTATTCAAACGTCGTTAATTTTGCGGTAAGATTTATGCTATTCTGTGCTCCTGCGATTTAACTTTCATTGCTTGTCAGCGACCAGTCATTCATTTTCCTCGACGTCGAGAAAGTTGGAATTGCAAGACGTGATAGATAGCAGATCCAAAAGGTCGTAACACACGCGTGTCTCGGTTGTCCCGGAAGTCGGAATGATACGTGCGTCGCGGTTATGATTTGCGACCGCCGCGCTGCATTTTAAACGCGCACGCGAAACGAAATCTTAGCTTATCATAATGCATTATGTAAATATACCTGCGGTGTAACCGTCGACGTGCTTCACTCCCATCCGATATCAGCGCCGATGTATTTAAAAGTACTCGATTTCTTCGATATAATTACGTGTTCCGAGAGATGTTAAAACCAACGTCTCCCATCTCGTAAAGCATCCCTTTACCGCTTCGCAAACGGAGCACTATATCGAGTATCGCTTTATCTAGCGCCGAACGCCATAAAGGGGCTCCTGTTTCGCATTAGCCGGCCGCACGACCTCGATAGTTCCGAGTCGGTGTAAAAGCTCATAAAGAATCTCGCTTCCGACACACGGGCGGCGCATAATATCGCTGCTCGCCGTATATCAGTACGATCCCGCGCAACACCCCCCGCTGCGCACGAGGAAACGACGGAGGCGTGTCTACTTCTCTCCGTGTTTGCGGTAGACCTATATACCCCCGACCTGTGGTAGGGCCATCCAGGACCACATGAGCTCAGCCCGTGCACTTTGACGCGTACACCGTTACAAATCCGAGGCTATAGGTGTGCGCGAGGCGAGACGCTACAACACGGCCGACCCCCGTCGTATCGACATCGCGCGGAATATTTCAACGCGGTCGCCTACTTTCGCGAGAGCACGTTTTCGCCTCGCGTTGCACGCGAGATTTATCGTTTCGGTGGCTCGTGTCGACGAGCTGATTCATTCCGCACTCGCCGGCTTCGCGAGAGCGCCGTAAACGCGAGTTTGGGAAATTTATGAAACAAACCGAATCAGTTTGACGCCACTTTATGATTTAATGATTTGATGATTTGAATATTTAAAACTTCTCAAATCTGATGATCTAACGCGCAAGATGTTTTCTTCATAAAAGATGGTTTTTTGTTTTAAAATATCGGGGTTGTTAAATATTTTAAAATCCATCACGTGTATTTTTTAATAAAAAGAGAATAATAATTAATTCAACTCTAACTCTGTTCGTGAAAATTTTACGCGCATATTTTTTTTGCGTGAATATATTTTTTTACCCTTTGCGGAAAGCTTGCTACGAACGATTATGGTTAATCTTTAATGCGGAAGTACGCTGTGTTTAATCGAGAATCTCCGACACGAAGCACTACCAAGTTTCCTTCTTTTAGTTAGGGTAGTAACGATCGCGCGAGATTATTCAGTAAGGACGCTCGACGTTTCTGATGTGAGAGTGCTTCCTGCTGTGTTTGAAGAACTCGCTACAATCTCGAGATCAGACTTCCGTGAAGGAAAGGGGTCTTTACCGATCTACCCGTTCGAGCATGTTTTTTCTCTGCTCATCAATCGGCTTAAAGATGACAGGCAAATCTCAGCTGACGATAATTGCAAGCCGTTTAATCGAAATTGAAAAGATTGTTAATTCTGCATTTTCTTCCATCTAATTCGTAAACGTACTATGTTAAAATTACTCAATATTTTTATTTCAATTTATATGGATACGTTTTACATTGTAATTTAAATACTTTTATTAATATATACTTTTGAAAAAGATGATAAGACAGAGATTATGATTCCGTGTAACGACACAGCTGCTAAGTTGTCTGATTTTTTGTGTTTAGGTACTTTAAAGATATTTTCCACCGTTGTAAAGTTCAATTTTTCTCAACCTTCGTGGGCGAAAAGCAATTTTACGACTAGTCGTTTCTCGAGGTCTAGCGATAATACGTTTGTTCTCCAAGGGTTTTGCAGAACGCCTGAGGATCTGCTCGGAAGACGTTCAGCGATCCAAGATTCGTATCTTATCGGCAAGAGAGACCTTTGTCTTCGACGCAAACAAGACTTGTCGATAAAACATGTTTCTCTGGTCCAAGTTTTCCTCTGTTCCAGCACAAGCGGCGGTTTAATTGCGTTTAATTGCAACTCCGGCGAAACAAATAATACTCTAATCGCGTCAGGTTTGTCCCCGATGCCGTTTCCGTCGCGAGCGATTACGCGACAAAACAAGCAAGCCTGTTTGCATTAAAACTTCGAAGCTTCGTTGGCGCGTTCAGACGAAAAATCGTACGCGAGATTAAAACTGGATTAACGGTAAACGTCATTAAATTATTACCAAGTAGCAGCGGCGCGCGGCAGCGCAAAACGCGCCGTTAATGCAATTGTACTACGCTTTCGCGTAGCCCACGATTGCCATGGTTTTGGGTGATTTAATATATATTTTCCGATAAATTCGCGAGATTTTAAGCCGGCGATTTTCGTTCGTATTGCTCAATGTAGCATTAATCGCGTTAATTTGAAAATCGTGTCTTCTTGTCGCTGTCGTATCTCAATCTCGCTTAAAGTCGAAATGTATTTTTAATGAGACTATAATATATACCTACCTCCGTCGTGCGGTTTACGGATTTGTCTCGAATTTTGCTTATGCACATCAAAGCCGACTACATCGCATCGTCGACTACATATGCATCTCGCTAAATTTGCGTTTAAGCTTGCGCGGAGAGTTTCGACATGTATTTTCCGCTATTATATAATTTCACCGCCTCTCTTTCTCCCTCCCTCTCTTTCTCTCTGCAAGGAAGGTTGATTCAGGATAATCAGGATGCACCGTTTTGTATTACCGTTCTCCTTTGACGATGACTGTTTTAAAAAAGCAACGGAAAAACTTTTGTGACATAAAACTTTCTCTATCAATTCTGTTAAGCTTTTGTCTGCGCTACGCAACTCATAAGCTTAAGCTCTAATTTCACATGGGTTCGAAAGTATATACAAAATGGGTCAAAGCACAACATATCACGTGCTTCCATCTTTTAAAAGCTCCACCGAAGCACGTAGCTTCTGTGCGATAGCATTGGAAGCATCGAAGGCGCGTGCCTATCCCGAGCTTACTCCGGGCACCTTTGCGAAACGAGCTTCTCTCACGAACTTGTCGATAACAGTTTGGCAATTTGGGCCTTTCCACCTTCGCGCCACGATCACCGACTACCACGGGAATTCAATTATCCTGCCGTTCGAACGACCGGTTGGGTGAAGATAATACGAGACGAACGAGCCGGGAGACCGGCCATCTTGGGCTATGTTGGGTCCGAGAATTCTCTGACTCCTCGCATGTCTCGGATGAAAGGCTTAGCGCAATCCAATGGCGCACATACCCGTTGAGCACCCTTCACGTGCCAACAATTTCCGCAAAGCTCGGTCACTCACCGTCGAACCACAATCGTTACAAGTCCTGAATAAGCTGCAAAACACTAATGCTGATGCCAAGAACATCTCTTTTTGTTGGTCATTTCCTAGAGACATTTCCTATTTCAAAATTGTAGACTTTTCTATGAACTAACAGATACGCAATAACAATTTGTGCTCTTACAGCCGGTGGCGCGTTTGCAATTGATTATTTTCGTTTGATTGCAGCTCTGAAGACTTTGAATCGTTTGAACAAGGAAGGCGAGGCGCTTGCCCTTCAAGATGATCTCACAACGAACCCCACCTTGGCCTTGATGCGGCGCATCCTTGCAGATGCACAGGTAACATCTATAAATTTTAAACGAGCTTCTCAATATAAATCCGAACAACAATTAATATATTCAGACTTTCCGCATACAATCGCAAATACAGTTAAGTGACGCGAAATCTGATAACGCAAAATCTTTAATAGGAAGATAGAGCTCGGCATAGTTAAAACACGCTATTATAAATCGTCTCACGCGAGCTCTCTCCGTGCTCGAGTCAAACAGCCCCTACGCCAATTTAATTATCGAACAGATAAGGGGCTGTGCGTATGCGCCTATTGATATCGAAATTCATTGTCTACGTATAAAGGGTATTATGTATTGGCAAACATCCCGCGATCGCAGAGATTCTGACAAAGCGTATATTCTTAGTTTTTCATGAAAACGTTTCTTCGAGTGGAACGGATAAAATTGCGCAATAAGACTTTGATGTTATTAAATGTCACAGTAAGTTCAACTGAAATCGATCTTCTTTCACGAGAAGATTAATTTTACTCAAGATTTACTTCTCACGACGTAAGAAAGAGGCAAATTGCGAGAAGCGTAAAAAAAAAAAACATTTTCTATAACTATAGAGAACTGTGTGCATTTATTGAAACTGGAAACCGACCAAAAATGTTTTTTCATTGTCGGTGGTGAGCAGTCCTCTCGAGGCGAGAGGCGCGCGTCGAGATTTTCAAGAAAGCGGGGAACCGAGAATTCGATGGGGTTAATTGTCAGAGCGACAGAGGGTCGCCCTATTGAAATAGTGGATTCCTTTGTCCACCGCCAACCATTGTTACCTATGCACGCGCGACCCCCGGCTGCGATTTGCCGACATTGCCCTACGGCTGCTGTTTATTACGAGGAGTAGAGATGTTGGATGTCGTCGGGGAGAGTTGTTCGCGCCCGTTAGAAGAAAAAAATGGGGCCGGCGGTAACTCGCGCGACGGGTTTATCAGTGCAAGTAAAGTAACAAAATAAGGGTTGGAGTGGAAAAAGTGTCCTTCGCGTGATTCGGGCGTTTCGTATGACTCGTGTTAGATATGAGTGTTTCGTGTAACAACATGTTATATATCTCGTTGCGATCAATACAACTAACTCACGTGAAATTCTTATGAGTGGTTCCTTGCATCTAAAAATATGCTATGTGCAAACGGAATAAAAACAGGTAAACGGAATAATAACAATATTTCGATAAGATAATTAAAGAGATCTCGAGGTTAACAATTCTTTAAATTTAATAATTCGGTACCTCATTTAATAATTAACTTATACTGACAATGAGAGCAGGCCTTTGCTTGTACAGCTAATAATTAAACGAAAACCACTCCCGGCGACTTACGCTCCTCCAAATAATCGTAACGAGGGAAGATTAATTGTAAGTCAAAAACGGGTGCTGTTTCCCGTCTAAAATTGAAAGGTCAAAGTCGCGCGTCAGGAACACGTAAATTAATCTGCTAAAATCGGGGATGTTGTCTGCGGATGCTCGAGTAGGTTTAAAGACGGATGTAAAGGGCAAAACCCTTTTGTAATCGCTTCGCGACGGGGTGAGGAGTTACTGTTTTGTTACTGGTTTCCACTTTAGACATCTTTGTAATGAAATGCGTAAATCTGTGTGCGTGCATTAAATCGTACAGACTAGACCTGCGAGAATTGAAGACTTGAGAATAAGGAAACGTCTGCAAATGTTCAAGTAATCTGAAATGCTTATAGTTTTTCATTGAGAAAGACGCACAAATTTTATTTGTATTTTAATATCGCTTGTTAAAATTATTGTAATATTGTGAAAATTATACATTTTATTAAACTGATTCACGGATTGATTAACGTAAAGCATATATACATGCCAAAATTTTGTATCTTGCGTTAATTAAATTTGCGAATGCCTAAAGCAAACATAAAGCAAACGGCATCCATCGTTAATATCTCGCTGTCTCAAAACAATCGCAATATGTCGCTTTTAATATAAAAATCCACGGAAACGTATTACCCGATATCGATCACGCTGCACACCCGAATAAAAGGCGAACAGGAATGACCGAACTTTCATTTTAGCGTGTCATTCATTTGGAGCGTAACGCGCGTCGAAAGCACTCGCTGTTAAAAGAGCCGTCAGACTTGTTAATGTTTGATATCATGATTTTCACAGGGCGGATAGATTAATGTTGGCGCACGGCTAATTTCGCGGCGTATTACCGACGATACAATGGTATAAATTGCAAAACGTTTTATGCAACATAATGCAGGGGATGGAATTACATCACAAACACAGAATCGTGCGTAACCCATTGGGGGCTGCAACTGTTATCCTGTTATTATCGAATTCTTGTTATTTTGCGGTACATATGTGATGGCTTGTACATTAATTTAATATTACAACCCTGAACACGTAGATGTTTCGTTGGGGTAACGCGTCTGAAGAATTTGCGCGTTTCGGAGCAAAATTGGAACGTTCCAAATCGCCATACACATATCCGGTAATGATATATTCCCGGTGGGAAGACCTCTCGCGGAAGAGACGTAATGCGGATTATAGTTAAATCACACGCGACACGTCGCGCATAAACACGTTATTCGACAAATAGCATTCGGACGTGGCGGACGTGACAATTTCGGGATTAATGCTATCAAACTGATGGCCCGCAGTTTGCTGACAATGGACACGCGTACGGTGAAATTAAAGTTCGGTTACGCTACTTACGCTTGCGTTCCGCAATTATAACGTCATAAAAATCGCGGCATTTTGTATTCGGTGAGGTAATATAATGTGAGGTGAGAACATTATCATGTCATGGATTAGCGGAGAAACCTGTAAAATACGACCGAATATCATGTATCAATTATCTTACGTTAATTATAATGTATCAATAATCTTACGTTAATTATATAATCCGTACACTGAGAGAAATGTTTCGTTGAAATTATAAAATTTTGTTAAGATAACAAACTTTTGTAATTTTAACAAAACATTTATCTCAGTGTACGGATTATATAACGCTCGGATATACAAATATATAATTATCATTAATTTAGGTGTACGTTATAATTATTTTAATATATAATTGGGAATATATTTCTCATTAATGCGGTATATAATTTCAAATCTCACATCAGTATAATATTATTATTCAGAAAATCCACATTTTACCCAATTTTCGTTGCATTGAACGATCAAACGTCAACGACCGCGTCTACGTATTTCATGCATTGAAAAATGTATGAAATGCATGGGTCTTTGCTGCTTCAGCGCAAACAGCCCTTAAAGCACGCGTTACTAGCGCTTTTGAGTCAGGCATTCGGGAAAAGTCGCGCTTTCAATCGCGTCCCCGTTTCCAAAAGATGATCAATCGGCCCGCCGAGCAATATCCGGCGGAAGGAGAATTTCCACTCGACATTTCAAGGCAAAATCGTTCCCATTATACCCACGTTTGAATTTCGATCTCCTGCGCGTATCTGCGCGACAGAAACGGAGACCCCGAAAAGAGAGGAACGGGGTACTGCGGAAGGCGTACCCGAGGGGGAAAAGAGGAAGCTGTCGTGCGCGCCGGTCGGGGTCGCAGGACATATAGAAAAGGAGAAACGTGACGAGGCATATGAATCGGGCATAATGTCGCCTTAGCGTATACCACCGCGGAACGGATACGCGCTGACAGAGCTGGTAACAAAGTTTCCCAGCTGCTGGATACGCGATCGATACGAGCGATATCACAAAGTTCAAATGCGGCTTCGCTCGCTGCGACAAGAAACGTTGCCGAGAATCTCGCGGGGTTGGCGACGGTAAACAGAAGTTTATGAAAGTGATACAGCGATATACAGTTTCTTGAACTAGGGCGGCCAATTTTCTTTTTTTTTAATAATTTTCAATATGAGATATATTGTGCTCGAACAGTAGCGTTCTAATATTTAAAGTTTAAACGATACTGACGACCAGGTGACACACGTCGAGATATCGACGCTTCTGGAGTCTTGCGAAAGTCGTCCGAAGTTGCGTCCGATGTCTGCATGGTAATTACGTAGCACAGTTGATGGCATCGCACCGCATCGATTGGAGAAAAATTGGAAAAAAGAAGCAAGCGCGAAAAAAAAACAGGAAGAGATAGGGTGAAAGTATGCGCGTGCAGTCAGCGACGTCGAGAGTAATAAAGGACATTCCCGAGAGACGACCTTGCGTACGTGGCGTGGCTGCATGTCCTCGCTGGTAGAACAAAGAAGCGATGCTCGTATAATAAGAGCGTGTCTACGCAAATTATGGAGCAAAATATGGCTGTCAGCGAGCGGAATATAAAATCTTTGACGCTTAGATTTTACGCAAGATACATGTGAACTCATGAAAGTCCTTTCGCGATTTGATTTGTATGGAAATGCACGGAATTTTATTATGTGGAACAGCTTTGTTAACTCTTGCAACCTATTCTTCTTTGTTCTTGAACTCTCTCCCTGATGGCTAATTGACTATAGGATACGCGGCAAGGTAGCGAAAATGCTCGTATGTTATACATATAAATAGATACACGAACGTATATTAATCCTTTGATGTTGTTTCGGGAATTAAAGTAATGCATCGCATATAATTTTTATATCGCATGTATACATATAACAATACTTATATGTGATATAAAATATTTTATCCTTATAACACAAAAAACTCGAATTGCTAAATATTTGATTTCCATAAATTACAATTAGTTACAAGAGAAAGATATATGTACACATATAAAGTTTGCTAAGCATTTTACAGAAATATGGAACATTTTAAAAGCGTTATTATCAGAAAAATCGATGGTTGTTAATAAAAGCATTTGGAATATTTGAATATATGACAGAGTATACTCGTCTCTGTTATGAATATTATTATCTCTGGCAATTAATGCTGAATGTTTTGCTGAAAGCTAAAACGCGTGCATTAAGAGCCGTCAAATAATCACAGATATCGCGCACACAGATAACAGCCGCAAATGAGAGCGCGCTGCCGCAGCAGACGAAAAGCAACGGGCGGAGAAAGCGGAGAGGATTCATCAAGAGAGAAGGTGGATGCCATTTAACGGCTGAACAAACACCACCGCGAAATGACGAAGAGGGATGAAATGACGACAAGACGATAAGAGAGCCACTGATTTCACATGTGTTTTTCAACCGTTTCCACCGTTTTACTTCGTGCAAAGGAAATGCGGAAACGCGCAACATTTTTTTTTATTTTTTAACAAAATATTTCCTCTTTGTCTACATCTGTAAAGTGAAAAAAATAGATATATGCGTCCGATAAAAATATACAATTTCACGTTGGATTTAAAGATTCATGAGTGAAATATTTTCCATTTCGCCACATTACTTTTCGTCACTGCGATAACATATTTTAAATATAGAATTTTTTTCACTAATTAAGATACAGATTATTTGAAATTACAACTCCTTTCTTGAAATATTTATTTTAAGCATTCTTTTTATGTTGAGTTTAAATATTAAACACGAACGTGTAATCGATAAACGCGTATTTTTTATTAAAATATACGGATTTTAGCATGTCTATAAAAAAATTACATTTAGAAACGTGATAATAATTATTACAAAAAAGGAAATTATCTAGAAAATCAGTGAGCAATTGATGTGCTTGCATTGGTTAAAAATTAAGTCAAACGCATTTTTTTTATTTAAACTATCGATTTTATGAAACCGAGAGTTGCTTGACTCCATTTTTGTATTCAGGAATAAGATTTTTTGCGCTCGCAGAATGATTGATATATCGAGAAGTGTAGAATTAACAAATAAGAATAGATATATTGTCCGGTTATAGAGGTAAAAATTTACATAAAATTATAGCCAACACACATTATTTTGTTATATACTATTTTTGTGTACAATATACCGAGCAATATACTTAACATTACACATTAAATATTATTAAATGACTTTACGATACCGACGTTAGCTTTTTAAAAGCGAAAGAAGGCCTAAATAAGTCTTGCTTAAAGGAACAGAAGTGTTGATAATAATTTGTTTTAGAGACAGCGCTTGTCGTGCGTTGTTGACATTAGATGTACACTATACAATAGATATATCACGTTGGGGAGTTTGTTCAATATCTCTAAAATTTTGAGCAAATAAAATTTTGTGTGGAGATGAATTTACGTTCTACTTTTGTCATAACTTAAACGAACTTTAACTATTTGATTAGGTGAAAATCAAGTTTGTGTGCGAAAGCAAATATGAAACAAGACCATGCTTTGATACTATTAACGGCCTAAAACAGGATCTTTTCTCATTTTCTCATACGCAATATATGCTATTTACGTATTTTTTGTTATTAAATTTATTTAACGAGCATTTTAGCAAGCGTAAAATTATAAAAAACATTAAAAAATATTTTGTGATAATTAAAAGGTGATATTATTATAAAAACGCAACTAAAAAAATTAGTAAACCATTACGTTTTCTCAAATATCTATCACTTTATTAATTAAAAAGGATTTATTTTACATTATCTATCTTACGATGTACATTTTTATTTATCAATTTTTTAACAAAAGTAAACAAAATATCTAAACCATGCTTTAATTACAATTTTTTTATAATTACATTATACCATGATATTTAATATAACCAGAAATTATTCATGAAAACTGTATAGCAATTTATCTTGCATGAAATCAATATTATATGTTGATTAGAATTATAAATACATATGTGATCTTTTTGAATTAGATTACTAAATAATACTCGAACTATTTAAATAATTTGAATGCTAGAATTTGACTAAGCAAAAATAATTATTTCGAATATGTTCTATAGTATATTCCATTAGTTTCTATTCAGTATCTGTATGTTTTACAATTCTATAATTTGTGTACACAAATACAAATAAGTATACAAATAAGTATAATGTGTATAATATTACAAGTCTGATACAAACGTGTACATTACATACGATGTTATATAAAGTACCTACATGAATAAATTAACACATTGATATAAAATATTATAAAAGAACTCAGTTACATGGCAATATTAAATTTACTAGAAAATAATTATTAAAACGATTAAGTAAATTATATATTTATAAAGAAACTAATATCTAATTCGTAAGATCGCATTTTGTTGTTACGTAAAGCGATCTTATTAATTATTCGTCAAATGCGCCTGTTTCTGATATATTCTGTATAATTTATTATCCAAGTCAAGACTGTTGCTATTGTTGGTGTTACACATAAGTATTCCAGATTTGGGGAGGCGCGCGTCCTAGATCCTTTTTGTCCGCTATTATTAGACCTGTATACAAAGAGTAATAAAAAAATCGATAAGGAACTAATGTGATTAGAATGACAATTACATTGCTGTCTCGTATATTATTTGATTATATTAAAATATATAAACTGTGATTTATATTATTTACATTTTGTTAAATGAAATCTGTGGAATTACTATTTAGATTCTATAATACTTGCACAGTTACCCGTTTATGAAAGTATTTTTCGATTACTGAATATACATATAGGTAATATATGTATGGTATAAGTAAATTACAGCATGTCTGAATTAACAGAAATTGATATATAAGTTGTTTAAATAATATTATTTAACTCAAACAATTATAATATTTATAAAAGCATACGTCAAATATTAGATTCAAATTTATAAAATCTTTTATACATTTTTAAATGCTCAATACTAAATTTTTTAATATGTTAGTCATACTTAATAAAATACACATATATTAATTACTCAAGAATAATACTATAATATTTGCAACATTCACCTCTGCTGATCGTTATACAGGGTTTGGCAAAAGTATGGCAACCCCTAAATATACACACACATATACATTTATTCATCAAGAATATTAGAATATAAACTAAATTTAAAAGTATTAAGTATACCTATAAAATTTATAAGTGAAATTACGAAGAAAGCAGATATTGCACGAAAAATAAATGTGTTTTTGTTGACACAAAAAAATCCCAAAAAAATTTTGCCACGAATAAATGTTAGTTGCTGGCGCCAATGATTTCCACATAATGCGACTTAGGCTGACAGATTAGTCAAGTGTTTTAGTCAATATTTTTGAAAAATTATTTTAAATACTGTGCTTAACATAAAAAAATAAAATAGGAAATAATAAAAGTAATAATTACTCAAAACTTGTAATAAAAATTAATCCATTACTTCTGGTCCTCGTTCAAGCGATTCTGTCATGTCGGATACATCTGATACATCTGTTTCACTTTCAAATAGGATACCCTCATCAAAATCTTTGTCTTCCATTGATATTGAAGAACTCGGTGCAAGTCTGGAATTGTATGTAGTACGATTAATTAAACAGAGAAAACGCGATAAGGAACGTAATTTTTAAAATTGTAAAACCATGATTGATCAATAAACTCCGTTTATTTTCATCAAAATATTGAAATATGAAGACCTGTGGTAAGATAAAAGATATAAAAATATACATGTGTATATTAATACAAATATACATAAAGTTTTACTGGTACGATATTTCAATAATAAAAAATATATGTAACTAATAGAATAAGTACACTAACTTAAATGTATATAAAAATTTAATTATAAAAAAAAAATCAATAGAAGTTGGCTATTTTCTAAAAAAGTTAACGGTTGATTACAGTTGGAAATAGTGGCTCCCAAACATATAGTTTTGTAAACAAGAGGATAAAACATCGACCGCTACATCGATCTGCCACAGTAAAACTTACATTTGGCAACAGCACGAGTCACATCGACTCTACGTATTTACTTTTGACTTGAGCACTGCGCATAGATATATTATTATACGTTAGCACTTTTAAAGCTTAATCTAAAAATTATACTAACAAAATTTTGAAAAATAACCGTACAAATATAATCTAAAAGGCTGTAAGTTCGTAAGAAGTAAAAAAGTTTCAGAGTCAATTTTTATGCCACGTCTATGCAATTAAAGAAATAAGATGTAATATTAGCGCTCGCCTAACACGAGAGCAATGGAGATTAATTATTCAGGTAAAATACTAATATTTGTCACATTTACCTCTGCTGATCTTCTCGGTTTCCAGAAACTTGCCTATTATTATGATGAGAACTTGTAGCCGCATAATTTTCTGCACATTGTTGTATCATTCCACCTACGTTATAATTTCCAGTTCCTCTACCACATTCTGAATATTCGTTTATATCATGCTTTATACTGAGATGAATCTCTAAGCAATCTGTTCCATTAAATAATCCAATATTCCAAATGCACTTATTGCATTGTACTTTTTTATCTGTTATGTTGACTGTGAAGTATTTCGATAGCCAAGTACTTGTAATTTCTTCATTTATTTCTTCAGCTATTTCCTGATGCCATTTCTGCAGATGCCACACTAATGAGTGCTTATCATGTACACGAATCGGCCTCTTCGTTGATGGACATTTTATGCATCTTGCAATGTACTTGTTTTCTTGTGTGAAATATCGCCATGGCGAGCTGGATTTGTTTTCCCATATAAAGGTGCCTTCCGTGGTAAATATATCATGTACATGGAATAAGTGTGATTCGCAACGTTTTGTACTTGAAGGGTTTATAGTTTTTTTACATTCATTGCACCTTATTATACTTGCAGAATTTTCTACTTTACTACAATGCTCCCAAATCGAACGACATGTACGTTGTTGAGCTGCCATTATATTCGCACTATCTCGAAGCTATCTTACTAATGAGACATACTGACTACGCCAACGAAAATATTCGAAACCACCGTTAGATGAAGGTTAAAGAGAAACATGTGAATGTCTTCTAAATGTAAATATTGTATGTATGTACGTATGTACATACATACAATACATTCACATGTACATACGTATGTACATACATACACACAAATAATTGCTAATAACAGCTATTTATTGTTTGATTCGGACGCGGCTATCTTTAGGTGGAAAGACACTGAGCGCGTTCCGATATTCGCTGCTAGTACTGAAAATCTTATAGTTTATGTCACGTATACTATAGATTTTCAGTCCTGCAGTACTGCAGTAAATATCGAAACGCAGCCTGTGTGTATATAGTATTATGTGTACTATATGATAAATTACGCGCGTATAATTTGAATCTTGGTAATTATTAAGTCGAGTCGATCTAATCTTAATTATTCAATTTTAATAGTCACACGTTTAGTTTGAGATTCATGTTTTACGCATTTATGACAAGCTAAAATATTAAACTTAGCAGCAAAGGTTGATATAAAATTGTAAGTTAAAATTGTTTTTTGACTTTTCTTCTGCATGAATAAAAATAATTTATTGATACAAATTATCAACAATATTATTTAAATTCGGTGTTCCAGAGTTAGAATCGATTAACGTTAACTATGTAATTGCGTAAATTTCGCGCATTTATATTTGTGCATACACAAAAAAAAACCGTGTAAACACTAAATGAGTTATTAGGATTGTATTGCCAACCTAAGATAAATGTATGAAATTAATTTAGAGCAACCAAGGGCATTTCTCAAAAAATTCAAAATTTTATAAAGAAAGAACTCCTTTACCGTTCATCTGTCAATTCAATACCAGCCTTCCGTAATGATACTCTATCGTTTAAAAAAAATTCAGCCCGATATCTCAATATTTGCGGAAGTTAGAGCAACCACGAACATTTCTCCAAAAATTCCAAATTTTATTAAAAAAGAACCTCTTTACCAATTATCGCCAAATTCCATGATCAAATTATAAAATGATGAAGAAGAATGAAGAATCTGATAACGCTAAATCTTTAATAGGCAGATAGAGCTCGGCATAGTTAAAACATGCTATTATAAATCGTCTTACGCGAGCTCTCTCCGTGCTCGAGTCAATCAGCCCCTACGCCAATTTAATTATCGAACAGATAAGGGGCTGTGCGTATACGCCTATTGATATCGAAATTCATTGTCTACGTATAAAGGGTATTAATTAAGATACAGCTTATTTGAAATTACAACTTCTTTCTTGAAATATTTATTTTAAGCATTCTTTTTATGTTGAGTTTAAATATGAAACACGAACGTGTAATCGATAAACGCGTATGTTTTATTAAAATATACGGATTTATATGTCTATACAAAAATTACATTGAGAAACGTGATAATAATTATTACAAAAAAGGAAATTATCTAGAAAATCAGTGAGCAATTGCTATGCTTGCATTGGTGAAAAATTAAGTAAACGCATTTTTTATGATTTAAACTGTCGATTTTACGAAACCGAGAGTTGCTTGACTCCATTTTTGTATTCAGGAATAAGATTTTTTGCGCTCGCGGAATGATTGATATATCGAGAAGTGTAGAATTAACAAATAAGAATAGATATATTGTCCGATTATAGAAGTGAAAATTTACATAAAATTATAGTCGACACAAATTATTTTGTTATATACTATTTTTGTGTACAATATACCGAGCAATATACTTAACATTACATATTAAATATTATTAAATAACTTTACGATACCGACGTTAACCATAGCTTTTTAAAAGCGAAAGAAGGCCTAAATAAGTCTTGCTTAAAGGAACAGAAGTGTTGATAATAATTTGTTTTAGAGATAGCGCTTGTCGTGCGTTGTTGACATTAGATGTACACTATACAATAGATATATCACGTTGGGGAGTTTGTTATCTATACATGTAATATCTCTAAAATGTAATATCTCTAAAATTTTGAGCAAATAAAATTTTGTGTGGAGATGAATTTACGTTCTACTTTTGTCATAACTTAAACGAACTTCAACTATTTGATTAGGTGAAAATCGAGTTCGTGTGCGAAAGCAAATATGGAACAAGACCATGCTCTGATACTATTAACGGCCTAAAACAGGATCTTTAAATTATACAGTTCTAACAAAATGAAAACTAGTCGATTACGTCTGCAATTTTTTTATTTTTTTTATACGCAGCTGCAAAGTTATATAAAAGAATTTTATTTATACTTTTTTATTACTAAGCACTTTTTTATTAGATCGAAGTATGCTTTTTGTTACTTTCATTACCATTATTATATTTTTCTGCGTAACGAAGTTATTACACGTGGTTATTACTAAATGCATGCAAAGTACATTTTTCGGGTGCTCGCAGTTTGCGAAGGACTTTCCGCATTTTTATGAGAAAAATATTTACGAAGCGTTTGGATTAGTACGGAATGTCCACGCAAAAGCTGGGTGATGTAAAAATTCCGTTTACATGACAGCCGCGAATGCGAGAGTAGGGAAACAAAAAAAAATGCGCTTGGAGTAAAATCTATGTAAAATCAACGTTATGAATTCGTGTATGTGAATGAACAGAGATCCGCAGAGAAATTATGGAATCTATTATTAATTCATGCTTTAATGAATTCATCAAACATTAATTGTTTTAAGAGCCGCCGCGCGTGAATTACATAACGAATTTCCCGACATAAACGGTGCTTTAACATTTTGAAAATATTTTTGTTCTAATTAAGATAATATTAATTTCGCTTTAATTGATACATGAATGTCTGTAATTTATATAACACACATGGCAGTATAAAATATCTGCAGAATACACGCTGTCATTTTTGCGATTAACTTTTACATCCGATAAGCATTTTTCAATTATTCATAGCGCTTTGTTTAAATGGGCTCGTTTGAATATTCAGACTTTGAACACGGTTATGTATCATCGCATAAAATCCCACATATGTGGCGGGTAAAAACTGTAGAAAACATCGCGGTGGGTCACGCGAGTAAAAGTCACGGATGATTCTCTACGCGAGTGTGAATAGGTGCATCCTCCGTTTCATTTTTATGCAAGCGTGCAACGTGCAAGCGTGCATCACATACCATATACCTTAATAGTAACCGTAATGGATTAACCCTCTTTAACCCACGCGTCATTCCGGCTATTTCGTTTCCACTCCAAATTCTCTTTGCCCGGAGGGGGATGAAAGAAAATGTCGCCCGTCATCCCTATTTTCGAAACGGCTTGTCATTCGTTTGTTTTTCCGTTTTGTAATTTTTTTCCTCCTGGAAAACAGCGGCCGTGGACGCTGTGTATTTAGTACACGCGGGACTGTGTAAGCCGATTTGACAGCAACACTGCTATTCCTATCTAGCGGCATTCCGTTCTGCAGTTGCCGCGCAATGCGTTTCTGACGAACCAGTTTGAATCGAACCGTATAATGTAAAACGATAGGTTGAACGATCTGGTAGCGGTTTTACAATAATGTATCGAGTGTATTGGAAATAATTTTGCGTCGCTTTTGTCATCGGGAGTGCCTGATTTTAAACGATAATTCAGGGTCGAATTTCCCGATAACGCTTACGCGTTGCTGAATGTAATTAACTTTGCATCAGAATGCCGAAAATTTTAACGTTACGGAAATATAGATATATAACAGATGTTGGCAAAAAAATATTTAACTGCTTTAAAAAGAATGTTTATCCACGTGTATAAAATTAAATGTTAAACGTTCTTCCTTTTCAATAAAATATTAAACAAAATTAAATTAATGCTAAATTGAAAAGATTATTATTACACAAATATTCGATAATTTGCAATATATAAAAAGTTGATATATTTTAAAACTAATATATTTAATACAATCTAATTGTGGTTATGAAAATATTGAAAGTTTGATGCAATGGCGGAGGTAAACGCGATCTGCAGGGTTCGAATGATATCGATAGTAATTGTTATTTTTTTACTTTCAACTCGTTACAGAAATGAACCAAAATTAAATTGACAAAGTTTAATTTCATTCTCTTTTTTGGCATTCTCTCTCGATCTACTATGTAGAATGTGAAATTTCGTCATGTTTAAAAAAAATTAAAAATTGAGGGTAACTAATAAAACTGATTGTACATACAGCCAATTAATTTTTAATTATGTCTCTTTAATTCGCATATAATATTTGCACAGAGTGCAATATGATAAAATTGTTTTGAAAAGAGAGAATTCCGTATCATGAATTGACTATGAAATAATATTTATAAAACGCAAATGCACGTAGGTACCATATTTTCATGTATCTCGTATGTTTAAACTGCACGTTTTAATTCGCATGCTTGTTTATTATTTTCTCATACGCAATATATGCTATTTACGTATTTTTTGTTATTAAATTTATTTAACGAGCATTTTAACAAGCGTAAAATTATAAAAAACATTACAAAATATTTTGTGATAATTAAAAGGTGATATTATTATAAAAACGCAACTAAAAAAATTAGTAAACCATTACGTTTTCTCAAATATCTATCACTTTATTAATTAAAAAGGATTTATTTTACATTATCTATCTTACGATGTACATTTCTATTTATCAATTTTTTAACAAAAGTAAACAAAATATCTAAACCATGCTTTAATTACAACTTTGTAATAATTACATTATACCATGATATTTAATATAACCAGAAATTATTCATAAAAATTGTATAGTAATTTATCTTGCATGAAATCAATATTATATGTTGATTAGAATTATAAATACATATGTGATCTTTTTGAATTAGATTACTAAATAATACTCGAATTATTCAAATAATTTGAATGCATACATGTTATATAATACATACGATTGTTATTGAATACATACGATGTTATATAAAGTACCTACATGAATAAATTAACACATTGATATAAAATATTATAAAAGAACTCAGTTACATGGCAATATTAAATTTACTAGAAAATAATTATTAAGACGATTAAGTAAATTATATATTTATAAAGAAACTAATATCTAATTCGTAAGATCGCATTTTGTTGTTACGTAAAGCGATCTTATTAATTATTCGTCAAATGCGCCTGTTTCTGATATATTCTGTATAATTTATTATCCAAGTCAAGACTGTTGCTATTGTTGGTGTTACACATAAGTATTCCAGATTTGGGAAGGCGCGCGTCCTAGATCCTTTTTGTCCGCTATTATTAGATCTGTATACAAAGAGTAATAAAAAAATCGATAAAGTACTAATGTGATTAGAATGACAATTACATTGCTGTCTCGTATATTATTTGATTATATTAAAATATGTAAACTGTGATTTATATTATTTACATTTTGTTAAATGGAATCTGTGGAATTACTATTTAGATTCTACAATACTTGCACAGTTACCCGTTTATGAAAGTATTTTTCGATTACTGAATATACATATAGGTAATATATGTATGGTATAAGTAAATTACAGCATGTCTGAATTAACAGAAATTGATATATAAGTTGTTTAAATAATATTATTTAACTCAAGAAAATATAATATTTATAAAAGCATACGTTAAATATTAGACTCAAATTTATAAAATCTTTTATACATTTTCAAATGCTCAATATTAAATTTTTTAATATGTTAGTCATACTTAATAAAATACACATATATTAATTACTCAAGAATAATACTATAATATTTGCAACATTCACCTCTGCTGATCGTTATACAGGGTTTGGCAAAAGTATGGCAACCCCTAAATACACACACACATATACATTTATTCATCAAGAATATTAGAATATAAACTAAATTTAAATGTATTAAATATACCTATAAAATTTATAAGTGAAATTACGAAGAAAGCAGATATTGCACGAAAAATAAATGTGTCTTTGTTGACACAAAAAAATCCCAAAAAAATTTTGCCACGAATAAATGTTAGTTGCTGGCGCCAATGATTTCCACATAATGCGAGTTAGGCTGACAGATTAGTCAAGTATTTTAGTCAATATTTTTGTAAAATTATTTTAAATACTGTGCTCAACATAAAAAAATAAAATAGGAAATAATAAAAGTAATAATTACTCAAAACTTGTAATAAAAATTAATCCATTACTTCTGGTCCTCGTTCAAGCGATTCTATCAGGTCGGATACATCTGGTACATCTGTTTCACTTTCAAATAGGATACCCTCATCAAAATCTTCGTCTTCCATTGATATTGAAGAACTCGGTGCAAGTCTGGAATTGTATGTAGTACGATTAATTAAACAGAGAAAACGCGATAAGGAACGTAATTTTTAAAATTGTAAAACCATGATTGATCAATAAACTTCGTTTATTTTCATCAAAATATTGAAATATGAAGATCTGTGGTAAGATAAAAGATATAAAAATATACATGTGTATATTAATACAAATATACATAAAGTTTTACTGGTACGATATTCCAATAATAAAAAATATATATAACTAATAGAATAAGTACACTAACTTAAATGTATATAAAAATTTAATTATAAAAAAAAATCAATAGAAGTTGGCTATTTTCTAAAAAAGGTAACGGTCGATTACAGTTGGAAATAGTGGCTCCCAAACATATAGTTTTGTAAGAACAAGAGGATGAAACATCGACCGCTACATCGATCTACCACAGTAAAACTTACATTTGGCAACAGCACGAGTCACATCGACTCTACGTATTTACTTTTGACTTGAGCACTGCGCATAGATATATTATTATACGTTAGCACTTTTAAAGCCTAATCTAAAAATTATACTAACAAAATTTTGAAAAATAACCGTACAAATATAATCTACAAGGCTGTAAGTTCGTAAGAAGTAAAAAAGTTTCAGAGTCAATTTTTATGCCACGTCTATGCAATTAAAGAAGTAAGATGTAATATTAGCGCTCGCTTAACACGAGAGCAATGGAGATTAATTATTCAGGTAAAATACTAATATTTATCACATTTACCTCTGCTGATCTTCTCGGTTTCCAGAAGCTTGCCTATCATTATGATGAGAACTTGTAGCCGCATAATTTTCTGCAGATTGTTGCATCATTGCACCTACGTTATAATTTCCAGTTCCTCCACCACATTCTGAATATACGTTTATATTATGCACTCCTCTGAGATGAATCTCTAAGCGATCTGGTCCACTAAATAATCCATTATTCCAAATGCACTTATTGCATTGTACTTCTTTATCTGTTATGTTGACTGTGAAGTATTTCGATAGCCAAGTACTTGTAATTTCTTCATTTATTTCTTCAGCTATTTCCTGATGCCGTGTCTGCAGATGCCGCACTAATGTGTGCTTTTCACGTACACGAATCAGCTTCATCGTTGATGGACATTTTATGCATCTTGCAATGTACTTGTTTTCTTGTGTGAAATATCGCCATGGCGAGCTGGATTTGTTTTCCCATATAAAGGTGCCTTCCGTGGTAAATATATCATGTTCATGGAATAAGTGTGCTTCGCAATATTTTGTACTTGAAGGTTTCATAGTTTTATTACATACATTGCACCTTATTATTACTCTTGCATAATTGTTTACTTTACTACAATGCTCCCAAATCGAACGACATGTACGTTGTTGAGCTGCCATTATATTCGCACTATCTCGAAGCTATCTTACTAATGAGACATACTGACTACGCCAACGAAAATATTCGAAACCACCGTTAGATGAAGGTTAAAGAGAAACATGTGAATGTCTTCTAAATGTAAATATTGTATGTATGTACGTATGTACATACATACACACAAATAATTGCTAATAACAGCTATTTATTGTTTGATTCGGACGCGGCTATCTTTAGGTGGAAAGACACTGAGCGCGTTCCGATATTCACTGCTAGTACTGAAAATCTAATAGTTTATGTCACGTATACTATAGATTTTCAGTACTGCAGTACTGCAGTAAATATCGAAACGCAGCCTGTGTGTATATAGTATTATGTATACTATATGATAAATTACGCGCGTATAATTTGAATCTTGGTAATTATTAAGTCATGTCGATCTAATCTTAATTATTCAATTTTAATAGTCACACGTTTAGTTTGAGATTCATGTTTTACGCATTTATGACAAGCTAAAATATTAAACTTAGCAGCAAAGGTTGATATAAAATTGTAAGTTAAAATTGTTTTTTGACTTTTCTTCTGCATGAATAAAAATAATTTATTGATACAAATTATCAACAATATTATTCAAATTCGGTATTCCAGACAGAGTGCAGAGTTAGAATCGATTAACGTTAACTATGTAATTGCTTAAATTTCGCGCATTTATATTTGTGCGTACACAAAAAAAAACCGTGTAAACACTAAATGAGTTATTAGGATTGTATTGCCAACCTAAGATAAATGTATGAAATTAATTTAGAGCAACCACGGGCATTTCTCAAAAAACACGTACATACCTAAATTTTTACCTCAATCAATAATTATTACATAAATTATACTGTTAATCTGCATTAAATGTGAAGAAAAAATTGCAAATTTACAAATATATTGGAATTTTCTCACTTTTTGCGACGCGGAATGGTTCATCTTGAAATAATTTATCTTTCCTCTACGTGCAAACACGATATATGGGCGATATGGAATATTTCTCCGTTAAATCGACAACGCCAAAGCCAGAAAACTAGCAGCAGACGACATGTATTTCATTTATTCAATATTGAGTCGCAATTTCCAGAATGAAAAATCGTGTATGCAGATCTCCAGCAAAATATACATATGGTTTCATAATTTCTATATTATTTATTTTTGGAGAGAATTGATATTTGGAAAATTTAACAATTTATTTGAAATAATTGAATTTATCCAATTTAATTTGAATGTAATATATCTATCAACAAATAACATAAAACACCAAAAAAATTTGCATTTTGCAATATAGTAATTATTTCCGGTTACAAGAAGTTACGACAATCTCTAAAGGTCAAAAAACAAATCAAGAATTATCACGAGCTTGTCACAGATATATTACACGTATAGATCTTTTTATCTCCTTTATCGTTATTCTCAAAATTTGTTCAAAATTTGTCACGCTCGCGAACTCGGCGTTTCGTCAGGCATCGTAATTTCCCTCGTACGCGCTCGTGTATGACTGCCAGTTTACATTTCCTCCATGTTTATGAAATTCCGCTTCCGCGAGCTCCGCGGGCGAGTAGGAAATTGCCTTTCCTCTTTTTATCGGGCTCAAACTTTACTGCGCCGGCGACGGAGCAGTTAAGCCGGTCGGTTTGTGCGCCCGGCAGTCCCTGTATTTGCATTTGAAACGCGCCTTGTGGC
Source organism: Leptothorax acervorum (assembly GCA_035220615.1). NCBI lineage: Eukaryota > Metazoa > Arthropoda > Insecta > Hymenoptera > Formicidae > Leptothorax > Leptothorax acervorum. Next base: position 2,192,704 of record JASTWQ010001258.1, on the reverse strand, counting down.
ATGGGCCTCGTCCACGACAAAGCGGTGAATTGGCTATTTAGCTGCGCTCGCGATTCTCAAAAAAGCGTGAGCTTCCGGCACACGCGTCCTGCTCGCAGAAACACTTCTTGCGCTCTTGCGTCACGTCCTACCAGTTTGGGCTCTCGAACCAATTTGCAAATGAGTACTATCACGTGCAGTACGATAAAGACCATTCATCAGTGGTTTAAAAATTGCGGAAAAATTTTCGCTAATAACAGCATTACAAAGATTATTAATTTAAACATTTTTATATTTACATATCTTCCAAAAAATATAACAAATTCTAATATGTGTGTATGGTATAAATTATGTAATTTAAAAAATGTTAAAAATTAATTGTTTTATTATTCTTAGCACAAAGTTTAATAAATAATTTTATCTTACTTTATGAACGATAAGCATAACTCAAATCTATATTTTAAACGTTAATGAGATTCTCATAAAGATAATTCTTGTGAATTATTGGGATCACCATTATAGATACTTATAAGTTAAGGCAGAAACGTCTCTCCTTCGCGTTAACTATGTTAGAACGCGACGGTATCAGTCGATGCCACGGTAGATCCGAGTGCAGTGAACCTTTTCGGAGCGTGACAGATGAACATAAGCTTAACGCGCGCGCGGAATTATGCATCCGCGCCTATAATTATCCCAACGTCCCGGCGAAAGACGCTGGGACGTTCTATATCTCGCTCCCTGTCGCTTATACGATGTAGTTACGTCGCTAATAGCGAAACGTAAGTGGATTCTTAATCGTCCTTAAAATCTGCATCAGCCACCTTGGTCCAGAGAGCGAGAAGATCACGAAGAATTTTCAGCCACGGTTTACTAAAATTGTAATTTGTAAAACGTGGTATACAAAAATTGAGTGGCAACGTATTTGGAAAATTATTCTATACGTTGCGTGTAAACAATTGTACAAGTTTTGTGATATACACATTTTATGACACTTGTAAAAGGAGGCTAAAGACCGCTATAACAATTACGAACTTGACTTTCTAAGGAAGATAACGAGTCATGAAGGTAATTTAACTTTTGGATAATTACAATAAGCTCTCTCGCCGAGAATGTTCTCGGATGAAAACGCGATCGAATAAGACTGGAACTTTCAGACATAAGCATGTTACTTAGGTCGCATAAACACCGTGTAATGTAAGCTTATGACGCGCCCACGCGTTGTTGTACGTATAATTAGTCGCGTTAACTCAATGCAGCAGTAACTGATGAGACATCGCCTCGAAACCCCCGACTGCAGCACAATTTGTTGCATCCGTTTATTATCCCCGCAGTGATTACGCGTAACTGATTGCGAGTGCAACATAACGTTATTACGTTATGTTGCGCTCGGAACACGAAGTGGCGCAGATTGCTATATTTACTCGTCTCGAAATATTTCCTATTTATAACGCAGATTTCAGGCGGCGCAAGTACTAGATTAAATTAAATTACTAGGTAGTATAATTTTATTTATTAATTAAACGTCGTGACATTCAATTGACAAGTATCTCGTAGCAGTACTTGATAATATCGATTATGAGAATATATTTCTTCCGAGTTGCATATAATAGAGTTTTAAACTCACTGAAACACATAAACGTAACTTAACTTCTGGCTCCAACTTTTACTACATTTTTTGATGTACATCTCGTACCTAATGTGTAAATCATATCGTCGCTATATATATTCGATCCGCTAGATTTGATTTTGAATTTTTACAGTACGGAAAAGTTTTAATTTATTACTTGTGGCATTATGCAAATCTGTTGCTTATTTTTTCAGCAAATAATTTATTTATCAGAAATATTCTTTATAGTTTTACTATAAAGAATATAGTATAAAGAATATAGTTTTACTATGTGTTTATTGCGTTTTTTATAGAATAAATAATATTATGCAGTTCACTTCTTTCTGCGGGAAGAAGGAAAGAAAAACAGCGTGATATTCTTCGCATTTATTCTCGTTAATTATAATTTTTAAATTAAAATAATTGATGGAACTTTGTGCATCACGTCATAATAATGAACTTAAAGTCAACAAGAACTACATAAATGCTTGCTTCTTTGTCTCGTGCATCTATATAGCTTTTATTTTTAGTAAAATATATCCACGTTTAGCAAAAAAAAGTACATACATCAGATGGAAGCCATTTCTGCGACGCTCTCAACTTTACTTTCGCGCAAGTAACGAGAAGTGTAAGTTTCAAAGTTACATCAGCTCTCCTGATCTCTTCGGATTATATATTAAACTTGCAGCGTGTTTCCAGCGCGTGAAAGAACATACATTAGAGAAATTGTTTTGCCAATTTTAATAGCGTTTTCGTAGTATACGTATAAAAATACATTGAGAAGTAAATTAGAATTATACGTCACTCATCTTAAACTAACTATTCGTACCGTTATTCAATTTCCATTTTTGGATAGGAATGTACTTTAATGTCCAGCCCACATAGAGAGAAGCCACGAGCGAAGACCAGTTTGCCTTGATGCTTTAAGTTTGGCCCACATTAGAAACCTGAAACGGCGTGACAGGAACACCCGCGACGCGTTATTTAAATAGCAGCACGTGCCGCGTTCTATCGCATGGCCAACATTTTCGTGCATTTTTTTTCGGAAATGCACTATCCCGCCGTTTAATCCAATGAAAGGTAAACAAACATGCGAGGAATTGTTAATTTTTAATGTTTTACACCGCAATTCGCTTTTACGCGAGCGTTATTATCTAATTATACTACCAGTCTGGTTACCCACATCGTTGATATTTACTTTTACCTTCAGCATTGCATTGTAATTTCATACGAATTCCCATGATTTGCGAAATAATATGCAGCACCAATAAATGTTTCATGTCGCTCGCGGACTCTCGCCGATTTAATATTCATCCCCCTTAACATTTATTCCGTTCTGCGGCTGCTCATTAATAATAAAATATTATTACATGTGTTGCATATATTATGATTATTCCTGTGAAGCTCTGACATGTGTTTAATAGCGCTCGCGGGTATCTATCGGCGTACACAGATCGCATAATAAAAAAAATTACGTAACTAAACAACTTCAGTTATGCAATATAAGAGTCGCTATATCGGAAAACATTAAAATCTTAAGAATTAGGCTATAATGAGATGCTAATACCCTATCTGGAGTATTCAACATTAATAAATAGCAGGCCTGTCTATTCAGATAATCGCCAATTTTATCTTTTTTACTTCTAACATTTTTTTCCTTTTACAAAATCGTTAACCCATGAAAGCTATTTTCCTCATTTCCCTCAACATAAAAATATCGAAATATTATTAGTAAATTTTTATCTATTTAATATATTGTTCAAGATTTAATTTTTTAAATCTTCTTTTAAGAAATATACTTATTCTTTTTTGCAAAAATTGAAAATATATAAAAATTTCTTGATTTTCCAAAGGTTTCTTGAAATAACTCTGTTATAACTTTGTATCTCGTTTTTGGTATCACATTCTTCAATTAAATTCGATATCCCGCAACACGCACGCTAATAATATTCCGCGCACAATGGAAATCGTTGTTGTCTTCGCGGATTATCGCCGCTCGGGGCGAAAATCGATACCGCACTTCGTGACTCGAGTCGCGGCAATTACAACGGACGATTCCACATCGCAACGCGAGGAAAAAGCCCCGGGAAAAAGAGAGGTGGAATTGGATTATTTTTACCTCCGTACGTTGCGAGACAAATTGCTCCGACGCGGTGCAACGAGACGGCCGGAATTGCAATTTCATAAATTCGAGTGGCGGCTGCCGCTTCCGGTAATGCGCAGCTACTGCATCATTTCGTAGTCTTCTTACGACATTCCATCTACCATCCACCATTCTCACCCCTATCTCTCTCTCACACTCTTTCTTTCCCACCCTCTCCCTCTCTCTCTTATTTTACATATTTCTTTCCCTCATACAGTGCTCCTTCTTACTTTTTTTACTTCTATGTATCTCACTTTGAGTTTTGTGTAAGGATAAACTTGATAATTACTAGGCTATATCGCTATTGTTCTTGCTCGGACAAATCGAGGAAATCCTCCTGAGCGCTTCCAGGTTTTTTATTTTCCTATGTCACTTTTATTCTTTCACAGACTCTCCCTCGAGTCAAGGCTGGGAGAAAGCCTCTCTCGCTCTCTCTTTTTCTCTTTCTCTTGACGCGCTGAAGCACGTAGTAGTGAGGGAACACTTAGATGATATTAAACTCACTCTTTTCCATTCCGTGAATTTACGGCCGATGCAAAAGTTATGATTATTTTTGCGGAATGCGAAAAATTTTCCGTTTTTCGTCAACAACTGAATAGTGCTCTTTAAAAATTTCTGTCCAAACCGATGGCAGTGGAATTAATAATCACCAAATGTAGTAGAGCGCTCGTCCGTTGAAATTTCATCTCTCTCCGCCGCACAAACTCCCGTCGTGTCTACTTTAATTTCTCTGTCGTCCTTTTCCTTTCTCCGACATCTACATACCTCTGGAGAGCGAGAGAAAAAGGGTCACTCGACGACCTCTCGCGACCCGCCTTTCTCGCCTCTCCTTTGCCTTTGCCATTTACTTTTCCACGATAAATTCATTCCGCCGACACCCCTTGCGAGTGACAGCCTTCATCTTGTCGCTTGCATACCATATTTCTCATATATAAATGTAAGTCACCTGCGACCGTATCGTGAAGCGCCTTCGGATGATGGTTCGTTTGAAAAAATTGCACGAAAATCTTTAAAAGAAACGAAAATGGTTGGGCATATAAACTATTACAGCTGTAAAATAAATAAGGAGAAATATGATATTATATAAAATAATACGATTGCGTGATATGGATTCTGAATATAAATTCTAACTGTCTAACATGTTTAATATTAATTCACATTTAATTTATATAATAAAAATATTAATTAGATTATGTACTCTAAATACTTATTTACGTAAGCGTATTTTAAAAATGTGTTTGAGAAGTGTTCTTATAAATATCATGGTAGAGATAGGCTGGGGTTATTCGCCTCGCCGATGCGGCGCGGCGTCAGGAGGCTGCAATAGCGGAAAATCCGTAGGGAAATAAACCAAATCGTATTGGTGAGAGCACAAATTGTCATTCCACTCTTATGCAAGTTCGGTTTATTTCGCGCATAAAAAGAAGGAATTTATTGATCGCCGATTTAATATTATCTTGTGACGGTATTTGCACAGGTAATCAAGAAGAAATGTCTCGAGCAAGATTGGATTTCAGATTATAGATTCACATCCCGAATAAGGAAAAATATAAAATTATTATCAAAATAACGACTATTTATGTCCATAATTATAATATGGATGCGTTATACTATCATGTACTATCGCAATCATATCTTAATTGGAAAATTTATATCTTTATATAAAACTTTATATTTATTACTTCAAATATTTTTAGTTTTTGTCATAGGAGTCTCATTGCACGCCTTCGTTCTTTCTTAGCGAACGCAACCGCGATTGTTCTCTCCGCCTATTTATCCTCTTGCTTTATAAGTTCAGCGCATCGATGCAGCACGACAACCGTTGATTGAACATCTTCCGGACAAAGTGTAGCATCGATTCCCGACGGGGTAAAGGAGATGGAAAAACAGTATCGGCCAACGGTCTGCTGGTAATAACATCGATAGCAGCGGCCACTTCGTATCGGCCTCTCATATCGATTGTCGTCTCACTCACCGGTGAGCGACGATGCGATCTCTCAAACGAGGGACCCATATGCTGGACCGTGCCGCAAATACCCGGTTAACTTAGTTGGATAGTATATGGCGTATGCTCTAGCGTGATATGGATAAAACGTTTAAGTACATATATGCTGATATGCACCTACGCCGAAGCTACGGTTGACAGCTGTCTATATCAGGAGCTAAATCTATCATCTTTCCTTCATAAATGCTTTGACTATCTTTGTCTATATTATATTGAAAATATTGGAGAGGCAAAAGGTCACTGGCGATCTTTTAATTTTTAATGTTAATTATCTCAGGCGAGAGAAGGGGGTAAGCCTTAAAGAGAGCGAAATTCTTTTGAAACGAAGCCCATTTGTGCATCGAGAGACACCCCGGCTGTTCACGGAATCTCTTGCCGGCTACGGCGGCAGTTTTCTTTTATTTGTTTTATCTCGGTTTCGTTTTTAAAAGTTTATTTCTTCGTTATAGCACCCGGGCACGGAGCTCGCTCTGACGAAGAACTTGAAGCGAAATGTAGAAAGATCGCGGAAGTTCATATACTTTTGATAAGAAAGCAAAATACAAAACGTGAAACGAGTTTCCGCGCAAAGTCGACAAATAGTTCGTGAGAGAAATGTAATTTGCAGGAAACGAAAGACGTTGAAGATTTTAATTAACGAACAATAAAGACTTTGGGAAATGGAATCTCTCAATAGAATTGCGAAAGGCTCTGAAGTTTGGCTTTTGCCGCGGAAATTGCTTCACTAAGGAAGAATATGTAAAAGCCATTTCGTATGCAAAATACGTTGCAGATATTTCAAAATGAAAACCGACTTCACGTCACACATCTGAGAGAGAAAAGTAGGATATCCTTGAGAAACTTTTACTCCTCTGTGGATGGATAAATCTTGGAGCAAGCGATACATCTATATGTCTTATGCATTTGGCTGAATAATATACACGTATTGCTGTTCCAATTTGGAGATAGCCCAATTCGATATGCAATGCCAATAACGACAACGAAAAAATTTAAAAGATATTATGAATTTTATTGTACATTTGTTACCTCTTTCAAACATAGAGAGAAAGATCATATTGAAACAAAAATGAAATATTTTAACGTTACCGACATAAATTATAAACTGATTTACGATGTTACAAAATTAATTTGACAGTGAAAATTACGTTAATCAATTCTCGAGGCATATTAGAGAATCGCGTTCTCATATTATTTTGTATAGACATTTTGCCATCGCTAAAGTTCTACTTTGGTAAAGGTAGCGAGGAAATATTTCAACAACAAATTATTTATTATTACTTACTAAATTATCGAAGTGGAATTATTAAGATGGACTTTTTAAATTCGAACGTGAAAATGTCGCGGTTCGATCCTGTATCCATTATGCATCGCAAATTTACGTAGCATACGAAATGCATATGTGCATATAAGCCGAGAGCGAGCAGCAGCCATCAGCGCGGGCGGGTGGGTTTTCCGGTGAAAAATCGCGGATGCATCGAGCGATGCATATTTCATGCGCTACTTCACTATGAAATGAAAACCTCGAGCTCCTTTCTTCGTCGCACTTGCTACGTTAACATCCCCGGATAAGTGCCGAGAGCTGAGTTTCGCGCTCGTAATTAGGGAGACGGCGAACGCGGCATCTCCTCTGATTTCAGCAAAATTCTTAAATTACTTGGATTAAGTTTGCGAAAGTATTATTGAGCGGGTTATATTCCGGTGGTATAAATAAAATAAAAATGCGATTATGCGGAAAGTTAATGTAGTCACCTGAACCTGATTTCAGTTGCCATGCTCATAAACTCACTTTTGAAACTCGTTTTAATCCGTTTCAGCGTAAAGTCAGGCATTCATGCCGGAGTAAACCGTGTGTGGCAAAATTAACTTTTATCGTTATCCTTTTTCTTATAATTTATAGTATATTAAATTCAAATCAATCATTATATTGAAATGCTGCCATCGGCATTTGTAATGTGCAATTTGAAATCGAGATTCGATTTAACCACACTCATTGAAGAATATCCATTATTTTGCAACGGCAGAAGGGAATAATTCAAAGGTTGTCCGATCGTTTGTATTCCTGCTGGGTCGCTGGATTTTCCAATTGGGAAGCGACCTGGCAACTCGAAACTGAGATTCTTTTTCTCGTCTGTTTCCCAGCGATCACGCAGTAATAGCAGGTATCACTTTTTGCCCAGCGCATCTCGCTGGCTCTTTCGTTCACTGATTCTCACCGCGTTCGAAAGCGTATCAACTTCCGCCGAGAAAAATCAGTCATTAAACCAATATATACCTGAATCTCTTTAATAAAACGCTGTTCTATTAGTTTATATGTTTCACACGCTGATATTCCAGATCATTAATGATTCGGATGGGAACGTCATAGATCCCACAAAATAAATCGAAGAATAAGCCATTGTTATCTACTTGTATTTTTAGATTTATTAGTATTTTAATTTTTAATAGTTCGTAGAAATTTTCTATAATTTGTAGGAAAGTCTAATTAAAGTAATAAAAAATATATAATCTAATACAAAAAATTGAAATATCAAAAGAAGCATTATGGCTCTAAGATATCTTCTTCCTCGAAAATTGACCCACTAAACTAAGAGACTTTCCAACAACTTCGCGGTTTAGACGACACACTTTTAAGGATATCGTGAAAATGCTGTTAATGCCGGGTTATAAGCCCGCGAGGCCGTCCAACGATAGCCCCTAATCCTGATTTGATGCGGAAAGATCTAGCCCATTCAATTACGGTATTCTCCGGGCGCGTTACAGCGAGCAGGCAGAGAGTCGCGCAGAGAGTCGCGCAGAGTTTCGTGTACGACAAATTGTTCGGCTAATGACCCGATCGTTCATTTAATTGTTACGGGCTGGTACACTCGGCAGCGATTGTACGCGAAATTGTTTCTCGTGCGTCCGCAATTGAACGATCCTGCCGCGAAACATAGGAGAAACATAATATCGGGGAGCCTTTCGACAAACGACCGACGCGATAGTCCGCGGTTAGCATTTACACCGGCGTTTGTGACTCCGGTCGAATAATCCCGGAACCCGTTGTAGTCAGACATAGTCCGAAATAATCAGATAACCGGATGAACTAAACCCGAAACTGTCGGCCAACATCCGACTAACTCAACCGTAATATCGATTGCGCCGATTAAATAATTTACATTCCAAAATTTGAAAATTTACTCCTTCGAGTAGTGTTAAATAATTCCGTCATCAGAATAAGTTAGTAATTAATTAATTTATTAATTAATTATAAGCTTCATTTTAACAGAGTTCCGGTTGGATACCTGACGTGAAATATTGAATAACTCTTGCAGAAAGAATCTTAGCTGAGAGTAATGCGGAAATGATATACTTAGTTTGAATTTCTTATCGAAAATTGTGCAGTTGAGAGAAAGATGTTATCAATATCGTCATTTCCAGTGCTATTGATTTTTCCTCCGGAAATGCTTGTACGGATTTACCGAAGAGATTCAGCGGTTTAAATGTACATTACAGCGGAATGTAAATTTTACAAGAGGGAGAGAGAGAGAGAGAGAAAGAAAGAGAGAGAGAGAGAGAGAGAGAGAGAGAGAGAGAGAGAGAGTGTGTGTGTGTGTGTGTGTGTGTGTGTGTGTGTGTGTGTGGTGTGTGTGTGTGAGAGAGAGAGAGAGAGAGAGAGAGAGAGAGAGAGAGAGAGAGAGAGAGAGAGTGAGAGTGAGAATGCAGTAGCGTTTAAACGCCGAGTACTAAAGGCGAAATTGCTCTCCAGCAGTGAAGCGCCTGGTGGTCTTCGCTCATCGCTCGTTTCCATTCGGCGGAAATTTATCGTCGCGATTTCGATGGTTCACAACCGTGAAAAGGGCGTGAATGCGATTGTCGTTGAAGCGTTCGCCCCGAAGGGAAAGGGATGAGACGCCTCTGGAAATGCAACAAGTCCGCGAGATGTCTTCTTCTTCTCCCTCTCGTTATCCTTTTGTGTCGTTGGAACTTGGCCAATGATGATCCCCTGGACGACTATACTCTCGTTTCGCCTTCCCGTTTCGTTTTCTCCAGCTAGTTCCTCAATGTATTTTTGTCTCTGAGGTTTTCTTGATAACGCTTGATTATCAGCTTGACGATCGCGATAATTGATTGCGTCTCTCGCGAGATCTATTAGGTATCTTAAACCTATACAATAGAGGGACGAAGTCCTTCAATTAATAAAAGCTAAAGATGGAAGATAGCCTATGGCAATTTTCATTTGTGTCTAAAAAGAGATATTAATAAGAACAACGTTATTTGAGAGATATCTATACTTTATTATTTCGAATATCCTTGATACTATATGTGCAAATTTGAAGTACATAAAATTAGAGGATTTTTATCATTTAACTTTTCTTTACAAAATAAAGCTTTTTATTTAAAAGCATATTTTCTTTGCATTTTTGTAGATCTTTGCAATTTGTAAAACATTCGGTTGTGACACGCTAATGGCAATTAGAAATCCTCGCGTTTGACAACGCGCCATTAAGTAGCACGGCTTACTGAAAGCCGCTTACATGCGTGGGGCGGCTTTGGAAAGGTGTTTGCTTCACTGATTTCAGTTGCATCGAGACTGCAGATTTCAGAGGGCTTTGTCTGCGCTTTTGGTGCACCGTAATGATCAGCTATCTAAATTCGAGAAGCGTTCAAAATTCGATCGAGATGCTTCGGCGCTCTCTTCACGATGCAGCTTGCATTCGTGAAGAAATGGACTTGCAAAATTCTGCTTTTGCTGCAAATTAAATCGGTTTTTATTTAACTTTTTGTATCAATCGATATGTCTCCTAATAATCTTTCCTAAATAATTTTTACATTTTCCTTCGTCACCAAATTAATATTTACAAACCGAATTGTAATAGTGATTTTGAATTATACATCGCGCAAGTGGATCGACCTGATACGTATTAATAACATATTAATATAACATTTTCGCAGACGGAAAGCGTTCATCATTAACAACTAATTTTAGTGTCTACAGTTATGAATGATTTATATCGATGCGCATATGTAATTTCTGCTCGTTCTATGCCTCTTTTAATAATCCATTGCTTATTGGTAGTAATATCTGCTCTTATTATAGTGATATCTGCTCTTATTAATCGATACTTATTATTTATATCGAATTTTAATTAACATAGTAATAATATTTTAAGTGAGTTCAATTTACTCGAATCTTGTAGCTAATACGGGACGTCTAAAGTTACATCGAGCTTCCTGTCGAACTTGACGATGAAGTCAAGTTGTTAACAACTCGCGGCGAGCACTATCGACTCCTCCTTCATTCGAGATCGAGGGTTAAGAGTCACGCTTGACCCGGGTTCGGTTACTACGGCTGCTTTCGCTGGGTGCATCATCGACATTCGTATAATCGCGAGAGCCATATTATATCATCGACCTATTCTAACGTACGGAACCACGTGTCAGCCCGAACACGGGGGAGTCATCTATTATTCCGCACGAAGGATTCCGCAGTCATTTGTGTGAATTAGCGTTCCTGGAAATTACACGGGCATCCGTGGAGTCTTATTGATCGCCGTTAGAGAACATCATTTTAATTCATTAATAAAACATTTAAGGGCCAGTTTTTCAATAGTCGCTTAACTTTAATCTTACAATTAGCTTAACTCACTCTTTGTCTGTTTCTAACTATCCCTTTTAGAAAAAAACGAAGAGTGAGTGTAGCTAACCTTCAGTTTAAACAACTATTGAAAAACTGGCCCTAAGAGGTGCAAAAATGTAATAATAGAAATGTAACAATAAAAATCGCTTAAAGCTTTCAATCCCTCGATAGAAAACGCCTCACAATTGAAATGTCGCAAATAAATCTGCAAAAAGTAGTACTGAGATTTTATAAACGTGTCCCTCCTTGTCTTCACCTACCTTCCTGATTTCGTAGTCCGGAGAAATAGCATTTTACTTATCCCCGAGGTTACTTCTAATGCGATGCTGCGAAAGAAATACGACTCTACGTGTCCCGGCCGTTTCTCTGTTTCGCAATTTCAGTGATTCGTGCCGCGACTCCGAAGGCGACGTCGCGCAAAGTCGCGCTCGCGAAATTCTGACTAGCGGAAAAGCGACATTAGTCGATATCGCTGTAGCGTGTAAAGAACTTTCGGCACCCCTCTACATAATAAATGACAAACGTGCAATGAGATTCGTGCGCACCAATAACCGTCGCAAAGCAGCAGGCTTAAAACTTTTATCTCGTCGCTGTTTATTTGTTTCACTTTAAGGTGTATTTAGCCTAGTCGACAGTTTTGTGAAAATGGACAAATTTAAACCGTCATGCAGCTAAAGAAGCTTTCATATTTTCAAGTTACTTGTAATTATGCTTTAAATATATAAAATCTGATTCAAAACATATTTAGATGCTAGAAATTAGGAAATACAGATAAAATAGCGAGCAAGTAAATTAGCTGCAAATTAGCAATTTTAATTAGATATTAAATCTTGCGCGATCATCTTTTACCGTATTTCTTATCCGTACAAAATTACCTTTTACAAAAAGGTAAAAAAAAAGACGCCAAGCACGCGTGGTGTACCTTGAAAAAATCGAAGTAGTTATCTTTGTACCTCGAAAAAATCCAAATAATATTTTTACCTTAAAAAACCAAAGTAATATATTTACCTTGAAAAAATCGAAGTAATATATTTATTACAAAAAAAAGAAATGATATCTTTAAATTATGCGCCAATTAAATATATATTATATCGAAAAATAACTATGGTTCTTTTAAAAAATGAATTCCCATTAAAGTGAAAAAATTAATATAAAATGTGAAAAATTTTAGTGAAAAAAACTTGGCGCTGCTAAACATAATAATATATATTAATGAAACAATTTTTATAAATGGAAAAAGTACTTTAAATTAATGTGTGAAAGTCTCTACATTCACATTGTAATTATTAATTTAATATTTTAAATTAGTTATTTATTGCTTTCAAATATTTTAAAATTTGGCAGCGCCAAGTTTTTTTCACTAAAATTTTTCACATTTTATATTAATTTTTTCACTTTAATGGGAATTCATTTTTTAAAAGAACCATAGTTATTTTTCGATATAATATATATTTAATTGGCGCATAATTTAAAGATATCATTTCTTTTTTTTGTAATAAATATATTACTTCGATTTTTTCAAGGTAAATATATTACTTTGGTTTTTTAAGGTAAAAATATTATTTGGATTTTTTCGAGGTACAAAGATAACTACTTCGATTTTTTCAAGGTACACCACGCGTGCTTGGCGTCTTTTTTTTTACCTTTTTGTAAAAGGTAATTTTGTACGGATATCACCCCTTTTTGTTATAGATACATCAAACGCCATAATGTCTATCGACATCGACATTTATGTCTGATAAAATCAAATGTAAATATATTTTGTATTATAACTTACAAGAATTATATCTGAGAGTTTGACGCCCTTAAATGTGCAGTGCAGTTTGTATAAATTTATAAATCATTTAAAAAATTAAGACACAAAATATGAATATATTAGGCAAAGTCAAATTTGTCGAGAGCACATTATGCAGTGTTTGCTATAAATAAATTTTGTCAAAAGAAAAACAGATTTGATACAAAATTTGGCATGTACGATGCTATTGGCAGAATGTCATAGTAGATAATATATGTATAGTAAAGTTTGTTAACAAAATAAGGCAATTAATAATTTATAATACAAACTACACTGCACATTTAATTAAGGATGTCACTGTCAGATATAATTTTTGTGTTATAATACAAAAAATATTTAGACTTAATTTTATCAGATATATTTGATAGTCATTATTAGAGAAAAAGAAAAAGAGAGAGAGAGAGAGAGAGAGAGAGAGAGAGAGAGAACGCGAGCGGGAAACGCGAGCGTGACCGCGAAAAAGAGCAATACGTACGATAGATATAACCTCGCGACCCTCGCACAGGGTGTATCCCAGGAACCAGCCATCCGCAAGGCGCGAACTCTGTCACTCCAGCACTGCACTTCGTTCGGAGTGTTCGGACGCGACGACGCGGACGGAATATTTCTCGACGACGCGGACGTCTAAAGCGGCCCATAACATGTACGAGTTTGATTCGCGAGCCGGACTCAAACGTTTTTCACCACACACACACTCCCGAATAGTCCCGAAATTTGGCTCGTCGGACGCCGAGCCCGTCTCGTAACATCTCACCCACGACATTGTTTACGAAAGCTTCTTTGCTTACGACCACGATCGCAGCGTTACGATAGATGTAGACGCACCTTAATAATTCATACGATAACTGTCACGACGAACGTTACGATCGTCGTAATGAGCTTACGATCCATCGTAACGCTGCGATCGTGATCGTAAGCAAAGAAGCTGTCGTAAACAATATATCTATGTTAATATATCTAACTACACACTTTTCTTCGCGCGTCGAGAAGGCTGACATGTTAGGTTATACTGTTGTAACGCTAGACAAGTGTCACAATCTTCCGAGTTCAAGTTGAGTCAACTCATATAATGAGGTTACGATAGCTGTCGAGCGTTACAATCGTCGTAAGGAACTTAACATTACGATAAATGTAAACGCAGCCTCGCGCACCAACTAACGTACACGTCAGTCACGTCACTGCACATAAACATGCTGTCTCTTTCGTTTTCATGGAGACGCTCGAGACTGGCAATATCGCTCTCTCGCTCTCTCTCGGGAACGCGATTTATTTATTTATCGGCGAGCCGGACTTGAACGTTTTTCACCACACACACACTCCCGAATAGTCCCGAAATTTGGCTCGTCGGATGCCGAGCCCGTCTTGTAACATCTCACCCACGAACGAGTGGAAACCGAGACGAGCCGGACTCGCGACATGTATAGGCCACTTTACGGTTATGTTTTTTACTCCTGTCACCTCACATGTGATCGATCGATCAAACTAAGGAAAATAAAAGTGACACGAAACAGTGGCGCCGCGGCGCACTGTGGCGAGAATATGAAAGTAACGCTACCCCCACCACCACGGCGCGCCGCGCGCCGTGGCGAGGATGTGAAAGTGACGACGACGTATCTTAATGTAAAATTTTCAGGTCTGGACTTTTGCATCGCAATATATTTTTTCGTAGGCCACGTAGGGGAAAAATAAAAATACTTTCATTATATAAATTTGGTCCAAGCTTTCCATTGAGCCTAGTTAGAACTTGATCCGTTCACTAGTTATCGAGATCTCAAAATCTTGAGTACTCTCAACATATATATAATTCGTCGCGTCGCGTATATAGAGCCACGGCTGTCTCGCTCCGCGCGTACTTGGCGCGAGACACTACCGTGTCTCTTATATCTTTTGTTATCATATTTCTGTGATTTTTGTTTTCAGGCAAAATTCCGCGTGATGGTGGAGGAGAACGCAGCGACCGGCGCCCGGCTGGACGGCGAGCTGGAACGCGCTAGGGGCGAGTGCGCCACTCTTCGGGGCGAATTGCGCGATGTTCGTGGCGCCTTGCCGATTGTATTGAATAACAACAACGCCGGCAATGGCAGCGCTAACAGCAACAACAATTCCGGCACAGCAACCGGTGTTTCCGGCGGCAATGCGAACCCTGGCCAGGAAGCCGAGGCACAGCAACAGGCACAACAGGAAGATGGCAAGCGGCTTAGCGCCGGTAGTAGCCCGATCGAGAAGAGAAGCTCGGCCAGCGATAAATCCGCCAGTCCTATTGAAAAACGGACCAGCCCAGTGGACAGAAAGGATAGAACCAGCCCCATCGATCGGCGATCCAGTCCCATAGGTATGTGACAAAACAAATTCATGCCTTTTTGATATTTAGTTACTTTCTTTATTAAAAATATATATAAATTCTTGCTTTTTTTATATTTAGTTACTTCCTTTATTATTAATCTTGATTACACATAATATATATCCTACTTAATTAGATTTCTTTATTAAAAATATATAAAACAAATTCTTGCCTTTTTTATATTTAGTTACTTCCTTTATTATTAATCTTGATTATACATATCCTACTTAATTAGAAATCGCAATATTTGAATACGCAAATTTACTGCGAACGAGTAGCCAGCTCGAAATGCGATTAGTAGCGTAAGAAGTTGTTTGTTTTTTAAATAAAAAGATATTCTTGTACAAATTCTTCTCGTCAAAAGAAGGGAACAAGATCTCGGGTTGAATGTTGAAAGTTTATTTTGCGAAAGTATTTTCATAAAGACAACTCGGCAACGGAAATGCGCTTAAGCTGGGCAGAAAGTTATCGACTTCGCGCGAGCGCTTCGGCGGATAAGACTTTTTAAGAAGTTCGCGAGAATGAAATTTTAAGACGGCGCGGCGCGAATGTTTTTCGCATTTCCACGTTTATCTTAACTTGCCTATGTGTGTGGTGAGTTATTCTGTATATTTCACAGTTATGTGCTGTTACTTTTATGGCCGGCCATGATTCATAGTTTTCTCCGCGGCTTGAAGCCAGGATTGCCGCCTTTAAACTACTTATTGCAACTCATAAGAGCTGAGTTATTTACTACGTACGTTGCAGTCGTTATGCAGTCCATGAAGTACAAGAGTCTGTATTATTTTATATAGTAGTTTCTACTTATTCGCGATTTTCATTCTTTTTAACGCGCTCATCGCATTCCTGCATCGAATAACGTTGTACGGATATTAAGCAATTAGCAAGTAAATCGCAGAGCTAATATTTACAGAAATACATCTTCTGTCAACAATAAATCTCAAATATTTAAGATATGTGGCGCTAAATATATATTGTATTTTGATGCAAAGAACGTGTTACAGGTTCATAAAAGACCTATTTACAGAAGATCAAAATGCGCATTATGCAACTCTCATTTGCTCTCTGGCTCTTTCTCTCTTTCTTTTTCTATCTATCTATCTATCTATCTATCTATCTATCTATCTATCTATCTATCTATCTATCTATCTATATCTATCTATCTCTCTACCTATCTACCTATCCATCTCCCTTCCTCTTCCTCTCATGTCGAGGAGAGATGTCAACAGACCCGCTTAAGGGAGAGTGGTCCCGTGTGTGCATGCAAATTTGGGACGAATGCATTCGGGGCACCCGTCGTATCAGATCGATCCATCATGCGCTTCGCGTAGAGGTATTCATCGTCGAGATCGCCGACCAGATCCACCTTATCGAGTACACTGCATCCGTCTCGGGTCGGACGCACATTCCAATAAAGGCTGGCTTCATTCCAGCGATTTCTCCGTGCGCCAATATAAGTCGTTCTCCGTTTGCTGCTACTCCTCTCCTCGTCCTAGCTCACAAGCACTCGAGTCCTCGGCGTTCGTTCCCGGTTCGAGTTTCGTACGTGCGAGCGTATATCTATCGAGAATCGTGCTACATCATTTAAGAGCGAACGATGCTGCTTTTAAATAGATGCAATTAAATTACATCGTGTTAAATGTGCTGTTCGCTAAACTTAATTAGCTTACGATTTAAATTATATGCTGATAGCAAATGGGGTGTCGATGCTGCCATAAATCTATCGACTAGCTAATTGAATAAAGCAGGTCGAGCAGAATGTAGCGACGCTGATTCAAATGATCATGATACGGCGTTATTGGGATAAATTTGATGTGTTCCAATGGATGAAGATGAATTCTAATTGAATGAATTCTATCTGGATCAAATTCCCCACAATTATCCTAATTAGAAAAAATTGTAAATACATTTAAAAAGTAGAAACTTCTCTCTATAATCATGAAAAACATGGAATATTTACTTTAATGTATAAATATTTATTTATATATATTTGAGCTTTTCTTGACATTTTAAAACGTTCTTCTTTTTCTCTCACTCACTCACTCAAAAAACCTTGAAGAATTGTTCTATTAATGTATACGTATCTTTCGTTGTTAGAACGAAAAAATGGCTCGCCCTGCCGAAGTCCGAGCGAGAAAGCTCGCCGACCGTTCGCCCCCGCTCTGGAGAAGACGCGGCTGGGTGGATCCGGGGGCAGTGTGGATTCTCGATCGGGCAGCGCCAGCCCGGATCGGGGACCGACGAACCGAAGCGGCTTCCTACATCGCGGTGGCAGCGACCGTTCCAGCGTGGAGCGGCTTCGGATATCGACTAACCGTGACTCCCTGCGATCCAGCAAGGAAATGAACGACCATGACCAGAAAGATGCTGATAAGGATCTAGTGGACGGCGATGCGCGAGGTGATGAGGACAATGAACCCCCTGGACCGGCACCGGGCAGCAGACCATCATCCCCGGCTAATTCACTCGGTGCGTTAATAAACCCGGCATTTAATTATGGACGACCGATCGATTCTTCTTCTTTCTTTCCCAATCTGACCTTCTGAGTAAGAGCACATCTCAATTGTCTCGATAGCGAACTGTGCATTCTGCTGAGAATGCGATGGGTTTTTGGAGTGCTATATTATTCAAATATAACTCATGTTAGAAGATAATACAAAATAATTTTTGATATGCTTAATCGCGAAGATGTGAGATATATGTCATATTTATATTTATATTTGTTTGCATTTCGTATATATAAATTTATATAACAGAATTTAATTTAATCCAAACTAAATTCATGTTAATCATAAAATAAATTTGTGAACTAACTCCATTTTTAAGTGATTTTTCCTTTTTCCGGTGCAGGAATCGGCGATCCGGTGGTAGCGTCCAGACTGTCCAACATCCACGGCGGTGGCGGCGGACACGCGGAGCTGGCCAGCGCTAGAAGATTGCGACTGGAGAACGAACGGCTGGTGGCCGAGGTCGCGAGGTTGAGGAGGTTGTTACTGAGCGGGGCAGCGCGGGGCGAGGTCGGCGCCGAGGATGCCGCGATGGAAGAAGAGGCGCGCTTTGTCGCCCTGGAAATGGAATTGCAGCACGCGAAGGAGGCACTCCAGGCGTTGAAGGCCGACCGGAAGCGGCTCAAAGCGGAGAAGTTCGATCTTCTCAATCAGATGAAGGCGCTCTACGGCACCCTCGAGGACAAAGAGCGTGAACTCCGCGATTTTATCCGAAATTACGAACAGGTGAGTCAGTGGATGATAAAACTTTCGCGGTATTCTTTTTGCATGCATTTTTTTCTTTTTTAAAATAAAGTTGTTATCCGCGGCTTTGAAAAGTGTTGTAAAAGGATAAAAAGTACGGCGAACAAGCGGCATCTTGTCGAGAGAAAGATGATCAAACAATCGTTTCGTTCCGATAGAAAATCTAAATGCCGATTTTTAATGATATCTCTTCGGAGATCTTCCGTGGAGATATATTAGTTCGAAAAATTCTATTGATAATGGGACATCTATTCTTAAGGAACGAGAAATATCTCTTTTGTGTGCGACAGTTATGACAAGATTTATACGAGAAGATGGAATTATTAGAACTGAAGATATTGGAAAGACTCCGCAATTCTTTCGAGCTCTGACAAGAATATCCTAAGATAGGTTTTTTATCGTTTATAATAATCGGCACCGTGTGAAAGTAATATTTCCACAATTTATAACAAAATTAAAGGGCTTTTGCTCGAGCTTTGTTCGTATTTCACACATCGCATTCGCAAAACACATTACGTAACTCATACAGAAGTTATA
The DNA here is from genome assembly GCA_035220615.1 of Leptothorax acervorum. Classification (NCBI taxonomy): domain Eukaryota; kingdom Metazoa; phylum Arthropoda; class Insecta; order Hymenoptera; family Formicidae; genus Leptothorax; species Leptothorax acervorum. Next base: position 2,173,430 of record JASTWQ010001258.1, on the reverse strand, counting down.
TTCGGGAAATCTAATCGTGACACATTCCACGAATAGAAAAGCAATAAACAATGAAGAAGTAGCTCTAATGCCGCCGCGATCATAGTTTGCATGTCTCATATAGAACGATTTTCGATAGGAGCCATGGCGATGAATTAAGAAAATAACCGGGAGAAGTGTTCCACCCCACTCGATATTTATGAACGTTCGACTTTCGAAATTGCCATCACGCCGCGGCCGCTATAATTCCTTCTTTGCCTCGTTTTTTTTATAACCGGCGTAAAGATATCTGTGAGAGAAAGAAATCCTAGGTATATTTGCTAACAGTGAATCCATTACGAAGTGGTCGGTCAAACAGCATGTGGGACAGGCGATGAACGAAATAAGAGATATTTAGTTAAATTGCTGAGTCAGTCACTTTAGAACGGTCCACTCTTATAAGTTTTATAATCATGTCAGTGCTTGAAATAGCGTTCGCAAGAAAACAGCCATTTTTCTTCCAGAACGATGTATTAATTACCGCTGGCATAAAAAAGCAACAACTCCGCGAAGAAAGGGTGTCGTTAGGATTTATAAATATCATATCTTACGAAATTATTTTGCGTCGACGCGTTTACTCAACTTCGTTTTTAGTGCGTGGCAATATCCATTAGCGAAACTGTCAATAGTTCCTAACTTTGAACTTTCAACAAAAGATAGCAAAAGTATATCAAACTGATAATATTATATATCGTTAAAAGAAGCTTCTGCATGCTAAGGTTTGGAATCTCTGTGAAAGAAATATAAAGGTACTTGATCTCGCCTATCTCATCAGTGTAACTGCACGTCGTTCGGTAAAATGTGATACGACTTGTGACAGCGAGGTTTAACTATTAAAGCATAATAAAATTTTCTGTTCGCTATAAAGCGGCCGGCTAATGCAAATTGAGAACTACGCGAAACGAGCGACTAACGAAACCGCGCTCCCTCCGCGGCGGGTTTTAATTTCGCCTCTAATACGTCTTTATGAAGCGACGGGGAAATATCGGGAGGAAAAAAAAAGTCCAGGAGAGTCACTGTTCGCGCAACGGCGATTCCCAGAGCCACCATTGTACGAACGTAGTTAAAAAACTTTTATATACGCAATCGGTACCGCTGCGGGCAGTTAATCAGTAATTGGCTCGCTTTTGAAACTTCGTTAACCCGTAACAGCGCGTGAGAAATGTTGTTTGGAGACGCCCGCGGTGCCAAACGTATAAAACATTTTAAAAAATATTATGAGAAAAGTTGAAAGGGATTTATCGCGTATCGTGACGAAAAGTTATAGTGATCTAAAGACACTTCTGATGGTCGTCCGACCGTGTTTCAATTTTCTCGGAGTGCATGTTGCGCCGCCCGCGGATGCGACACCGTGCTGGTACACGGCAGCAATTTTGCCTGTTAAATACTTTCATTAAACCTGCCGGAATTTCTCATTTTAACGGCCGAGACCGTTATGACCGAGCCGCAGTTATTTCAATTCCGTTAAAATGAACAGCGACATCCGCGAACGATGTACACGGTCACTGGTGCATCAGATTGCATTGGACGCGTGATCTCTCAACTTCGCCAACTTTCTTTAAAAAGCGTAATCGTTATTAGCAACTTATATAGTACTATGTTACGACAGAGATGTATATTTTATGAAGTTTGACGCTGATTTTCGTATCACATATCGAATTGATCTAGCCTCGAGCTAGTTTCTCCCGGGATAAGACACGACACTGAAAATCGTGAGTGAAGTCATTATCGCTGGAGGAGGCTTAAGGACCGACTTCGAGAGCGCATCGCGCATCAAGATTGCCCCCCGGTATAACGGAGCCGTTTGGTCTTAAGCCAATGTGTAACGATCTGCCGAGACAAAGCGAGAGAATGTGGCGAGCTTTTGTCGCTACCGATTGTTATCAACTCCAGAACAAAGACTCGGCTCAGCCTCGATTCTTGAAAGGCCCGAGAGCGGTATTCCCGTGTCTCGAAAGGCCTATGCGAAACGGTGCGTACACAGACGCGGGATTATTCAGGAACATCGCGGCCAAATCTCGCTTCGTCTCTAGTAAAGTAAATTGCGAAAATTAAACGAAAATTAGAATACAAAGTTGAGAGATAACATAAGATACACCTGCAATTTTGCAATTTGGCGAGAAATAATAATTTAAGAAAATAAAAATGATTAAATGTTATTTATCAAATTATATCGCAAGCATATAATTTACGAGAATTTAGATTTCCTGGAAATAAAATTAGCAAAAATAAATATTTCTTTAATAATATATAATGAGAATTTTTAGATGTTGGGAAAATCGTTAAATATTGGAATATAATCGGTGCAGGAAACGAGCGATTGCTCGTACTGATTAAAACAATTGTAAATTTATGACAGCAAAAACGTCGCGAAAATGCTTTTTTTAAATTGTCGTTGACGACATAGCGTAATTCACGCGTAAAGAGCACTAAGAATATTAATAGTATTGTCCTGGACGAACGAAATTGCTGGGTGAAGATCAAAAGCATCGTCGTAATGTTAGTCGTGGCAATGTTGGTATTTTTAATAAAAATGTTATTACGCAGTGCATGGTATCACGAACAAAAGAACTTGCGATTAATTAATAAGATTCCGCGCTTTTGCAACGTACGCTTAGTGCCCTTTCAACGCACCGGAATGGAAACCTAACAGCGTTGCGTTTAGCAGAAGAGAGCACGACGTATTACAAAGAAAATTAATGCGCAAGAAGAATGAATCTAATTGCTACACAAAAATTTACATAAAACATTTAACCAAATCGTATTACGTCAACGCGTATTTTACATATTTATGCATATACCAAAAATTTATCACGTATCTAGATAAAAATTAAAAAATGTTTTCCATAATGTGTTATGTTTTTATATGTATTAATTATTTTTATTGTTTTTATGAGTCGTACGAATTTCTAAGAAGTATAGCCGCCATATACAGCGTTTGTGTATTTTACCAAGCCCAAGTAACGATCTTCCATTTGTTGCACTCCTACTTGATCTCGCGAAAGTTGAAATTTCTCTATTCACTTATCTGAGAAATGACTTCATTACTCCGAAGAAAGTTCCTGATGAAAATATCAGACTAAGTGTCACCGACAGCAGCGGTACATGCATCGTCGCAGACTCCTTCGTGTTGCTTTTATCATCCCCGAAAGAATACACACGTTTTACGGCGGTTTTCTGCCCATAAAGCGCGCCATCAATTTTCCTTCGCTTTTATCTCTCTTCCTTCTTCCTGCACTCGCGCGTTCTCTTTCTCCTTCTGCATAATCCACTTCATCTCTCGGCGAGTGTCGACGTATTACTACGTCGGGTACATGGTCTTATGATTTTCTTCTACCTTGCGTTGTCTTCAATTTTCTCTTCCTTGACGAGACTGCGACTGTACATGAAAAGGCAAGAGAAAAACACTTTAAGATAAGATATAATACCTACAACCGATAGTTTACAATAACTTTTAGAATTACTCGTGATAAATTTTTTTAACTTAGCTCTGTCATTTACCTTTAATTAAATTTATGTATCTCAATTTTTTTTATGATGAAGAAGAGTAAGATTACTTTTATTTTTAAATAAATGGCTTGTCTCTGTTTTCGTCAGGTTGTACGGTGTCTCGATATCTATCATTCGATTTAAAAGAAGCTCCGGCCGATAGATATGTGTGCGCACATCTACGTTTTCGCGTGCTATCTCTTTCAGCTCGCCTGCCTTTGCTCGCATTTGCGAGCCTTGACGTGTTTCCTGGCCCTTCCTGTTTATCATCCGACGTCATGGCCCGGCAATGCGCTTATGAAACGCTGATGGAATTACCCCTTCTCCCTTTCCCCTTTGCCGAAGCTTCCAAACTGCTTAGGTTTTTCTTTTGCATCGCGCTGCCACGGGAAATTGTAGGCATTATCCGCACATTTATATACAGTAGTTCGCTTCCGAGGAATTTAATATACTTGAATGCTATATAAATGCTTATGAACGTAGCAATCCCGCTAAAATTATAACAGAGGAACATAATGAACACACACATAAGGCAGTAATAAAAAAATAATCCCCTCAAATTCCTCTTAATTCTTATAAAGCTTGTGAAGTGCGCTCGGTATTCTCTCCTGAAATTATTAATTAGCGATTCTGTGTGTAATTTATCTCTGTCGTAATAATCTTTATTTAACCAATATTTTTTTAATCAACATGAGAGTAAAACATTATACGAGTTAAAATCGGATTTTCGGTGCTTCTCACGTGTGATGAGTCATAATTGTATAACTTTAGCGTCGCAATCGGATAACGAGGAATTTTGCGTCTCCTCCAGGGCATTAGTTTTTGAAGATATAACTAACAACGTGCTAACAACCGACGCTTGGATGATCCGTAACGCCCGTAATAACTATATTGCCGCAAAGTTTAGCCCATAAACCTTGCTGCAACACCTGTTATACGTACGACAGAGTTGCGCTCGAGGTAGAGATAAGTGGATTAACTTTGCCGTAGCCGATATATCGTCGACGGCTAATAGTCGATGGTAAACGTCATGTCTGTTTGCGCGCTAAAATATAATCGCGCTCTTCACGAGCGAGAGATTGAGTTATCCCTTCGCCTAGTCGCGAAAATGTCTTGTCGGAACTAAGCTTGAGCATTATTTACTAAAACTTTAATTATATGAAATATGTCATGTTAAAAAATCTTACGTTGCAGAAAAATTTAGAGTTTTCAATTTAGCACAACAAGAACTATTTGTTTCCTCTCAGTATAATGTCAGCAATAGAAAATTAATATAACTCTGTCGTTCTCACAATCAGAATAATTTTATAACAAGTATTAATTTTATCATTGAAAATTGTTATTTACGCTTATTCGATATTCTAAATTATTTTATTTAATTGTACGATATGTTGCATTCGCCGAATATTAATTATGCTTGTTACGCGACATGAAATTATCGATGGAGAATGTCATTCATGAAAGTCCGTGTCACGCATTTTGAAGATCCAAGTTGCATCTCGAGGGCCTTCTCGTCTGTTTTCCAATACACGGACGACGCTCTCGAGATAACTCGCGAAACAGTATCGCGAGCATCGATTGACATTTTCGTGAATATCAACCTGATATTTGTTCTAGAATTCGATTTGATTCCCAGCGGTTATTTGCTCTCACCAACTTATTAGTTCGTCGACTGTTTCGCTCACCGGTGCGACTAAAGTTATTTCGTCGAATATCGATTATTACCTACTTCGTGCCTCCGCGGAATCCGGCGGGCTTCCAATTAATTATTAACTCATTCCGTATTCCGCAAATGGATTTTGCAATGTTGATTTTGTAGGGTTGATTGACGATGTTATAATATCGAAACATTATTTCTCGTCAAGGGGAATAAATTTGTTTCCGACAGGTTTATTTCTTGTTTGTAACGCAAAACAGAAGAAACGTTTACGAGCGGTGCGTATCAAAATTATGGGCTATAATGCACAAAATGCATAACATAACATAAGCATAGCATAAGACCGCTGGACCAATGAACATCCAGCATAAAGTCGCCATATCAATTTACATAAGATGCTCATTGGTCCAGCGGTCTTATGCTATGCTTATGCGACGTTATGCATTTTGTGTGTGATGGCCTTATGTTTGGTCATTTTAATCATAAGTTTGTTGTGTTATCCGGCATTGCGCTTTCTCAAATGCAATATTATACATGTAATATAGGTATGTAAATTATTATTATTATATTAATTATATTATTAAATAATAAATTCGTAGTAATCTAATTAAATAAAATGTACGCAATATATAATTTCTGCAACATATCATCATCTTGATCTACGTTATAACTATATTTACCGCTATTAATTCATTCAAATTTCTCTTCCATTTTTCGCGAAACGTAAATCGAAGTCTGAATGAAAAGAAAAGACAAATTTGTCACTTGATCGCTGTGCTCCTCACAATTTTCGAATCACGTGCATGCTACGGTAGATGGTGAAGGTTTTGGGCGCGGAGTTACTGCCCGGACATGGTCCTTTTGACCGTTGATTGTAGCGGATGCGGGAGAACGAGGCGACTCTGGGACGTCTTCAGCAGCAAGGAGCCGGCATGCCTTCGGAGGACCGCGAACGAGAGAGGGAGCGGGAACGTTGGAGTCTTCTAAGAGCGGCGAGGGATGAGGCTGATCGAAGTCTGAGCCTCGCGGCTAGTTTGGCCGACAAAGAAGCCGCCCTCTCGCACGCACACGCGACCATAAAAGAGGTGAGTCCCGTTTGTCGAACGCTCGTTATTCTGCATCTAAATTAACGGGTTTAAAATCGATAGAGTTCGTCTTAGGGGATTCCAGGAAACTCGGCAGAATTGATGATTTCGTACATAAGATTACAGTAGAAAAATTAATTTCTCGTGACTTTTAAAAGATTTGTATAAATTCAGATAATTTCTTGGTACTGGTACCAATATCTAGCTAAAATATGAATTCTTTGGCAATTAGTTTTCTTTGCTTAGCGATATTTCCGGATTTCCTGTTGACGTAGACCGTCATAATGGCCCGCATCTCAATGTATACCTCTTCATTGTTGTAGCTGCAACGTCAACTGGCAGAACGTGGCGGCGGCGGCGGCGGGGTCTGCCTGAGCGATCAGGAGTCCCTGGTGTCGTTTCCGCGGGGCAGCGTGAACGGCGCCGCGACTCCCGGAGCCGGCAGCAGCAGCGGTGGCGGCGGCGGCGGTGGTGGCTGCGGCATCATCCCCCACGTGAACTCCCAGCCGCCCTTGGGCACCACCGAGCTCGGCATGTCCGTGGGTAACGTGGGCGGTGGCCCGGGTGCAGGAGGATCCTCCGGCGGCCAGGCCGGCGATCGCGGCAGCTGCAGCGCAGACAGCGGCGTCCGCGGGTCCAGCGATCGCGAGAGCGGCGGGGCGACCAGCGTCGGCGGAAATCTCTCGGACTCCACGACAGACGGTGAGAATCACTTCGGTAGCAATTAACGGTTTTTTTTTTTTTTTAATTGCGCGTTACATCCGCGAAACTCTACTGAGAAGTATAAAATAACGGAAAAGAGAGGAAAGAGAGTTTTACAGGAGGAGAAAAAGTAAAAAGAAAAAATTGTATCTCGTAAAGAGGATTTTGTCTCGCGCAAAATCCCTTCTCTTTTGAGTGATATGAAGTCGCCTTAGCTAATCTTTTCACGAGTGTCTCTTTACACGTTCGTATAAATAAAGCCTCTTAAGTACATTAAATTGTGCAACGCTCAGCCTGGATTTGATTGTTGAACTAAGATTAAAATTAATGTCACACCAACGTAATCAGTCAATGTCAATTTTTGTAATCTTATCTTATTCTATTTTTAATGATTTAAGTATGCGGGTTTTGTCTGCATCTTGTGTCTATGGATTAAAACATTTATATTGCCTGAATATACAACGCAACCCTCTCAATTCTAATTAATGGATGTAACGTTTTTGTCATTATAAAAAGTATCGTAATAAATAAATAGCGGCGCAGTAACACTGATTCTAGAGCAGAATTCGTCGTTAACAGTATGACAACAAAAGAACATTTTTGAAGATCATCGGTTTATCCAGAATTACTATTAATCACAATCGGAGTGACGTCTCCGCTTAGGAGATAATGACTCTGGCGTTTAGTTGCAACGAGCCCGCAAGATTAATCGTTTAATCAGAAGGGATTGCCAGTGCACATCCGGCTAAGTACCAGTTTGAAAAATAGTCCAACGGCATCCGTCAGTCGCGAATGTTAATCGAACGTAGGTGGTGGCGGTCTAATCGAGCACACGCTTCCTTCATGTATTATTCAGCCAATCGCCGTGCCGTTGCATCAAAACGGTTTGATCGATTGGGCTTCCGGCAAACATTCGCGGTCACCGGAGAGAGTTTGGGGCTTGATGCGCGTGCATGATTTTCAGCGCGAAAGATGCACTTTGGGATGCGCAGGAAACACTCAAGTCTCGGGATTATCTGAACTCTTGCCAAGTTACATTATCAAGTTAAACATTTACCTAGAATATTACCGCCTTACTATCTATCCTTTTAACGTTTCTTTATCGAGAGAAACTGCGCTTTGGAATAACAAGAGGATTTTGATGATATAATCGCATATAATATATTTGCATATTTTATTATTATTAATTGATTCATAAATATTATTAATTAAGTCGAACACGGTATAGAGTTAATGAAGAACCAATTAATAAACCTCACAATAATCTTACGTAAACCGACAATAAGGCCTTTCGAATTTGTCACGTAGCCAATAATGGGATATTAAAAGTTAATTAGCCAATTAAACATTATCCCGAGTGTAAACTTATCAATTTAAACTTTTCCTATTAGCCAGATAGAAATTTTCGCTAATGGCCGCGTCCATTATCTCGTGCAAAAAGTCAAGCGTCAAGTTACTTTGCACTTTCCAACATCTTTTCTCGCTCCACTTTCGGTGGCGAACGATGGGCATTATCTCCGTTATCGTCGTAAGGGCGCCGCGGCATAAAGAACACAAGCTCGGCTGCAATAGTGGCGACCTCGAGGGAAGCTCGTTCTTGACAGCCCCCCAGCACAATGTGAGGCCCGTGCCGGGTCCCACCGGTACCCTACCCGCACTTCCCTCCGCCCCTTACTGTAAAATTGATGTCCTTTATATATATTTCCGCGCAGGCACGCCAACAATTACGGTCGAGGGCAGCGGTCTCGACATGGACAGCATCTCCGTGGTATCCTCCGTAGCACCACCCCACATATACCAATGTAAGTGTCCAAGAGCATAAATCACTGATCGTCGTCACTTCCCGTGTCACTCAGCGCTCTAACTCCCGCCTCCCTGTCCTGTATCATAAGATCATAACCCGAAGCGCCTCTGCTGCTTCTCAGTGTATGCGTCTTTCTCTTCTCCTCTGACCGATACCCGTTTTCTTTCATCAGCGAAGGGTGACTGGACCGGTGGCCGATCGCGAATGCGTCGAAAATACGCAAGATTAACAATCGTAACAGTTTCTTTGCATTAAAATATTCATAAAATAGCCGAGAATTCTTCGATGCTTCTATCTTGCGGATCTCTAAAGCTCTCTAGAGTCACGATGGCCGGAAAAATCGAACGGCCACGGTCGCTATCGTATTCTGGTCACCCTGAGTCATTTATCTCTTGGTATGCGCGTGTGTATGTGTGTGTATGTGTACCGTACGTGTGAACGTGCATCTTAATATGGTGGTCCCGAAAGGGATCGAGGGCGTTCACCGAATAAATCGTTTTTCTCGGCGCGTGAAAGCCTAATCGATGCCGAGGGTCCCCAAGGATGTCCTCGATACAAGTCCTGCCTGCTATATGGCCTGAATGCATGCGCATGGCACATACCGTAAACCTGACAGAGATGACAAGAACGAGCTATGCCCACGAGAAGGACTTTTTGCACGCGAGCAGGATCGCTGCAGCACGACGCGCTGTGTGTTCTTTATGTGACTTGCATCGATTACCATTCGCTGTGTCACGGGACAGGATAGCGCTTGATATGAAAAAGCCACATGAAACGCGATGTTCATGTGCAGTGTAAAATAAAATAGCGACATAAAAAAAACGTGAATGAATAATTAATAGCTTATCGATGACCCGATTTGATTTGACTCACATCCTGCTGTGTCCAATTACTAACGAATTATCATTCACGTTCTTTCTTTGTTATACGTTTGTTCTAACATAGACAAAGGTATTTTCATGCCCAGGTACGTGTATGATATTCGCGCGACACGTAATCGTTGCGTAATTGATTGTTCATCGACGGTTTTCCATTCAACACGTAGGGCTTACATTCTCTGCGCATATATCTCATTACATTTCTACGAAATACATATTTCTCTCGGTCTTCCTATTCTCGTACCGACTGCTCGAGTCGAGAGTGCCCCGAGTGCTCCGTTATGGAAATCGACGGTACACCGACACGCGTATCTTTTGTGTTTACAGCCGCAACCACACCGAAGGACTGCAGCCCCACGCTGTCGCCGCTGAACGCATTTTCAAGGTCCATGGACAATTCCTCGCTATCGCGATCGGTCGAGCAGCTATCCAGCCCGCTGGAATCCGAGCCGAGGAGGAACAAGCAGCCACCACCTGTCGTCGCACCTGCCGCGCATTCGCGATCGTCCGCCACTCGCGGCGGCACATGGGGATCCATTTCAAGGTAAGGAGACCTCGTGCTCTCGTGCGTCCCGTTACGGGAACGCTGAACAATTTTATTGCGTAACACAAACCGCAAATTGCTCGCCATGCAAATGGCGCAAATTCAGTTTCGAGGAGACAATTATTTCTTATGTAATTATTTTTGCTCTCTCCCACACGTTGCCCCCCCCCCCCTCCCGTTGATACCAATTACTCATTAATTGAGTGAAATGTCGATTATTTAGCCCGTTGCGCAAACATTTCGTGGCAATTATCGCCGGGACAACGAGCGATACATTTTATCCGTAAATATGAGTTAAATTGTTTTGCGGCGACGAATAATTTACGTGATGTATAATACAAAGCGGGCGGTCACAAATAATAGCATTATTATGCCGAATAAAAGCTCTGGAAAGTCGAGATGACGTGAATCACTCCATGGAAGTGCAGCCATACGGCTTGTATGGCGAGAGCGATTCATTCGCACGACGACGAATGGTTTTTACAAAGTGCACGGCTTGTTCACATTGATTTTACAATCTCGCGCGCTTGCACGTAAGTACATCGTCGACATTTTTGTACTCTGATGACTCTCGGTATTACTTCGGCGAAGTGTGTGATTACCACGCAAGTCTTACTTCCTAACAATGTACAAACGAGCGAAATGAGTTTATAACACGATAGAAGGGAAATTGGAACTTTACGACAACGGTTACCGAGTAGAAATAGATGCGGACTTCCGCGCCGTGTAGAAATAAACTTGTAAAAGAGACCCTCATGTATGAAGTAACAGTTTTCTCAAGTAAGACGATCTTCTTTCCGGATACAAGGGAATATCGATTTTTCTATCATATTCACTTGGATACCACAGCCGATGAGACTTACATCCGCAATGTGATTTTACTCTAAATGATGGATGGTGCCATCGGCTGTTTAGCTGTAAAATGTTGCATAGAGATCCCGAGTCTATCATTCCCATCGGCAACATGAGACATGAAAAGCGTTAAATTTGCTCCCAACCGAAGAATCTAATTTCCCATTTCTAATTATTTTATATTTATGGAATTAATTAGAATTTATGTGAAAATGTTTATTCATTATCTATATTTCCTAAATCAAATTATATCCCTTCGCATAATATTTTCAACAAAATGCAGTCGATATCTTGATGCATTATAACGATTAAAAAATTGTGAATCTTACATAAATATAAAAGAAAGGAATAAAAACGAACTTGTTACATATAATATCATTTTTAACTATATTATCATAAGACGTACAAATAAACAATAAACAAAAATAAAAATGCTTTTCCGCGATTAAATATCATTGCATCAATGTGAATGGATCGATGTTTCCCTTCTGGCAGAGTATTCGCCCGTTCGCGACATCGGAAGACGGCAAACAGTTCCGGCGGTGGCAGCGGCGGCAACGAGGGCTCAGATGGCTTTGATCCATATCGATCGTGGTCGCCGCTCACCGAGGAGGGTTACGCCGAGAAACTTCGTTTGCTACGAGAAGCAGCATCCGTGCCCATGGAGCGATGGCGAGCCCCGACCGTTTTAGCCTGGTTAGAGGTGGCTCTCGGGATGCCGCAATATGGTCCACGATGTGCTGAGAATGTCAAATCGGGCAAGGTAAAGGATTTATCACCTGCTTCCATTAGCGAATTTTAAACCAGTTTAACCTGTTGATATAAGCCTGAAGATCCTTTTACCGTTCTATTTTTAAGCTGATGACTGATCTTAATCACGTCAAAAGTCAAAAATTTATCGTTTACTTCACGAAGACTTTTTTTTCATTTTTGTATCTTTAGAAACAATTCACAGAACCGTTTCTGATTAAAATACTTGTTCTCGATCAGTTAAGTTTTTATTATTGCGATGCTATTTTCAGGTTTTACTGGAACTAAGTGACGCCGAACTTGAGGCCGGTTTAGGCGTAACTCATCCGCTTCATCGAAAGAAACTGCGTTTGGCCATAGAGGAACATCGGCATCCGAGTCACGTTCGATATCCCTGTATCGCTCAGCTCGGTCACACCTGGGTGAGCTCCGAGTGGCTGCCGGATCTCGGCCTGGCTCAGTACTCGGAGAGTTTTGCCACCAATATGGTGGATGCGCGTATGCTGGACCATCTGAGCAAGAAGGAGCTTGAGAAACTGCTCGGAGTCACAAGAAAGTTTCATCAGGCCAGCATCGTTCATGGTATTCACCTGCTTCGGATGCTAAACTATGATCGACAGGTGAGTGAGTTTGATCCTCCACTATCGACCGAAATAATATTACAAGATTTTACTGACAATGAGTTCATCAGGAACATGTGAAGATAGAGACTGATTAATCAAACGATGTACCTAATTGCGGTTGAATATAATACCATCAAAGAGATAATGCCGTGCTTTTGGTAGGCTCTCGCTGTAAGAAGACATCAATGTGAGCAGGTTGACACGGATCCTTTGGTTTGGACGAATCAAAGGTTCATTCGGTGGGCGAGGAATATCGATCTCACGGAATACGCCGAAAACTTGAAAGGTGAATTGTATTTCGGCGAGATCAATTATATGTATTTTTTAAATCAAAAATTTTAGCAAACAAGCTATAATCTATTGCTATATATTATAAATGACAGTTACAGTTGATTACAGTTTGCAAAATTCTAATATATACCTAAATTTGTTTAAAAAACAAATATATTCTTTATATATTTTTTTTTGTTTTTTTACATCTTAACAAATTTTTTTGCAGTATTTGCAGCGTAACATATCTCTCTTCTAAAAATAAGAATATAAAAAATATGCAGACTGAAAAATTGACCTTTCACCTTTAAGCCCGATAACACACACGTGAACTATCGATATCATTTATCTTTAACGAAAAAAATCTCTTTCCTACAGACTCGGGTGTGCACGGTGCTCTGGTTGTATTGGAGCCGTCGTTCACTGGCGACACCATGGCCACCGCCTTGGGCATACCGCCGGCGAAACACATGATTAGACGACACCTCACCGCCGAATTAGAAGCGCTCGTTCTGCCAGCAAGGTATTCAGTCTACTGTCATCCAGAGGCGACACTGGACAACGCTCACTAATCGGCATGACGTCGTCGTTGTTCTTATCGCCATCGAGAGACAGGACGACGTCTCCGGAACACTAATTGGCACCTACGAAACCGCGTTCGGACATTCCTCGCCTCGAAGGAATCTCCTTAGAGCACCTCGGGAATTCGATCGTAAACTTCGAGACGCTCTCGAAGTCACTCGAACTCGCGCTAAGCGTGTTTTCTCTGCCCTTTGTCCGTCGAAGAAGACGTACACTCTAAACATCTTTTGTCGAGTCATGCAATAGAACGAACATTCCTTTTAAGTCTATAGAATAGAAGATAGCGTTACTACGTGAGGTTGCTACTCATTTATGAAATTAAACGGACTTATTGAATGAGTATTACGACATCGTTTACTGTTAAAGTTTTTTGTATGAAGAATTCATTTCTTGGAACGTTATTCACTGCCTTTTACCATATCACGCATTGATAGGAAAGAAGACGCTCAATCTTTTGATCAAACGCGAAACGATCTCGATAGATGAAAGACAATAAAACGAAATTGAGTTTTTTTACGTTCGCCGCGTAAAGACGCTCTTAAGAGATTCCTCTTCAAGGCAGGAACGTAATATAACGAGGGATGAAATCGTGTACGGTTCATTTTATTCCTCAGCCCTCGATCGATTCGTGCCATATGTCGACCGAATTCGGCGTATTCTCGGAACGGAAGCAGCAGGTGCAAGTTGTAAAGCAACGAACGACACGTCGCGACGGACTCCGCGTCCAATCCACGTGCGATGGCCAAAGTTAAAATCGTCGAATTGCGAAGTAGATCGTACTCGATCGCGATTTTCAGTCTTGATCGAGGCAGTAGAGACTTTTTCGCTAGAGCATCAAAAAGCATCAGTCAATTATTTATTTACAGGAATATTTCGCGCGCGGGCAAGTAGTCGGGAGTGCTTTTTCCAATTTCTCGGCGGGAGAAAGGTTTTCGGGGAAACTTTCTAGCGGAGACGAATCGCCGGCAAATTTCGACGAACCTCGCTCGACGAAGTGCGTTCCTCGCTTCTTCATCGATATTCGCGTTTCACATTCGTAAAATAGCATTAGTTCGGAAGAAAAGAGAGAAAGAATTGTTACTGTATAGTCACCGTTAATCGATAGGCAGTTACTTTTCCAGAATTTCTACGAATAAAGTTAGCTACATCGTATAAGAGACGTATCCTTGAACTTCCGCAAAAAAAAGCTTTCGTAACCGACAGAACGTAATTTAACGTATCGCTAAGGAATCTCAAGAGGAAGTTGTAAATATTCCGGGAACCGACTCGGAAGTGAGGGAGATATGAAGGGAGTGCACGATTTTTATTTGGATTTTATGATACTTCCATGAAACACACGGATAATTAATCGCGATTTTAACTCGACCAGACTCATTTAAACTTTTACAGTTGCAGTAAAAGTTCTCGTCGATGTTAAGTGAACATCAAGCAGCACTAAAAATTACTCATAGCCTCAATAAATTGCCTTTATCAAGTAAAGCACACTATGTAATTAAAATTGAATTGAAATGTGGACTCCCTTAATATATCTAGAGATTTAGATAGATCAAAAGCGCGCTCGCACGACGGTCCTCGATCGCCATCGATCGTTGTCGGACGCGCTCGCTGCAAAAGGTACTCGTAGTCTTAAATACACATGCCATACCTGGATATATCGGGCATACACACACGTAAATACAGTATACAGTTACAATCGACATATATATAAAATGTACATATACAAACATACGCGATTACCACCCAGTGGAACGTGCCGGAGTACTTTGCCCGACGAAGTTTCGTCGGAGTACTCGGCACAGTTGCAGCGCGCGATTCGCTGGGTCTGCAGTCCACTCGATCGCGGGTCCACCGGTAATGTTTGTCATAGCTGAGCCGTAGCCCACAGCTGCCGCCTGCACTGCACTGCGCTATGTACAGCACATGTTAATCTTAGTGATCGTGGTGTAATCCTTGGTCAGACACCTCGCCCCCCCTCGCACAACCCTCTTTTGCATCTCCGAAAGATTATCCGAAAGGAAAAAGCGCCTTCCATTATTTAAGTGACCCTCAAGCGAAACTCTTAATATATTTCTGACTATTAAATAAATTATATTATTGATTATCCCTTCTTATTAAGAATATGTAAGAATCATTTCGTTTTCTCCCCTTGCTGTCTTATGGATGAGACTCCCTAAATGTTTCTCTGACCAGGAATCACACCACAGTTGCATTATTATTCCTTTTATCTTTTTCTGATTTGCCAATTTTGATATTTACATATATCTTTTGACTGTTCGATGTTTACTCTCGTTTACTGGTTAGCGTGGCTGGAAATGCGTCCCGGTTGGTCCGACTCTAGGGGACCATCCTCGGCGTATCGGCAGCCTAATAAACATTATACATTACTCTATATCGGTGGTGCACAAAATGCTTGTGTATGTATATTTATGTTGTAACTAGATATTCATTATAAGATAGATCTCGTTCTATCGTCAGACACCTACAGCGAGCCACTGTCAATCATCAGGTCACAGAATTATGGAAATTACGGAACACAAATAAAAACCGCGAGTTAAAATGTTATTTAACTAAATATTTAATTATCAAGTGTGTCTCACAAACAAAGTTTGAAACAATCTCTGTTTGAAACAAAAGATTTGCCGTAAAGATCGAAGTTTTTCAAAATGAAATACGTATTTAGAGAGTGGTTCGCTGTAGCACGTGTCACACGTGTGTGTGTGTCCGAGGTATGTGCATATCAGGCGGTCAAGGACGCCAAGATGTACGCAAGAAAGCGTGCATGAAAAGGGTGGTGTGCGTGTGTGCGTAGAAGTCAGCTGGAGGTGGTCCCGAGGAACAGCACCGGCGGGGGTGGCCGTCCGATGAGCACCGCGAGCGCGGGGGGTAGTCTCGGTCGTGGGAGCAGGGCGCTGCATCTACAGCATCACCAGAGCTCGCTGTCGGCCCTCCACATGACGGCGAACCACACCGGCACCGTCGACAGACGCAGATCCAGCCTCAGGGTAACGTACCGTTTAGATTCAACGAGGTTCTGGTCTGCATACAAGCGCACCAGGAACTCGATGCCGCTCCCCGCCTCGCCTCTGCACTTCCCTTAACTCTTTCGAACGAGGGATATCGTGAATTCGATCTAATCGTTGTCGAGGTAATCATTTCTAAACGATAGCTTCTTTTGTTCAAACTTCTAAGCTCGACAAGTCGAGCTTGCGTATCCTATGCTTGTTTTTGTCTTTCATAAATACACATAAATTGCTTATATTGTATAACTATTACATTAAATTATAATTTAATTAATGAAACAACTAATTTTTGTAACTTAATTTTTTTATTTGGCCTGGAAAGAGATAAGGATAGTGCGAGATACATCTTTTAGAGAGTTATCTCTTGGCGAGTTGCTTCTTGAAGCCTATGCGCTTGTTTTTATCATGATCATTGCATCGTAGAAAATTTGATATTTAGAGAAATGATGTATATTTATGTGATAATCTTAATATTTCTCCATTAGGATTATATAAATGAATAGACTTCTTTTTTCTTTCATTCAGTCTTCAAAAGAAAACTTGGGAACGGTATACATCACACTCCGTTATAAAATCTAATCTTTTACTTGCAATGTGATAAAAATATTTATTCAGTTCTCTCATGCCAAGCTATATATTATAAACTATCAAGAAATATCTGTATTATTTCCTCGACATATCAATAATTAATTAGGTAAATTGTAATCAATACGGGTTAATATAAAATCGGTTATATGGCACAGACAAACACGTTGAAAAATGCATACTCATCAGAATTGATTCATTATTCCATTTTAAACGCAATCACATTTTATTGTGCAGTCATTTACTCCCGTTTCCACGCTGACTTTCACGCATCTCATCTGTGACTATTAGCTCTTTATTTTTATTAATTATTGGCACGACTGCATGGCATCGCTTAGTTAACGACGCTCGCATAACACTCTACAACGAAATATTCCCCCTTAAGAATCGTAATTGATCCTCGTCGAGGGAGAAACGAATAATCATTCCAAATTGTGGACGACAATGCTTTCAAAATTGCCTTAGAGTTCTTCAATTTTATTAGAAAATAAATAAGATAAAATATGTCTCGCAGTAAAGAATTCACGCATAAAATTATTATACAACATGTGTTACTTTTTAATATGTTAAGTAAAAAATATATTCTTTTATAAAAATATCAATTATATAGAATATAATTGATATTTTTTATATTAAATTATTACAATGTGTGTTTATATTAAAATATTACAGTGTATTTGTTAAAAGATAATATACTTAATTCGCTATATGAAAGAAAATTTTAGTTGTCCATATAGTCTGTTTAAAGTTTCACACGACGAGAGTCAATAACAGAATTTCACGCTGTGAGCTATGAGCTCGACCTAACGTTAATCATTGTCCCTGCATCCTGTGGATCGTCGCAGACCTGCAGTCTTCTTTACTTGAAAAAGGTTCGGTATTTATTACATATATATCTATTGTTTCTTCCTTTAAAATTCTTTATACATTGTTCTATATCATAGAACATATTCTTATTACGCCTATCGATTCGCTGCATCTTTGCGGATCGATCAATTGCAGCACGTTTTTGCAAAGTCTCCGATAATCGGCAATCTATGAAGATTAATTTCAATGTAATTATCAACGCCTAGATAATTTTTTAATATCAATTTAATTAATTTTTTTCTTGAATTTGAAGGAGATTTTGTAAAAATGTCTTTGCGAGGGCACATGAGTAAGCAATTGATCGTGACCAATTTTTAGCACTCTTAGAATCAATTCTTGTAATTTATCAAAATAATTGATTATTATGCGTTATAATCAAACTTTAAAATAATTTATTATTAATTTCGTATATAAGCATGTATCGCGACAATCATGAATGTCTCAATCGGTCGCAAACTCGTGCCCATATCCTCTCCTAGAAAAGTAAAGTAGGAGACCATCAGTATGGAAAATGTATCGGCATCGTGGAACGACGAAGCGTTTTTCTCGTATGAACGCTTCCTCGCTCGAGAAAGAAAATCCTCGGTCTTGGCGAAGCGGCAGAGGTATATGGAAAATTTCCAATTAACGCGATTAATTGATCAACTCTGTTCTCGGGGCGAGGCTTCGCTGAGATCCAGACGATTCCTAAGTATGGATCTCGATTTTGATATCGCACAGACCCTGAAATGCGAGCAAAGGAGTAATCGAACAAAAAGATCTGATTGTACAATAGACTCTGGAATAATCGAGTAATTATCGTTGTGCCCGGTCTGTCGAGCGCGAGACACTTGAACGTGCGAATACCGATCCATTGAATCAGTGTTAGAAAATCGTTCGCAAGGTAAAAGAGAAAAAGACTGATGGAGTACGAGCCTAAGCCTTGCAGCCGTATTATCCATAATTGTAGAAAATGATACAGATCGCGGAAACACCTCCTCCTTGTATTTAACCATCTACTTGTACACCTTGTTTTCGTCTTTATAATCCAATCAGATTGCGAGACAATCTGCCGCGCTGAGAAAAGGATATATACGTGTAAGAGAGAACAAGTTTGTCCGTTTTTCGTCATAAAAATAAATATTTAAAAAATCAAAGTTTATTAATTCATACTATTATATTTTATGTCTCTACGTAAATACCTATACTTTGTACTATTTACAAAGTTTTTAATGGAAGATTTATCAGATTAATAATTATTTTAATAATTAAATCGCAATTTAATCTATCGCTGCCATAGAAATTAGGTCATGACTGTTCTATATTCTGCAGCGCAATAAATAAATTGAGGATATCGGAGAAGGAAGCAATTAGCTAACAAAATATTCAAGGGTCTATCGAGTATGCGAATCTAATGCAGCTGCCGCGAAATTGCGCATCCCCTAATCCCGCGATTATACCCTATTCTCAGCGCCAAAGGTACACCGAACGTACGCGTTATGCCACACTGTATACACTGTATATAACGAGCATATACGTTAGCCAAACACGTGTCCTCCTCATGTATGTAAGCAGAGTGTCCCGTGTCTTCTAAAGGTACACCTTTATAGCGACTAGCGATTAAAATTATGCATTATGCAAAACTCGAATTACACGTAGCAGACGTACGTATTTATAGCGGGCCATTATTTATGACTGCAAAGGGGGCACCGCGGCGATCCGCGGTTGCCCGTCATAATCGATTGTGTAAATATAAACTGACGATATCAATGTGAAAATTCAGCGTGTGGATTCTTAATCGACCTTTTATTTCGTCCTTTTGCTAGTTGTCGTGGAGAAGCTCACAGGTATGCGCCATTAATATACATTCCAGTACGTACTTTTATCCGTGTAGTGTCCCCTCACACAGTCCCACTAATCCTGCTGACACACGTATCATTATTGTGAATGACGATCAGGACGAGCCTGCCGCTGCAAAATGACGCATAATAAAAACGGTGGGCCCTCCTCCTTGTCGTAGCACGTGCACCCTATCTACGTCTACTGCTTTTAATCATTTCTGCAAGAATCACTCTGCTACCCAGCGAATCCTGAATCTCTGTCTCATATTCGTTCATCCTCTCACGAGTCTCACGCTAGAAAATATTGCGAGTGTCATATGAAATTTAGATAGCGACATTTCACTCTCGCACGAACATTGCAAGTATAATAGCAAAAAGTTGCTTTACATTAACATGGATTAAATAATACTCACATTGAAATATTAGTGTTTGTTCTAAAATATGAAAGAAAGATCCAACTAGATTCTTGATAGTTCCAGCTACTATCTAAATTTCTACACTCTCATAGTTTCTTTTCATTCAACCTAGTAACGCAAAAATTCAAATGACTTATAAGAAATATTTATAAAAGATAATTAATTTTTCGCAATTAAGAAAATTTACCTTTTAGAAATTTTTTTAGAACATCATTCACTCTTTTGTGTTATCTAAATTAATTTTATTAACATGTAGGCATCTCGCGGTCGCGTTTGCTCGTAGCTTCGATCTCTCCGGAAAGAGTGATTCACCGCTTAAGCAGATCGTACAAGTCACAGTCCTTTTAATCGAGACACATCTTTTCGCAGGGATCCCTGAGCAGGGCGTTCGGTCTCCGGCCTAGAAGCGAGAAGGCGTCACCGTCATCGTCCTCAGACACCGGAAGTCTCGCCAGCCAATGCCAGTACATGAGCAGCAGTGTCCGCAGCAACTCGCCGCCGCCGCCGCAGCTTCCGCCGCGGCCGATGTCGACCGGCGGCGGTAAACGGCATCGGCGAGTGAAGAGCATCGGCGACATCGAGTACATAAGCTCGGCCGCGGTCAGCACCCCGGTCTGACAGGAGGGTAGGCCCCCTCATTCGGGGCCTTACCGCAGTCTGAGCGAACGCGGTTACTCCTCCTCCTCGTACTCCTCGTCCCAGTACGGCTCGTATTCGGGCTACAGCAACGTCCTGGCGCCCGGTGATCAGTACCAGCAGTACCAGCAACAGTCCGGCGGCAATTACTATCAGCAGCTGCAGGGCGGCTACTACTCGCCGCAGAGTTCCGGGCCCCCTTTCCCGGGTGTGCAGAGATACGGCAGTCTAGCAGAAGAGTCATGGTCGTCATGCTCCACCAAGGGAGACGGCCCGACGGGAGTCTCGAAGACTAATCCCAGGACTTATTTAGCTTAGCTTCTCGCCGCATTGAAGGCTCGTTGAACAGACAAGTTCGTTCGAGAGTAACACCACTGTGCGCACAACGCGATGTAATATCCTGAGAAAAGAATGTACATCCTTATGGTTTTAGATCTATACTTTACCTCTCCCTCGTTGCACGTGGATCCTCAAAGATGATTCAGTGAACAGCTTACGGCAAAGGAAAATCGCAGAAATATCATGTCACGCGCTTGTCAGGGCCAGATGTTAATCGATGCGATTTTGCATATTTCAAATGTGGCTCGCTGTATCAGATGCTGTACCTACATAATTCAGAGAGATAATTATCAACAAGCTACTAAAAATGTATCGCTAAATTTAAGATCCTGCAGAGCTTCTAATATTTCATGTTTTGACATAAGAAATGTTATCGAGGTGACCTGATCGATTTTACAATTAATTTGGTAAGGGAATCGCTGCGATCTCTGAATAATTATTATCAATAAACCGAAATGACTATACAAACTTGTTACATAATAACAGTAATAGACAATACGTTACCTGGACAATGGACCCTACCAAAATACGAAACAGTTTCGGGCACTTTACGATACGATTAAACCTAAAGTTCTAATGGGCGAGTAAACGTTGATGTCAGTTATCTCAGAGTTATTCTCAATTACAAAGTAATTATACGTCGTACAAATACTGGGCAGCATATCGTGATGTTAAGAGACATAAAAGAGTCTGACCAAATTTTATGAAACACATCGAGCTACTGACCGATATATACATATATATATATATATGGAAATAAATAAGATATAAAAAGAGGAGAGAGTTATAATTATGATCACAGGTAAGATTATAAATAAGAGAACTAATAATGAGAATTTTTTAGTTCAATTGATATGTATACTACGGTGACAATATCTCACAAACGATTCGCCGGTATAATTTTTTATTGCCATTATTGTGAACGGCATCCCTCTATCGAGATATGATTATAATTTAGATCGTAAACTCATTCCTATATGTAAGCTAGCATGAAAGAATCGTATCGTGAGTATTGTTAAAGAATATTTTCGCTTATGAATCGATCTTTATGAACGAATGAATGACTTCGAAAGCTTTAACGTGACATCAGCTGAAAAATGACGGCAACGGCGCGTTTTCGGTAGCCCTCGTGTACGTATGCATATAATACGTACGTTTATCTGTATTCTTACGTTATTTTCTATCGATGTGTACGTATGTGTGTGAGTTTCCTACAACCACTTATCTGGAAACTTTATCGGATAAGCTTGAAGCAACACATTCACTCAAGCTAAGTGTATTAGATACCATGAAGTTATAATGAATATTGAACAGAATCGCCTCACGAAGACACCCAGTCTTCCATTATATTCCATCATATTCAGCGGCACGGTAAAGTTGAATACAATTCCGTTCTTCGTTATTCTTGAACCGAAAGGAAAAATCGGAAAATTTAATTGTCTCTGCGACGAGTCCCTTCTTTATCGCATCGGCACACGAAAAGTCTCCAAGTACCTATCTTCAAGCTGCAATTTATGTAAAAGTTTAAAAAGAACTGCTCCCCAGATTGCAATTATGGATAATTTTTTGTTGCGTATCTATGATATAATTAATTTTGGCAATTATGCGATCATCGCGACGCGCATTTTGATAGAAAGAAACATAAACGAAACAAGTCGCAAGTCAGACGATTCAATCTAAGTGCCAGAAAGATCGAGTGTGCACCATAATTTGGCGCACTGCCGAAATATATTGGTTTTTTTTCGGCTTATTGTATCATTATATTAATACGTACAATCTCCCCAGTGTTCGTATATTACGCTCGCGCGGTCACAAGAGAAAAGAAAGACGATATTTTGCAGATAATGCATATTTAACGTGATATTTATTCGTGCATTACAATATTTACAATTATTGATATTTATGCGGCACCCGCGTGTTCGGTCGTCGAACTATTTGAATCTGCATTAATCGGAGAATGATCAGGACCACAGGATATATTTTATTGTTGGACTAGTATTGTCGTCGTTTTGCGAGACGGAAACGGCGAATTAATACGCTAGCTATCGTAACATACGTGTACCTAAGTAATTTATTTATATAAATTAATTTAGGTCTCTAATTTATTTGTATACAATATTATTGCGCAACGCGGCCAATACCTCGCTTGAGTGCGACAGAAACGTGTTCGCTTATGTATGTACATTGGTCGCAGCGCGCGATCACACATTTCAATACAAACCATTGTAAATGTGCTCAGTAACGTCTGTATATATTTGTGTGAACTGTATCTAAACACAGAAAAAGATTAAATAAACGATTGCCTTTACTCCTGCGCGACAGATTCTTCCGCGAAGTAATTATCTCGATATTTCTAATATATATATCATAATTTTTTTATTTATACAAAACCTATTATATAACATTGTAAGCGATGCGGAATCATATTCTTTGACAATGTTCTAATACACGTTTGTAGTATAATATATAAACATAGTAAAAAATAAGCTTAATATTAAATATATATTACAGTTCCTTTCTTAAATAAAATTTTTTATTTTTTTAAATATTAAATATTAAATTTTAAATATTAAAATACAAACAGATTCTGGATTAATACATTAATTTAAACAAATGCACAATATGCACAACATTCTGATGCTATGTCCAAAATATGACATATGAATGATAATATAAATAGCATCTCATAATTTAAATGTTTAGTTAAACAGAATGTTTTCGAAATTATATTCTTTTATCAGTATTTGTTATGTAATAAATACTGATAAAAGAGAGAATATAATTCCGAAAATATATTCACAATATATATTATTTCAATAGCATTTATATACTCTTCGTCGATGTCGTAAGAATTAATTGATATTTCCTTTATTTTTGTTTAGGTGTATGTGAAGATATCTAAACAAAATAAATTTCAATATTTATTAAGTGGTAGAGAGAGGAGAGAGAGAGATAGATAGATAGAGAGAGAGAGAGAGAGAGAGAGCTAAGCTGTATATAAAATTAAAACTTACCTGTTCGCTTTTTCTGCTAACTTGAGGTGTATCAGCTTTGTTTGAAGGTGTTTTTATACTTGAGTTGCGCTTATTTGGTATTCGATCTGTTTTTTGTGTTATCTTCGATCTGACATTCCTGACATCATGACTTAGCGATGCACTACGAGGTGTAGAGTCTATAGACGAAATGTTTATCGGAATCCCAGAAGCACTTCTAATTTTATTCAAAATCGGATGCCTTGAACTTCTTGCAAATGATCTTATCTTCGAACTCTTATTTGACGAGGTTTCTTTAACAGAATTTTTCCTTTCTGTCGGAGTTTTGTGGCGTAAATCATTACTATGCGGAGATAATTTTAAAGTACTTTTTTCGTTCATTGATTTTTCGATCACTGTTTTGCCAGAACCGTCAGTTCCAGAATCCGTTTTTTCTTCGATGATACGCTCGTTTGAATCTAGCTCATCAGATTTGTTTGTCTTCTTTGACGAAACTCCAGAATTTTGACCAATCTCCAATTTCTCGTCGGATAATTTCATCGTTGCGAATTTATCGTTTAAGTCAGTTTTATGTGCGAATTTCATTCTTAAACTTTTACTTCTTACAAGCCTTTCCGATTTCTCTATTGAACTCATCCTGAGTGTTGTTTGTTCAGGAGTTATATGCAGCGTCGTGTCGATTAACGTGGATTTATTGTATAATTGGCTTACTTTCATTGCTATAAGCGGAGTACTAAGCTGACTCGAAGTTTTTGACGTGACATTGACGGGAAGTGGTGTCGATGTATACATATAATTCGTAGGCGTTTCCAGAAATCTATCGGTACGCGATACATTAGAGCCTCTTCTAAAAACACTTACAGCTGTTTTATTAGTTATGAAAGGCGTAACACATATACCGTTATTCACGTTTGTTAATTCCTGTGAATTTTTCTCATTGTCTTGAATTTCTCCTACCTTTTTATTTTTAGCAGATAAAAGTGATGCTCGCATTGAGCTTTTCCTTACCGGTATACTTTTCTTTTTAGTACCTGTCTTTTTCTCAGGTTCAGTAGATACTGCAATAGGTGACTGATCCTCTTGCCAACGTCTGGCACGAAGTTTCTCCAATTTTGCAAATCGCGAATCGCAATCCTTCACTTCTATGTACATCATGTCCCAAAATCCGTGCAAGTCCGTAGAAGTTACCAACACGTCACCGTCATTTTTCTCGCAATTTCGTATTAAACGATAAAACTGTTCAAACTTCTTTTTAATTAACATGGATGTCTGTCCTACCGCTTGATTAATTAGATATCGAATATTTTCTTTGATGTCGTCTTGCGATTGAATTTCCGTCCATTCCTCGCAAAGCTTCTGAAGCCTATTTTTTTCTTCATTCCACACGCATTTAAAGTATTCGACAGTATATTTCTTCTCGATTGGTACGTCGGGATTCTCCAACACATCAGCGCCTGTTGTTGCAAGTTTATCAGTCAGCTCTGACGAGCCTGAAACCTGGAAAAAAATCAGAATTGTTCTGTTTATTTCTTTTTATATTATCTTAAGTATTTTTTTAACATTTTAGAAAAAATGTTAGATTTTTTGAACAATTTTCTTTTTAAATAAAAGAATATTTTTTATATTGCGGTAAAAGTATTTAATGGAAGTTCTAATGAATGGTGGAGTTTTTACGTTATTGTTATTTAATATTGACTTTACCATCGAAGTTGCTTGCTTTCTTTGTGAGGGATCTGTAGTTTCCTGCTCGTCTGACGACATTTTCAACGTAATTGCTTCTATAGAATCAGAATTACAACATGCTTCCTGGCCAGCGGTCTCTGTTAATTGATCGTGTGCGACCATCTTTTTTCCATTTAAGGTGCTGTCTTCTATATTTACGTCTCCAAATAATATATTGAAACACTTGGGCAATCCGGCAGGATTAAATTTATGATCAGGCGGAGCAAATGATTCCCGCCTGTCAGATTTTACTTTATCGTTCGAAGAAGTTTCTGTCGAAGAAGATTGTTTATTGACCGAAGATGCAAGCGGTTGTTGTTTTGCCGCCTTAGCTAATAGCCGCTTTTCAGTGGCTTTTGTGATTCTTTTTTTAACATTAGGATTTTTTTGTACTTGTGCAACTGTTTTTTTCTTTTCCTTAGGCGCGCATAAGGCTTTAGTCTCCGATACCGGAGAATAATAGTGATGTCGTACAATTCCAACTACGAACGGGGGTTTTTTTTGTGATTGTTGCTCCTTTCTTCTTTTTTGCTCGTTTTTCCATTTCAGTAATTTCGTTTTAGGTTCATCTGTAACATAAAGCGTTTTTTCGGAATAAATAAGAGAAAACTTTTTATATTCGATAAAGTAATTTGTATAAATATTTTATTGATATGTCTATTTCAATTATTTTAATAAATTTAAAACGCGTAATTTTTTACGTAACGAACACGTAAGCGCGTGCAGTATGATTGATTGCTCGATCTTTTTCATTGTTTGTGTTATAATTTACGTGCGTTGTTTCTTGATTTTAATACAGGGTGAATGCGAAATTGTAGTACAAGCGAAAACGAGGTGCCTTGTGCTAAAATAAATCGAAATTGTAGAATAATTTTTTGTATAAGGTTTTGTTTTCGAAATAAACGATTTTGAAAATCTATCAAAATAGTGTGCACTTGACTATGTCTCGATTAACGGA
This sequence comes from Leptothorax acervorum, assembly GCA_035220615.1. Classification (NCBI taxonomy): domain Eukaryota; kingdom Metazoa; phylum Arthropoda; class Insecta; order Hymenoptera; family Formicidae; genus Leptothorax; species Leptothorax acervorum. The sequence continues at coordinate 2,146,820 of JASTWQ010001258.1, read as the reverse complement.
TCGTGCTATATAGACTACTATATTTATATTTCTGTTCGCGTTTATTTTATTATGCAATGTCATGATTAATTACATTATTAGTCCTATATTATCTTGCTTAGCTATCGGTTTCTGCCAAGTTTTCGCAATGGCAAAATACAACACACACAATCCGGAGTATACTAAAATATAATTCTTGCTTTAGGAGCGGAGCCTGTGTCAGTAATGCATCCGCTGCAGCTCGCTTCTATAGACAGCATTATTCAAATCGGCATCCTGATAGACGAGTCGACGAGTGAAAGTGGCTCAAATCGTTTATTTTACTACAAACTTAGCAAAAACTGATAGCTAAGCAAGATAATAGGACCGATAGAAAAAGAATCATGACATTGCCGATGTCCACAAAATTAAACACAAACAGAAAGAGCAGTCTACAGCAAGATCCATTAATCGAGACATAATATCAAATGTATATGTACATGTATACTTGATAGATTTTCAAAATCGTTTATTTCGAAAACAAAGCCTTGTACGAAAAAATTATTCTTTTATAATTTTCACTTATTTTAATATGAGAAATATCACGTACTTTTTGTTCTCGCTACGATTTCGCACGCACCTCGTATTGTGGCTGAAGTAAAATTCCAAACGTATGTAAACAACAGAAAAAGTCGAGTTATTCTTTAACAATTAGTCGAGACATAATCACATGTATATATACATGTACTTGATAGATTTTTAAAATCGAAAACGAAGCCTTGTACGAAAAAATTATTCTTCTATATGTATAATTTTGACTTATTTTAATACGAGAAATCAGTCTTTGATGTTCTCGCTACGATTTCGCACGCGCACCTTATTGTATTGCGACTGAAGTAAAATTCCAAAGATATGTAAACAACAGAAAAAGTTCTTGACTTGCTGCCTACAGGCCTACACAGGTGAGTGAAATCTCAAACAAGCGGAACACGCGTTATTGGAAAATTGATAAATTTATCGCGCGGACAATTACATAACGATTGCGTTATCACGACTCACCGTTCTGCGATACCGTGGAGCATGGCGATCTCTCCTCTCGAATTTTCTCAAAATCATTCGTTCTGCGTTTCTTCCGTCTCTCCCGTTGTTCCTGAGCAAGGCTGACTTTGATCTTTTTCGCATCACCGAAGGTGGTCGGCGGCTTCTTATACTCTTTTTTAAGACTTTTATAATCCGACATTTCTTTCTTTTCTTAATTAACAATCGGCACTGGGTAACTTGGAGCTTCTCGAGAGAAATTTCCGTTAAATCAAACCGTGTTCCGTCGATTACGAAGCGATCCGCAAATGTTTACACCACAAGCGCGTTTGACCTACGCGAACCGTATGGTTGAATTATATTTGAAACCGATGGGCAAAGATGGTCGTACAGTGTTACCAACCAAGGTATAGTGGAATGGGCGTATTCAAAACGAAATGGCGACATTTTCCAGAAGCGGCCATCCTCTTTTTCCTCCCAGCGTTTAGGTGCACGTCTACTTCATCTCGAATGCAGGAAGTAACATAGTGCAAACGAAAAAAAAATTAGGAGATAACAGAAATAAATGGGAAAAAGAATGAGATAAAGATTTTATTTCTATTATTCAAATTCATTTGAATACCGTAGTCAATAATAGTCGAACACGATTGGTTCATGTCTGCAGATTCAACCGAACGGTTTCGAACACCATCCAAAAGCCGTTCAACCATTGGCTCATGAACATGTTAAATTCAATAGGTTTGTTCTCTGCAGCTGAACTGGTTGCACTAGTTTAGAGTTTTTTTTCCTTCTAATGTAGAGTAAAGAAGATAAACTCTGAACTGGCGCAGCCAGTTTAACCCACAGAGAACAAACCTAATGATAGAATTCGTTCAAGAACTGAAACGGACTTTCTGCAAAATCGGAGTACGATGGTGCAAATATGATTTCCAAGTATTCCAGGAGCAATGATGAGAGAAATCTACCCCTTGAATTATTATTTCAGCATCCATCCGTGCGGAGGGACAAACTCCTATCTTCCCCTCTATTAACCTAACGTCTCGCGTACATCTTGCAATCGATAGCTCTCGGCTTGCATCTTGCATCACGACTGAAAGGTCGTCGGTTAGGTCAAGTCTCATTCCTCATCAAACGTTCCGTGCGTACTGTCGCGCGTGTCAAGTTAGGTGAGCATATTCGGAGCAACGTCTGGCATATGTGTCAAAAAAAAAAGATTGCAGCTTTTCCTCGCGGTTTAAAATCGCGTTTCTGTTAAATTCGTTTGAGCGCATTCCTCGCACGCCTTGAGGAAATGTTGGTGTTACGTGCCGGTTCTATCGTCACGTATCGGAACTTCGTTAACACAAGGTCGTTAACAGTCATGATTTCGCTAACAGTGAGATCTTTCGACGTGTAACGTTGTTCTTAATGTAAACTGAACGTTTCCTGTTAGATCTTGATTTTTTTAGATATTGAACGGATCATGCGATGACCTTGACAAGGTCAAGGTGCGTCAACGGATATTCGCCGCGATTAATCGACAGTTAGCGTCAATTGAGCGTTAATCCTTAAATATCTGCAAGATACAATTTTATATAATTGTTTTCTAAGCAAGTTACATTTGGTAACTTGCTGTCATTTCCTGTGCAGCAAATGTTGCACTATGTTGCAACGTTTTTTTCTGACAGTTATCTTCTTTTGATCAAAAATTGTTAACTGTAATCGCGAATTTAATTTTGTCTGCATTTATTATATCTCTCTGTCATGACAGTTGTTGCAATTTGTACATGACAGTTGTTGCAATTTGTAACATCGAACGATCGTCATGTTATATCAAGAAATCATCCGATAATCGTACATTAAAGATTACATCTTTAGCGAAAGCGCGTTGGATAACATTACGGTTATTTTATAACACAAAGACGCGAGAAATAGAAGTGGGTTTTTATAAATGCCAGGCGCAATTTTTATTCTCAAAGAACCGAGACGTTTTGCTTATGATTTTCTTGCATTATTTTGTTGCAGTTCTCTAATCTCAGCAAGAAGTTTTACGACAGGCAATTGCATCAAAATGCCTATCAAAAGCATCAAGGCCCGTCAGATCTATGACTCCCGTGGAAACCCCACAGTAGAGGTAAATTATTGAATCTCGGAGACGTGTCTCTGATATATCTTATTGAATATTCTTTTCTTTTCTAATATTATTTGCTTTTCTAGGTTGATCTTGTCACCGAGCTTGGACTCTTCCGCGCAGCAGTACCATCCGGTGCGTCTACCGGCGTTCATGAAGCCTTGGAACTGAGGGATAATGATAAATCGAAATATCATGGAAAGTCCGTTTTTAAAGCTATAGAAAACGTAAACTCCATTATTGCTCCTGAACTGTTGAAGGTATCTTTCTGGCTTTCTGTGCGACATGCAAATGCCGATTATATTTATCGCGTAATATTTGACAGTTATCAATCGATTGATAAGAACAATTGACAAATGAGCTTTTATTCTCAAGGCCAACTTAGAAGTTACACAGCAAACGGATATCGATAACTTCATGCTGAAGCTGGACGGCACACCGAATAAATCCAAACTTGGAGCGAATGCAATTTTGGGTGTCTCTTTAGCAGTTTGCAAAGCTGGAGCTCAGAAAAAAGGCTTGCCTTTATACAAGTAAATATATTTGATGCAAATCGATCATTTTTACACAGAGAGAAAATTATGTCACATAAATTATAAGGAAATTATCATACGGAATGGACTTACTTTTTTTAACGGGTTGTTAGTTTTTATATTTTGGTGTAAAGATATTATATTTTTTTCAAAACTTTATGAGCAATCTTAGAGTAATTTTAAATAATCTAAGTAATAAACATTTTTATGTGTTTTTTAAAAATATAATAGGTAGGATATTACTTTCTTCCAAAAAATTCTAAGAAACTTTTATTTTTCAAGATAAAACGGCCTTTTCTTAAAATAAAATTGTTTTTTTTTTATATATTCTTTTCTGTAAAAATATAAAATATGTAAATGTATATATTTTTTTGTATTACAGATATATTGCTGAGTTGGCTGGCAATAACAATATCGTCTTACCAGTACCAGCATTCAATGTTATTAATGGTGGTTCTCATGCTGGCAACAAGCTGGCTATGCAAGAATTCATGATCTTGCCTACTGGTGCATCCAATTTCACAGAAGCGATGAAAATGGGCAGTGAAGTCTACCACCACTTGAAGGCAGGTATCAAGAAGAAGTTCGGCCTCGACGCTACGGCGGTCGGTGACGAGGGTGGCTTTGCACCAAACATCTTGGAAAACAAGGAAGCTCTTAACTTGATCATAAACGCTATTAAGGTAAATTGAAATATTTATGACTTGAATATATTTATTACTTTACGATAATCGTGCATGAACTCGTAATAATTTTGTTCTGACTTTGTAGACCGCTGGTTACGAAGGAAAGATCAAAATCGGCATGGACGTTGCCGCCTCCGAATTCCACAAAAATGGGAAGTACGACTTGGACTTTAAGAATGAGAACTCTGATCCGAGCACGTACCTGGAGCCAGAAGCGCTGAAGAACTTGTACTTGGAATTTGTCAAAGATTTCCCGATCGTATCGATAGAGGATCCCTTCGATCAGGATGGCTGGGATTCTTGGACGGCTTTGACCGCGGCTACTCCCATTCAAATCGTCGGTGACGATCTCACCGTCACGAATCCCGAGAGGTAACACACGAAATAAAAGCTCTATCTACTGTTGTCATTTTTAATTAAACTTGGTTTTGCAAAAAAATTAAACTAAATTTAATATGTTTATTGTACGCTGTTATTTTTTACAGAATTAAGACGGCTATTGAGAAGAAAGCTTGCAACTGTCTATTGTTAAAAGTCAATCAAATCGGTAGCGTGACCGAATCCATCAACGCTCATAAGCTCGCCAAGAGTAACGGCTGGGGTACCATGGTCTCTCATCGTTCTGGAGAGACGGAGGACACGTTTATCGCCGACTTGGTCGTTGGTCTCTCGACTGGCCAAATTAAGACGGGCGCGCCGTGCCGCTCGGAACGTTTGGCCAAGTACAATCAGATCTTGCGTATCGAGGAGGAGCTTGGCGCAGCCGCGAAATATGCCGGAGAGAAATTCCGCAACCCTCATGCTTAAATGATATAATCACAGTTCATTACCGCAAAATTTTAGCAGTTCCTAATATTATGTGAACCAATTTTTCATTTTTGTGATCATTTTAGATGCAGTGTAATTTGAAGACATACTATTCTTAACCCAGATAAACAATATTCATGATAAACGATGATCAATACACATCATGCTAATCAAGCACAATAATCGAGATTATGCCAAATATTACGCAGTTATCATTCTAGGAATCCATGGAAAGAAGACTATAGAGAGTAAAGATGTACAATATTATAGTTCTTCTTTCTCGTTTTATTAATTTATCAGGCATTTTCATTTTTACGAGATACAATGTTATAAAGAATTATATGATCCTGTCAACTGTACGCGTTTAGAAATAATATATCGATGAGAGATATATCGAAAAAATGAATACATTAAAAAATATTGTATAGTAATTATAGATATAAATATGTCTATATGTAACATATACAAAGAGAAAAACAGTCGAAAGGATAATAAAGTTTTATTCCAGTGTCAACGTGTGTTCAAAGTATCACATACAAAAATAACGATAGATTATAGTAAACTTTGTCCCCAAAACCATATCTGTAAAAATAAATCTAAAAAAGTTCAAATAAAGTTTAATTCGGTAAAAACTGGCCAATAATATATATAGAAACTCTTCACCACTCCCGCTGATTACAATCGGCTTTTCTCTGCGTTATATATTTTTCAAATTATTTATTATTTTATAAAAAATATAATTTAATATAATATTATAATAAAATACAATATAAAATTATAAAATATAATATAACACAACGTAAAATGTATATATAATTAAATATAATATAATATAATATATTACAATGCAAAATATGTATGGTATATAATAAAAATTGCTTAAATATATGTATAAGTTTGCAAAATATCTAATTAAATGAAAATTACACAAAGCGTGAAATAACATAAAATTCGGTTTTTTACAAGGCATACAATTATTACTGATACAGTCAATAAGCGACTATCAATTATGCGATATTTATCATTAATTTATCTTATCTCTTTAATTTATCTCCAATTTTATTATAATAAAAATAGGAATTATTTTTCCACGATCGTGAAATTAGATTATAATTGAATTGAGCTATAATCTTGCGTAATAAATTTAATTTAATATTCTCGTTATTTTGTATCATTATTATAGCATTAACGTTACTTTAAAAAATTCACACAAAAAATATACACGAGACACTGTCGTGTCTCTTGATTAATGAATAAAATCCTGCGTGAAGGTTTCCATTATATATTTCCATATTGATCCGCCGCTTCTTGTTGTCTGAATAAACGCATTTAATTTATTCAATATTTGCAATAAAATCAATCAAAAATTCTCTTATCAGAAGTTCTGTTTTATTCAAATATCAATTATAAAATATAAATAGAATCTCTCAAATAACGAATATAAAAATATATATACCTATAATTATTGTTCTACAATTTTTACTTATACATATCTAAGCGCACATTTTTCCGCATGACAACGCGATATTTTTACGGAAGTATCTTAAAATAATAAAAAATGTACAATTATGTCTAATATTAAAAATTATTGCAGTCACATATAAAACCCAATTACGTTTTGTTCTTATTTGTACTATGAGGGTAGAGGGATCAAACAATTTGATTCAGCTTTCGCAGGTACGTGTGTGCCCTTTGTCTTCGTCTGTGTTCTGGTTATCCATAGGAAGTTACTTTGCTGTAACAACACAATTATACATTCATCATACTGTCGCCATTTTAATAAGAGCTTGTTCCATTTCTTAATTAAATTTTCTTACTTGGAAGTATTCTTCAATCTCCTGAAGCGTACGATCCTTCGTTTCCGGTAAAGCAAGGTAAATGAAAATCGCTTCCAAAAGAGAGAAGATGCCGAAGATGATGAAAATTCCCGCTGTGCCAACTAGGCTACTTACCTAATTTAAAATATTTAATATATCTATATCGTTATATGTTATTTCGACAGATCAAGAAATATATAAAATATTTTAAATTAAAATTTGTATGACAGAAGGAGTAATGCACAAATTAATTTTTGAATCTTATAATACGATGTTTTACCCATGGGAAGCATTTGGTCATGAAGAACAGAAGTAGATTGAAGATGAAAAAGATGCATCCGCCACCAATGCCGCGAGCTCTCAGAGGCATCAGTTCGCCGGCCATCAGCCCAGGAAGTGTTAAGAGACCCACGGTGTTTGCACCGACGTAAACCAACAAGCATACAGCCAGCACGTAGACCTGAAATTATTTCTCAAGTTTATTAACACATCGGACAAATTGAAAAACGTAAAATAAGTAAAATTGATCGTAATACTCACGTCCACGGAAGATCCCCCCTTCCTGGCGATCAAGTATCCTGCGAGAATCAACGAGGCCAAGGACGTACCGACTGCCGAAACGATGCCTAAGGCACGTCTGCCCATTTTAAGTAACAAGACACAAGAGACGAGGGAGAAAATAAACCTGATAACTGCCGTCACCACAGCCGCCAAATAACTATCCACGCTGCCGTCGCCTACGAAAAACATGATAAAAATTTCTAATGCATTTTGTCTTATTATCTCATCTAGTTTAGATATTTTCACTATAAAGACTTTCGTACAGATGGAAATTAAGGTTTTGCCAAAGAATGATATTGAAACACTTTCTCACCCATGTCTTTGACCATGTCAACGGCATAAAAGACGATAATGTATGTTCCGCTGCTTAATTGGAGCGCGTTGAATACGTTGATAATAATCAATGGTTTCAACACGCCCGGATCGCGAATTGTAGATATTGTCGAGGAGATCTTCTCCGTAAACGAGGTATTTACAGGCTTTCTAGCGAGATCAGCTTTTATACTTGCATCCAGGAGCTCTATCTCCGTAATCATCTAATTAATTAAAACTATTTTAATCGTTTGTAACACTATTATGTCAGTTTCGTAATTTAGCTTGATAAAAATTTCTTGTATTGTTGAAATGAGAAAATTTAGAAACTCCTACCTGCTCAATATCGCCACCTCTGAGCCACAAAAGAGCTTTCTTAGCCTCGTCTGTTTTCTTTCGTCTAATGAGCCAGGCGGGACTCTCGGGTATCAAACAAAGAGCGATAAAAGCCATAGCAGGAAGTATAATAGCATAGAAGGCCACGATGTCCCAATTAAAAGAAGCGCCGAGAGCATAAACTAGCAGGATTCCGGCGCAGTACGAAGCGAACGAGCCAACCACTAGGAAGCCGCGGAGACCTGGATAAGCCGTTTCTCCTACCAGTACCTAACGAATTTACAAAACGTACAATTTAATTAAAAATAAAAAAATTATATTTAACTTTAATATGTGAACAGAACGAAATTTAAAGTAAAAGAGGAATTTCTGATTAATTTCATTATATCTAATAAATTAAATGCATTTATTTAGATAACAGAAAAAGCGGCAGATAATATATCTCTGTAGCAATACCGCAAGTTTTTGTTACTGCACTAGTAGCAAAAGTTAAATAGTGGAATAAGTTGAGAAATCGATCGATAAAATAAATAGTAAAAGTCAAACAGCGAACCAAATGGTAAAAGTTCATTCATGATCAGAAAGAAATTGAACCGATCAGAAGAAAGAAATTACATTAATGTTATTATGCGTTAAATGTTATTAAAAACTTGTCATGTCGAGCAATATTTTAATATAGAAATGTTACGATGGTAATGAATAAATTAAATAAAAGCGTGTGTAAATTGAATCGAATTTCAATATAAATTAGTTTTGTACAAAAAGATGCAGCGTTGATTTGCGTTCCACTTCGGAATCAATAGAAAATTCTTTTATCATAAATTTCGTATTATTCAAATATCAGTCATAAAATTTAAATAGAATTTGCACCTGTGCAGGCACCGCCATGAATCCTACGGACAAACCGCAGACGACTCTTCCTACTAAAATAGAAGTCACGCTTCTCGACAAACCGATGATCAACCAGCCTATTCCCAGAGGAATCACCGACAATTGAAGGCAACCTCGTCGACCGATCGAATCGAGAAGCGGTCCTGATAACAATGCGCCGATGGGAGTAGCCAGACTGTGAACTGAGGCTGCAAACATATAATTCGTCGCTTTAATAATTATATTGATAACCACATGTTCTATAAAGAAATATAAATACTCTATCTTATCCTATTTCCTAATATTCTCTTTAACGATCTTGATTCTTCTGTATTGTAGGTAGCGAAATAAGGAATTTAATGCGCTTTTCTCGTCCGTTTAGGAATTTGTGTGCCATAAAAAGTTAATGAAATTGTCTAAACGGAGTCTAAGCGCGACGTAAATGTAGATTTATGCGTTGATGAACGTATTAAACAGCACATAGATGCGGCCGATGGTAAAATTCTTACGAGCTTTGTTAAAACGTTATTGAACATCGCGCGGAACACGTACCTAACATAACAATTAACGGTCTATTTACGATAACATGTATATGTAAACTATTATTGGTATGAGCGTAGGATGCTTCTGTTTTAAATGTTAAAAGTTTAACTCGACAACGACAGGATAATCGCGTATTATCATCGCGTTACACGGTGCCTCGCGCAGGAAATAATGTACTGAAAATTTCTATCGATGCCGCGGGAAGAGCTGTTGAGTCGGATTACTCTTGCTATTATTCGAAGATTTAAAGGGGATAAGATTTTAAGTACATTGCTGCATACTTGAACAGAGACGATCATCAGCGTATATATTATATAAGCTCCGCGTTCTTGCCGGGAACGAGAAAAGTTAGCCCGTATCGTAAAAATTTACATTTTATAATTAGAAGAGTAATACACTCGGAAAGCCTCCAAAGTGATAACTATTTTTAACTTTTACTCCAGGAAGTAAAAACTTCGAATAACGCGATCGTATCGGTGATCTTGTTATTGATCCCTTATTGGTATTCGATACATCAACGAAATTGTCATTGCGGAATGCTCGTAGCATTAGCTAATTAATGCAAATTGCAATTCCACTTCTTCTGTCTCTGTAAGCTATCGACATTCTCCGTACATTCGCGGGGAATGCAATCAGTATCACACAGTGACGCGCTGTACATTGAGTTTGTCTTTTTATCGTGTTGCTTCCGCTTTAATGAAATTAAAGGGTTTCGTTACACATACCTTTGTTAGAGAAGGACAATTTTACAGTTATCCAAGTTTAATCAGAAAAACGCAAAACAGCTGCGAATTCACGACTCAAGAAAAAAAGTTGCTTAATGTATAGAAACACGAATGAAATTAATTTATCGTATAATTTATCGTGATTTACGATAAATTATACGATATTCATTTCATTATTGATTTAATATATTAATATATAGAGTTTTTAATTTCGTTTCATATTTATTACATTACACATAATTTTCCTCTTTAGATTTTAAAATAGATTTACAAATCATAGATTTAAGTCATTTTTATTATAAAGCTACAATTATATTTATTTAATGTATTGTATGTCTAATTTTTGATTAAAATCAATTTTCAGACGTCAAGAAACGTGCTGTTTTGTGACACGTGTAGGACCGATACATTAATAATACATGCGACTGTGACGAAATGTTTTAATGAGTTGACGCGACGACTTATGGGTGGTGGTGGATACTGAGGCGTCACCTCAAATGATTGAATAATGATTCTTGGGACTTCTAGGAATCATCGATCAACGAACATAATAAAAGATGCATGCAACTGTCAGGGACGATAGTTGTTCGTGATAGATGGCAAAATACATTCCGGACTGTAATGGCGAAATTACCTATGCGAAAGTCACCCACGGCAAACGGATCGCGATTTGACCTCGTATCATATTTCATGTATTTGTCAACAAATTTTCAACATGTGCGTGATTCATATTTTTAGATAAGCTCCTTTAAGTCCCATTCGATTGCCGTATGCGCGATCTGGACAGAAGCATGATGAAGAAGAGAGTTTTCGTGTCTGTACCTCGATCTCCAGTTTTAAAATAATTAAAAACTTAAAGACATCAAGTACTCTTGATAATTTTGACAGATAGTTTCATTATTAAACATTATTCTTTAATTAATCTTTATCTTCGCTGGATTGGTAGCTTACGACCCTCACTATATCGTTTTTTTTAAAGATATTTTATTGCTTCTTATGAACGTAAAGCGATATCGCGGATTCTTATGTGGCTTCGTGTAAATGCACGGCTTTTATAGTAGCGTACATCATCCGCCATTTGCAAACTGTAAAACGTATAATGCTGAGCGTCGCAAATTTTATGACGTGATAAAATATATTTTTGCGCCGTAAGTATAGTGATATAGCATATGTCGCGCATTTTGTGCAGACGCTGTTGTTTCTCGCCGTGTGCACTGTACATTTTAGGATGGTAAATGTATTTTGCGAAGCTCATGCGCGATATGCACGCGAGATAAATTAAAATATATAAAGAAAATTATTAAAATTTATATTCGGGCCGTTGCACTCGCTCTGCGGATTATAAAAGGATCGTTCGTCCGATAAAATAATTAAATAGCATTATGAAGGGTCGTACGATTTTCATGTGATCGTTTAATTATGACATTGCGCGTTATCAAGGCTCACATATGTGGGCTTCAAACAGTATAATCCTTCCTGCACGAACTTGGTCTTGACACTCATTGGTAAAGAGACAAATCCAATTATCCAATGAGACAGTATATAGGTCAGTTACAGAATGCGGTTCACAAATGATCGACGACGGTCGCTTCATTTGCGCGAGGGTCGTGATAGCGCAACCTTGAACCTGCTTGTTGGTTCTTGAACTCGCAAGGTCTGCGAGGAGATCTCTCTAATCTCACGCATAAAAATTACAAAATGTACAAAACACACGCACACTTCATTTCTCGATTCAATGTAAAACGTTCTATGATACGAACCCTTTTCAGAAACAAGATAGAGATTTATAAAAATTTATTTATTCAAAATTAAAAATTCCTACTTTGCAAAAAATGTTTAAGTATTTTCTAACTTATATATCTCTTTATTAAAAACAGAATCATTAAGCGAGCGATCTTACCTATCCAGGAGCCAGTTTCGCGATCCACATACAAGGTACTATTATTTTCTTCGGACAATTGCGGCAGCAAAACGGCGCTGTAACCAATGGGTATGCCGCCTCCCGTTGCCACCAATAATACTGCACCTGTTACTAAACACTTCAATCGACAAACAATTCAATCGTTAATCATTTGATTGTACTCGCCGCAATTGTTACGGCGCTATTACTTCGTGATATTTTATTCAACACAGTAAATTACCGAATAAGTGTACAACCGCAAAATATACTTCGATTAATATTTTAAAGTAAATTATCACTAAATACAGCTGTAAATCAAAATAATTAAAAATAAAAAAAATGTCATAAAGTGATCGATATGTGTAAGTTTGGATATGTAGTATTTGGATATGTGTAAGTTTTGCTGCGGTGAAAGATTAATGTTTTCAAAGTACATATGCTCTTCGACTCTTTTGCTGAGCTCTTTCGCAGAGGAACTGAAGTCGCGAGAAAGAACTTTGGAACAGTTCCCAAATAGATACACTGTCGTGTACAGGAGTAACTCCGAACTAATCGAAAAGAGGATAAGAAATCTGTGGTTGACAACCAGCCAGGATTTACTATCGCTTCGCTGCTCTCTTTCTATAAAACTTAAATCGCTATTATGTCACGTGGAATTTGTCTCGTTTCTGCAGTTCCATAGATTCTGACGTAAACTGCCGCAGGATATTTATGCGCCGCGTGCGACGCCCAAGGTAAAATACGCTTTAACAGAATTCTCGCTGCTCGAGATATGCGCAGATATGTATCTTGCAAAAAGCAACAAATAAACGCATCACGGACAAAGAATATAAGCAAGTGTATGAGCAGAGTCTTTCCCGAGAGAAGCGCAATTTTACTTGTTACAGTTACAACGAAACGCAATTTCCGTATTACAGAAACACTGAAAAGACACAATTTATGTTTCATAATAAATGTAACTGCGGTTATTTACTTATTGTTAGAATTTCGAATTTTATGTTTTGCTAATGGAATATTAGTTGTAATTCTATATTCAGCAGTTTTTTTTTTAAATAAGTTATATTGTTGTAGGTGATGCATTACGTTACATTTTTTATCGGGAAAGATAGAACGAGCAATAAGAAGAAAGCGCACGGGTGATGAAAAATGGTAGGTGTGTGTACTGTGTTTGGTACCTTTCTATCTATTTTTAAACAGAAAAATGTTCTGGCATTAATCCAAAATATCTCGCATCGTTGAGCATGCAGTGTGCCTCAGCTACGTTGCAAATTTCCTTTTGTGAAAAAGATACCAGTTTACATGTGAGTGATAGTAAACAAAAAAAAGAATTTAATTGTTACGCACGGTAATCTTTTGCAGTATTTTTCGATACGTTAAAAAATTTTCGGATTTCACGAAGTCCACTGTTGTATGCATTACGATTTAATGATTTGGTTTAATGATGTAACATGAAAGAAGATTATCTCAAATATAAGCAATTTTATAGAGTAGATATCTATTTTAATATATGTAATTATGTTATTGTAATTATATTATTACTTGCGCAAGAACTCCTTTCGAATTCGATGAATATTGCACAGTTGCTTCCTTCTCATTCAAAATGCTCTTTTCATTCTTGACATTGTTATTATTGTTATTATATTCGCCGTCTGATGGACTCTCGCTCACTGAATTGTAGCCCATCATGGCACGCCCTTCCTCGCTGTAACGATTTTAAAAGGTAAAAGTACATTTTCTAATTTATTTCGACGAGCACAATTTTTAGTTTGTTTCAAATTATCGTTACCTCGACTCGAGAGCCATATTGGATCAATTGAAACGCGATGGCTGAAATTCTCAAATATCTCCGATAATCAGTACCTCCGGTCGCGAGATGGGCGCGGCGTCTCAATCACTACATCTATCACCAACAAGTTCTGGTCACGTTTGGCACCGCAACCCTACTGCAGTTTCCGTTCCGCATTATATAAAGCCAGAAACTCTTGAGACTTTAATCCTGTCCTCTCTCAGAGAACATAAAAATATCTTCTAAACATAATAAATTGAGTTTACATGAGATCATTACATATGCATGCAAACCTGTTTTAAGATAAATGGCGATAATTTCTTAGCTACAATGCAAAAAATTTGTTACAGATATCTTATGATTACGTATGAAGTAGCAGCTTAATTTGAAACAGAGTTATACGAAAGGAACGTATATTAACTTAAAATAAAGTCCATTTCTTCTTCTAATGTTTTTAAAGAAACTTCCGTTTCTCTTTAAAAACTTCTCGTTTTCTTCTTTAGTTGCTGTAGTTATTTAGATATACAACATGTAAGTTATATTATAATGAAAATAATTTCAAACAGTAGAAATAAAATATTGTTATTTATCTAGTACTGTTATTTATCTCTTTGTCTCCATTTTGCAGTTGATTTATATCGAACTTATTTTCTATATGTAAAATCTTTTTTTTTCACGCTTTTTATAATGATTATTATGTTTGCTTACGTTTCCAATTTTCTTTTTTCAGCTTTGCAGGAAAGCATAAAAAACCTCGAGATCTCATCGAAGAGCTCTCTAGCTACTAGATTATGCGATATTTATGTATAATAATAATAATGTTATAACCAGAAAGATAGACTTTTTCTCGTATTCATTTGATGCAAATCTCCAATATCTTACATTATACTCGCATGCGTCAGAAATTTACGATATATCTTAATTTTTGACATTCAATTTTTGGCATTCATTAACTTCTTTATCTGACAGTATGTACATAATAATTGCGCACATTATCTTAATTGTTACATTATATTAACACTATTTGATAAAGTCAATGACGCTTGTGCCGATTACATGTTTGTAGCTTCTTTAACATAGAATAAATATTTATCCAAATTTTGCATACACCAAATAAGGTTACAAATTATTCGTAAGAATCATAAATTTCTCTTGAAGTTTAATTTATTGTACACTTAAATACATAATAATTTTAAATTTTTGCAAATATATTGAATTTTTAACAAAACAAGATTTTATTTGTACTCTTTTATATTATAGAAAGATTTATAAAAGTGCCATGAAAGTATGAAAACCGATAATTTCTTCTTCAAATACTGCGTTCGTTCTACACGATCGCGCGAATATCTTCCTTGGAGCTCTGTATGAAATGGAATGTATTTCGGAACTGAACGCAATACTTACAGAATGAACGAGTATCGGGGGAAAAATAGAAAAAAAAGAAGAGAAAACTTACGATCTAGTTCAACTTCCTTTCTCTGGTTTCCCGGCCGGGAAAGAAAGTCACGTGGAGCCACGACTTCACGCGCGGATCGTCTCATTCATCTCCCCGGCGAACATTGCACTCCCGTCTGCGGATCGTAATTCACCGCGGCGCAAAGCACTTTCGCAGAAACTTCGTTTCGTCCGGCCCGTCAGCCTCTCGCTACTTCGGGAACATCCGGATAGAAGCGAGACGCAATCCTCACTCGGCAATCTCGGCACAGTTGATCGTATCGCGTGTTACAAGAGGACTTTACGAAGAAATGCGAATTACACGAACCAGGGATAAGCGAATTGATTCCTCCCGTCACGATGACGAAGCCGAATTAAACGTAAGCGATATACCGCTGGTCACGCTACTGCACGAGTCTTGCTATATCGATTATAGTTATTCGTTAAGAGACAGAACCTGCGCGGGAATGCTCTGTGACTTTCAACTACCTAAGCTAATAGCCTTGGTTTGTGTATTTCCGGAGGTAATATAGCCTTTTAAATAATCGATCAAGTTGGAAGCGACGTCACCTTCAGCAACTGTCATCAAATCTATACACTTGTGTATGTGTGTGTGTGCGTGTGTGTGCTTAATGCTACACGTACAGTTAAGCTAAATAAACCTCGACAAACGAAGAGAAAAATCTTGATTTCTCTTTTCACGTTTTCACGTGTGAGCGCCTTAACGGAATATCTAATTTACATACTGGTAAATTAACACGTTATAATATAGCATTGCTGTTCTGCGAGCAGTTGTTTGCAACTCTTGACGAGGAGTAGGACTTTGATTTTGCTGTGGATTTTGCAACATGTGCAAGTTCTTCCGATAATGTCAAATCCGATCAAGTCTATGGCAATCGTTCAATAGATATGTAGGCCATTGCAGGCTCCATCGACCTTTGCTCTGATGCTTCTCGTTTTCTTCGGATTTAATGAGCACACTTTCACAACGTTTAAATCTGCACACTACTAATCATCGTTATAGTCTGCGACCAGATCGCTCGCAAATCCTTCACGAAGTGCTACTATAATATCGACACGGCCTCGGTTGCGTGACTTTTATCTCACGCACTTCAGGGATAATCATTCGACACCGTGGATATCTCTCTAATAATCGTTCTAGAAACTGATAATTCAAGAAACTGATAATTTTAGTACATAATATCGGCGAACAAATGTACACATAGACGAGTCTCGTAATATTATAGATCCGTCGACTAATACGCGCGGATAAGTATCGTGTCTAGCTCGCCTTACGCCGACTATACTGAATGAGACATCTGTTGAGGCTCGCTCTTATAGGCCGCTCACTTTGATTAGGCCCCTTTTTCGACGACGACCGGTGTCCGTAGTCCGCCATGGGGACCTTGGCTTGCTGACCTCTACGGGAAAATGCCTGGGGAATCTCTTTTCTCAATGAAGGTAATAAGTTGGAAGCTGGTTCGAGCGGAAGCGCTTCAAGTGGAGCACGATGCGTGCGTAAAAATAACAAATACTTTGATGTAACGTTACTGTTTCCAAGACGCGTGAGAGAATTCAGACGAACGAGCTGTTATTGATATTATTCTAACTTATATAATACTTGAAACTTTAATTCGTTATATAAGAAAGAGACAGTACCTATAATATTCTATTCTTCTCGCGTTCTTACAATTTAATATTTTTCATTAAATTTCAAAGTCTTCAGGTTTTCAACTTACACTCTATATCTAAATATATTAAAATTTTAAAATTTTATTCGATTATAAAACTATTTATCTGTTGTAGTGTGACGAAAACAAGATGTATTAAATAAAAGTTACATGATTATCAGAGTAACTTCGTTGGTTCAAACCACGCGATTAACTTTATCGGTCAAACTTTATGACGTACAGGCATTATCATGAATACTGCATATACAAGGCCGGTCTTAAGTATATAATCAGCTTGGTGATTTATGTGAAAAATATGTTGACGCAGCAAATAAACTTTTTACTGTTGTAACAATCTTTGTCGTATTACATAAACATCGTGAATGATACTAAAAAATTTTACTTACCAAAAATACTTTTACTAAATCCTTAATATCTTTACTATAATCTTTACTTTAGTATAGAAAACAAAATTTCTTCTCATAATCAATTCCGAATTTATTCTTGCTTGTGGTTTTTATGATATTATTTATTTATATCATCATAAATATGCTCATTTATTACACATAATATTTGTTATTTCCGAAACACACTTGCAATAATACGACAGATTATTTAACAATTTGATTTTGCTTCCACATGCATAATCTGTGATATTTTATTTGAGTTTCAGAAATGCGTAGGTACAATTAAGACGTATATTAAAAATTACGAGAAAATCTCTAACGATAATAAACAATGTCACAATTCCGTGAAAAATAACGGAGATTGATGAAAGTGTTTAAGCGCATTTCTCCCGACTAACGCTTGACGTTGCTTCAATGAGCTTTCGGCACCGAGATCGATTATTTGAATTAATTTATGTTAATTTAATTAAGTTAGTTATATTAAATTAGCTTGTCCCTTTATGGATTATCGTGTCCCTGTATAAGGAAAGAAATATTAATTAATGTCAGACTAATTAATCTCGTACAATGTTATGAAAGGTATTTAAGCTCCACACCAAGATCGGAGCCACGCGCGATGTCGGCTAAATGCGGATACTGTGTATTTCCCGCATCTATGCCGGATATACAAGAGGGTGGTTCCATGGATACCCCTCGTAATTATGGACCGCCGGCTATTTGGAAATTAATCGGGTCACCTGTGCTGCTCCTGTGCTGCTTCCAGTGACAATCAACCATAATTGCGATCACTGGCAATGGAATTATTTGAGAAATTGCTCGAGTTAACTGTTCCTCAATAAGATTGTGTTAAGCAAACAAGAATGGTTATATTGTAGTAATTATCGATTGTACTAAATTCGGATTTTTCAAAGAAAACTAAGAAATACCTGAACCTGAAGAGACCTTAACTTTATAGAAAATTAATTGCAAGAAGTTCTGCAGAATAGTAAGACGGAAGAAAGTAAAATCTATCATTATTTCTGGCACAGTTTATACGATCGATATATAGAACTTACATCTAAAGGGCAAGATAAATTGCTTTGCGAGGACGTTCCAATAGCGGAGAATGCGGACTGGCTAATTAAGCTTTCTTGTTCGATTTATGTTTTAGTCGATGCAGTGATCTAGAAGGGTTTGGAAATCAAAGTTAATTAACCGAGTCCACCGATATAATAATTACGATTAACTGTAATCAGTGAATTCAAGAAATTAAGGCGGAAAAAATCGCTTTTTACTTTATTGTATGGTTACAATACATTTACATGTGTAATTGTAATTATCTTGTAAATTCATGCCCGCATAATGAATGAATCACTAATTGCACGAACTGTTTAATTTTGTTTGCGTTTATTGTATGGAGAGAGATTACGAATCCGGGTCAAAACAAATCGCGTGCATAGTGTGGATAACGTACGTTATTGCTTAATAATGTGATGCTAATTATTCCGCTGTTTGTACGATATTGTATTGAAATTATGTCCTTTGATAAATGGTTCTTTGTACGGAAGCATTTAAATTATTAAAGCGAGAAATTATATACGCACGTTTTATCGCGTGTTTAAAACATTTAAAACGCGTGTTTCGTGTCGGCTATCTCACTCGCGATATTACAATGCAAAATAGTTTCGTATCTGTCATTGGACATTTGCAGTTCCGATAGACGCTCGACAATTGAATCTATAAGCGAGCCTCGAGTGGCCACTACCTTCAATTGTCAACTGCAGCTGACAGAAGGGCCGACACGGCGCGACGCTCATTCGAGCGAAGTGTCATCTTTATCGTGCCATCAAGAATCAGCCAGCGTGGTGCCGAACGTTTGCCCATTAATGTCTGGTAACCTTGACCCGATATTCAGACAACTCGTCGACAAGGCTAACGACTCGACCTGGGCGGATTAGATTGAGACTGCCTCGATATGTGCATACGTATGTGGCCGGCCCGGCCGTTTGTATTCATGCACAGTCGTTGATTCGCGGACTTACCGAGAGCTCTTCCTAGATTTATGGACCACAAAGTGGTCCAGGGTCGTGTATACATGCCGCTCACTGATGCAGACGAAAATGAAAGCCGCGATAACAATTACGACGATTTCATCGTGACTCCCTCAAGTGCAAATGTGCACGTCACGATCAAACGCGATTTTGATTCTTGTCGTCTACAATACGCGGAGTAAGAGCGGAGTAAGAAGTAAGAGTAGGCGTAAGCGAAATAAATCATTTTTGTTTCTTACTCTTACTTCAGCAGTACGCTTGTAAGCGTAAGGGCTAAAGTTGGAGTAAGAAATAAAAATAAATTATTTCGCTTACGCCTTTATTTTAGCTCCCTAACACTTAACTTCTCACTTCTTACGCCTACTCTTACTTCTTACTCCGCGTATTGTAGACGACGCTTTATTACCTTCGAGTTACTTCAATTATCGGGGCGACTGACCGTGTAAACTGCTATAACGCTTCGCTATTTTCAAACTTCAACAAAAAGTTTTGCTACTATATTGCTAAATTATAGCTGTCGCTGCAAAAAATGTTAGTTATCCATATTTTACTACTTTTTTTTTTTCTTTCATCTGACGTAGAATTAACGCTTGTGTGTTTTTCAATCTTTTTTATTTACTAATTTATACATGCAAAACACAAATTAATTTGTACATTCAATTTTTCATTATATTATCAATAACACTAATCTTTTTCTGTCCTTTTGCAAACAGTAGTATATCTGCGTGCATCAATGCATTGCACATTGCATTCACGCATTGCTCGGGACTGTGTAATGTGTGTCCGTATACGTATTTACATACGGTTTTTCAGGGCAAGCCGATCGTCATTCGTAACTGTTGGAGCTTAAGAGCTTAGATTAGATAGCAGGAAGCGACGTGTACCATTCTGCGGATCCTGCTCCTATATCTCTTACGACCGAACTAGCGCAAGGTCGGCAGCGGTTTCTTGTCAGAATCATCTTGCCAAGAGAAATTTCTGCTTCTTGCAGTCCATTTTTTTTTTCTCTGATCCCTTCTTTCATTTTAACTCGCTCGCTCTGACATATGCCAGATTACGCGTGAAGCTTTAACATATGTTCACTTTTATCACATGAAATTCTGAGTCAAAAATCGAAAAATAAAAAAATTGCTCGAGTAAAAATATAATGTAGTTAAAATTAAAATTGCAAGAACAAGATTTTGTATTATTTCCTTGTATGTACATTATTTATGTATATTCCGAGACTTAACTCGACAAAACATATTCTCTTTAAAGTTAAATAACTATGACATTTAATGTAAAAGCATACGAGAAAATAAATCCTAGTTTGCTGATTAAGAAGAAATAAATTCTCTTCGCTGCTGGCCTTGTATAAGAAACTAAAATTTATTTCTTTCTGTCAATTTTTATCATTGGATTACGAAACAAGTTTAAATGGCTGCAGGTCGGCACCTAGCATCTATTACTAAGCATGACGTGCGTTTTCCTCAATTTACGTCACGTAACATCCGTGAATGCAACGTCCGTGAAGATCCTGCTACGTCAGCGAAAAATATGTTTACAGATTATTAGATTTCCTTCCTTGGTAGCTATATTTATCATAAATCTGTCATGGGCTAAATATATACACGGAAAAAAAATAAAGTTACTTCAATTAAACGCAACGTCACGGGCTGCCACAAACATAAACAGTTAATTCAATTGGATATTATTTGAACGAAAACATCAGATAGTTGTTTTAATAATCCAAATATTCGGATCAAATAATATCCAATTGAATTAACTGTTTATGCTTGTGGCAGCCCGTGACGTAGACGTTTAACTGAAGCAACTGCATTTTTTTTCTGTGTACATATATAATATAATTTAATTTAGCGTGTATCAGCATTTAAGGGTATTAACAGTAGAAAAAACAAACTTGTCAAAGAAAATCCATATCTCCTTTTATCATAGATAAAAGGAATATATACATGTATATGCATGTACAACAACAACCTATATATAATTGCAGGCAGCACTGCTGTGAAAGAGATTAATCCCGAGCTTGCCATTCTAAACTTCTATAATTTCTCTCTTTCTGATGGTTCCTCTGCGCCAATGTTCCACATACATCGCGTATTCGCGAGCGCGCGGTATTATATTCGCATTTGTCATACATTTGCATAAACTATGAATAAATGCATCTGCATTAGTGTCTTAACGCAAGCGTCTATAATATCTCTAGCTGCACTCGGCACACTCGTACAAGATTTAATTAGAAAAATAACAGACAATGTGCCTCGTATGAGAAATGCGGATGAAAATTAAATCGCTAAATCATCTTCTTGCAGCTTTACGTATGAATATTAAAAGTAAAATAACATTTTCTCTGTTAGATAATTAAATAATATTAAATCACGAATGTATAGATATATTTGCGTGATTTATACACTCAATTTATTAATATATAAAAACAGTAATAATTTTACATTATACATTGCAAAATAATAATTGATGATAATTAATGGATTATAATAATTAAATTTGCATGTCCGATAGAAAGCATTTTCAGCAATCTGTTGAATAAGCATTTACAATTTTGCGTTATTTATTTTACGTTATCTTCTCATCTCTTTCTTATCATATATTTCATACGCGATCATATTATTAGACTTATTTACAGTGTATATTATCAATGAGCGTTATCACATCGTCTCCCTTATCTGTGCAATTAATCATGTACGCACAATACGAAATATTGAAGATATAGATCATCGATCCTCGAGATCGCGCGTTTGACAATGTCTAAATCTTTTCTTGATCACACAAGCATTACGAGCGTAACGGAAGTGTGATAACATGCAAATCCACGTTACTATATCATGCCACGTTCCGCAGTGCATTCCAATTGCCGCTTCCGTTTGGTTCCACGTGCCTCCGCGATCGTTTCGTTTCCCAGGACGTGTACTGGCGTGGAGCCAACGGGCGCGGGCGGGTTAGTCCGCAATCATATCGTTTGCGGAATATCAAATCATCCGGCAGTCTTCCTGCATCGAGACTCGCAATGCGTAAATCACGGTAAAGCGAGTTAAACGCGGTCCCAGGGGGATTTCGATACCCCAATCGATCGCTGACCCTCGCGGAGCAGACAGATTGTCGTCCGATATTACGTTCATTCGCGCAAGCTGCACGCTCCATAAACCATGTCCCCGAAACGCCGTAGAAGAAATCGTCATAAACAGCACTATAGGTACAATAAATCGCTATATAGGTAATAAATCCATAACGCCACCGTTGGCCATTTGTTCGCGCGAATCGCCCATAAAGTGTCAGTATAGTCTCGACAGATAAGGTGCATCCCCTATCGGGGCGATCTGGGGAGAAGGGGGGGGGGGGGGGGAGGACCGTGTGCTGGTCCATAAAACGTGTAATGATCGGACTCCAAGAGCGAGTGAGCGGCCCGCACGAGATACCGCCATCCATCACTACGGCTGACAATGCGTAAGAAATATCTGGAGTCGAGCGTGACGCGGCGAGAGATCGACCGAGGGGGACCACTGATAAATGGAACTGACATTCGCGGAGACATCCCCTAAAAAAGGGATATTCAGTGCGGACCACTTGCTGGCGACATCATCGATCTCTGCGGAAGGTCCGCAACGTGTCCGTAGTCGTCGGGAGGCGACCGGCTGCAACCGTTCTTAAGCACTTAGCGAACAACAGCGCGCGGATCGAGGATACGGGCGGAGGAGACGAGGAGCGCGTGGCCGAAGCGGAGCTTGAAAACGCGTTACACGGGGGCACGAAGGCAGGGTGATCGAGATCAGGTACGTGCTCGTATAACCTGTTCTAAATTCCGGCGACGAATTGCGATCCGAGATGAAACATATTTCCCGCGGAGTTCTTACGTGCTTGGAAATAGGAGCAGAAGCGCGGCTCGGGTTCTCGCGCTCGCGTCACAGACACCAAAAGGGTCCTCGCGAACGAAAAAAAAAAAAAAAAGGGGGAAAGAAGCGAAAGTACAGGAGAGCACTGATGGAGTGGGTAAACACTTCTTCCCGGGTGTACTTAGCGAAGACGGCACTTTTCGAGGAAAACGGAGCAGAGTGGGCGGGAAGACCTGGCGCGTTCGCCCCCGAGAGCGCTGAGTTTTCGAGGATAAAAAATCTCATGCGCTCGTCGCGTCATTACGTAATATCCTGTACGATTGACGCGGCCGGATCGTTCCTAAAACTGCGAAAGCCGATTAGACCTTAATCGAAAGTGACCCCAAGCCCGGGGAGGGGGGGGGGAGGGGGGAGGGCTAGAATTACATATTGTACGACGCGAGGAGAATGGCACTTCGTATGGCGCCGGACTCCTCGTAAAAAGGCAGACGCTCCGCACACAAAGGCGATAAATCCCGAATTGATGAACTGGCTAACGGATAAATCGAGAGCTATGCTATATGATAGCGTCCGGCCCAGTTGAGGGAGATCGCGCCTTGGTTGAGGCTTCATAGCTCTAATCCGCAAATAGAATCTCTAAATACAGTCTTCAAAGGAGGAGGTAGAAGCCGCTGGAAATTCGATTGCCACTCGAGCCGTGCAGATTGCGTCGCATCTGCGTGTTCGCTCGCATACGCGCGCATCTCGCGCGCGCAAAATGGAACAGCACGTAGATAAGACGCGTAAACTACGTCAACGAGGTATATATAATATATTTTCGGTTTGTCGGCTTACAATTACATGTGAATTTATGGTAACGAGAAATTCATGCGCCGCTTCGAACGTTCTCTCGTGGTTAAAGTCGCTGAATGTAGGAGCGAACTTGCGTCAATAAGGGTACACGGAACTTTTGCGAATTCTTATCAGTCCTTTACGCTTTTCCCTATTGATCATTTTGAGAGCTAGCCAGCAAGAACGTTTTAACTACGTGGGTTTAGACAAGGGGATACCTTATTGGCGCTTTGACGTCCTATGTAAACGTAATTAATCTAGTAGAACTTATTGAAACCTTCAAATGTAATTGAATTGAGATTCGTGCGTCTTAAATGTACGAGAAGAAAAGATGTAAAGAGACAAGAGGGGGGAGAATTTTAAAAGAATGCAAAAAAGAAGAATACGTTGAACAAATAAAGTAAAAGAAACAAATATTGAATTCGATAAAACCCCTGCATCCTTATCGGTTCCTTTATTTAGTCCCTTATTGTTGCTTGCTCGACTTCATCTTCTATCAAGGAAAAAGATTCTAAAAATGTCGAGCCGTATATGTACCGCAAAAGTCGGCAAAGTTATAATTTTAAATGGCCGTAACTCCTAATGACAACACGCTGTAAGGGTCGCAATTTCTGTTATTATCGTTTCGTATTCGATGACGTTGCAAAACATCAGACTTAAGTTCGCTGACACGAGAAAACGGAGGGATTTTCCACGTACCGAACAATGAGCCCAACAGAGTGATCCCACAGCGGTAATCCGAAAGTTCCCGAGATTCTGGCTTTCTTTATCCGGAATTAAACCGCGCCGCCGGAAATGGTAACGAGAAAACACGTCCCGATGATGGACAATGTAACTCGTCGGGTAGAACTGCAGGAAAATTATTTGCCAAACTCTGTCTCTCTCTCTCTCTCTCTCTAAAGCGCAGCAGAGTGAAATTTTTGCGGTCAACGTCCGAGTCGCGTCAAGCAAAATGCATTCTCAGTGTGCGTGTCGCAACGGCGCGTTGAAGTTTAACACTGCTGAAGTTTAACAAGGACTTTGGCGCTACGATAGAATCTTTAATTAAAGAACGATTTAATTCTCAATAAATCGTACTTCTCCTTTTTCGTTCTCGTCGGAGACGAAGCAGTTACACTTTGTCGAAAGTTCATCCAACGAATTACCGTAACTACAGATAATCACGCGCTTCGTATATTATACATCATTGACGACGAAGCCTCTCTATGCCGCACGGATTCCGCGTGCTTGTCCCTCTGCGTTTTCGCCAGATTAAATGTCGCCGCGACCGTGAGTGGACTATAACTATATCTCTTCTCCCCTCTCATGTTACGCAACCCCGAAGGTCCACTTTTTCTTCCTTTATTGACTGCCTTTCCACCTACGACCTTCGAAACCACTTATAACGCTACCCTTTATCAAGGGGAAAATCTATGCCATGATTACGCAAATGCGTGTGGCAGGATATAATTAATTTTAGTTCGATTAAACTAAAATTATACGTCATGTTGCACGAAATATCTAAAAGCTGCTGTATTCCAAAGGGCAGCTTTGAATAAAATTTCCCCAGTTGAATAAATACAAACTTTTATCTTTTTCACAGATTTAAAATTACATTTCGAAAATTGTAAATGCAGAATATCAGAGTTTATAAAAGTGATAATATTACGAAAAATTTGTCGATTGTTTTGCACGATTGCATATATTCAATAATTTGTAATAATCCTTCTTTTTCAAATTAATATCGGATTCTGCATCCCTCGTTACATTTTGTGATCAAATAGTGTTCTATAGAATAGAGCCAGCAGGCTTTGCCGACGGGTGAGGCTGTGAACCGCGGCTATACGCATTAACTTGATCTCACATCGCATTAGTAACATGAGCGATCGAATGTTTAACGAATACCGTTAAAAGCTACATGGGAACGTATCTGTTTTCAGCCGATCGGCAAATAGTATAATATTAATTTACGCTGAAAATAAGCTATTGCAAGACGAGTAAGTAGATCGGATAGGAACGATTATTAACGGGGATGCGAACGTTGGAATATTTAATCCATTTAAATTAATTAACGCACTCTCCCGCGTATTTTAAACTATGACATTTAGCGGCAATGTGCTTCTGTATAATCAAGAACGGTTATTACATTGCTATTGTGCGTCATATAAATGGGAAATACGTAAATTTATTATTGAATAGTTAATTATTTCCAACGTAAATTGATTTTTTTAATCCGAAATAGGATTATTTTCAACGTCACAGCTGAGATAGGGCTTTCACTAATACAAAAGTATCAAGTAAACTTTAGAACTCAATTTCTTCGCGTCGCTTTCTCCCTATAATTATTCAGGCCAGCTATTAGAAGAGATTTGGTTCAATTTAAAGCTTTTATTAATAATTTCCTCGATTTCCTTCTTTTTTTTTAATAAAAGACTTTTACTCCAAGTAAATGACCAAATAAAGCTAGTTTACAACTTGCA
This sequence comes from Leptothorax acervorum, assembly GCA_035220615.1. Classification (NCBI taxonomy): domain Eukaryota; kingdom Metazoa; phylum Arthropoda; class Insecta; order Hymenoptera; family Formicidae; genus Leptothorax; species Leptothorax acervorum. The sequence continues at coordinate 2,120,159 of JASTWQ010001258.1, read as the reverse complement.
TAAAAAATATTTTTTAGCACAATAAAATTTTGTACGTTCTATTAGTTGCGATAAACGTATACAGGAGTTGACTTTTAAAATGTTTTTCGACACAATGCACGTTATATTCGTCAGCAAAAAACGGAAACGATCAGTGTGTAGCGTCATTTTCTGCTTTTTTCCCGAAGAAAAACTACGCGATCATAAATCCGAGGGGCGTATTACAGTACTACGTGTCTGCAGTATGGCGCTATATTCCGCAATCTCGGCCACAAACTTTTAACAAGATATAAAAGGTGCCAACATGCCTTGGAAGATGGCTCTCGTCTTTTGCACAACTCAGAAATTGTGGCATAATTCCGTTCACACAGTCCTGATCGTTCTCTTTACCTCCGACTCGCGAAGAAAAAGTATTGTCATCCGGCGAACGCAATTTACGAGTTAAAACTTCACGGGTCGTATAACTTCCAACGCATCGGAACCGAGCAATGCGAGCGGCTCTCAAAGCACCTCTGCTGCTTCAAAAGAAATTCTCATGCCTTCCTCGATAAACGTATTGAAACAGCAATCGATATGGAATCTATAAACGATATGCTTGTAGAAAACCATATTATATAATAATAAAATATTAGAACTTTTAGTCGTGCCTGCGAAACGATGGAATCGAAGTGAAATAAAATGTTTACACCTTTTGATAACGATACGAATTGATCATTATAAATATAATAAATTTAATTCCTTTGTTCTTATAAGAGCAGTAGCCAAAGCAGATAATAATCTCTACCAAAGTCATCCACAACTTAATTAAGGAGTCTCTGCCAGAAACCAGTGGGAGTGTCTGACGAAATCCGGACGCTAACGAGCTAACGTAACGACGTGACGATTAACTGAATTGCCGCACAGCGGAGCATAAATAAATGACATAGGTATATGTATAAGTTTTGAATTCTTCAGACTTTTATTTGAACAATTTATATGAAAAATTCTTAGCATCTTCTTTTAGGATTTTTTTTCTTCCAAATGAAACAAAGTAAATGAAATAATGTAAAAAACATGCTCGGGCAAATCCTTATATATCGCATCCAATCAACCTTTTCACATCCAATTTCTATCTCGCTTCAACGCCACTTTCTTTAAATAGTTAGAGTGCTCCACTTAAAGCTCACCACAGAATGACGTCAAAAGTAGGATAAAAGTGGTACAAGAAATTTTACCACAAATTTAGGGTTTGTAACTGAACGTTTGACATAAAAAAAAAGCCCGTGAACGCTACGTCCGGAAAGTAATTCTCTGGAAACGTTAGAAAAGATTTTGCATACCAAGATCACAAACGCTATATAGAAAACCGTAAGCACCATTTACAGAATTGCCGACTTGGATAATGGATTTTAATATTTAAAAGTTAAAAGCAAGTACGCTGGGACAGTTTCCCTTACTCCATCTGTCTGAAACGTCATCCAGATTAAATCTCGGACTTTTACGTTTTATATGCGGCTTCCCAGTACCGAGGGTTAAGTATTTCGTACATCGTATACCTCGGGGAATTTATGTCTTCGGTGTGCAAAACCACCGCCACATATCTTCGTGATATCCCGTCGGCTTTTTACAGACCGTCGATCGTAAGAAAGAGCAAAACGGATCCCCGAAGACGTCGTTGAGAACACCGGCTTCGGGTTGGGTGTTTCTCCGTTTTTTCTCTGTCTTTTTCCCTCTTTCGTGGAAATTCTTTCGTCAGCATCGCCCGCACGGTTCCACCTTATATCGTTCAGCTCGCTCGAAGGCAGGCATCCTCCGGTTTTTCGGCCGGACATGTCCGGTGTCACGCGACCGTGAAAATAAACGTGGGAATTCACCGGAAGAGAGAGACGGACACCAATGTAACGGAAGGCGCGGAAGATGGAAAAATGCAATAGTCTGGATTGCAAGCGATACCTGACCGGAAATTCGGCGAAAGTATACGGAAGATGCATTTGACGTCTTAAAAAATATAAGGGAAATATAGAAGGTAGAACTGATGAGTATAACAAGCAGCTGTATGGTTTTGTCGGCTGTGAAATATCTCACGATATTGTACATAACATATCGGAAGCAATATATTTAACCCTCGTACTACTTATCGCATGTGAAATAATGTCAAGGTGGGACGTCGTGTCCTTGAATTGAATCATCCTCAATAATCTTTAAAAGGAGGGCACTTCATCGTCACCGTCACCGCCGCGTCGTCGTAATGCTCGACCTTCATAAATCATATCTATTTCAATGTCAAAAACAGAGCCTTAGATTGTATCCCTCTGTCATCCCCGTTAACTCCCCTAATTGCGTAATACAGCGTGGAGGACTTCGGATTAAACGGAGCCCATTTTACATTTATTTACGGCAATACAAATTTTACGAGCCTTTCGTTATATGCTTATTTCAGTTTCATTGCTCTTTGACTGCATTGAATTATTCGAACTGCAACGTAGAAGTGTATGAATAAAATTTGTTTCATATGTAAATCACGAGTAGCTGCTACAAGATATTACATAACTATATAATATGTATATATATTGTTGCAACAAAAACTTGATATCTGCAGCTACGTATTATGAAAATATCGGAGATTAAGAGATCCTTAGATATGAAAGAATAATAATTCCGAGAAAGAAATAATTTTCGAAATTTTAGTTGTAATGGATCTATTTAAAAAACCAGCTGCGAAATAATATTAAAAATAGATATTTATTTTATACGCTAACAATCAATCGTAATACAACAAAAACTGACAATGAGAAGTTTACGTATCTTCTAGTTTCTGGTTCTTTCTACTAGTTCTGTCGAAAGTTCTCAAAGTTAGTAAAATGCACCACATCTGGCAAAAACGCTGACTTACCTTCCAGAAAGTGGAATCTTCTGGGACACCTTCTTTGCAGTCGCAGTTTTGCGTCTTGTCGCAAATGTCTCCATGAAACTTTTGATAGCTGCCATAGCGGACTCTTACCGCATTTCTCCATGAGCCCCTCATCTCGAAATCTTCCGAGTTCACCTGCCTTCGCCTATAGGTACTTCATTTTATTCTCTCACTTCCTCTAGCTGGAGAGGCAAACCACGACGGTGAAATAGTTGCCCTAGTTTCAGGTTCGTCCAAGTACGATGAGAAAAAGCAACAATCTTAAGTAGAACGTGCCAATGCTGGTTCAGGATATTTAAGCCCACGCGATCCTGCGATCCCTCGATCCTTCCTGAGTCACGTGCGATTCGAAGCACATGGAAGTCCCATGATTGACCCATCCGTTAAAAGTCTAAAATAGCTTCACAGTGACTGGCAAAAAAAATTAATAATGCATATAACATTATTTCTTCCGTAAAATGACAAGATAGAATTTTTTATTAACAACGTTCCTGAGGAAAATAGAAATAATTAATACAAAAATTTAATTAAGCAATTTTAGATTATGAGGCAAAATAAGGAATGTAAGCTACTGCACTTTCTAAATACCTATGCAAAGATCTTATCAGCTATTTCGTTACGGACTCAGATTACGAATTCTTAAGCGCTTGCTCAATAGGGAGGAATTTCCACGAAAATGTTAACTAAGAGTAACCATACGATGTGTTATTATTAGCCTGTGTCATCTTGCTAAACGCGAAAAATGTGAAGTATTTATATTTCCTGAGATAAATAAATGGAGATCTTCAGATAAAATGACTCTAGAAACGTACTCAAGCCAAATGCGTCATTATTATAATGAGAAAACTTTAGGTAACAGTAATAAAAAAAGAAAATATATTAATCTTTATGATGTGTAATAATGCCGTCATTTTGACCAGAATAGAAATATTGATTTAGTTCTAGTTCAGACGATATAGCCACACTTCTCCTGCATAAGATAATTCTTGATTTTTGCATTTCAGATACTTAGAACAGCTAGAATCATTTACTCCGTCCATAAGCGTTTTTTTTTGCGACTTCCTAGTGACCAGGATATAACATCAAAAAGAAGAGCGTTTTTGCTAGAAAATAAAAATATATTCTCAAAATAAGGCTAAAAGAACATGTAAAGTTTAACGTTATTCGCTTTTTTCATTTCCCTACAAAAAATTCCTGAAAAATACCCTTTTTTACGACCTTTTAAACCAGAAACCTTGCATTTAAACCTCTTAAGAATCAAGCGGTCAAGACGTTTTCTTACAGTAAAACGATATAGACTTTTTATCAGTGAGACGATCTATTGGAGAGTGTTGGAGTGATTCTGCACAACGATAGTCTGCGGTCCGAGTTGTTATTTTCCGCGTTACGGTACAGTGGACTTTCCGAGACTTTTTTTCCGATCGAAGAGCTGATATCTGTTCGTCTTTCTCTTCGCAATCGATCACTTGATTGCGTCCAAGCGCGTCTAGGATGTTGCGTCAGACCTTTGTGTTTGAAATATATTTATTCGTGAAAGAACGCTAAACGACGTTCTTGGCTTCTCTTATTCTTCTGCCCTTCTTGGAACATCCCTTCGCACTCCTGACAACCCTGTGTTTAAGAAGTCTTGTCTTAATAGCCAATACTCTTACAGTCTATATTTATATATTATTATATTTGTATAAGACCAATATTTCTTTTGTACATCAACGTTGGTGTCCATAAAAAGCATAATCGCTGAACGCACGGAAGTAACGAAAATAAAGGTTTCGCAGATAGCGAAAATGCACTGATGAATCATATTTTTGTTAGTCACGCACAACAACACGATGGTGAGAGGATACTTCGCAAGAGAAACCAGAAAAGGTATGACGAATTAAAAGTATGAAAAAACGCTCATGTTCTATGCATAGTTTAGACAGAGATATTGACGTTTAGCCGATAATATTGATAGATCATATTAAACAGTTTGAGTTGCTTGTTTCCTTCGCGCTCAATCAGTTTAGCGCGATTATAAAGGTAATCCAATACGTTGACGTCCGATCAATATCAAAATATCATGGTAAGTATAACATGGAGAAACAACTGACAGTTGACAATCAAGCCGCATTATATGTGGATTAAAATATGAAAAGAGACAAATAACAAAGAAATAATAGTTTGAAATAAATAACCTGTAATGTAAAACTAAAATGTAATAAAACTAAACGAATTATAGGAGACTATAAAACCTATTAAATAAGTATAGAACTGTTAAATGTAGTAGAAGCAAGAAAATTCCTGAGTTCTTGAATTTTGAATTTTGAGGAGTTGGATGAGAAGGCTCCTGGAGTGGAAGATTCTTACTTGGTCCGTGCCCCTTTAAAAATCGAGAGGTTTAAGGATAACGAGGCTCATCACGTGCGATAATCATCGTACAATAAAGAGCGCAATGCGGCCCAGGATATTCTGAAATAGAAGGCTTTTACGAAAATTTCCGGTTAGCGAAAGAGCCATACTGATTTCGCGAAGCCCCGTGCATTTCGCTCGCCGCAATTGCACTTTATCGTAGCGGTAGCCGCTGGGCAATCTTCTCTTGAGCTCGCGAAAGCACGGGCTCATTTTTCTGGTGTGTCGTTTCGTTTCTCTTAAAAATAACAATAGGGATAGGATAACATATGGAATTAATTTACTGGGGCGATTGACGTTCAAATATCGTCACAATAACGACACATGAGAAACTTTTATGAGCTTTTATTAAATAAATATTCTCTATTAAAAACATTTATTGCAATATCATTTCAAATAATATTTATTGTAAAAAAGTCATTCGCTAACATATTCACAAAACTATCTTCTACATATAGTCCGAAGGTTATACGACTAGAAAACTTATACGAACCAACGCATACAATAATATAAATTATAAGAAATCGGAGTTGGTTAACGTCAATCGATTATAATTGGAGTTTTATAATTATATAAATAACAAACTCCTTAAAATATAAGTAATTAAATATATATGTTTTAACAAGGTACATAATTTATTAGCATTAACTTGTTTAATAAACGCTCCTTCTCTGAACTATTTGTCCACTTCGCAAATCGTTTATGATGATCCAATCTTCTTAACCACACATCATACTTTTAAATCATATCCCACAAGTCTAACATTATTATTCTTACTCATATATGGTTCTTTGATATTGTACTCCTCTTCAAACACTTCAAATTCTACGCAACGATAAATATAAGAGAAAATCTGTTATAAAAGTGTCCGATATTTTCGTAAGATTTTACAAAATACCGCAAGAATTTTCCGGAGTAAGTGCAACATTCAACAATACTTTCATTACTATTAAAATTATTTGGCAATTTCTATATTTAAAGTAAATATAGGACCTTGTGTCAAACGAGTATTTAACAAAATAAATGCAATGCTTCGTTTCTATGGAAAAAAAGAGTGACGTACATAAATTGCGTGTCATAAATATTTATCGGACATCCATGAAAAATACGCGTACTTTTAGAATTCTCGAATTTTTTTGATTGAAACAGTCTGAATCGTCGAAAGTACGAACGTTTGAGATGTGAAGTCATGAAGTTAACGCGTAATCTAGGAATAGTCTTCACTATTAATATTTTATAGTCTTGAAATTTAAAGCTTACATTTGGTCTGAATGTGTCTACATATACGTATATATATGTATAATTACTCTACGATATTCTCATTATCGGCTAATTAAGAGAAGGGTCCCCTTGTTAATAAATTTTGATCTGAGGGATCACGAGAGAGCTATATAACTGCGTTTAATACTGCTTCCATAAAGTTTACAATTTCCATAATATAGAGATAACAGAGATTCTGATCACGAGAAATAGTATTTTATTTTACATGAAAGAAAGAAGATCACATGTTTATATTATTTAATAGTCATAACCAATCGTTTGGAACAATATCAGTATTGACTACTGTAGATGAGGTACGTTTTTCGCGTAGATTAATATGTATTATTGAGCCGAGCGCTTTAATTACATAGTGATACAATTACGTCAGAAGGGGAAAATAAAATGATAATTTCGTCGGCAAAGAGATTCGCACTCCCGCTTTTATGTATAAATACGCGCGAGAAAATATTACAGTAATATCTTGTTTTATTGAAGGCCGCTTTCCGCCGCGTAGGATTAAAGTGTTGATTTCTCGCTTTTTACACGGTGACTTCGTTGCACTTTTAATTAAAGCATCAAATAGCAGACAGGGGCCTTTAATAAATAGAGAGATGTTCGCATTGAGTTATCTAGTTAACATCTCTGTATTTCAATTCGCTTTTAATTATCTTTTAGCGTAAAATTTCAAATTGAAGGGTGATTAATGTACCGACGGCTCAATGAGATCATCTCTTTAGTTTCGTGGGCTACAAACACGTGTACAATCTACGAATCTCGCTAAGAGCTCTCTAGCACCGAACGCAGTATAGTCGCGTATCATACACCTTCCAATGTCGAAGGAACTAGATACTAAGAATAATCTCATCAGTAACTGCCTGTCTTATCCCAACAGATAAAAATATGTAGGCTCTCCGAAAATATCTGACATTAGTTCTCGCATATGTATGTATATGTATGTACCATGTAAATCTATTAATTATTCAAAATAGGTAATTATTTCATTATATCGTTACGGATATTCGGTGGATATGACGGCGAATATTATTATAGTTTTTTTCTGTGGCTTTAGAATAGTATATGCTTTGAACGCTTTTGTACTTTACGACAGCATTAATCGCGAAGAATTATGACACACTCGCCAAAACGAGAAGCGCAATCAAACCCATTATGCGATAATGAAATTTTAATGACCGTTACGATCGTTAAATGTAAACGTACGGTCGTTTATGCGCGGACTACGTATCGCGTTTCGTACATCGGTCGGCCACAAAGCTCAATTAACGAGCCGACCGATACATTCGATATCAATCCATTCAGCATTAGCTAAATTAATAGGCTCTGTATAATGATGTTTAATTGAATTGCAAGAAAAAAATGTGCATTCGATGGACTGTATTAGAGCGACAGACTGTTTTCCACGAGTGAAAATTTTAAATAATAATCCCTGAGAGCATGTGCCGTTCTCTTCCTTGTGCTGATGCTCGATGGCGTTGACAGGTTCTACAGATCGAACGATCGAGCGCGCAGTTGCGTTTAACCAATTTACGCTGCCTCATGTGTGCAGACAATTTGCGAGAGCCCGTACGTCTACAACAAGAGGAGATGCTACGCGAGACCTCATCTCTCCGAAGAATAGAGTAATTTCTACGGTTCGCTCCCCTACAACGGATTACAGTCTGAGAGGAAAATAGAAAGAGAAGAAAAAAGTCTCCGTCTATAATTATGGCTATGATAGATAAGGATAGAGAGAGAGAGAGAGGGAAAGAGAGAGAGAGACCACAATTGGATAGGAGTGAATAAAGTTGGTCGATCGATTACTTTTCCGTAGGATTGATTATACGCCGCCCGCTCGTCAGACCCCTGCTGCGATTAAGGATTGTTAATTAAAAATTCCGGGCCGCCCGAATAAACGCGTCAATGTGAAACGATTTACCAATGCTCGCAAAATGCGCGCTTTCTCGCCGTATTTGTCCGTTTTACTATGGCTACGCGGCTATGTTCGCAATACATCCGTCGCGTTCTACGGTTTCATTGTTCGGCTAGCGAAACTCTCGAATATACCATTAACGAATCGTCGAGTAACGAAGGGAAATTCAACGGCGCTCCCCTGGGCGAATTCGTCGAAATTCCCGTCATGTATCATTCATGAGGCCGACCGAATCGAGGCGCGGTAGGTAATTTCGTTATTACATTTAGCCCGCGGCAAAAGAGAAAGAAAAAAAAAAGACAAAAAAGAAAAAGAAAAAGGGGTATAACCGCGCTGGAAAAATGCTCTTCAATGTCCGCCCTCCTGTTGCATGCCCACGCGACACGCCTTTAATTTCTGGAGAGTACCCGACGCGCACCTTAATTTTGCACGTGCAGGAAATAGACGCGAAATATTTCTCTGACCGAGAACCAGATCGTTCTCCATCTGTGTGCGAAGTGAACGAGCGAGAGCGAAGCGACGTTTATGGCGCAAAGAGAGAAATGAAGGCAAGCATAGTCATTTCTAAATCGCATAACGTTCAAATAGAGCGATTAGTTATCGCGCTCTGCTTTGACGTTTCGATAAGGGCTATTCGATAAGGACCGTTCGATAAGGTGCTCAGGGCTGTGGTATATTTTTTTCAGGAGAATCCACAAAAGAATACAAGAAATATAAGCGATAAAGGTGTGGCATCGAGAAGCAAAAGCGATTACGAAAGGATTTCACAGCCGTATATTTCGTCCAAGGTAAGAACAACCGGACCATCGGTCACGGAATCAACGTCGCCGTCTTCTTCGCGCGTTTCCCAGACTCCGGTAAGAAGCGGCGATTAAACGCACGTCGCTTTGTATCCGAGCACGACGTCGGACGTTTTGCTGCAGGATGGACGATCGATGTGATGCACGGAGTTGTTTCTCTCTCTGATAGTGCTGCATTTCACCAGGCTGTCCTGCCGGTTGTCCACGTTATTGACGCTGCCGCGTAGATCTCTGCGCGACGACGATTTTCCGAGTGTCTCGATTCTGTCGACGTTACTGACGCTCAACCGCTTGTCCCTTTGCAGGGAACTCCTGCTATAACCCGGCGACTCCTCGTCCCTCTCCAGGAAGTTGCACACGCTGACGCGTCTCTCCCGCAGCAGGGACTTGCCGGGCGGAAACGTGGGCCTCGCCAGCACGTCCATTCTGTCGAAGTGACATATGCTGTTGACGCGATCGCGCTGAATCGGTCTCGCCAGAACGTCCGCCCGGTCGAACTGGCAGATACTCATGCCGCGGTCGCGCTGCAACGTCGGTCTCGCCAGGACGTCCGTCCGGTCGAAGTGGCAGATGCTCATGCCGCGGTCCCTCTGCAGCGGCCTGGCCAGGACGTCCGTCCTGTCGAAGTGACAGATACTCATGCCGCGCTCCCGCTGCAGCGTCGGCCTCGCCAGGACGTCCATACGGTCGAACAGATAGGTACTGGGTCGGCGCTCGCGCTGCAGCAGCCGCGACGACTCGCCGATGGACCTGAGGGTCCTCAGCGTGTCACCGTCGCGCTCCTCCTCATCGTTATGCGATCCCCCCGTGCCCTCCGCGTGCACCAGCGACTGCAGATCGAACGCGCTCTTGGTTCGCCTGGGCGTATCCTGGCTGGCCAGCAGCAGCGACGTGCTCGAGCCAACGAACACGCTGTTCTGGCGCAGCCTGGCAGCCGGCCCGCCGGCGGCCGACACGCAGCCCACCTGGTGCAACGGATGCTCCATGCAGTGGATGTTGAATTTCGAGTAGCTCCGGGGCTGCGAACAAGAGGAAAGTCCCGGCGAATCCTGACGGATCTGTTCATCGCCCATGCGATCCCGAGACACAGTTTACGACGTTATATCCACATTCCACAATCAGTTATATTTAAAATAATAGTCTGACAACTGTGCAACGCGACATAAAAAGCTGAAATCTTTTTATCGATTTCATGCGATACAGCAAAATATATGTATATACGTAACTGTGTAATGCCGAAACGTAATAGTCGTTGAATATGATGTCACTGTTAATCACTGATAATAAACTTGGATGACTGAGAAAATTAATGATATCCTCGACAATCAAGCGCACTATTGACATTACAATTAAGCCACTAAGTGCCATAAGTATACGCAAGCCGTAAATGTGTGTACACTGAATGAGTCAGATCCAGATTCATGTTTTTTAAGCTACATGCTAAAAATTGTGATTTTTTTGATGAAACATGATCCTCTCGAATGATCTGTACACATGTCTGTAGTCAATAAATGATGGATTGGAACACGTTCCTCTCGAATGACCTGTACATATGTCTGCAGCCAATAAATGATAGAAAAGCTATGATGGGTGCTCCCATAGAAACATTTAGACCGGAGATATATAACGGAATACGTGACTGCGTTGTTTCTCTGATGGAGATGTGTTGGGCGGACATGACCTGATATACGGAGGCACACGTGTGTATGTCGGACACGTTGACATGATTTTCTAGTAGACGACGCAATGGCGGTTTAATGGCCGTGACAGTATTGTTGTGATAACGAGAGAAATTTGTTTTATAAAAGCCTCGCGGCCAGTCGAGATAATATTGTTCCTCCGTAAATGAAGTTTCCCAACGCGATCGAAGTTTCTTCGTGCAAGGCCAAAATTGGGTTATAACACCGCGTTCTGTTGAATTCTATTATAACCGGGGGGGGGGAAGAGATTGCGTTACAAGATTTCCTCGTGGGACGTAAATAGGACATCTTAAAGAGTTTTGGGTTTATAATACCGCGCACCACCGGTAAGCTCGCTAAACTATGCGGCTGAAAAGCTGCAATGGGGGAACTTTCGTATATGCGACATGCATGCCTCCTCTTGCTCCGCGCGTTCGCGCGATTCTGCATTGCGGGCCGCGTGTATACGTTATCCTGGATGCCGAGCGTAAGTTGCTATCGCGTTGGATTTTATAAGACGCGGCGCGGGTGCTGCATCTCCCGAGATTACGGGTGTCGCGGGTCTCGCTGAAAGGGCAAGGATGATGCTGCATTTACATGTATTATGCAAAAGCGAATGGAGACGCGTACTCCGCCAATGCTCTACTCAATTTACGGTCCTTCGTGATCCTCTGCCTCAGCATGAGAGTAATGTAGAGCATATTAGACAAACAGAATCAAGTATGCCGATAAAACATCATAGCGCGTCTAAACAACGGAGATAGCGAGACGGAATTTTTAATCTCACAATTTTTTCAAGCGACGGAAAGGCTAGAATTTTTCTTCGATGGTGTAACCGTTTGTATCTGTAGGAAAATAAGAGAGAGAGATTGCGGAAGTAATTGCTCAGCTCCTGAATTGTACGATTGGAGATGCTAGGAATAAATTCCCACGATCCTAATTATCGGAAAATGTTCGATGTTCGGGCATGTATGGCATGTCCGATCGAAATGAAGAGCCCCGAGAACACGTCGAAATTCGCTAAATATCTTCCACAATTTATCTGACTCCGACAGGGCCGCTCGTCATCATTAACGTTGTACGTGATTTCGATTGTTGTGCTATTTATAGAACCGATGTACAAACAAACAGAATGCCGCTGATAATAATTATGGAATTATTACATGGCATTAATCGCAATAACACGATCAAATAAAATGTGAAGAAATTGTCGCTTTATGCGCTCTGTTTATTTTGTATTAACGATATATTTTATCATCTTCTTCAGCGGATATTGTACGGGAAAATATTTCAACGAAATATTTCGTTCGTATGATCGAAAGTCGCTGCAAGCTCCCTTCGATGGCTTATTCCACGCAGCTTCCTCATCAATCATGAAAATTGCGCGAGACAGCGAGATCGCTTAACGCGGCTGCATCGGATTACGGATCTGGGAACACGTATACATACATCGTTAACAAGATGTGGGATAATATCTCCCAAACGAAAGTGCGTGTAATATACCAGCACGACAGTCCAGTGCTCTAAACTCTAAAGCTTTGATGGAGCGCTGTAACTCCACACACACAACGCACTCGGAATGACAAATTGCAGGTTTCGTGCGCAGATGTACAGTTCGGCATACCGCTTTATTATACAGATGCTGTCCTGAATATTGCATGTAATATCATGCCGTTATTCCGCAAACATTAGCATAATCAAGCGCATCTTATACAGATTGGAGACCTCGACATAACGGAATATATTGTTACAACGGATTTAATGTTAAGATCCAAAAACTTTAAGATGTATATATCAATCAATAACATATTAATTTATCGTACAAATACAATGTTTATTTGCGACTTTACGAATCAACGTAAATTACTAGTTCGCAATATTCAAAGATATATAGACGCGCGAATATGTAGATCCAATAGATTCGTAGATTTATGGATATATTCTGGAATCTACTTGATCAATGGGAAGATATTCGTTTGCACAGAGCGGAATATGCATGATAGTCAGTCGGCAGTGGTGTTAATATGCCTGACTATGTGTACACGACACAAACTTTCCTCTAGAGGCTCTAGAGCCTCTAACCGCAGGTAGTAATCCACTGGAAGCTCACCAAATACTCACTCGAACAATTTAGAGAACAACAGTAAATCCATTCGCACACGGTATTGCAAATGGACGATCGATTCTCCTCTCAGGATGTTAAATCGAATATTTGGAAGATCCTCGCGGGACTCACTTCGAGCAGGGTAACCGAATGATCCGAATCCCATAGTAAACTAGACTTCACAGACTGGTCATGAAATCGACGATTCGACATTCGACAATTCGAGTATACCTCTTGTAACTACGTCGGAACGAAGTCCCACTAATCAAGGACATTCAGGATGATGGTTTGCGAGCTGGGATAGTTAAATAGAATTACGCCAAGTATTCTGAGAAAAGTTTTCGTTTAGTTTCATTAAAGAACTCTCGACCCGCTGCGCGTCACAAATGAGCAACGTTGTTAATGCCAATTTTCTTTACATAACGTCAGAAATACATGTTAATTTATAAATTATCGTAATAATATGCTCGTTAAGCTCGTTGTTATCGGTATTCCATATTATATGCCTACATTAGGATAGTACCAATTAGAGAAAAAAATGCCATTTACGATCCGGACTGGATCTTGGTAGCCTAGTAATGTTGCATGAATATTTTATTCTTTTTCAAACTCAGCAAAAAAAATATAGTCTTGAGCCAACTTCTCTCGAATATCGTCTACGCAGGCCGTGCAATTTTAAGATACGCGATTTGTCCGATTCGATAGAATCGAGGTCGGCATGTTTCTGACGTGGTAAACGGCAATGCAATCGAACGTTTCCGCGATTGAATTACTATGGACGCAGAAATACATATTGGCAAACAGTGATTCCTATCTGAAAGTAATTGCTCGAAGCTCATGGACGCGGAACGTATGCCCGTATAACGTCCAACCCGTGCACATGCAGCCCCCTATCTGTATGTGTATAGGAGCAAAAATCTTCCGTTACAAAAAAAACATTTAATATACCTTTTATATCGTGTTTAAACAAAGCCCAGGATTATTTTGCCTCTTTTATTTACCAGCGCGATAAATTGACGCGATAGAAAAATACAATATCAATATCGGAAAGCAAAATTTTACACGGAATAAAACGGACGGGTATAACTATATAGCGAGTTCATAAAAACCTCAGCTGATATCCAACGCGACGAGATGATCGGGCTTCTGTGAACTCCGTTGTTGAGCACCCATTTCGGACGTTTCCCATTCGCGACATGATTTGTATTCCTTTGTACCGGTAAATTCAGTGCCGATATATGCTACTGACATCGTGAAATATTCGGCGCAAATATCCTAAAAGCCGATAAAGGTCGATTCCAGGGCGCAGTGCGTTATTCGCTCGAAAAATTTTTTTTCTAAGCCGTACCGCATAAATAATAAAATGTGCGCGTCAATGCAACGATATCGTAAAAAAAAATTTCACGCAAATTTGGTACATCTATATTCGTTATGTAAAATCTCTCTCTATATGGAATTACAAGCTTAATTCTAATATAAATTAAATGAATGGCGATCCGCGCGGTAAATTCTCTCGGTTTAGTTTAAATTTTATTGCATTTTTATTACGGATAAAGCAAATATATTTTATCAGATAAAATCGTCGTATATTTTTGCTTCGGAACCAGGTCCAGAAATCAAGGCGGTCCGGTCTGGAACTTATGTACTACCTACCAAACGTGGATATCCAGCTACAACGCGCGATAAACGGCGGAGGATCAAGCAATCCCAGGGCATTTTGATATAACAAATGATAAATTGCCTCATGTTCGCGCGCACTTCCCCTTAAATATATTATAACGAAATCATGAAGTATATATGGTCGTCTGGGGCCGGTTACGGAACATATTTTATTTGCGTCCGACCGCGATGAGAAGCTGCCGTTCCGGCAACCATTCGTGGGTCAATTTATAACAAACACGCAGCAGTAAATTCTCTCGTTTATTTTGCATTTATATATAAATAACAAATAAACCATTACATACCTAAATGCGTTTGGCAGTTTAATGGGCACTAGTACAAGATTTAGGAACTCCCGCAGCGCGCATTTGGAATATGGAACGAATGAAGATATCGACGGTTTAACTTACACGATATGTGCTCTCTCGACGGTTTAACTTACTGGATATGTTTGACTTACTGGATATGCACTTTCTCGACTCAGGGCCGCCGATCGTGTGTCTTTGTGCAGAAATTTATTTAACACCCTTCTAGAAGAAAGTTAACCTCATCGAGGTGCAAAAGATAACATCTTGAAATTAATCCCAATTTCTTTAAACTCTTCATATTAAACTTATAATTGATATCCCTCCTTTCCCTTTGTATGTCGCTTTTATATAACGCAAAATTTGCACGTTGTTCTGCGGTACTCCTGACTTGATTTCTAAGAGTGGCACGATTTGAAGCTGAAGCTGAATTACCATAAGGGTCCGGTGAAAGATACGAGTGAATTTATGATCCTATACGTAAAATCCGTGTAGAAGCAAGAAGGTTTACGTCTACGTAACCCGCGAGGCGTACGGAAAATACGTTATTTTTCGCGTAAGCTCGTGTCCGGGAGTGCCGCGTCTAACAATAAGTTATTGCTTGCTTATATTGCCATAATATACGACACATTGTATACGCGTGTATTTATTAGATTGTAAACTTCATTGAGAAAGAGACAAAATATTTAATGCTTGAAGAAATAAAATATTTCATGCTTAACAAATTAAATTTACAGTATTTCTTAATACTGTAAATTTAATTTGTTAAGTTTACGGTACTTCTTCCAAAGTAGTTATTAAAAGCTTGACATTTACCCTTTCTTTAATTGAACAATACGTTTTAGAACATTTAGTATACATGGTGTTTAATCGTCTCAATATCTTGGCTAGGTTTACGGTGGTTATTACGCCGGTCTCACGAGTTTGCAAATCTCCTTTAATGGCGGTTTAAAATACCGAGTTTGCCCTCCAGCAGTGTGCTATAACTCCGTAACGCTCGCCATTATTTTGGTAATTAAATGGAAAATAATCAAAATCTCGGCATCGCTACATGCATATCGGGAAATTTAATTTCCACCCCCTATATACATGTACTCGTATAACTGCAATATTTGTATCCGGCGGCCCGCAGAATGCATTACCTAATTTACGTGCCACGAAGAAACTTCGCGAATTATTTAATTTAATTAAATACACAACGATAACGATACGTTGCACAGAATTATATCAAATTCATGAAATTTAAGGGAAAAAATATTAAATCAACCGTAATAATCCTAAAATTTTTAGCTAGAGCAAACTCAATTCCATTAATTAGTGCCTTGTAAACTTTACCGAGCAATGTGTGCACACATTGCCTCCCAAACAAATGAGAACCGTTAATTTATTCTTATCTGATTATCCATTTGTCGCAAGATTAACATGCAAAGCGTTGCTAATGACTACAGATCTCTAGATACATGTACAGATACATAATCGCTCGGAGTCATGTAGAACATAGTCTGACATACAGAGGTCTGTTCAAGTCACACATTTGTGCAGATAATGTGCATTATGCTAATCCGACGATGCGATTCGACGTGTTCCAACAATAGACAGACATTCTCTATGCTAACTTATCCATGCGAAATAAGAGAGTTCACGCGGAGAGGGAAGCGAGCGAGATGGCACAAATGGCACTTACCTGAAGGGGGTTTGGGTCGATGATAGTGCAGCTTTGTCTGTGTTGTTGCTGAAATTTCGGCTGATACGGCTCGAGCATGCGGATCTTGCCCCATCGATTGAAAAACAGAGCGATGGCAGCCACCCACAGGACCAGGACAAGAATTACGATCAGGGCCTCCTCCGCTCGCACCACTACCGCGCCTGTTCCTGCAATCCCCGATTAAATCCGCTCTCGTTTCTTACGC
Source organism: Leptothorax acervorum (assembly GCA_035220615.1). Taxonomy (NCBI): domain Eukaryota; kingdom Metazoa; phylum Arthropoda; class Insecta; order Hymenoptera; family Formicidae; genus Leptothorax; species Leptothorax acervorum. Next base: position 2,103,258 of record JASTWQ010001258.1, on the reverse strand, counting down.
TCAACTGTATAAAAACTATGCAACTAAGGAACAAAGGAAGTTATAGTTTGTGTTGGAAGATTAATGTTGAAAGAATACGCAGCGTGGGTGCTCCCTATTAATATATAGATCAGTACTAAGATTAAAGTTAAACCAACCATCACGATAATGTGACCTAATTTTCTCGTGTGCATCCTTTGATCTATGAGTTAACTACGCGAACGTGTCTGGCTAACTGCAAGAGAGAAAATAAACTCAGGAAATATCGCTCAGGGGTACAATTCGATGTTCAGTCACACGTAAACCTTTGTTGGCGGTCCTACAATGCCGTCTAACGATGTATCATAGTACGTTCGCATGGCAAACGATCGAACTGATAAATTGATATCCGCCGTCCTACGCGAGTCGAACCGGTCTGAAGAGAGAACTTCACCTCGCGGGCGATCATGTCAGAAAATCAGATGGAGAAAAAGAACTAGACAGATTCCATTATACAATGCTCGCATATACTCTGCTGGCATCCGTACTGTACGTAAAATATATGTAGTTCGCGACGACATTCTATACATAATTTATATCTACTTTAAATCTCCTCTCTTTGTCCTCGAGCGACAAGAGTTTTCATGAATTTGAAAATTTGCATAGTTAAGAAATTAAAATTTAATTAAAGTAACCGCGAAAACGCAATACATTACAAAATTTTCGCATATTCCTTTCTTCCCATTTGGAACGTTAGATTGTATCGCGGGTGGTTTATCGCGAATTTCATCAAGTACGCCAGATTTATATGAAATTTCACTTTTCACGTTTTCATTCTTGAAGAAAAATTACGCGATTGATCTTCTGTCACCAACAACCTTTCGTAAAATCTCTGGAGTGTTATCAAGTATAAACTTGCCCGTTTATAGCTTTGCATAAACCTAAAATGGATAGCGGCCGTGAAACGTGCCTAAATTATCGGATCATAACGAAAACTCAGGTATCGGAAAATTTCCTCGTTTTATACGTTTTGCGATAATCAATTATTTACTCAATTAAATAGCATAATGCATTACGTCTACATTCACCGTGGAACCGTTACTCCGTCGCGATCGTATAGATTTCATGGAGATACCGGGATATGAAATGATCCTCTTTGAATAACTTTTCGTTGATTGATGAAGGTAAAATTGAATCGATATGCGGAGCGAAAGCTCGAAAGGTTGGAAAATACAATTACCCTACAGATCATTTCTTTTTGTTTATCACAGCGAAAACAGGGAGAGTCGCGTCAAAAATTCATGACAAAAATACGGACGACATACGAAGGATCCCGGACCACTCCCTTGGGACCCTTCCAAATTGATATCATTCATGATCAATGTTTCAGAGAACCCATCAAACTTTTAGTCGCGTCTCTTTCCAGTCATGTTTCCTTTCTCTGTTCTTCGGGGTATAGCGATAAAATAAAAACCCATGTCAAGACTTCATCAAATTTGAAGAGGAGTCATGCGACAAATATAACTTCTCGTATTTTGTGCGAGAAGTAAAAAAAGCGTATTTCTCCAGTTATAAATAACATGAAAGAAGAAAAATTAAGAAGACTTCGGAGACTGCCATTAATTCTCATTACGTTCTTTAAGAGAGAAAAAAAGAAGAAAGACAGGGTTAAAAAGAAGTAACACCTTTATATCTTGCTTAACAAGGCTGGACGAAGAAATAACGTGAAACATGACCAGAAATGTACAAGAGTTACAATTCCCTCTGGATTACATTATATGAAGTTATTAGTTATTATTATATAAAGACTTACCGTTGGGAAAGGTTGAATTGAGTTCGGTAGTGGCTTCCAATTCCGATGACATGGAACCGCCGGTGACAGCATCTGGTGCTTCCTCGAGCATCACCTCAATCTTTGTCACGTTACCTGAAAACGAACGTCCAAAAAAGTTTTAACTCACCTCGTTGATCATCGGGGTATTATAATTAAATATTACTAGTTATAAAAATAATTAAAACTTTTAAATTTAATTTTTATCGTTTCTCGCCGTCCCTTTCCTTTCGTGTAAATATACGTGAACGTACCGCTTCCATCGGCCTCGCGACGTTTGCTCGACGAGATCGTGACATGTCGATGTCTTTTGGGTCGATCGCTTCCCTCCACAATGAGATATTCTCTGCTGTGACGGCCTTTGATTTAAAATGTGGATTTGTTAATGAAAAATATTACATTGTAATTAAAATTTAACTATAAATCTATACTTCTTATCAGTTTAATTTTAAAACCCATTTTTTATAAGACCATCTATTTATGTCAGAATTCAGGATAGATATCCTTTTGTAATTTTACCTCTGCCGTGAAAATAAAAAAATCATTTAAAGAATGAAAAATACGCACATTATTATTAAACTATAAAATACATTAAAGTACATTTAAAATTCTATCCTGAAGTCTGACGCGAATTATAGATCATCTAAATAGGGCTTAGCCTTCCTGAACCCTATTTTCTATGACACATAGACTCATCTACTTATATAATATTTCTACGACACATAGACTTATCCACTTATATAATAAAAATATAATCCTACATTAAGTTTGTTTTTGGCATAAACTTTGATATTAAAGTTGGGGATGTCTTCTAATGAAAAAACAGAAGAAATAATAAATAAAATCAATCTTTATTTCTGATAATGTGTTTTGAAACTACATGGTTTTGTGTTTCGTCAGTTTAAGAAACCTTAGGGTGAGTTCAGGAAAGTTAACTCCAGAATAACTTAATCTTTATTAGCACTTCAGTTGCCTTCGAGAAACATTCGTTTCTATAAGAGAATTGAAAGTATCGCTGTAATAAAAGATTCTCTTAGACCTACGTATCTATACTATTTTGAATGGATTTACATGAAAAATATCGCATTGCGTTTGTGAGCCAAAAATAAGAAACAGGACAGCGTGCATCTCGCTTGAATGTAGAAAAAAAAAGAACGCCAGTGGTACTGAAAATGTGCCTCTCCGCTCGCGCATCGCTCGCCCTCATGCATTATTCAAAGACCACGCTCGGCTACGCTTGATATATCGGTTACGTACCTCTGGTTCGCGTTTTCATCACGAGCGGAAAAGGGCTTCGTCGTGACAGCGCAACGGTGACATTCGTTTGCACTTTCGCCTATCGCGCCTATCACCGTATAGGAGTTTCAACATTTTTGGTTTAGCGCCACGCTAAATCTTTCGACCGTGCGTCCCCGATAAAACGACTTTAAAATCCGCAAGTTTCGCCCGCTAGTATTTATCTTTCTCCAACATAAATCACGCATTCGTATACGCTTGTTAGGCCCCAATTAAAGCGCGATTAAAAGATCATTGATCGCATATACGCTCGCCGTTCTTTTCGACCCTGAAATTATCACGCCGGTCACGCGTAAGCTTTGCGAATATTTTTCAAGCGTACGCTTTTAATAATGAAAAAGCGAATCTATCGACCGCTACTGCAGCTCCATAAATAATATACACGACTAATATAACTCGCGTACTATGATACGCCTATTAAAGGAATTGCCGTTGAAGAAGGACTTGCGATCGGTCGTACGACGATCAAGATTAAAACACATTACATTCGTTGTATTGCGTCGTATCACGCGTTACGATCGCTGAAATAAGTTTTGTTAATAAAGTCGAAGAATTAAAAAAGAGTTTAACGCTCAATCTAAGCAGAACTTAAAAAAAGTCAACGGCCAATAACAAGCATAATAAGATGTTAAAATAAAACACAAATTTATTTACAAAAATAAGATAAAAAGCATTGCACGTTTTGACTTTACTTACAATTACCTAGTCTTTTTCGGCAATTAAAATATAATGTAAAAATAGAGTAGAAGGTATGTAATTAAATAATAAAAAAGAATTAAAACAATAATAACAATTACAATGTATTCCGGTGATTAAAGTCTTATAGTAGAATATTAAAGCAGAACGAGGAAGTATTAACCCTTAAAGCGCACAAAAATTTAAGGACTGGGTGTCGGACACCCAGCTTTAAAATTGTGTGCGCTTTAAGGGTTAAATAAAAGTCTGTAGGAAGAGTCGAATACATTGTCAAAGAATTTACATCGTCAAAGTCGAAAAATTTACCCGACTTTGTGGCGCAATTTTACACGGAGACTCCGCAACGCCGGCACTTGCTTGCCAAGGGAAAAAAATTTTTCGACAAATCCCGAAGTCTCATATTTCAGAGCGGGGACTCGCTTACTGCTAAAAGCCTGGTGAACGATAGACAGGGGGTAAGAAAGTTATGTTGACAAATGCCGGGGTGTGCGCGAAAAGCACGCGTAGTAATTACGCGTCCGAGATTCCCTCTCTCTCTCTCTCTCTCTCTCTCTCTCTCTCTGTTTTTTCGTGATTTATTCTCCCGTAGGCGACGGCGGCAACGGCGACGGAGGGAGGGATAATCGCAACGCTTAAACGAAGCGCGAGATTTAATAGAGCCACAAAGTAGCGACGTGCCTTTTTTGTCTTTTTAGCAAAAAACCTACGACCTTGAAGTGATAAAGTACACATGTGCAATAAAAAAAAACTTAGGAAATCACAACGTGCATACATTTAATTATACCTTTATACTACGCGTAAAATTCCGCACACGCCATTTTATTCTTGTGACGTAATGTTATTTCCAGGTCGCAATTATGATGTAATTTTCGTTCGCCTACTCGAATTTACTTCTATTGATTGAAAATAACCGGCGTTATTAGATAAATTTATTATGTGCTGAAACCGCCTGGATATTCCATTATGTAAAGTCGGCCGACATGACGTGAGTTGATTATGTAACATATAATAACAACACTGATTCCCAAAGAGGAATATATACACGAAGATGGTTCATTTTATTTTACATTTTCGAAAGAAAGCTGTCTTTGTTCTTTTCTAATTAATACATTGACTAATTAATAGATACATATTCGCATAAAATAAACGTTATTATTGTCTGCTTAACAATTATTATAATATCTGATTATAATTTTTTATTATTACGAAATTAATTTGATGCGTACTTCACATCAGCTGTTATCTGTTTCGATAGTATTATTACTTCAAGCTTTTCGAAAAAGTATATACATACAAATAAACTACCTTTATAGATAGCTATCTCGAAATTCTCATTTCGTTACTGTTATCTGTTATAGCCTTTATCAGTACAAAGAGCACTGCACATTGGAATACTTTAGATTATAGAAAGCGCAAAAGATGAAACGCAAGAATGTAGAAATCTTGTAGAACTAAAAGAATGCTTCTAGAATGTCTGTTATGTTTTATGAGAAATAAACCTTTGTAAATGTAAAACAATAATCTTTTTATTGACATTAAACGAGAGAACGCGAATTGTCGGGAAAATTTAGATCTTAACGAGTGGTAGTCGAAGCTGAAGATTGCTACATTAAAAGCTTCTTGCGTTTTCTGCTCCATAAGATCTGTCATAAAAGAACGGAAACATTTTATGAGGCTTGTCCTTTACGTCCATTCGCGTTATTTTTCAGAATAGAAATCGTCACGTATACAATGGTTCCATACAAAAATAGCGACAGTAGTTATAATAAATACTCTTTTAATATATATATTAAAAAATATATTTTAACATATTAAAGTATAAATAAAAAATGTATATCAAAATATGAAATATATATTAATATACCTATTAATTTAATATATTAATACAGTAATATAAAATTTATACATAGTAATCGAATAAAATATTAGTTAATGAATATTTGTCGCTGTATGGAACTGTTGTCGTATATTTTAATATAATGATTATAAAAAACGGTTGACCTACATACACTGAAGCTTTCTCCTTTTCTAGATGAGCATCGCTTTTCTACATTTATAACAATTTTTCAAACACTTCGTCAGGACAATCTTGAGAAATTGCAACTTTTATCTCTCAGACGTTTTCTTGCGCATCGTGAAAAAAGCAGAATGCATTGCAACAATCACTAGAGCTGAAGAGATTCTACACACTGCACGCCTCAGTTACTACAATGGAACGTGTGCAATAAAGTATTACACGCAATAAAGTACCGCATAAAACCAACATTAAGCTGCTCCTATCCTTTAATCGGCAGGAGCGTTCTTTTCATAAAAACGACTTTTCAAGGAAAAAAATGTACAGCCTCGCTAAACAATGAAAAGAACTACGACGTTTTAACGTTAGTATAACGTTATTGTCAATTTCCTTCTATCCTAAAATCCGCTACAGTTGACCCCGTTAAAGAAAAAATAATAAGGGTTATCGCTTCTCGGAGTGAAAAGCTTACATAGCTCTCAAAATATATTTTTCAGATTTTATATTTGAAAATAAAAATACATTTCTATTTCCTCTTATTATAAGTAAAATTAAAATTAAATTAAAAATAATATTTTATATCCTTCCATATATATACATATTTATTAACTTCACAATTTCATGATCTCAACCATCGCACACCATTCAGATTAATTAAACTGCATTAATGAAAAGCGTACTTAATTATATAGCTTCGTTCAGGTTTAGCGTGGGAAATAGAGTATAGTATAATATAACAATCTTCGTGAAATCCTCTAATGTAGAAATTTGTGAAAATAAATTGAGCGAAAGTTCTAGCGAGGCCGGAGCGATAAGCCGGCAAGGAAGTAGGGACAAATATCGAAGGTCTAATAGGATGTGGTACACATTCCAGGGTTTATCACAAAGTTCGCCAGCACACAGCATGCTTCAGTCACAGGCACGATGAATGCGTCTTGTGGTAAAGTACAAACACTGTTCCGACCCATGGGGAACATACAGCTGTCCAGCAACCCTTATAACTTCGCAGTATACGGAAATAATAATGTAATTTTCAAGCAAACCGATTCATCGTAAATCAATCAAAACCGGGAAAAGAAATTGATTATACAGATACTAAAATTTCCAAAAATTTAAAAGTTTATAATTTTTTTAATTCTTTTTATTTTTAAAGATAAAATAAAACTCAACTTTATTCTAAACAATTTTCTTCTGATCTCAGCGTTTTATATCTCTAATAATTTCCGTTCTGGTTTTACTTATTCCAAATGTAAGATGAATACGAGATGATTGACGTCAAAAGAGCGTTTCCTCTCGCATTCATGTTGTAATTAAACACATAACAGTTATTCCAGTCAAATAACATTGAAAGAGATTTGTATAGTTACATACGAAACTAAAGCTGCAGTTTCACGAATGCCGAGTAAAGCGGAATTACTCCGAGTTTTCCAACAGTGACGTAATATGATGCTAAAGTTGTTATTTCAAGCACAACGATGCACACTGCATAACGTGTTTTATGTTAGGATCATCTGTCTTTGTGGTGATAATTTCTTCAATAATACTCATGTATCAATTTAATTCTTTTGTAAGCTTTGCCCCTTCGCAATCGAGATACATAGAATAAAAGACTACGTAGAAAACATATATAGAATATAAAAGATATATCGAAGATACGTGTAATTTTCAAGAGCACATATTGTTTGTGAAGAAAATTCTGTTCAGCAGAAAGGGAAGCTTCAAAAGCGATGTGTACGATTTTCTCAATTATCTGTGTAAGCATGCGCTATTTCTCAACGGTACATACTTATTTATCACGTTATTCAAAGATTTCTTTCCGAGACTCTGCAAGTGCATCTACAATTATAAATCTGTCACGTCGTATTTTCATGTAATACGATAAAACATGTGTGTAATATCCGATGTCATATAAAATCCACGTGATTTATTCGTGTGTGCTTTCGTTCCTTGGCAACAATGCCAAATGCGGAACGTATCTTACGATCGAAAAACAATAAATGTTATTTTTTTATTTACATACTTACTGCTAAAACCGTCATTAGCCTTATTCACGTCTTAAAAGCTTTCGATTTTATTTTGAGCGTCATATCGAGTGACTAATTACTGATTTAAACCCGCAGGAAAGCGCCCATCTATTTTCACGTCTGACTCTGACATTATCCGGAATGTCACGCTGAAAAAAACTCTAGTGAAATTTATCGAATTTAATTAATAATTTATTTTTATGCACAAACTATTTCAAATGCAATAATGCGGCTATTCATATTCTTCCGAGAAATGTGATACGGACCTTCATACTCCCACGGGTAGAAATCGCAAGGAGTAAATGCGCGTTGAGCCATACCGCGATTATGTTACGGTTATACATATCTTCCATTGCATCGGTTTGTTTACGGATAGAACGGAAGGGAATAGCGAGTGGTCAGAGAAACTACGTTCTTCTTTTCAATTTCAAGAAGGAAGCCACGGGAAATGGCTGCCCCAAGTGGCCGCGAAGCAAAGGAGTAGAAGATTCGCAGGAAGCATTTGGATGAAACGACGCTTATGATACGCGCGCGTATAATTCTTCCCCTATCCTATTCGGCTGGTCAAGGAAAAACCCGCGAAGGGTGAGATCGCAATCCTTCGATGGAAGTGTCCTCTTCGCGTCACTCATATCTCGTAACACGTTCTCGCGCGAGAACGATCTTATCTCGGACTACTCCAATTCGATTTACCGAGAAAATATCACAGAAAACATTTACGTTGTTATGAGAGATAATTTTCTTTTTCTATCTATAACTTTGAGACGTATTTCTTAACTACACACGCACGCATTATTGTCAATCAGAATATACAGAGAAAGTTTTCAAGAGCATGTACTGTTTGTAAAGAAAATACGATTTAACAGAAGAAAACAAATTTCGACAATATTGTCACATTGACAATATTGAAAGAGACAATTGACAATAATGTGACAATATCGATAAAGTCTCATGTTTTTACTAAGGAATATATGTAACGCCGAAATAAGGAAAACTACAACGAAGAAGATTTAAGATGCACATCTACACGTTTTCTCTTTGTTACACATTAACTCCCTAATGTATATACGGTTTCTCAGCCTGTGCATGAAAATGGCTATTGAAATTCCATCGCCTTGAAGGAGAAACATCAATATTTGCATCAACTCTATTCTCGCTTTTCAAACTCGAGATCTTATGCGCGCCGACGAGTCTTACGTTTTACTAACATTTCCTGTAATAGTTTGATTGCAGAATGTTTTGCTTTCTTTTACAGATCTATATGTCTATCGTATCTGTGAGCCATATGCATCCTGTTTGTGCCAAAATCACGCTGGGTTACCAAATTGGCTGCCCTCGTCAAAAGCTAACAAAAATACTGAGGAAACTCAAACCTGCTCTATCAAATAATCTCCGAGGTATCGTCAGCAGCACGTCGAAAGATCGATACTGCCGAAGCTACGAGGAAATTGCGGAACTCGCCTAGATGCAAATCTTTCAATTATCCATTCGTTAGCATTTCTGCATAATTAATCGGCTGGATCAATTTCGCAGCCTGAGAGACGATCGACACACTCAATATCGAGTCTTTATTGGTCAAAAAGAAAATCTGTATGTATCGCGAATCCTTTTTACACTGCAATCACAGATATTACAAAGACTCTTTTTTATAGACACCTGGCATTTATGGCTATAAATAAAAATAGAGTTTTTATTTAAAAATCGATTACTGAGAGTTCATATCAGGGAGCGAAACTCTATACGACTTCGATAAATGCGCAATATAGTGAACGATTAATGGATATCCGACATCAGCGAAGCGCAAAAAGTTACGGGTACCAGGGGAAGAATTATATTGTGTTTAAGGATAGTGACTTTTTTATTAAAGACGGACAGGCAAAGAAGACCGGGAAGTCGCGGTAGACAGTAATTGATGGAAACGAATTACGCTTGGAGTACTTTAAATTTTCTTTTTGGTCCCTACTAGGCCAGACTGCATTCGCCCTTACAGATCCGCTCTTAAGGGGATCCTAAACCGAAAGCCGAACTTCGACGATGTCGATAATGTCGATACAAAACGTAATTTTCGCACAGCTACCAATTCTTTTTGGATTTATAGAATTAAAAATCCTTTTCCAGGATTAAAGTATAAACGCAAACGGATACGGCTCTGTTCGTGTTTTCGTTAAAAAAGAAACAAAATTTTTTATATAATAAATTTTTTTTCTTTTTTAACGAAAACACGACCAGAGCCGTATCCGTTTGCGTTTATACTTTAATCCTGGAAAAGGATTTTTAATTCTATAAATCCAAAAAAAACTGGTAGCTGTGCGAAAATCACATCTCCGTCGGTGGTACAGACGGCTTTAGGATCCCCTTAATGATACGACGGAAAAGGATTTTCTTGAAAAAAAAAAAAGAACCTTTTATAGTGCTGATATCTGTTATTAATTCAGCATTCACAAAATACGGCAATAAGTAACAGAATTCTTTCTGCGCGTGTGTGTTCGTAATTAAATCATTTCAATCAAAGCCGGCGCGAACGTGCTGGAGAAGGAGAATCGATGCTACGAAATCTACCGTCGACGTGGAATTTACGGGGTCTCGCAAGTTAAACTATGCTCTCATGCCCGGAGATAACGAAAATGAAGATAATTCGATCTGATCGAAGAAGACATACCGGACCTGACTGAATCTTGTGATGATTGAATTTGTGATTTTGCATTAAGTGCAATCTCGCTCTCAAAATTGAGCAGCGCCCTGATTCTGTAACTCTTAACAACAGTTTCGTTATCGTCATATTGCGGTATAACATATAATAAAAAGCTGCGACAACATAACGATAACAAAACTGTCGTTAAGAGTTACAGAATAGGGGTACTGCTACAGGTTACAAATAGGGGTACTGATTACAGAATAGAGATACTGATACTGGTTACGAACACTCCACGCGAATAATTCATTGCGAGAAGATGAATCGAGGCATTTGTGGCATGGAATCACTGAGTTACAATAAAGAACAAACAGATTCCAAATTTTAGCTGCTTTTTTTTATTTTATCGTAACGAGAGTCTTAAAATAGCACAAACATTAGTATTTATTATTAGTAATTGCAAAGACTCAGAGAGTCTATTTTTATTCCTGCATTTCACGATAAAGGCATAATACAGGTATGAAACGCGAGATTGAACACATTGACTGTAATGTATCTCTATACGTTACTAGGCTAAGCAACAAGGGCTAATAATAGTCCCTCTCATAGGGGAAAAGGTTATTAAGTCTGAAAAACAAACGAAATTAAATGGTACGATTCTGTTGTAACGTACAAGACATTAAAACCATCAGTGATGAGTTTAAGTAGCAACGCGAGCAACGTAAATCCATCACGATCCTCTTTGCCTCTCTTCTTCTGCTTTTTGTCATTATATTAGAGCCGCTAGCTGTTCTGAAAACTTCGCTTATCAAAATAAAGTTCCATCTTATCCATTTGCGTAAAGCTGCGTCAAAGTTTTTCACAACGTAAATCTTTTGCCACAAGCCGTCGTGCATTTCGTAAAATATTCTGATGCAACGAAATCCGTGTGTAATATAATTGTATTTTTAAAAAGACAATTACGATATTAATGATTTATTAGAGATAATTATATTTTATTAGAGATTTGTTGCGCTTAAGTTTTTTGGTATTATATCTCCTTAAGCGATATTGAGGAATAATGATGACTAAGAGGCTTGCGTGTATTTAATTTTAGATCAGAAAATTTCACTCATAATTATCACGACGTTGCACCGGCCGAACCAATATGGTTATCGTCGGAGACACTAACAAACTTGTTACGGGAAAATGCATTTTTAGTGGTTTCCACTTTGTGCCTTCCATCTTTTTGCTGGGGGATGCTGTTAACGAATCTGAAGCGACGTGAAACATGCGGTTTCTTTAGAATTTGTGAAAACAAACTTTGGCCTTCATCGAGCAGCTGCCTCGGCTGCCGTAGTTCGGAAGACGCAAGTCCAAACGCCAATAATTCTTTAAAGCTGTTATATCTGTCACGCGGGAAGAAAGGCGGAAAAGTTTTATTTTTGAGTTACATGGGAATCCAGCGATAATATTTTCTCGTAGAATTCTCGTTTGACAAAAGAGCAGGATGCAATACGATGAAAATGTCGTTTATTTTTATCTACTATGGGGGTAACGCGCAATCATTCGTCTCCATTTTATATATAAACGTTGCCATCAGAAAAGATTCGAGAGAATAAGTGAGATTTATGTCCGCACAACCAATCGAAATTATTTTCGCGCTATCTCCACGACGGGCATTTCCTGAATTCCTGCGTGATATAAAATTGATTCTTCGAAGAAGTACAAGGTATGTAAAGGTTGACAGCACGTTCGATCATAGACGTGCTGTACATCCGTGTAAACAATCAGTTGCGACATTTATTATTTCGAAGCAATCGATGACTGATCGATTGGCTCAAATCGACATCGAAAGAAAAGGTGCCATCGACGTAATAAATCGAATATTTATGACAATTCAGTTTGACACGTGCGCTTTTTGTAATGATTTTCTTTTTTTATATTGTAGTTAGTAATATTCTCTGCAGTTGTATAGCGATCATTGGCGAACCGAATAAATTTTTATATATGTTATTAATATATGTTATTAAATCTATTCATGTTATTAACGTATGTACCTATATATAATACGTTTATAATATATATAAATAGATTTTTCAAAAACAGGCAGGTTAAAAAATTTCCCCCAAAAATATTTATGAGCTAAAAACTTTATAAGCAATTATCTCAATTCTTATACTCGTTGTAATTCTTGTATAAATTAAACGGAAATAAAGTATATTTGAGACCCCAGTAGTATTCATTATCACAACCGCGCTTTAAAAACCTTCCGCGTTCACTGAGATTTCTTTCTTGGCATAAACTACCTGCTCTTAAACGCAATTTAATTTCCGAACGATTTCACCGGCGCGATCACAAATAAAAATTGAAAGAAATTAATTTCTCTGATGATATCAAGATGCAGCTTGAGAAAATTATGACTCTCTACTGTGACTGTAGAATAATAATTATGACGATAATTATGAAGATAAAATTAGTTGCGAGGTACGAATCCATTAAGAGAAATTCTCATAATTTTCTATTCTCGGTACAACAAAGATATAAATGTACATTTTATACGAATATTTACATTTATATCGATACACAAATATATTGACTAAATATAGTAAAGTTTGCGGCATCAAAATCTGAAGTCACTGAAGTATGACCGGTCTCAACCCTTGCCTGAAACGCCCTTATTTCTCCGGAAAAATCGAACGTTTCTACGTCATTGGTCATAGTAGCCTAGCTCATAACATTGTCTCTCTCGACGGCTGATCGAAAGTAGCTGGCGCTGTGTCTGTTCCGCGAAATTACGGTTGGAGTCCATTTTTTATGAGAGACACAGAGTTCAATATCTCTTCGCCTAGCGATCGGTGAACGTGAAGTTTCCGCGAGCGCGTCGCGTCGCGAAGTTTCACGCTGGCGAATTCCCTATAGAACGCCGCGCTTTACAGTTATTAACAACGACTCAGATCTCACAAAGGGACTTGGGTATCAAAGTGAAGCGGATGTAGCTACATTTCACCCGTGAACGGTCGCACGAAAGAGGCGAGGGAAAAAACTTACCTAATGCCACGATTACACGAAATATTGGCTTGATTTTTCTTTCGCCCTCGAAGCCTCCGTATTTTACTAGTAGAAGCACATATATCTATATATATATATATATACTATATATTTGCATTCTCTCAAAAAAACACTGTGTTGTAGTAAAAAAATTCTTTTTTTCAGATTTTTTAATACTATTGTGTAAATTTCCCTTTATAGCTTTCATGTCCCCGAGAGATTCATCCTTTCGCATGTTCATGTGGGAAAGTTCAGGACAATCGATGGGACACAAGACCCTTAGGGTTTCACCGGTCAGGTTCGTTAATCTCAATCGAGGATCACCACAAAGGATCGAGCGCATCGAATATCCTGTCCACCCACGTCTCGTTGCGTCATCAGGTTTCCCTACGATGCACCAAAATACCTCGCTCACGTCTGCGGTTTATAGTCTGAATTATTTGCCTAAAGTTGAAACTAATCTAACTTTAATGATATCTAAACTTGAGTATTAGCTCTCGAGTTATAGAATGTTAAGATGTGAAATTGCTTAAACAGTGATTTCCTACGATATCTTTACTAGGAAAAAAACACATCTTTGATTTTACAATAAATGTTTAACGTACACCTTTCTAACTTAACTAATTATCTGCAGTAAACTATTTCAATCTATTGGTTTGAGAGAGTAATTTTATATTCCAATAGAAAAGCACTATAATACTTACAAATATACGAATTGAAGAACTCAAAGAGTTTTGGACACATAAATAAAAGAGGAAAAGTCGGAAATTTACCCTTTGACGGAGCAGTCGCAATAAACACTTCGCATGACGGGAACCTAGAGAAACACGGTGAACGCACAAAGGAGAAGTTTTCATTTGCTTAATTCTTTTCGCTCGCGTTGAATTCGAGCCGATGTTATCTGGCCCTTGTAAAAAAGCGACTTTGTATTTCGATAGAGAAGAGAGTTTTTATTGCGGTAACATTGCCAGGGATTACACCGACCGGAAATATTTGCTTGCTTCTCTCTCTCATTCGCAAATATCCTGTCAGCGTAGAAATCGAGAAATCACAATTGCTTCGTTAAAGATTCCATTTTGTAACTGCATATTGTTCTGCGTATCGTTCGTTAGATATTGGATGTTATAAAAAATAATGAGCCATATTAATGTACCTACTATGTATCACGCGAATTGTGATTGCGCGTGAACTAAAACTACTCGATTAATCTAATTGATAACGCCTACGCGATACCGTCGGTAAATTTTAATGTTTTATAAACTTCTGTGCCGCAATTTACTACCGCAAATTTTCCGTCCAATTAAATTTAATCAATTCATAATTTTGATGAGAAGATTGAACAGTGTGCCATAAATCGACATTACGCATCATGATTTCATGAATAATTTATATAATATGTAAAAATATAGCGAGCTACAAATATTTTTGCTTTTTGATATATGCTAAAACAAATAACAAAACACGATTGCATATAAATTAGAATTACAATTGTAAAATGTTAAGCGTCCAACAAACTTCTTAAAAGATTTCTTTAAACTTTTAAAGAAAATAAAATATGGCAAAACAAAGTCGTTGTTTCAAACAATGTATAACAAGCAGTTGGCTGGTTTACTTCATTATGAGAGAGGTTTCCGACTCTTTAAAATTTTATCTTTCGAGATAAACCACTGTCGTCCCGAGAGACCGTGAGCTCAGATATTCTCCTTTGCGCCTCTAACTAAGAGAAGTAAATAACGCTCTATTTCCGGAAATGTGAAAATCGTCTATCAACCCCCTGGAAGTGCGTTCGAAAACTTCGAAGTAAAGCACAATCTCCCGACTTCGAACGGATTTGCGAATGAGCGAAACTCATCAAAAATAAATGCAAATCGCTCGTTTGTACAGTTTGTGTGTATGCACTAACAATATTATATCATATTAATTTTTGCCTGATATAGGCGATCGCCTTTATCTGATCTCCATTAATTAAACACAATTCCATATGAAAATACTTGTTAAATATTACGCACGGTTGTTCTTAAAATTCAAACTGCGCAAATTCTAATTAAGAGATTAGGCTCGGGAAATAAAATATTTAATAGATAAGATATATCTACTTTAATTTCTTGCGTTATAACTTCGCGTCACGTTCGCAATTTCTTTCTTGTGATTGCAGGAAGATACGGATCATATAGGTATATATATATCTATATATACATAAATATATATATATATATTTAATGTTAAATTCGTAGTGTCATATTCTGCGAATAGGAATGGTTAAAAATTACTCTTTCCTATATAGGTCGCCACTGCTCTTACTCAATATGTCGTTAATTTAACTAAACCAATAAAGTTAAAATAATAAATTTTGACACACATGGTAATTAAAAATAACAAAATGTTGTTTAGCTCAAGATATTGGTTTAAATTTCATCTCATTTGATATTTAACAGTATTTAAACGAAGGTAAAATCCATGTAAAACCCAATTTTCTAAAACGAATAGAATAAAAAGGAGAATACAAGCGTTTAATGAGCATTCCAGATTCAAAATAGCACGTATAGAAGTAAAGAGTATAGCGACAGCCCCGCTTTCCTGTAGATTTTCTATGTCAATCCGCGAGAAAGTCGCACGAGGTAGAATATCGCCGTCGTCAGGTGAGCATCGATGCATATTGCATTATTTAATACAGTAACTAAGTATCATTGGACATTGAGACTGCGTTCCCGGGTAGATTTCAAATGTAAACTCTATGTTGCGCAATATCGACCGTATATCTACTTTCGCAGTATGTTCTCGCCTTTCAAATTAATAATGCACTTATGTCACAAATGTGACCAGTTATCTTATAATCGAATTTGCTCTTTATGTCACAGATTAACTCAATGATAATTGATAGATAGAGGAAATTTGAATGACAAAATTTCGATTAACAATTTCTTCGCTAATAAATTTCGTTGTCAAAGCATTTGAATATCGTATACGTACTTAAATGAGTAAAATTTTCAGTCACGCCTAATATGACAGTTTTGATCAAAATTTCAACACGGGACAATTACCTTTGGCGATGATCTTGAAAATGCACCTTGAACCGTGATGAATCCAGATGCTTCTTCTCTCTCTCTTTCTCCCTCTCGGTTGTTGATTTATTTTACATCACCCGCACAGGAAAGGAAAGGCCGACGAAGGAACGCGATCCTTACCCGCGAAAGCTCACCACGTGACTGACGGGAATAGGTGTATCCGTCTCGCTGCCGGGAAAAGCCAAACAGAAATCTCCTGTAGCGCGCAGACTCGTTGGCGGATGGAGCACGTCAAAATAAAGCAAGACACGCGTGTGTTTTTGGATCTGTCCATCTTAGCCGTGCTATATTTCAAACTTCCCATTTATATTGATATTTAAAAAGCCATAAAAAAAAAAACGCGAAGCAACAGAGACAGTCCCTTAACTGACGCATATCTCTGCATTACAATTGGGAAGAAAAAGAAAGAAAGAGAGCCGAATTGATTGTTTAGTAAAGATGCTACTATAAAATGCTCATTTTTCCAAGATTGCAAAAAAAGAAAGGCTCCCATAACATTAATACAATTATCTAAAGGCATTTCGTTGCTCATTCTTGCCAAGTTTATATCGCATATAGCGTCATCTCGTTCATAAAGGAAATATATTACGTTCTACATAACATCTTTTAACACTGTTTGCCGAACAATTCGTTTGCGACCGTTTTAGAATAAAGTTTTCTTCTAAAATAAGTGATCCCGTTAAAATCGGCGTACAAAGGCTCGAGAAAAGTAAAGAAATGAAGATCGATCGTAAGATTTTAGCTATAAACTGCGTATACTTCAGTTCTGTATATTTATTACAATTTATCGACGTATAATAAACATTGGACATGCAATAATTATAAGTGTAGCATTATGCGTACCTTTTTTTAGCATGCTCAACGGAAGATGATTGTGGAAAAACGCATCGATCATTGTGGAAATGAAAAATGGAAGAGATATGGATTGAGTGGCGACGTCGACGATAACGAGTTATGAGGCACCATCTAGCGCCTACTAACGTACTAACGAGGCTCACTATTTGCACAGTCGATAAAGAAATATTAAAAACAAATCCTCGAGAACAGAAATATAAATCGCAATTCTTTCAAGAACAAAGAGATTCAGGAAGAAATAGTGACCGATTAATTTTCTTCCGAATATTCTGTTCAAAATGACAGATTCTCAAAATCACGTGGATGACGTTTTGGCTCACGTGTCACGTGGCGGTGGAAAAGGGCGGGAAAGCATCAGTCATGGCGTGGGGCTGCACGCGGGAGTGATCCTCATTCATGAAATTATTTCGTTTTCCTGCATTTCCCGTTGTTCGTCGCGCGTAGCCGATGTATCGCGAGGTTCGGGAGATATCAAATGCTACGTAACGCACAAGCGTTATTACTCCACGTGCGCGCACTTTATGTTTACCTTCAGCTTCACTGTGCAGTCAAAAATAGATCATCGTAGATCGGAGGATGGATTACAAGGCACGCCGGCGTTACACGGCCGTCGCGGACGTGAGCGGCCTCAATAACGATTATCCTCACGACATACAGATGTACGATGTGCCACCGGTGGGTGAAATGTCGCTGGAGGAGTTTCAAGAGTTGGGATTCGATAGATTGAAAGGTAACCTTCTAGGACTCTTTTTGTCTCTGTGCAAGTTTATTAGAAAGATTAATAAAGTGATTTGAACATAAAGACAAAGAGGAAGGTGTGAATATTTGTATTAAAAAACTGGGATCCCACCCAGTTCTTCTTACAAAAAAAAAAATCTTTACCTCTACTTATATATAATTGTTGATTGCACAATCAACTCTGTTGCAGCGTTACGGCTGGTGGAGACAACAAATTGCAGGGGCGATCTGAAAACACTGGAGGATCGCAAGAAAGCCTTTTGCGATTCTCTGAAATCCGACGGACTGAAGTACTATGCGAATCTCCTGTACGCCGATGGATCTAATCCGCAGTCGGAGGAGCATTCGCAGACCAGGAAGAGAGATCACATATCGCATTTTATTTTGAGACTAGTGTATTGCCACGACGTCGAGCAAGCCAAGTGGTTTGTCAACCAGGAAGTCGAATTCTTCAAATTAAGATTTAGCTCGTTAGATAAGAAGGGCATTGAGCATCTATTGAGTATTAACAACCTGAATTGCGTGCCTGTACGTTTTATTATATATTCATTTGATAAGAGATTATAATGTAATGTATGTGTCATAATCTGATTATTAATGTTTCTTTAGATTTCACAAGATGAAAAGCTGGAGCTGAAAGAGGAGCTTACTCTATCATCCGGGAAAGTTACAAATATTGATATCACCGATATTTATAAAGTGCCTTTCGAGAAAGTCATTGACCTGGTCAGAGGACGTAAAGTGTACCTCAAAGCTGGGATGGCATATATCACTCATATGGATATAAGTTCTGTGTTTGTTTCCTATTTTAAAGAAAATATAATTGCAGGTTTAGAGGTAAATAGCATTCATGACATAGTCAGTTGCAAAAGAAGATTAGATTACACTCAATTAACTTCTCTCTATTTTGCAGAGTGCAAAAATTCTGTACGACAATATATCCGATGATGAAAGATTGACCAAATATTTAACAGGTCTTCCTTCGGCCTTCTCTGGAATGCAGCGTGTCGTGTGGTCAACTACAGCCACACCCATCGACAAACTGAATGATGTAAAAATCTATTATTATTTCAGCTAGGAATTTTATTTTCTTAAGCTTATCTTATTCAAGATCGATTCGAAAATTTTTTCAGTTGTCAAAAACGTCATATCCATTATGTATGAGAACACTTCACGAAGCGATGTACGCTAACAGTCATTTAAAGAACTCAGGACGCATGCAGTATGGGTTATTCCTGAAAGGTATAGGTGTGACTTTAGAAGATGCTCTTCGTTTTTGGAGAGATGCATTTTCAAAAAAGACAGACGGGGTTGCATTTGAAAAACAATATGCGTACTCCATTAGGCACTATTTTGGTAAAGAGGGGAAGCGGACGAATTACACACCGTACGGTTGTCAAAAAATTATATCTAGCTCTGTCGGACCTGGAGAGTACCACGGATGTCCTTTCAGACATATGGATCGCGATTCACTTTGCCAAAAGTTAACTAGTTGCGGTGTATTCGCTTCCAGTAAGACCATTAATTTTGTTGCTATTGTAAAAAACTCAGGGGAGTATTCTCTTATGTTCAAATCTTATACTAATTTATTTTAGATATGGCCGAAATATTGGACTTGGCTAAGGATGGGCAATATCACTTAGCGTGTGCCAAGTATTTTGAAGTTACGCACAATAAATCAGCAAGTAAACCAATTCTACATCCAAATGCATACTTTGCTGAAAGTCGTGCAATTTTAACCGAAGACGATGGTGGCAAAGGTACGAAAAGAAGAAAGAAATTTTTTTAGGAAAAAAACGTTTCAACATTCGCATTACCTAACATTTTATTTGCAGATATAGATAACAAAGAGAAATTTTCTCAAAGTACGGTTGGAACTCCTGGAGGCCTGTCTTCAAGGAGAAGCGATAAGTATCCTACACCTTCTAGAAATACAGAGTTTGCTGGAACGCCAAAGAGAAACGACAAATATGTTACACCTACGAGAAATACAGATGCGACCGTCACACCTTTGAGAAAAGATCAAAGAACGAGTTATCAAACGCCTTCAAAAAAGAGTAAAATGACACCAGTAAACATTGCGGAAATGCTGAACGATGATGATTTTACAGAATTTATGGATGTGGACATAGATCAGAGTTAGTAAATAGCGTTCTGTCTTTCTGTATTATAAAACTATTTATATTTTTCAGATTTAATTTACGAAAAATTTCTCCAAATATATATTTTTTATTCTATTTATAGAACAATACTCTTTTCAATAATTATCAAACTGGTTTTAACTTAATAAATACTATGTATACAAAATACATTTTCTAGATCTCTAGCTTTTGATTATATGATTTTAAAAATAAGTATTTCAAGTTAAAATTGATTAATTTTTGGCGTAGAATCAACCAACTATCTTATCTTGGGGTACCATTTGAAATTTTAAAGGCGCTTTTATTCTCGAAAGGATTTCCGAAATTCAGTAGTAATGCATTTAAAAAGCCTCTTTGTAACAAGAAAATCGCTGTCTTTTTATTCGATTCCTGCGATATCAATCTCTTTTACTTTCAATTACCTTATATAACTTACGGAAATACTGTATGGACATATTTCAAATGTACTGACTTTTACATAATTGTATTAACTATTGACTTCTTTCACAATTGAAGAACTTCAGTTGAAAGCCGATTATTGAATTTATAACTTGAAAGCTGTTGAAAGCTCACAAAGCGTACATCAATTGAAAGAAGTCTGTAGCTACTTATGTATAACTTTACACAATTATACATAGCTATTGACCTCTTTCAATCGATGTTTCGGTAGAAAATTCGTGCTAACGTCCCGCACCATTGACTCCACCAGCCTCTGCAGATCATATTTGTGTTGCCATCCCCAATCCCGTCGTGCTTCGCTGTCGTCGAAAACTTGCGGCCAGTTTTCCGCTAAAATCAACATAATGACAAAATTTTTAATTTAATTATTTTTTAAATTAAATTACAGTACCTGTATAAAATGTATGTACATATTGCATACGTACCGATGAGCTGTCGTTTGTCTGGCTTATAAGTGATTTTCAAATCTGGTATATACTTGAAGAGCTCGCTGAACAGCTCCTCGGGTGTGAAGCTCATGGCTGTGACGTTGTAAACTCGCCTACGCAGTAATTCGTTCGGTGTATTCAAAAACTGAAATAGTGCCGACAGACAATCTTCGATGTATATCATCGGCAATCTCGTCGTAGGGTCCAAGTAGCACTCGTATTTTTTGTTTAACAACCCCTCGTGAAATACTGCTACAGCGTAATCTACGAAAGCGGAAAAAAGTAAAAAATTATTATCAAATCTCTTAAACGTTTAAACATACATACATGGACAAAATAAAAAAAGTGAAATCTGCAAATAGATAGATGTTAACTTTAAATGACTATTCTTAAAGGGACTTTTTGATCAATTTAATAATTTATTTTGCTAAATGTGGAATCTATTTTTTTATTACTGCATTTTATAAATATAATTGATTTTTCTAGAGGGATTAATTGTGATGATAAAATAAACGCTTCTCTATCGATTTACACGGAATGCAAAAACGAAATAAACGATAAAATAAATGATGACATAAGTGGAAATGTGCCAATGTACGGTCGGACCAAATAATATTTTTTAATGAATTTGTGTACATTTTTTGCTTAGCAAACTACGCGTCGATTACTGTCGGTCTTGATATAGGTAAAGCTAGAATTAATAGTACAATCATATAATTAAACTGATAATCAATTCCGATAATAGTGATGCTATAATAAACATCTTTTGTAAAGAATTTATTACAAAAAATATTATGATGTGTTCGTAAAAACATGTTTTTCATCGACATCAATTTATTTGTTGATACGTACTTTACGCATTGAAAATTAAGGAAAATACAAAAAGAAGCAACCAAGGATCGAGACTCGCTGCATTACTTGCCAGTAGCATTGTCCTTGAGAAACGATACATTCCGCTATTATGCAGTTATCTTAATCGCGGTTAATGCTCTAGTTCTTCGCAAAAGAAGGTAAAAGATATCAATTTTCAGTTATCAGCCTATTCTACATGCGGCATTAAGCGTTCCTTAAGCATGAATACGATTATCTTGCTACGAATCGGGAAATGTAAACATGCAACGTTTGTTTGAAAAGAATATCTCATTTAATATTTCATATGGCAGCGAATTTTTGTATTATACAAGAAAACGTGACAAAAATTGTGATGACTCTTATCGTGCATTTAAATACGATTAGCTTGCCACGAATCGGAAAACTTGAATATGCATTGTTTGTTTGAAGAATATTTTATTTTAATATTCCATGGCAGCGAATTCTTAAAGAGACAGATACTTAAATATATTGTTAAAAATACCCAGCAAATGCTACTTTCGGTGATGAACAAATCAGATTATACTGTACGTTCGATATTTTATAAAACATTACAAAATGTGTTCACACGTCTCTGGTGTGTTAAAAAGCATTTGTTAAAAAAATAAATGTTATCTAACATAAAATTTTGAATAACATAAATACAGTAGATAACAGTGTAAAAAAAAGTACACTTCTCTTTACATTGTTATCTATTTATGTCATTTAAAATTCTACATTACATGGCATTCGTATTTTGCAAGCAAAAATGTCGATAACGCATGATTTGATTACCAGTAACAAGAGGTCACTTGAAAATTAGACGACAGTCGCAAATAAGTAATCACCGTGAAGTGATAATCGCCGATTACGTGCGATAAAATGACAGTTTTTTTTTCTTTAAACAAATGACAGTTTTTTCCTAATACGTTCGTTAAATATGCGGTGAGGATGAAGGAGAAGCAACATCCCAGTTAGCAGAAGCTTCTAAAAGACGTTTAAAAGATGTCTGAAAAATTATGCCGTCTTTTAAGACGTCTTTTAGAAAACTTTCTGCTAGCTGGGATATATCCTCACCGGTAGTACCGCCGCCGGGCGGATCGCTGCTGATCACACCGGGGAATCGGAGACACCGAAAGTCCAGGCCGAAGCGATGATGATAATACTCTCCTAAGAGCTCGGCGTGGACCTTGCTGACACCGTAGATCGTACGGGGTCGTTGCACCGTGACATTTGGGGTGGGATTCCTCGGCGAGTCGGGACCGAATGCGCCGATCGTCGACGGTATAAAGATTCTCAGCTTATATTGCTTCGCTAACTCGATGACGTTGTGCATTCCTGTTATTTTGCAAGAAAAACAAATAATAGAGTAATAATAATATGCAACGCGAACAAATAAATATTCTTAATGTCTAAAAGAATTTGTATGTAGCTTTTTGCTCGCATTTTTCCTGCAGCGGTCTCGGTTCTGTCTTTCAGGCATGTTTTCGTAAATCGCGATATTATCTATCTCGCTTCGACTGCTATTTTGTGTCCGCTTTCTCCCGGACACTTTCTTCCCTTCGTGATCACGACCGCGTCATAATTAATATCGTAATGACAAATTCACTCGTCGGCACACAATTATAACATTCCATTTCACTTGGACACAGTTCGCGGAAAACGCACGTCCTCGTACGAGAGGTTTTGCGCGTTTTATTAAATATTAAAGAGAAAAAAAAACAAGAAGTAATTACGTGACGCTAATTAATAATAATGTGACGCTATAAAGACACGCGATCTTGATTGGATGACATGATGACATACGGCTCTCCTTACCTTCGATATTGACTCTGACGGCTAGCGGTACGTTTTGTTCGCCGACAGCGCTAAGCAGAGCACTGAAGTGGATCAGCCAGTCGATCCTGTAGTCCACGACGGTCTTCTGCAGACCCTTGAAGTCGAGGATGTCGACGAAGATGAAGGGCCCGTTCTCCAAGCTCTCCTCCGACGGCTTGATAATGTCTGACAGTATGACATTCTCATTACCGTAATTTCGACGAAGCAATTTCGCGCATTCCGTGCCCAATTGTCCGAGACCACCTGAACAAAAATCACATACGACATAAGAATTCGTACGACGAAGAAAGCACCTTGCATCTTTCATGATTTATCACGCAATGTATATCGATGTAATATCGACGTATTGCGTTATCCTTGTAATACTTTTCTATACACAAAGAACTGTAAAATGCTTTTTGATAAAATCTCAAGCTGCGAAAACATGCGATTGAATTTACATGTGAAATATCATTATATCTTAAATCTGGCCTAAATTCTTTTAAGAAATGCACAATTGGATTAGAAATGTATCAAGTGCGACGTAGAAACATAATAAAGAATAAAATAAGTTATATTTAGTGACTGATTACACCGATTATGTCATCGACTACGTTAAAATAAGAATGTAGTTGCGTATATTTAACCTTGTTGATATCACATTAATAGCATAAATTAGCATAAATTTGTCGAATAATGCAAAATTTATTTCATAGATTAGTTCAGTAAAAACAAGTGTTAATTAATTACCTTATCAAATGTTGTTTCATTACTCTCACCTGTTATTAGTATCCGCGGAGGTCTAACTGCATTTCCTGTATTGACGGAACCAGTTTCCTTGATCATCTCATTAAGAGGATTGATGTTTACGTGGAAGTTTCTACGAAAGTTTCTTGTAATATGACACGAGAAGCGAATAACACTTTTGTACAACATTCTAAAAATAGATGCACCCTTTTATTTTCGAAGAAATAAAAGATCTCGTTGTCACGATGTTATCTTCCTTATCGGTTTCTTCTATCTGATACTGAATGGTTTTCACATCACAAAAATTTATATAAAAGAAAAAGAAAAGCCTAAGATTGTATTTGCACTATTTTAAAATGTCCACTGTGTTAAAAACAAATGACTTTATAAGGAAAAAATCGAAGGATTTAATCCTACCTTGTTGGTGGTCGATAAACAACTGGAAGCTCGAGCAATAATTCTACCTTATATCACGGTCCATTTTCAAAACCAGTTAGAACACAGATGCTGTCTCACCTGTATATCTAATAAAGGCCCATTCACACTAGGTGCAGGGATAACACCTCGCGCAAGCTAGTAGCCAGTACTCACATTACACAAAAGAGTTTTATTGCAGAACAAGCAGAAACTATTTGTCATGCTTATTCTCAAGACAGACAAACTGCATCTCCAATTTATCTCTTAAATGTATTATCTCTTAAATGTATTATCTCTTAAATGTATCTCTTAAATGTATATATACATGTATGTAATATATGTATATATGCTGGATCGTTTTCTTCGTTGCATAAGATTCCGAATTGTTCCATAAATATCCAAATAGTTGTGCAATCGCGATCGCTATCTTCGTCGCCAGTTTAAAATTCTCAAAGATGTGCCTCGCAGAAGAAATATTCTCAAGATATTTTCGCGTTAACGCAAGACACACCAGCATACTTTATCAGTCAACATGAAAAGAAGATACTTCCGTAAGAATTGGTAAAGAGAATAAAAACTGCAGCACATACCGCAGATATAGTCGCACTTCTGCTTAATGTGAACGAGTCTTTAAAAAGGACTTTAAACGGCTCTCAGTCTTTCCCGATCCTATGCATATACAACTCGTTTGACAACATCAGTCGGAGGATTGTGTTTTTTATTGAAGTTACACCCATTTTAACTACAGAATACAGAATTTTATTCACGATGACATTTACAGATACCATGTCAATTTTATGAACTATTTCGTCATGACTATCGTGTTTATATTATTTTACTTATCTTTCATTAATTTAATTTTTAACAATATTTAACATAAATTTTGTAAAAATAATTTTATCGTTGCCAGTATAGAGAGAATTCCTATACTTGTATAGAATTCTTTAATTCTTCTAGAATTTGTATTTTTTTCCGGAAGATTGAGCTGATCAAATTCAGAAATTTACATATTTTATTTGTCTATGACTGCACGTTTGATTACGGTAATGGATGGAGGCTTGGCCAGTACGGACCAATAGCGAGACGATTTTTCCTCGTACGATCCTAAACCGGTTATTGCTCAAAGTCCTGCATAGCGAGAGCAAAACATGAGAGCATAAATAAGCCGCTCGTAGATGCCGTATGAATTATCAAGGTTGCAAAAGAACTTTCGCTCACATTATATCGATACGCGAGATAAAACCTTACGAATTTTTCACAGGTGAAGTAATGATGTTAATGAGCGATTTTAATAAATGCATCACATTCTTAAGATGAGGAGAAAGCTCTGCCAAAAGAGAAGATAAAGTTCCATAGTTAAACAGCTATTTGGAAGTTAATAATCTCGAAATCGAATCTGGAACATCTCGAATCACTATGGTGAATGGTATAGGTCACTGTGATATTTAACTCAAATTTTATTTGTTATTTAAATAAAATCATTATTTATTTATATCATTATACATAATTGATTAACGTATACTCGCGATCGTAAATGCAGAATTTAAGTCACTAACCGCATAAATCTGAGCGTACCAAATCCAGTTTCCTTAGCGTATACACATTATAAATAATATTAATATATTTTGTATTAATACAGTAATTTTTCACTTATACCTTACATCAGCTCCACTTTTACCGACGATAGCATCGCATCTGCGTATACATACAGATGCATTAAAATCACTAATTTATTTCGCCTTTAGGAAATTGAACTTGAAGAAATATAACTCGCGTACTATTAAAGGTTCCACAAAAAAAAAAAAAAAAAAAACATTTTAAAATGCTATATATTCAAAGAATTGTGTATAATCGACATGACACGCGCAAATAAATCAAATAAAATTAATAATTGTTTATTTCATGATATTAGGAGTTCTCAATTTTCGAAATCAGAACAATTATTAAACATGTGTGTCCTTAAATTCCTATTTTTAAGTATCCATTCGAGCGTGTTTGGTCAGGGCGCAATCGACCTCAGTTGCTTCACCAGGGCGTGCAACGCGGAAAACGAAAGGGAAGACGATTTTTCACCGATGCCGAATTATACACATTCGGCGATCGGTGAGATTTGTTGGGAAAGGGAAGAATTTCCTGGAAGCGTGTCTTCACGGTGGCTGGACACGCACTTCGCAATTCTCTTCGCGTCCCTCCCGCCATCACCCACGCCATGGCACCGTCATCTTCTCCCCTCAAGTTTGTGCAGGCCACCACGCTTTTGCGAACAGCTTCTTCAGTGCATTTAGTACGTAACGAGATTACGAAAAGCTATACTCGCGACCACGGAGACGTTGGAAAAGATAAAGCGCGTGTGTATGTGTGTGCTCTACTGCGCTTGTAAAAAAGATATCTATATTGTTCGTTTTATGCAAAAGAATCGAGTGCAGATAATTTTATATTATTCATAATTTTCAAGAAGCAAATTTGTTTTTTCTTCGTGGATTTCGTTCTCGCTGAGAAACGTAAAGAATTCTTCAGAAGCAAGACGCTGATTTGGAGAATACTGCCGATATAGAAGGTAAATGAGAGTTTATAGATCGACATTATTCGGAAGAGTTTAAAGATTAACATTATTCAGAATTTTCTTTAAATAAATTTTGATGACCGTTCCAAAACATGTTTTGCTTTGTAAACGTTATCCAACGAATAAAAAAAGCTTTCCGCAAAATTAATAACTAATTTTCGATATACAATATAAATATATAAAAGGATATTTTATTAGGAAATATAAAAATTTAAAAAACAAGTTATGCCAGAAATTCACTGCTCGATATTAATTAGCGTTTTTGTACAAATGAAAGAGAAAATGCTCCATAATACAAAGAATACAATCTTCCTCATGCATAGTTGCATAATAATGTAAAATTAGCATTTGCGATAAAATGAGATGCACGCTTGAGGTCACTGACGGTGAAATATCAAGGAAGTGGATATCACTTTCACTAAAATTGCATCCATAGCTATTCGAGGCCAAACAAACGCTGTTGTTTGATCAAAATTCAGCATTATGATGACGGAATTGGAAGACAATAGGTTGTGCGAGTTATGCGAGAAACCAGTCATGCATTTATCAGTGCATCTTTATTGAGCAATATCGTAGAGTAGAATCAAAATTAATACTAATAATAACTTAATATATACATATAATAAAGTATATATACAAATAAGTTGTAAAAAAAAATGTTAATGTAGAATATATAAAATAATGCACGCTAAGACAAGGCTATAACATTACCGTTGCTATAATGCTTAAGAGAGCTTGAAGAAATCTTTTGATAAGATATGTAACCGTTAATGTATATGCTGCTATATATCTAAAAAAGCAAAAGCAGATAATATGCTGCAGAAAGTAAAAAAATAAATGTTAAGAAATAGCATTTGTTTTTTATTTTCTGTTTTTGTTTTCCTAGATAAGATTTTGAGATAATATTTTACGTAAACATTATCAGTGAAGAGAAAAAATAACTTGCAATTAATGCGAATATTTGCATGCGTTTTAATAGAAAGATAAAGGCATTATAATATACGAAGATAACGAAAGATACATAAATAAAATCGCAAGAAATGGCAATAAGAATAGCAATTAATTTTACTTTGAATAAAAAGAGATATATTATCCGAAAATTTTTTAGCAGTACAAAGAAAAAAGAGAGAAGAAGAGAAACATATGCTAAGAAGCAACGGCTGCATTCCGATAGTCACTGTCAGTACTGAAAATCTGTAGTTCACGTCTCACGTGTACTTAGATTTTAATACTGACAGTGAATATTAGAAAGTAGCCAATAAATGCTGTACTTCGTTAACTATGTATCGCACATATATATTGCTCTGTTATGCATAATTGCAATTTTATTGCTACCTCTAAGTGTAGTCAGTGTTTTGACGTATGTACATAATAAAATTTATTTATATATTAGTCTATTTATACATTGATAAAATGTTATACAAAAAGATTTTGGTTAAAGCGGTTTCCAAAAGACTCACAATCAGTAGACTGGATTATGTCCGTGCTTTTATTTTAGATTTGTGTTAGCTACAAATTTTGTTTTGCCAATCTCGATATTTATAAATTTTTTCTGTCATCTGAGCTCACGATCATTGATATTAATGTTTCAACTTTTTTTCAATCCTGCGGAAGCGTCTTGAGATGCGGAAACAGAGATGCATCAAGACAGATCTATTCGTTAACGCAACACGTACAATGCAACTTACAATTAGAATCGTTTTATCGTACAGATTGCGCTATATCGATGTTATTCACGTGCGAATAGCTTTTCAGGCCGCCCGATTGTTTCCTTCTTCTTAAAGGCTGGCACATTACGAAATTCACGTTTTTCTGCATGACAGGATGCTTGTAGTAAACGCCTTTATCTTTTTTATACAAATGTTCACGTTAATTGCAAATTATTTTTATCTTCATAATAATAATTACACAAAATATTATCTTAAAATATTACGTAGTAAAACAAAAGCAGATAGGTAATATGTGCTGTAGAAAATAAAAAATAAATAGGTATCTATTATCATTTAACATAATTTCAAATATATGTACATATATAATTGCATAATTATACAACAGAAACACAAAGATGCTTTAAAATACAGTGTACTCAAACTTTCTCTCTCTTCGAAGTGCGAATTTTTAATCCTAATCCGACTCACCCTCCAGTTTTACTCGCCGGTCATCACTTTATACATCAGAAGCGCGGTCGCGCGACGACAATTATTACGGACAATGATTGTCCTAGCGGTCTTTAACTTCGCTTACGGTACGGGACATCAATTTTGTCGTTTGCGACCGTGACGTGTGTATAAGTACACGCGTACACAGTGCGTGGCATCGTGCTCAGGATACAGAGGCGTACCGTGACGTCCAAGGGCTCTTAACATCTAAAATCCCACCAATCGGTGGTTGTTTCGCTTACGAGATTTCTAATCTCAGCCGCGAATTTGTCATCTCGTATTCACGGAAACACTGCGTAACCCGCCTAACATGTCGAAACAGCGAAATTCGTTACTAATGTCGTTTCCTTAATGAGTCTTTTGGCAACAAATTGTATTTAGCAAATTGCGTTTTGATATAAATACCTACACGTTTGCGCAAAATCACGTGTAAGAACGACTTCACAGCTCATGATGGATCTGATGTGAAAAAAATTAAGAAAATCTGAATATTATGTATTGTACTGTTCAATCTAAAAAAATAACAATTTAGAAAGATTTCGAATATATAGATCTTAATTACCTATCAACTTGTAAAACGCACGATCTATAGCTAAAGAGCTAGATTCAATTTTTTCCAATGTTTGTTGATTCTTTTATCCCTGCAAATTCGTCCGTTCGCGTGCGAATGCACGCGCATTCCAGAAAATGCGGAACTGGTGCTCGCGGTCGTAGACTACGGTCCAAATGCGCGATGGTGAGGCCGTCGGAGGGCGGTGGGCTTTTGATAGTCGGCTGGCTCCTGGCACTCCGTTCCATCGGTGCCGGTGCCCAGTTAGATCCGGATTACGGATGTCCGCTTCAAGAGAGGATACTGCCATGCAGATGCTCCACGCGCGATATGGAGGTTCAGATATGGCAAGTTCAAGATGATGACCAGATATGTATAATCCCGAGAATTTCCGTGAACAATCTAGAACGCTGTAAATTCCGCACAGGTGTAGCCACAGCGAGTTACCAAAGGTCCTGGAAGGTCTGCACGCAGTGAGCCACTATATGGACCGACCGGTAGACGAATTGATCTTGGAGAACAACAACCTGCCCAGTCTGCCCGGCAAGGTGTTCGCAACTTTACGAGTTCTGCGCTTGATGCTGCGAAACAATCGTCTCGAGAGGGTGTCCTCCGGCTGGCTGGAAGGTCTACACGACTCCTTGCTGGAACTGTTCATCGTAGAGCCCGATCTGCGGTCTCTACCCGTGGACAGTTTGGAGAATCTGCAAGGTGTCGAGGCGGTGACGCTGCAGAGTCGCGTGATGAAGCGACTGCCGAGATTCTCCAGCCTGCCGAAGCTTAGGTATCTTCAGATCAACTCTCCGGCTTTGCTGGAACTCGTCCCGAGGAACTTTCGGGATATTCCTAATCTCGAGCAGCTGCACGTGTTGGGTAGTCCGAGACTGACCAGACTGGAGGCCGGGCTTCTTCGAGGTCTGCCTCGACTGGAACTGATCAACATCACCGATTCCGGGATCCACTGGATTCATCCGCGGGCCATGATCAATCTACAAGAGCTCAAGGAGATCTCGTTGGTTGGAAACGCCATAATCGACGCCGGTATGGTCGGTCGCGCGTGTATGGATCTTCCAGCATTGTCGATGATACGTCTGGATCGAAATCGCATCAATCGCCTGGGCGAAGGCTCCTTCGTTGATCTTCCCGTTTTATCGCGACTCTATCTGTCGCGCAATCACATCACCGAGATATTCGCCGGAGCTTTTCAGCGGGTACCAGCTCTCAAGTCCATAGACCTCAATCACAATCTGATCCATCGCATCCATCCGGAATTCTTTCCGCAACGGATAGGAAACGCGTTGGAAGAGATATGGCTGATCAATAATGATCTTAGTCACGTGGCCGAGGTACGATCGGTGCTTGAGGCTCTGCCAAGGCTGAAGTTCCTAGACGCCAGTCACAATCAGTTAGAGGAAATACCCTTCGGTGCTCTAAGAGGCCATCCCACTTTGGAGAGGCTCCATCTGAATCATAACAGGCTGGCGTTTCTGCAAAGAGAAACGTTCACGGCGATGCCGGCGCTCAGGGAGCTCAGACTGAAGAACAATTCTCTATCAAACCTGCTGGAGGCTCCCTTTTGGAACTTGCCAGCATTAAAGGTAAAGTGCTTGTTAATTTCCTTAAATATTAATCATGGATTTTATTCATTTTATGCAGTTATTCATTACTCTTCAGCAATTTATTAATTTCGAATTTAGCTTTAATTATCCCTTAAAAGTCAAATTAAATATTGCTGATATTTGATCACTTCTACGTAACACCGGTCAGTACTTGAGATACTCTAATTCTAGGGTCTGGATCTTTCGGAGAATTATTTCCGTCATGTAGAACCACGATTGTTCACTAATCTACCAAATCTGAGACGGCTGGATCTTAGCGGTAACGCCATAGGGCTTATCGAACCCGAGTCCTTTCTGGGCACACCGGCGCTGGAGCACGTCAATATCTCCGGGAACGCTCTGTCAGTCCTTCATCCCTTAACGTTCCGACACCTAACGAACTTATACGAGCTGGACGTCGGTTTGAATCGTATGCTGGAAGTGGTCCCTGGTCTGCCGAAGGACATCGAACATCTTCACATGCCCAAGAACCGTATTGTCGCCCTGCCAACGGTGTCCTCTCAGGATCTAGCTCTACCTGCTTTACGATCGTTGGATTTAAGCTCGAATGGGATCGACAGAATTCCGCCTGGCACCCTAGCTGACTTGCCGAATTTGAGAAAATTGAATCTAGGCTACAACGCTCTGAGACTCCTGGACGACGGCGTTTTCGACGGACTCACGGCATTGGAACAGCTAGACTTGAGATGCAACCGGCTGGTCACGTTGCACGGACGAAGCTTCCGACCTCTAAAGTCGTTGATGGATGTGAATCTTCGGGGCAATCGAGTGGAGGTTCTGCGACCTGATATCTTTCAAGAGAACACGAGACTGCAAAGAGTTGACTTGAGTAGAAATAATCTCGCACAAATTCCTCACGCCACCTTCGCCAACACCAGGTAAGACTTTCAACAATTTTAATAATACGGTCATTATAATTATATATAATAAAATATATCTGAAACTTATTCCTAAATGTGATGTTCATATTATACGATATCTTTTTCTTGCTCTCACGTACATGTATTAAAATTACGTAGAAATCACGTTAAATTCACATAGAAAGTATTAAAATTCGTCATTTTCAGTTTACTTCAATTACCAAAATTTAGTATATCACGTTTATAATAATAGCAGTAATTTTCCCCTCCTTTTGTTATTTCGCGATCTCGTATTATAGTGGAAAAGTAGTTTCACTCGTGGTTACTTGGTTGCATCACTCTTAACTTGGTACCTAGAAAGTTCTTCGTGCACACGCTAATATCTCTTTCTCGTCGTCGTGTAGCATCGGCCTGGCGTGTCGAATAATTTGACAGTAATTTGACTCGATTTTATACGCGATTTTATTTAATCTCGTCCATCGAGTTTGACTTGATCACGTCGATCAAATTCAAAATACTTTAAAAGATATGCTTTAATTTAATTTAAATCTAAATCTGAAACGCATTTTCTAACATCATAATTTTCTCCCAGATTTATTAATATCCAAGATAGCTACGTTATATATGTTTTCGATCAAACTTAAATTGATAAATTTATAATAAACGATTTTTTGTTTAACGCTATAAATAATGCCGTGAAAGAAGTTTGTAGGATATTTCGTTCTTTCGTACATCTTCGAAAGTCTTTCGTACTTTTACTTTGGAGAAAGATTTGTTTAAGCATCCTGCATCCAAAACGATAACGTCAATGTCAATTACAGAGACCTTCGTGAACTGTACGCGTCGCACAATACTTTGACCGAGTTACCCGGATCGCTGCACGGCTTAACGGCTCTACGAGTCCTCGACTTGAGCTTCAACAAGCTGAACATCCTATCGCCGGAAACACTGAGCAGCCTGTCGTCCTTGTTGGAGTTGAAACTGGTTAGAAACCATATACGGGAGCTGCGGGAGGGTGCGTTCGACGGATTACCGCGATTGTCCCTGATCGATCTCGAAAACAATGATCTCAGGGTAATCGAGAGAAACGCGATCAGAGCATTACCGGAGTTGCAGGCCGTCCGACTCGGCAAAAATCGATTGCAGGTAATATTAGCTTCTACGATCATCCACGATTAAATAATAATTCATGACAGATTAGTATAATCTTTAGACAAAGCATCTTCATTATATTTTTTGTCAAATACGAGTGGAGAGAGTTTCAAAATTTGTTATTGTAAAAAATTTTTAGAATATATCAAAAATATATCATTATATATCTAATTATTATATTTAATAAATTTTATAAATATATTGTGCCAAATGAGTAAGGATCCAACATAATG
The DNA here is from genome assembly GCA_035220615.1 of Leptothorax acervorum. NCBI lineage: Eukaryota > Metazoa > Arthropoda > Insecta > Hymenoptera > Formicidae > Leptothorax > Leptothorax acervorum. The sequence goes on along the minus strand of JASTWQ010001258.1, from coordinate 2,069,124 downwards.
TATACATGATTTTACAGTCCATCCCCAGCGGCGCTTTCACCGAATTACCGCTGCTGCAGAGCGCGGAACTTCAGGAGAATCGGATTCAGGAAATCGCTAGTAATGCCTTCATTAACGTGCCACACTTACTTTTCCTTAATCTAAGTCACAATCACCTGCCGGACTTGGAGTACGTCGGTCTGGAGGGCCTTCGTTCGTTGGAGGTCCTTGATCTCAGTTACAATCGGTTATCCAGAGTTTCTAGCGACAGTTTGGCAGCAATGGAGTGGCTGGTGGAATTAAAGGTATTTATAGCAAAAATCCCAAGATTTTATGAGATCAATTTTAAAAGAATAAAATGTTATCTCGCGCTTTAATGTGTATTTCACATTTTTTAAATATCTTTTTACGTCGTGATCAGAAATTTAAAACAACTGCAGTATACAATTTGTAAAAGATTTATTAACTTGCAAAATATCACAAAATAACACAATGAGAGTGCGAGAGTCTTCGCTAATAAAGAAGAATACTTTCTCGTCGAGAGTGAAACTCCTGCGTGAACCATGGTGCGAGACGGGCCGTTCTGCTGGCGGAGCAATTATTCGTATACCTGCATCGTTAATTAGGGAGATAGCTGAGCCGCTTTACATAGCCGCCTTACGACCGTTTTCCTTTCTGCATGCAGATGGACAACAATCGGATTTGCGCCGTGCACGGTTCGCCTTTCGACGATATGCCGAGATTGCGGGTATTGAGCCTGCGAAGCAATCGGATGACCGCGGTTTCCGAAAACGCTTTCAAAAGACTGCGATCGAACATCGCTGTCTTGGATATCGACGGTAATTTAGAATATAAATTAAATTAATTACAATTATATAAAAACTCGTATTTAAATCAATTACTTGACACCTTGACAGCGTTAAAGTTAAATATTAATTCGCGTCAATTTCTTTTAATGAAAGCCTCGATGTCTGCATAATTCGTCAATATGCTTTTTTTTATTTATATATTCCCCTTTTATTTCTGAGACAGGAAATCCACTGTCCTGTTCTTGCGGCATGCTTTGGCTGCGAGGATGGCTACAGCAGGCTTCCTCGGAGGGTCCTAGATGCGCTGATGGTTCTCTCTTCAAGGAACTCAGATTATCGCGACAAGATTGCCAGCGTGAGAGATATGTGGAACTTGTTCATCCAGGATGCGAGGCTGAAATGATTAACGTTGCGACGCCTTCGGTTTCTTCATCCGGTAAATCACGAATAATCCGAGTAAAATAAATTAATTAAAGCGACCCAGAAAAATTAAGACATTAACTTTTCATCAGTGGTGGATTATTACGTTGTTCTTTTTTTTTATTTATCCGACGATTTCAATTGCACTTCAAATATATGATATATAAAGAGGATCTTCGAAAATATATGCCTATATATCTAGAATTTAGAATCTATAAATCCAAAGAAAGCATTTTCAACACAAACACACAGATTATATATATTACGGTTTATTAAGTTGTATTGAAATTTGCCAGCATTTGGGATTACAGAGACGATACCACTGTGGATGAATCTAAAAGATTCTTCAACGCAGAAGCCTTCCGTTTCTCAAGACTCCGATTACTTCTACCAGTACGTAGATTATCAGGACAACGGAAGCGATACGAGCACGCTGCTGCCCAGCGTGTCTACCATCAGTGCACCTACCCAGACCGTGAAGATCATTCATCCGCCGCCGCAAACGCAGAAGCATCAGAAAAACGCCACGTCACCAATAAAGAAGAATCCTATGATGCCACCGTCGCCCAGCAGCTCCGGTTTCACCTTCTTCGGCCTACCCCTGCCGAATTTGAACTTTAATTTGTGGGGAAATTCAGGCAGGGGGAGGAAGGCGGAGAGGAAGGAGTCATCGTCCGATAGACCAGGTCGAGGACGTTACAGGTCTTTTCCGCCCACGGAACCGGAAATTCACAGGGGTGGCTTCGTACCTCTGCCGCGCGGTCAAAGTGGATTCGTGCCGATTGCCGATCCTAGATTTACGTACGAGAAACAGGCGAAGCACGAGAATACTTCAAAATCGCTGAATGTAAGCAATATACCGGTACAGGAGGAACGTCCTCCTCGGAAAAGCGGAAACAGTACCGTCACCAAGGTGGAGAAAATTATTTCCAAGACCGGGAAACCGCGGACGAGCTTCCGAGAAAAGGAAGAATTACCTACTGCGTCGACATTCGTTCGAACTGGTTTTGAATCTCACAAAATTTTGTCCAATGTCAGTAAAACCAGGTAAATATTAAATAATTTTTTTTCGATGTAATTTTTTAAATTTAACATGTAATTTAATTAACCGGGATATTTTTCAGATTCTTCAGTTAATGACAAAAAAGATTCTTTTTAATTAATTCTCAAGATGATTTACAGTTTTAAATATACATAAATTTGTGTATATATTTTTTTTTTTAACTTCAATTATTTAATTTTAATTAAAGAAAAATTAAATTATAAATTGCTTTAAATTTAGTGCTATTATACCGATACTTACTTTCAGCTAATTAATCTTTTTCAACGCTTTTCTGCTTAGCCTTAACGTATCAAACGTAGTAAAAAATAACGCATCAATAATCGTGGAAGAGGATTCATCGCAAGAAGCTCACGAAACGTCGGTGTCCACCGAGATTTACGACGGCGAGAGTTTAGAAGTAAATATGGAAGACATTAAATTCATAGAGAAGCCGCAGATGGAAGTCGCTAACAGGATAGTTTGGACCACACCAAAAACGGTGATAGCGGAAACGAAAAAAGCTATAATTACCAAGGAAACTGTGACTGCAGCGGTGGAGGTAATACCGGCAAATGAAAGCGGATCCAAAGACTGGGACTTGGAAATATCTGAATATGACAGAGATCCAACCCTTTTAAGCAGTACAGTTGGCTCTTACGAAAAACCTGGTGAGTTTATATCTCAATGAAATTAATAAAATTTGATTTTTTAAAATGTTTGATACGTTATAATATATACATTTCGTTGCAAGATTTCTTCATTCTCAGATGTGTTCGCAATTAAATTTCTACTACAGTAAAATTTGTTTTGAAGTTAAATCTTTCGTATTCTCGTATCTCCTGGACAATCGTAGTCCACAAAACATCTCACAAAAATATTTCATTTATTGCAGACAATTTGGATATTGTGACAAAAACGGATGCAGAGCCAATTCCGCGCTTTTTAGCACCCGCAACGTCTTCTACATCGAATCCACGACCCAAAGAAACCACGACCACGATTTCTCGAGGGACGGAGGCATCCGCTTTGTCCGCGCTTCTGATCCCGGGGGGACAAGTACCGTCTTCAGGGCCCGTGATAAATTTACGTCCGCTTGGCAGGTCTACGATAACTAAAGTTGCCTCGCCGTACATCAGCTACAATGCCGAGCAATCCAGGGAGAAGCAGAAGTCGATTGCCGGCGCAGCTCAGAGAAGCGAGATCGTTGACGAGACGACGATCGAAAGTCAGAACGAGGCGTTCGTTATCGACGATGAAGCCAAAGTGATAGACAACAGTCCTTTCAACTGGTACTTCCAGCATTACAATGATACGAATTTGGAACCTTACGTGGGCATAGCTTACAGCGGTGCCGCAAAAATCGAGACCTGTCGATGGTTTACTTTGCTCGTTTTCAGCGTTCTGATATAAACAAAATTTAGAATTTGCAGCGGACCATACATGATTTTTAAATAGATTAATCGCTGAATCATACGAGATAAAATATGCTGTAATATTTGTTAATAAATGCCGTGGTACGTGGATGTTTCAATTTCAAATCATATAATACATATGTATACAATCAATCAATGTATATGATTAAAGAGATTTACATATCTATATATATCCCGCCCAAACATATATAAAAGTTGTACATGTATAAAGATCATGCGTACGTATATTTATCTGCGTTTTTATATATTCTTTTTGGTAAAGTATAATATTTTAGGAAAGCATTTCTATATCGAAATGATAAATTAATAAAACGGTATAAGTAAAAGATCATTTTTTTTATTATTAATGTAATATTTTCTCTTAATAGAATGACTTGTATTTCCTAAAAAATACATTATCGATATCTATCACACATGTTAATTGTGAAACTTAAATTTTAAGCAACACGCCTTGAAGCAATTTAAAAGAATACATCGATTGTTTGTTATTAGTTGAATAATGAATGAAATCAAGAGAAAATAAATAATTGTGTCTTGTTATATATAGAATACTATCGTTTATATTAAGATAGTACTTTGACGGGTTGTTACTTAAAACACTTAAAATATTGTAATGATTACAATATTCTATAAAAATGTCTTAATCCTAAATTTTTCGATATATTTGCTACATCATTCATTACATTCAAAATACAGAAGTGTTGAGTTATCATTTATTTTTTTTCTCTTGCGCCTAATATATTAAAAATTCACAGAAAATTATGCCAGAACAGTTTGGGAATCAATTTGCCGTTTCTAATACACATTTAAACTGTCATTATTTATAAGTGGGATATAATTCTGTACAAATAGTGAACAGGCTTGACTATTACACACAGAGTCATTAATTGTCCTCAACTTTAACAGTCTCAATCTCGCAGCTGAGCAAGCTCAGAAATGCTCCGATCACTGATTTTTACCTTTCGCCTTTTCCTCACCTTTCTTCTCCTCTTCCTTCTTTTCTTCCTTCTTCGTATCCTTCTTCCCGTCCGTTTCTTTTTTCTCGGCGTCACGATTGGTCAGTTTATTGTTAATTAAATTGTGCAACGCCACTATAGACCTAACTAACGCTGCTAGATATACAACCAGCATCTGATCATTTGTCTTGACATATAACGAATCGACGAAGCTACTTTGAGTCATATCCGGTAATAAATTAAAGATATCCTGAAGCTGGTATACAATTTGATGATTTATAGGTAATTTCCCATTACCAACCTGCAAAAAGTATTTATTTAAGTAACTTTCTCTCGCAGGAATATTAATTCAAAACCACACAGTTTCAGAGATTAATATGTACCTGAAGCAGATAATCTCTAATTTCTCGGATTTGTTCGTGAAGACCTTTTAAGCCAAGTAGTTGATTTGTGATTCTTTGACTGAGGGTACCAACTGTAGTATCTTTGATGTCCCGCAATAAATGCTCTACTCCAACCTCTTCCGCTTCTTCAGCTCCAATTTCGCTTGGAATGTGCTCAAAAGTTTTGGAGGTAGGAGAACCATCCTGTGAATAAAATTCTTTACATGTTCATATTTTTTTTTTTTTTTTTCAAAAAAGATTAGATAGTATATAATATATATAAACGTACATCATGCACTTCTTCAACTGCTTGATACGCCTCGGTGGGAAGTCCGAGATCTTTTGGCTTGGCGTCGATAATGACCAGGACTGAATTAGGACAGTATCTTCTTATTAGTTCGTTGATGGCAACGTCATTTTGATGTAGCTTAGGCCCAGTGTGGTACCAGCCCACTACCTTCTCGCGAGCTAAGTGTCAACAAACAGGATATCGCAATCAGGATTCCCGCTCCAAGTAAAACCTACAGGATTTGCACAAACTGTTCATAGGTCCTTACCATTGACTTTCTTGAACATTCCGTACATATTTTCAAGGTAATCATGGTCGAGGAACCATACACTTTTGTCCTTGTCATCCTCGTCAAAGGGTACTGAAACACAAGCGTTTATCTCTTTATATCGCACTCAGCTTCGAAGGTAAGGACACTTATCCCCTTATACATTTGTAGACGTTAATAAAAGCAGAATAGTTTGACTACAAACGCGAACGTTTTGAGAAACGCCGTAGCGTGTTGCTCCTAACCTGCAAAGCTGTTCGACACGTCCAGGATCCCCTTGGCCCTCCAGCAGCCCAGGAGTACGCCGACCACCCTCTTTTGGTTTCCGATTTTTCCCATGCGATTAAAGTGGTCCACCACGCTCAACAGCACCAGCGGGTGGACGACAACTTTCGTTGTCATGACCTCTTGACTCGGCATTTTTGGACAAGCCCGAAACTATACTGCTATGCTACTGACACTATCCCAGCCGCCGCGCCGCCGTCGATCGCGGTCGTACGGAGGTAAGAGGTAACCAAGAATGGCATGTCGTGTGTCAAGTTCATCGGAGCGCCATACGCGGACGAGGGCAAAAAACGCCGATGCTTGTACTTTTTACAATATAAAATTGCACAGGGTAATTCTAGATGTGGAAAGTAAAATATTATATTACATTTGATTGCTTTCCATTATAAATAATAAAGCTATTTTCCATTTCATGGGGACAACGTGCCTTTCGCGATTCATCCGAGTGAAGTTGGCCAGCTTGTTCGAAAAAACAACGTCGCGCATGTTGACTGCATAGACATTGAAGTCTATGGTTGACTGCAGTTTTCTTGGTTAGGAGCGACAACGAGCCTTAACGAAAAGTATTTCAATATTTCAATCAAGAAAGTAGGAGTTTTCTCTTTCGCATCGAAGGTATACCTAATAGAAATGGTTTATTATTCGGAATGCGTCATATTCACATTAATTTGAAATCAATCGCAATGACAGAAGCCCAGCGCGTCAAAGTGCATAAACATGTGTCGTAATGTCGTGTCGTATTGTCGTATAACCAAACGCTGCAAGCGCACTGTGTAAAAGCTGCCAATCTTAAAAGATGTAAGAAGCGCGCGGAATCGAGAAGAGAATAAATGATGAGATATATCTCGTATTATATTCTATAATCAAATCATAACAAATTATGAAAATGTCATTCTAACGTAATTTAAGTAAATTTTTGACTAATATTTACTAATTTACCAAAACCAGAATTCTAATGTAAATTATTATCTTGTCAAATTTTGTAAAAAACAATTAAAGCTAAAATTTAGTGTTGACGTATTCTTTACGTCGAATCTTTACGAAACGCACTGATTATTACAAAACGGGGAAATTTCGTTAATGAAAGAATAAACTATATAAATGAATGATGAAGATATAATCTATATAAAATTATAACAAAATATGAAAATGTTATTCTAACGTACTTTAACTAAATCTTTGACTATATATATTTCCAATTTAAAAGTAGAAATCCAACGTAAAATATTTTTTTGTCAAATTTTGTAAAGAAAAACTGAAACTAAAATAGTTGATTTATTTTTTATGATATAAAGCGGACTGAATTAATTATTACAAAACGGGAAATCCTGTTAATGAGAATATACACATATTTTTTCGACATCTTTTTCTATGTCTTTTTTTATTTTATAATAACTTACTAGGTTTTATATTGCAAAGAAATCGTAGTTTAAAACTATTTTTTTTTACAGAATTTGATAATATAAATATGTAAAAGTAAATATTAACACGTTTTTTCTTAATTATTAAACAAAATAAGACGACAGGGCTAGCGAACAAAGTTGGATGTTAGTGTTTAAGATATGTATTATAAATTAGTAACATTAAAAACAAACGTTTCGACTTTTAATATGGTCGTCATCAGTGCGCATTGTACCGATATTACGAATTATTTTAATGGAAAGACGTAAATTGTTGAGAGTTGTTGTATTCCTACGAAAAAAAAAACTTAGATTAATCACACATTATAATTAAGCCGATATATTACATATGTATGTGACCTTGTTGAAAGCCTATAAAGTCGAGGAGACTCTAAAGTCGAAAAGAATGTCCGCTGTTCTCACGGTTCTGATCGGAGTGATAGTGTACGAGACCCGTGAATGTGAGATCGTACATATAAAACACGTATAACTGTAAGAGATAAAATTACTGGTCATAATTTTAAATAAAATAGCTATTTATAGCTATTTTGCACTATCTCATATTCACGGGTCTCGTACACTATCACTCCGATCAGAACTGTGAGAACAGTGGACATCCTTTTCGACTCTAACAAAAGAGGCACGCCTGTGATTAATCTAAGTTTTCTCGTTGGAGTACCTATAGGTACTGTATACAACAACTCTCAACAATTTGCGTCTTTCCGTTAAAATAATTCGTAATATCCGTACATTGATAATGAATGATCATATTAAAGATCAAAACGTTTATTTTTAATGTTACTAATTTATAATACATATCTTAAGCACTAACATTCAGCTTCGTTCGCTAGCCCTGTCTCCTCTCATTTTGTTTGATAATATAATTTTGCAATATTATGTCAACTGTCAGTCGGAGAGTTTCTACAATAGGAAAAAGTTTTTTCAACATTAATCAAAGAAATTTTAAATTAATATACTCCGTACTTGACGCATCTCTATATATACGTGTCTTTTGTTGCAGAATGTCGCTGCCAATAGTGTTCGTGACGGGCAATGCGAAGAAGCTGGAGGAGTTTATCGCCATTTTGGGGAAAGACTTTTCTCAATTGATAACGAGCAAGAAGGTCGATCTACCTGAGTATCAAGGCGAGGTGGACGATATATGTCGAGACAAGTGTCGGGCTGCAGCGAGCCTAGTGAAAGGTCCGGTGATCATCGAAGACACCTGTCTCTGCTTCAATGCGCTGAAGGGCCTCCCGGGGCCTTACATCAAGTGGTTCCTCGAGAAACTCGGCCCCGAAGGTCTTCACAGGATGCTCCACGGATTTGAGGACAAATCAGCGGAGGCGGTTTGCACGTTCGGTTACTGCTCCGGCGAAGGCTCGGAGGTACACCTGTTCCAAGGCCGAACTCAGGGCATCATTGTGAGTTCGCGAGGCTGCAAGGATTTCGGCTGGGACCCTTGTTTCCAACCGCTGGGCTACGATAAGACCTACGCGGAACTGCCGAAGGAAGAAAAGAACAAGATCTCTCATCGCAGCAAGGCGATAGAAAAACTAAAAGAATATTTAATAAAAAATGAGAAGAGTTAATTTATTGCAATATTTATTTAATAAAATTAATTACTATTTCTCCCACGATTCTTGTTGTCTTCTATATAAGTCTTTCCTCCTTTGAGAATATCTCATCCCCGTCAGCTTATCGATAATTTTCTTTCGAAAAATTAGACTTTTTTTTACAATCTTGCATTAATTAATTATAGAAGCATTTTACAGATATATTTATGTTAATTTAAAAAAATCTACTTTACAATCAAAATAACTGATATTAATACGTTTATTATAATTTTTTTTAATTCTAGGGAGCGGCAAGTATAATGCGTTGTTATGTCTTCACTTTAATTTACGCTGACCTATAATGTTAACGTTCGATATCCGTTAAATTTATCAAAGGTGATTTCTCGCCAAAAACAACGCGTTTCGATGTCTTGTCACGGCGATATAGCCGTCGGGCAGCATATGGAACCACTTGCTGGCAACCTTGAAGCTACCGCGACACCTCACGACTGAGAATCTGATGATTTTTATTTTGATAGATCACGCGATATGTTAATTAACAACTTCCATCTTGCAAATCTTACGTGACGCAACAAATTAAAATATGAAACCATTTTAATCGTTCAGTGGTAGATATTATTAATCGTGTAAACCGATACCTCCCTCGTACGCAAGTACTCATAATTAGAACAGTAAATCATGTACAGTAATAACCACAACGATAATCACCGCTGCTGATTTTCAATTGCTTTATTCACCAATAACGCGATTACATATGTTGTGTGAGTGGCACTGGAATAAATGCTATTTAAAATGTAATCAGTGATATGAGTGCATAAATAGATTAAGGAATAATGTAATGCAATATAACGTTGTCTAATAGAACATCAATTAATACATCTTTTTTCTGAGTTATATGCTTTTGATTGTTAGCATCACAAATAACGCTAGCAATTTCTGTCATACATATAGCAATTAAAATTTTTTAAAATTGCTTTTTATTTATAAAGGTGACAGTATCTTGTTTTGTTGAAGAAATTAAATTGGTTATCATGAGATTGTACCAATACAAATAGAATTCAAATATGCCATTTAGTTATTGAACATTTATAAGAATGACGCAGGATAAAATAAATTCTATACACATTGACTGTATACAGAATTAATGCAGATATATAGATTTTTATAATATGTTCGAAAATTCTACTTGATGTAGAAAAACTAAGAATATATTTGAATTTAGTAAGAAGAAAATACTATAAGGTTTATCTTCAACATAATGCTGGAAATAAAAATACTTTTGGTTCAACGTATGTAATTATTGTTTAATAAAAAAAACTACTTATCCACTGTGAAATTGCAACAAAATAATCTTTTAGTTCAACGTATGTAATTATTTAATAAAAACAACTACTTATCCAAAACGTGAAATTGCAGATAAAGCTAATTAATAATACAAGATATCTCACTATATTTATCGGATGTTCTTTATTAACGGTAGATTTTCTAGCCAATTTAAAATCAATTTTTAATTTGAGGCGTGTTTATACAAATATACGTGATGCGAAAGTTACAACAATAATGACCTTTCTAGACATTTTTATTCAGGAAAAATCTAGTCCAAAGAATCTGTCAATAAAAGGATATTTGGTTGTTCAAAGACACTCAGTATAACAGCGAGACGATAGATAAATTTTATTTTATGTATGTCGTGGTGTGTTGTTGTTACGTAATGACTCTGGTAAACATCACGTAATCGTTTTTGGTTTTTGTTTTTGCTTTATCAAACTGTCGATGATTATTTTTAATTTATGCGATCAATGGAAAAATTATATTTATTTAACTTTGCAACTATAATTATTTGTGGTTATTATAATTAATGCACAAATATGTGTCAAAAAGAAAAGCCATCTCTGCAGAGTTATTATAAATAGTTTTGCTGCAACGTGAAACGCATTGGCCCATATTCTGAACTCTCTTTTATCTATAAAAGAGCGCTTTTATAGATAAAAGAGAGTTCAGAATATGGGCCATTAAATAATAAAGCAAGATTTAACTTCAATGACTGAAAAATGAGGAAACAAACAAATTATTAGTATCTACCAATATAAATACACTATCTAATCTTCCTATTGCTTTTGCTAACGGCAACAGTTTTTTCACGTTTACCATAAAATTGCTACGCTATTCCTCTAATAGTGAGTCATGTTCTAAAATTAATGATTATTTTCTGCGTAGTCTGCTCGTATCCTTTGACTAATATCTTATTTTTAGCAGCCGATACTTCTTCTAATACTTTTGTCCCAGCTATTCATATCTGATTGTTTTCACAAAATCAGTTTCTTGCAAGATCAATGTTCTCTCCAATGCTCCTCATTCGATTTACAGATACAGACTCATTGCTGCTCATTATCGTCAAGATATTGACTACTCGGACCGCAACAGTGCCCCAGAAATATTCAATCGCCCCTTTTTTCGGGTACATAAGAATCACGGGGGAGCGATTACATGGCGTGTACACAAAGATAAAACCCCAATATGCATGTGTAATTTAGACAAACAGACAGAGAGAGAAAAAGAGAGAGAAACAAAGTTTTTCCAAGTGAAGAAGAGATTAACAGTGAAGAAGTGTCGGGCCAAATCACGATCGCTCTGGTATGCGAAATTATTTTTAATATACATGCGTACGTTTTTAATGTTAACAGTTTGCGGTGGGGCTTGATGCCCGAAAGGGTTATCTCCTTGATTACCGATACGATCCTCTTTCTCTTTCTCTCCGTAACGTGTAACACCCTTTCGTCGCGGGGTTATCTCGGCTCGCCTGCACTTTTGTATTTTACCGGCAATTGGAGAACTTTGCGCCCTATAAAAGCGGGAGAATCTCGCGTACGCTACCAGTCTTACATCAGGGGTCACGCTATGATGAATGCCCTTACTGGTAAGTCGTTCGCCAAATGCGAAGAAGTGTTTTCGTGCTTCTGAATCGGTCTCGCGAGTTACGCTTCGACGGAATTCGTCCTTTCTTCTTCTTCTTCTTCTCTTCTTCTTCTTCTTCTTCTTCTTCTTCTTCTTCTTCTTCTTCTTCTTCTTTCGCAACTTTGACGACAAGTGCAATGTGTATAATTGTGAGAAACAGGTGTTTTGTCCAGTTTCACATTGCTTTCCAATTGTCATACGTTCAACATTTCTTAAATCATGGAACACTCTGTTCTTTTTAACCTCTTCTTTTATTTTTTAGAAGCGCTTCGGAGGAAAAAGAAAAAAAATTTCTTGCGGCTTATAAATTCTGGCAGAAAAATATCTGAGAAAGATCTATCATTTACATTTTTGTACAGCTTTTTTTCTCCCTACATCAAAGTTTTATAAATACTTAATAAATATATTGATTCAAATTTCATTTTCTCATTTTCTCGCAGTTCTCGCAATTTCATATTTCATTTTCTTGCAATTCTTTTCTTTATATAGACATACCTATATCTTAAGTATATTTTTAATGCATACATTATATCACAATGTACGTGATATGAATCATGTTTTTCAGTCTTGCTGCTGTGTCTCGCGGCCGCGTGTGCAGTACCAGGTAAGTTCTTTCTTATTTTTCCTATTTTATAAAATACTAGAAAAAACATTTGTCTATAAATCAATATAAACAAATTATATTCTCAATATTTAATAACGTTACATTGTTAACCCTCCGAAGCTACACCTCTTTTTTTAATACGCCCCGGCCACAACTGGGTGGTCGCCACCCAGACGGATTCAGTCTCATAATTCCAATTAATGTGCACGTAAAAATTCATGAAACATCTTCAGGGTGTTGTTAAAAAATATGTGTAGTGCAGAACCCGAAATGTGCTCCCAATGAACAAAAGTTGTAATTTTTGGTTGCGATAAGAAATATACACCGAGGTCACATCTGGGTGGTCACCACCCATAATAATTTTCAAACGTTTACCAAACATAACTGACATGGCTTAAAGCCTTTCTACTGCACGGATCTTTGAGAGAGGGACTCAAACTAGGGATCCTGGGTGGAGGGACACTGATTATAAAGCCTATCTTAAAAATATTGGGCCTGAATTTTTGTCTGGGTGGCCGCCACCCAGGGCCTCGAAGGGTTAATATTAAGATTATTTCTTCGGAAAAATTCAATTACATATTTCCGCATTTTAATTCACTACATCGTGGATCGCAAATAGTTTTCTATATGTAATAACGAGAACAATTAAATAATTTATTACACTTTAATGATTTATTAAATGTAAAATTATTATAACGCCTTTCTCAAAATCGCAGATCATTTTATTTAATAACCGATAAAACGCTACTTGTGCTTCAATTAACAAATAAATAATACAAAGCAGAATACATTAAGACATAAACGTAAAATCCTGATAGACAAGTATTTATAATATTTTATATTAGTATATAATATGTATATTTCATAATATATTTCAGTACACTTTCCTGCCGAGAAAACAGTGATTTACAATTACCATGCCGACGTGAAAACTGGGATTGTTGAGCCAGCGCATTACGTCTCCCAGTTCTCTCTCGCCGGACAACTTCACGTAAAGAAAGACACCAGTGATCCGACTTTAAAAAATGCTTATTACATCAAATTAAACAACGTAAAGTATGGCATGTACAATGGCATGGTCGCCGATCATTACCAGCCGATCGAAGTTCTCCACGAACTCGGAGAAGCCGCACAGCAAATCCAAGAACCGTTTGTGATCGTTTACGATGAACGTGGCAAGGTAAATGCTCGAATTCCTGACGTGACAATTTGACATAAAAATCGTTCGTGGGAAGAGTCATGCAGATATGTACCGTTGAACAATCGATTTCAGTTCCAAGGTATTAAAATGCCGGAAGCAGAGAGCGGCTGGTCCAGGAACATCAAGCAAAGTATCGCCTCGATGATGCAATTGGATCTGGCCCACATCCAGATGCAAGCCCCGATGAAGCCGCACGCTTTCGTCACCCACGAGGTAGGTAACGACTGATGGGAACATCCAGCAAAAGCGGTTCTGTTTCAAAATGTTCTCTTTGGTTGTTACCACTAGAATACCATCCACGGTACCTGCCAAGTCGCCTACGATGTTCATCCGAAGTACTCGATGAATCCGGAGAACGCTAATGTCTTCGTGGTCACGAAAATGCACGATTTAAAGAACTGCAGCCACTTTGTTCAGCGTGTTTTCGATCATTTCGAGTGCGAAAAGTGTCACGTGGAGTCTGCGGTAATTTTCTATTATTTTGTTTTCAGAACTTTATTCGTCTATCGAACGTTTATTTAAATTCTGGCTGTAAACTAGATTATAATTAATCTATCTTAAATTTTAGGATGACGTGACTACTTCCGCCATAAGAGTTTTCGAGATCAAACAACAGGACAATGACATTCTCATCGAGCGGCTGGTTGCTCACTCGGCTATCAATTACTTCCCTTTTAATGCCCGATCTGAGGCTCACTATCTCTGGACCAAGTAATTATACGGATAATTATTGCACTAATAAACTAGTTGCACCGGCGATCATGCTAATTTTATTTGTTATTTCAGCGTTACTTTGGATCTGCATTCCGTAGTATCAACGATGGAAGTCCCTGCGTTGGCCGTGAATGTTCAAAATGTGCCTATCATTCGCGACGTCACTTTCAATAAGCCATTGGGAAATTACGCTCTCCATGCTGCCGAAGATCTCACTCACGGTCGACATATTGTGAAATTGGACGCGCTCATCCCTAAACTTAAAAAGATGTTGGCCGAAGCTGCCGATTACCTCGAGGAAAATCATATGGAGGGCAAAGAGCCCGATTGGAAGCACGGGCAAACTATCAACAGGCTGCAGCACACTATGAGTTACATGGATCTGGGCTCACTGGAGCAAGTTTACAACGCCATTCAGGATCCGAAGACGCTTGGAAAGGAACTCACGATGAAGTAAATAATACTTATATGAGAATACCTTATCTTGTGTTACAACGAAACCAATTAGCATTAGAGGGTCAAGAAAATGATTTATTATTCAGAAAAAATCTAATAGCCATAATTTTGTCTGACGCGACGTGATTAAACGATAATTGTGATTTTAAAGGAATATCTTCCTGCGAATGATTCCAATCGTGGGCACGACCGCTACCAGCCACTTCGTGCGAAATGTCGTCCGCAAGCGCCAAGTTACCGATGAAAATGCCATCGCGATGTTGGCGAAATTGCCGATGCATGTCAAAGTACCATCCGAGAGATTGCTTCTGGAAATGGAAGATCTGTTGAAATTAGGTAGTACCGTGTCACCGCAAGTCAAGCAGACCAGCATCCTCAGCTTCTCCATTTTGATTCGCAAGACGTTCATACATCAGCAGAGCGACGCCGTCAACCCTCTTCTCGCCAGATATCTTCACCGTTTCCTCGATCATGTCAAGAGTAAGCATTGTACTGTATTTAAATGTATTAGACATTAGGAGCACGCAGTAAAAATGGATCGTATATGTAATTGTTAAATAAAAATATCTATTTAAAATAGATTTTACGAATGGATCTAATCTACTTCCACTCTGAATCTTTCATTTAATTTTATCGATTTTAACAATGCACACATTGATCACGCAATCCTTTTCGCAAATGTTTCAGACGAGCAATCATACGATATGAGAATGGTGTATCTGATGGCGATAAAGAACGTGCAAGTTGGTAACATCGAGAAGCTCTTGGAGCCGATCATCCGTGGTGAAGTTACGATATCCGAGAAGCCACTTCATATTCGCGTTCAAGCAATCTGGGCCATCAAGAAGGCGGTCGCCGATAAAGTCGAGTACACACACAATCTGCTCTGGCCCATTCTCGCTGATGTCACTCTACCGCTGTCCGTCAGGATTGTCGCCTACGATGTCTTGATGAGCCAGATGCCGAACATGCAACGTATCACGAACATCTACTGGCTCATGATACACGAGCGCAACAACCATCTGTACAACTATCACATTACTACCCTGAGAGGTCTCGCCAATTCCGTGGATCCTTGCCTCATGCCAGTTCGCGAAATGGCCAGGAAGTTCTTGCGCTTCACAAAGATCAGACCGGTCACCACTCAGCTCTCGTATAAACACTTCGTCGATTATATCGATCCTCTTTACGAACTTGGTGAATCCTTGAATAACGCCTGGGTTCTCGACGAATTGACCGGTACGCCAGTCGCTGGATACTTCGAATATCACACCTCGACTGCTCGTAAACCCGTCGACAAAATAGGCGTGAGTAATATGTCAACTGAGCGTAAACTTTACGATGCACAAAATATTGACACGTCTCGCCAAAGTCACTAAAAGTAAAAGAAACATTTGTATTTTTACCGATCTTTTACATTTATGTGTCTTACGTCAATTTTCTTCAGATCTACTGGAGCGTCTACGGCCTGGACGAGATCATGAAGATGGTCAAGAACGAATTCGTCGGTACCTCAATGGAGAACCTCACCAACAAAAATGTACAGAATCTATTGATTCGCGCCGCGCAGGACATGCCGATGAAGAAACCCGTTCACGTCGACATATGCGTTACAATGAACGGTGTCGTCGTCTTTGCCAATCATTATGACCAGAATAGCTTCAAGAACATGCTTGACCAAATATACCAGCTGAAGCAAATAATCGGCAATTTCCAGGATGTTATATACGAAAACTTTTACGAGATGCTGGTGCCTACCGACATGGGTCTACAGGCAGTCCTCAGCACCAAGATGCCGGTGCTGATGTCGCTGAAGTTCAACAACGTTCGCACCGAGGTCAAGAAGCCGTCCGTGAGCATGAAGCTCGACGTCGACGCTCGCGCTTGGAAACATGGTGAATACGCCATGTCGATCTACAATCCGATCGTCGACGCTTGGCATTCGATTCGCCGCGCCACCGTCCTGGACGTCGCCTTGCCCGTGCAGATGAGCGTCGGTTACAATCACGAGGCGAAGAGTCTCAAGATCACCACGCCGAGATTGCCGGTCAACCAGCTGTCGGTCACCGGAATACGATTTTATGCGAAGAACTTGGTGACCATCACCGAGGACGAACAGGACGTTCTCAAGACCTGCTGCGCTACCTGCCATCATCACGAGGTCGTTAGCACCGGCGAGAAGAAGAGCCATCATGTTGCCGTAGACTCTAAAGACGTGGGCCTCAAATACAGCATGTCGGTCTTCGATTGCGAGAACGAAATCAACCTGATAACTAACGCCGAGGAATGGCACCGTGTGCTGTCTGCGGAACACAAGAACACTTGGTAAATAATAAGCTAGAAATGCAATAATAATCTGCTTGGATATCAATATTTATTGCTGCTGGTACAGTTTTTTTTCTGTATTAAAGAAAAACACAATTTGTGGTTTCTATATTGTCGATGCAACTCACAATAAAAATCATCATGTTGCGATTTGTTCATTAGGAACTCGAAGCTCCTCCAATACTTCATGGGCGTCCGCCAAAAACTGACTAATGACTACATCTCACCGCAAATGGGTAACTGTGGAATTCTCCTGAAGGCTGAACCCAGCATTGTTTATCCTACGTCGCATGTAAGCAATCAAAAATCTCGATCTGATTGTGAGAGAAAGAAGTGATGTCGGCATTCTCATCTCCTTATCTTCTTTTTCAGGTCGATTTGAACGTAAGAGTCAGTATGGAGGATATCGATCACATTCATGAAAAAATTCATGCGCTTAGCAGCAACAAGATCAACGTACGCGGTACCCTCGACGCCAAAGCAGCTTCAACAAACGAGTCCGTCCGCTCATGGGACATGAACATGAACATTGATATGACTCCGGGACACATAGTCAACAATTTCAAAGTTCAGATGACGAGACAGACTCCAGGAGAGAAGAATTTAAAGGTATTTTCAACTTATCTTAATTGGATATTCTTTTTATCACCCTGACATTGCTCGAAAATTGGCCGTAATTTATTGTGTTATATCTTAAATTATCTTAATTAATTAAAACAGATTTAAATTATAAATAAATAAGAAGTTTAACACAACGTGCGTTTTTTGTTTCTACTTCTAGATCTGCGTGGAAGCTCAGAAGAACTATCCAGTCGTTGTGATGGATTCCTGGAAGGTCGATACCACTAAAGAGGAGATCAACAGCAAGGTGTCCATCACAGCAGGATTCACGGATGATGATAAGTGCGTCCGCGACAATATGTTGATCGTGATGACTGTCAAGGGCGAGATGACGGAAGAACAGAAGAGACAAATGGCGCACAATAACGTGCATGGTGCTTGCGTCAAAGACATCCAAAATCCGCAGTTCCAGACTAAGCAGGGGCACGTTGCCAAAACCATGAACTGCGTCCGTGAAACTTTACATTACACGACCATGAAGAAGTACACCATTAACGCAACGTACAAAAAGGTAAGAAAAGATAAATACATTACTCGTAATATAATTTCGTTCTAACACTTTGGTATAATTTCAAAATATATAAAAATACACAAAATACAATTTGATTTTCAAACGTCTCTTGAGCCTTCCGTTGTTTAGTCGCATTATTAGATATAGAAATAACTTTTTATGTTACTTATAAATATTATCGAAAATAGCATAAACGTGGAAAAAAGATTGAGGTATTAATATCACAGATATAAGAAGAGAAGTGTTCCTTTCAGGTACCTGTAGAGGTATTCTCGCAATTTGCCATGATCGAAGATCATATTCGCGCATGGCATTTGCCGCATGTGAGATACATCCTGGACCGTGTTGAGAGCGGTAACGCGAAGCTCGTAGTCGAGTACTCCTCCGATCTGAGCCACATCAATGCAACCGTCATCACTCCGGTCAGCGGATACGAGTACGTCCAAATTCCTTTGCAGCAACATCTCTTCGAGGGCATGGTGGTAGACAAACCGATACTGCATCCACAGTGGCACCCTGTCATGGACAATAGTCGTTTCTCCGCAGTTGCTATGCACAAAATAACGCAACACCAGAACAGTAAGTCGTTACTCTCGAATAAGTTTCTTTTTTTGAACACCATAATACTCGGAAATTTTCAGCGTTCAAAATGTAACTCTTCATTTATAAATTGTTTATTCATCCATAAAGAATTCGAGCAACAGTTTAATATCATTGAACACCTATCTTTCGCAGAGATCTGCACCGTCTATCCGCAAGTCTTGATCACCCTAGACGAGGGCGTGATTCCATTCGTGATGTCCGATAAATGGGTCCTCGTATCTGGCGATCACATCGATCAGACGTACGCTATTTTCGTGAAATCCGTGCAAGGTACCAAGCTAGCCATGAAGATGTACGTTGCCGATCACGAGATGGAGATCATGCCGAACGAATTTAATACCGTCGTTAGCGTTGACGGCAATGTAGTCAATCAGCACGAGAAGGGAGTCGTGGTGCCGAAAGACGAGCCGAATTCTTTCGCGTTCAAGTGAGTGCGACATTTAATTGATCGGGTGTAGATTGTAGAACTTAAGAGAAATCGGTCGTGTTAAAATACAACTTTTTCTTGCAGACTCACTGAGATCAACGAACATCTCATGGTCCAATCACAACGTGTACCAGTGATGATAATGTGGACCCCCAGCAGCGTGACCCTGATGATGGACACCACTCTACAAGGTCACGTGACAGGCGTGTGCGGACACATGGACGGCACACATAAAGAGAAACTTCCCAAGGTTTACACCGTTGTGTAAATCTTTAATTATATAATATAATTTGAATCTAAAATATAAAATATACATATTGGAATCTAAAATAAAATATACCATATAGGTATATTTTTTCTTAATTATTGAAATTAAGTTCGGTACCGAGTACCGTTTTGAATAATCTAAAAGACAATATTTGTTCAATAACAAAATATAGCACGATGATAGTATAGGAGTAGAAAGAGAAATAATACACAATAAACTTTTATTTTCCTTTTATCTGCATTTATAATTAAATTATCCCTTCGACCTACAATGTGATATTAAGTTATTATGTTATCACGTATTTTATTTTTAAAGAAGAGATACTGCCATTAAAGGTGACTTTTAGATATATTATCAATACATATATATATATATATATATATATATATATATATATATCTACATAATACAATTATAGAGGCTTTTCTGAATATAGTCAAATCGAGGTAAAAAAGTGGCAATAAGAACCAAGCAAAGTAAATGGGGCGCGTTTATTTTATATTGTATAAATAAATATAAAATTATTATTCGTTCTTAAAGAAGGTGCATGTAAGAAATTGATATTGTTGCTGCTTTTTCGCATGCTAATCTTTCGCTTGGCTCACTTCGTATTGCGAGAGATAACTGTCAGCACGAGAATCGTGTTTTGACAACTCATAAATAACAGGTTATTATAATTTATTTTATTGAAGTTATATCTTGATGCGTGATGTCAAATAAATGTAAAGATTACCTAAATTTAATATATGTTATTAAAAATATATAATAATCCAGAATAAATGGCGCGCGCTTTGTAGTGTCTATATATAGTTAATGTTAAATTGTATCAGCTATGAGTTTGTAACGTATACTGTCGAGTGTATTAGTTATCAGAAAAAAATCTCGTAGTAATAATTCCATTTTATAAAGCACCGCGATTGAATTGACAACGCGTGCGTTCTTTCTTTTTCTAGCTAATAAATCTATAAGACAAGAACGCGAAATGCGCGGCAATAAGCTCGTTTATAAAAAAATTTTGTAAGCAAAATGAATAATATTTGGTAAATAAGCCACAGAGAATGTTTTATAATTGTTAATTATCTTGGCGGCGATGGTTCATTGTTTTTTATTGGATGCGCGATCACCGCACTGTGGGGACAATCGCGAAGAAATTTTTTATAAATGATACAATTTAACGTTAATTTTCTGTAAAGTAGAGATTATAAAAAATAAAGAAGCACACGTATATACAATTAAATTTAAAACATTTATGAATTACGTTAACGAGTGCCCGTTCTTTAACAAAAGACATCGGAATTATTTATTCGTGGACGCACATTTCAGTTTATTTGTACCCCCGATATATATGTATTCTACACGCTTATTGAAGCAAGCTCGCTCCCTCGTTCGCGTTCGTTCGCGATCGCGACAAGCAAAGTGAGAACGCCAAACACACGCGACTGTTCTCTTTTCAATATAAATTATATAACAATTGATTATTAATTCCCGCGATTAGCACTCCTGCTCCTCGTTCCGCGGAAGTAATCGGCGTGCTCAACAATTAATTCGCAAGCGTAGAAAAGTGTTTGCGGGCGATATAGTCGCTATTGCTCCGCCCCGTCGTGTTTTAAATTCGGGTGTCGCGTTGCGTCTCGCGTCACGCTTTCGGCTTTGAACGCGCTGTGCCGGAATTATCGTGTGATTTATCTCCGATTCTCTCCGAAAAGGGAAAAAGGGCTGAATGCAATATCGAGTGATTTAAGTAATGGGACGCCGCGCCGTGATACATCGCTCGTCCGTGAAAACTTCGTAATATCGTACCCATCTATATATATTTTGCGCGTAAGTTAACAAAATGTTAATAGTGCAGTTTTACATTCTCCAAGTTTACGAATTTGATACGTACTGCGCGTGTGATATTTAATTTTAATTGTATTTGTAATCAAATCAACTGCCGGCTCTTTACTAGCCGTCCGCTTGACTCGCGTAGTATATGACGTCGCGCGATGTTGCCGACGTCGAGAGCGTATCGTCGCCATATTCACGTAGCGCGGTGAACACCGCGATTCCTTCGGTCTTTCGAAGGTATATCTGTGATAGAAAACGTTGGAAGTATTTCGGGGAAATGTTGTCGGGAGTGGCACGCGGCCTCGGTGTTGTTTTATTTTTTTTTGTACGCGGCGCACCTCGTAACCTTGTTTACGTGCGAAATCACTGTGCGAGGGCAATTAAGCCGGCAGGCAGCGCAGACCTGTTCCGTGCGTCGCAGGGTTAAGATCGCTCGTCCGTTCTTGGCGTACCTATAGACAATACGCAATTATCTCTCGCGCAATTAACCTATTACGTTGAGTGATCGCGCGGTTATCGATGCGATCAATATTTGTCAAGCACGTACTTCGTGCGATCCATTCGGCATTCGCTCGGCGGGAATCGGAACGACGCGACGTTGCTCGACATTGCGGGACACGGGAGTGCCGAACTTGCATGGACTTATTTTCGTTTGAAATACAGTAGAGTCTCGTCGCCGCGCGTCGCGTCGGGAGTGTCGTATAAAATTCCGTGCGATTATAATTGACTGGACCTTCGTGAGCGAGTGTTGTGCCGGTGCGTGCTGCGACGAGGGAATCCGAGAGAAGGAGCGAGCCCAGAAGGCATCGGACAAAACTCTTGTTCTCCTTGGAAAGTTAATCTACTTTTGTCGCCGATTTTAATTAAATAAAGATAAACGAACCACAGCCGCGGGTTCGTCGCGTTTGCCTCGGGAGTGCCGTACAGTAATCGGACTAAAGGACTTTTTCAAAGTCCATTTGAAGAATATTACGGCCGTCTTGACGGAATATATATTCTTCTCATGGGCTTTTTAAACGGGAGTGCCGTATACAGTATCGCGCGAAAGACTTTTACTTATAATAATTAGTCCGCGCGCGATTATAGTTTATTATCGTTTATTCGCGAGTGTCCTGTGCGGCGAGAGGAGAAGAAAGAGGAGGAAGCCTGATATCCTGAGAGGAGGAGGACGAGTTGTGTGAGAGAGACATCGGGCACCGGCGGAGCAACCTTAATTGGGGTGAGTGTCATCACTTATCTGCATAAAATTAATAGTTCTTTCCCATTTATTCGGATTGTCTTATCTCAATAAGTTTGAAATAATTGGAGAAAGAGAAATTATATCTAAAATTGTACTCTTGTAAAGATCTTTTTGTCGGTATATTGCTAAATATTTTATTGAAAGACGAATTAGAGGCGCGTAAAAATTATCTTTTGAAATGTTGATCATTTTGAGCGCTTCTTTAATTTAAATCTTATGTTTGTATGTTACAGTTCATCGTAGATTCCACCATTTCCACCACCAGTCACTGTACGTGATAACTCCACCCGTTGCGCATCGAGAGAGAGAGAGAGAGTTGGTGAGTCAGTAATTTTTTTATTGAGGTAACGAATCTACGATTAATCAAATAAAAAGCAAATGTATTTCGGTACATGTCGAATTATGACAATAAATTACAGTATAAAAATATTACATCTCGTAGATCCGTTGCCTTAAAATGGATGGGTTAAAATTGATTACGGCAGATATTTAATCTTGGAGTCACTTATTTATCGATATGTGCGACTGTGCTTGAGGAAATACTCGCACACTTCGCACGCACCGGGCTCGCAAAGAGTTAATTTATATAGAATTATATTGACAAACCGATGCGTTTTATATAATTTTTATAAATAATAATTTTTAAATAAATATAATTTTTAATCTTAAATAAAATAAATAAAATATTTAATCGTAGTATAACAGAATCTTATTTCGCGAACTTGAATTAGTAAATAAATTTATACATAATAAATTATATTTTCGAAAATTTTTACGTAGATTAATTCTATTTACAATTAGAGGAATATTTTAGAAACACAAAGAAACAAGAAGTAAAATAATGCTATAACAATTAAAATAATGATTTTTTTAAATATAAAATTTTTATTTAGATTTTTTATAAAAAAATTTCTTTTATGATATTATGTTTTTTGAACAAGTGAGATAAGAATAAGTGAGAGACATTGTGTTAGGTATTATAAAAAGATAAATGTTTCTAGATAGGGAAAAATTATAAATTAGCTAGGATGTTTATTTATACCCTTCTATTCATTTCTTACATATTTATCCAAGATTAAATATTATATAAATCGATGTAGGAAAGCACACACAATAAGTATCTATAGATATTGTAGAGAGTTTCAGTATGTATAAATATATTAAATATTAAATATAAGCATGATGAATAAAAAGGCTAAGAAATATCTTAGTCTTATATAAAATTTATTTTATAGAAAACGTGATAATGGTCATTAATTACTTTAACAAAGCATCGATTTTACCCTAATTTTTTGTAACCTATCCATCTATTCTTGATTTGAGAAATTGGCTTTATGCCAGTTAAAGTTTAAAGTCAAGTAATATGACGTGAGATTCTAAATATTTTGTCGAAAAACGTTGATACTTTTAAATTATTTTATAATATAGTATTATTCAATTATTCAATTTTCTAATAATATATATGACTAATATATTATATAAAAAATAATTTTGATAGAAAATAAAAAATATAGCGAGATATATTTATATCGATACTTATATAAGTTTATAAAGATTTGCTATATTTAGTCAGTTATAAGGTTATAACACAACGTGGTTATTGATTAATTATAATATTCAATTATAATAACCACTTGTGCGGAAAGTTTCTTTTCTTTGGATCTCACGTCATTTATTTTGTATATCTTATTTGATATATACTTTCAAGATACGTACCGCATGATTAACATGCACAATCACGCATCTTCGTATTTTCGCGGTCGGTGTTCGCGGTCGGTTTTTACGGTTATTTTTGCATCGAGTCTATTGTTAATTTTTTAATTTTGTTTACATTATAAATTTTAATTTCTTTTGCGGGTTATAATTGAGATTATTTTTCATATAACGCTAAGTAAAATTTTTTTCTATGTTTTATTATAATTCCAAATTGAAAGAACGGCTCACAAGGAAACGGTAAATTAATATAATTTTCAAGCAAATAACGGAAGTAATGGAAATATTTTTGCTCAATGTTGTGCAGTTAATGTTTATAGATTAATATATATTTTTTCGTAATTAATTTATCGTTGTCATGCATTTTTCGATACAATCGATGTTGCGTGTAATTCGAATCGAACGTAATGTTATCTGTCGGAGGGCAATAATAATAATCCGACAATGGAAGGAGTATTTTTCCTTCCTATATTGATCTCTGATCGAAATGCGATCAGATTGTATAGGCCTGAAGAAACACTGGATACAGTAAGGTAAGTGGTCAACATTGATCACACTACATTGATGGAATAAGGTACAAAGTTGTTTGATAAAATACAAGTTTAACAAGTTGATAGATTTGTTTATTTGCCCAAAGTAGGGCTATTCTTTCTATAATATGTATTTTTTCTCGCATATGTGCGAGATTTGAAAAACTTCAATTAAATCTTAATTGCGCGCGTATTAAAACCTCCAATTCCCACATTTCCCACATATCAAGTAATCATGTCCCGTTCGTGTATCCCGCTAGATTAACCATCCATTGAGCCCATTATAAATCGTGTGTCGCGGTTTTAATTTATTAAAGATTTGTATATTACATATTTACACGGGTAGGTAGGAAAATAGATAGGTAGGACTAGATCGGGATACAGGTACTACGGGTAGGTAGAGATTCGGGTAGACAGGGACAAGGGAATAGTTGATAACTCTCGATAGTTGAAAAATCGTAGACAAAACAAAAATAATAACTTTAATATAATAATAATAAATGTAATTATATTTATTATTATTATATTTTTAGTAATAACAATTTTTTTAAAAACTATATTAAAATAATATTTAGGGTATTTAAGTCAAATTACGTCATGTTAGATTTAATATGTCGTATTTAATTTAAATACTTAAATATTTCAATTAAGAAAATGGTAATCAGTTAAACGCATTTAGTCGAGTTAACAACTTCTTTTTCTCACATCATGGTGTACTAAATTAATTTTTACAGATATTGCATTACATTACACTTTACTGTAAATATAATGTAATCATATTAAAAAGATATATTGTATATAACTTTATTATATATTATATATTCAATTTTATCATGTAACTCACAATCAGTAACTCATATACAATGTTGTATATTGTAAAATAAATTGTAAAAGAAATAAAATAAATGATTTAAATGTGAAAAAAAAGTATTGTAAAGAAAAGAGGACCGCCGATTGGAATCGGCGGGGGCGGTGGAGGGCCTTTATAGGTTGACCTGTTTCTATACTCTATAGGATAGGATGAAATCAGATAGAAACAGCTAGGTCATACATATCATAGGATATTTAAACTAACGTTTTTAAGTTAAATATAATATTGTCAAATTAAATATATTTTACTAAAATGTTTGGCTAAAACATTTGCACTATTGATTCATAAATTGTAATTAAATTAATGTTAAACAAAACATTTAAAAAATATCTTTTAATGGCTGTTTTTATTACTATTATTATTATATTTTATCAACAAAAAATACATTTGTTACAAAGAAAATTTATTTTTTAAGTACAATCGAAAATGAAATGCAAGTATTAAAATGCCCATTTTTAATTTAAATGCAAATATTATAAGAGATAGGCACACATGACTACAGAAACAATTTCTAACAATAATTCGATACATAAATTAAATATATTAGTGAATTAGTATTTATATCCTCATCAATGCAGCCAATGCAGGTTCGTGTGGGCTCTCCCCAAACAGCAAATATATAAGAATGTCTTTCCTCTACTTTGTCTGCGTTAAATCGTTTTTTTTTTACAGCAAAAAGGGCACGTAAAGTCAATACTCGCGTATTATCAAAGTGTTACTGTCGCTTTTTCGCGATGTAAAGATATCTATAATAAGACGAACGGAGCAATGTTGACAATACATGCCAAAGATTGACGATAGAGACACACAAACATTGTGCATATATATACATATTTTACACATTGGTAATACTTTAGTATTTATCATCAGATGTTTAAGTAAATTATTAACATTATTATTATTATTACTAATATAATTATTAGTATTAATATTATTAATAAAATTATTACTTAATATTAACAATAACTGCAATAAATTATTTGAAAACAAACGATTTCTTATATTTCAGTTTATATACTGTACGATACTAATCGAGGTAAACGTTCGCCTCCGTGGCGCAATCGGCTAGCGCGTTCGGCTGTTAACCGAAAGGTTGGTGGTTCGAGCCCACCCGGGGGCGTTATTTTTTTTTCTTTTTTTTGCATTTTGTAACATTAATAATATTATTCTCTTACGACATTTTAAGCGATAACCTCGCTTGTAAAACAAAGATAATAGTGGACGAATATCTTATCGAGTAATATGTAGTTAAAATTGACATTTTCAAATGACGTTAATCGAAGTTTTGCAAGATACCAGCGCGGCGATTCGGTTGTGTATATAATTTGCGAAATAGTAATCACAATGACGGAAAAATACGATCGCGCGTTTATCGTAACGTGATACAATTATTTATGTTTATAAATTATTCTCGCACTTGAAGATATGTTAAAGCAATTGATATTTAAAATTGCCGCACGAAGTTACGACAGAAGGCCGTGGCGCTAGCCATGGCACTGTGCCGTGGCGGGACACTAGCCGTGGCCATAGACATAATATGTCTATGGCCGTGGCCGTGGCCGTAGCGCTTTCAGGTTATTACAGTCTCCATTTTCCTTTTATCAGCTCCACGCGAGTTGCGAGAAGAAAACCGAATATTCCAACCCTAAAGTCACGATTTATTACGTAAGAATAATTTGTTTTATTATAAGCACTAGCGATTATTATCAATTTTAGCTTAATTATACGTTTAAATTATATAAAGAGATCGAACATTGATATTAGATCGTCGAAAAGAAGGGTTTAATTTAACCGGTTGAGATCCACTTCATTACTCCGTTTAAGAAATATAAAATAATACATAATTACAAAGTATAGTCACAATTGAAAAATCTGTAATATATTTGTTATTGTTATTTCTCTTTTTCCCTTGCTAGAGGTAAGTGTATTCCAAATATATTTTTCCTTAAAATTTTAGGTTAGAACAGTGTCATGATTATTAGGAATTAACTACAATAGTACATCAGATTTCATCATCCCGTATTACATAAGAGTATTGTATGTTTTACAGGTAGCATAACATTTGATCATGACAGCACAGTTTTTCAATCGAATCGGTCAGCTCGGCCTGGGCATAGCGCTGACAGGCGGAGTCGTTAGCTCTGCACTGTACAATGGTGTGATATCTCATATCTCCTATTCCATATGATAATCAGCTATATTGTTTACTTAAATTAATATGTTAATATTTTTCTAGTTGATGGTGGTCACCGGGCAGTTATATTTGATAGATTTATGGGTATAAAGAACACCGTGATAGGAGAAGGGACACACTTCCTCATTCCCTGGGTGCAAAAACCAATTATTTTTGATATCCGTTCACGTCCGAGAAATGTTCCATGCATTACCGGAAGCAAGGATTTGCAGAATGTAAATATCACTCTACGTATCCTCTTCAGGCCTGTACCCGATTCATTGCCCAAGATATATACGATCCTCGGTGTTGACTACGATGAAAGAGTACTGCCATCTATTACCACTGAAGTGTTGAAAGCTGTTGTCGCGCAATTTGACGCTGGTGAATTAATTACGCAAAGAGAAATTGTATCTCAAAAGGTCAGCGAAGATTTAACAGAAAGAGCTGCGCAGTTTGGACTTATTTTGGATGATATTTCTCTTGTAAGTACAATTACATTTATCGATTACATATGCATTTTATTATCTCAAAGAAGATACAATGTATTCTTGCAATCAACGTATAGATTATTATTATTTTTCTTAAAATTCTTTCAGACGCATTTAACATTCGGTAAAGAGTTTACCCATGCAGTAGAATTGAAACAGGTTGCGCAACAGGACGCGGAGAAGGCCCGTTTCTTGGTAGAAAAGGCTGAACAGCAGAAGAAGGCGTCTATTATTAGTGCTGAGGGTGATGCCCAGGCCGCGAATTTACTAGCGAAATCTCTGGCTGAGGCTGGAGATGGTTTGGTCGAGCTCAGAAGAATTGAAGCTGCGGAAGATATCGCGCACAATTTATCCAAGTCTCGTCAAGTGTCGTATTTGCCATCGGGGGTAAACGTGTTGCTTAATTTGCCGCAGTAAAATTAATGAGTTGTTACATGTTTCTTACATGAATTGTGCATTTATATCATGAGCAGTTTCTCGCTGTAATAGAGAGAAAGTGTAAAAAGAATATAGCCTATATGAAGAGAACTTCCTTGAAACTGTTATATAACAGGAATATATAGTATTTTGTAACATTTATAGTTTGTTTTATGAATTTGCGACATTTTTATAATTATATTACGTCTCCATATTTTTTAGTTACTAAAACTCCAGAAGAAGTGTGTTAAATAATTATTACTTAACATTGAGGTAATTGATCCTCTAATATCTACACAACTTGAATATTTGGAAAATCTGGAAAAAAATAATTGGGATAATTTCCTATATTTAGAAATAGTTTTCTATATAAAATTATCAATTCACGATGTTTTTCTTTATACATTTATTTCTTGAATTAATAATGGCATAGTAGATGACATGTAACGTAAAAATTTTAACACGAACAACACAATTATACTTTTATAGTGTAAAATCTTATACAAAAAATTATTTCGTTCGGTTCAATCAGAGCTACTGAATTAAGTAAAAGCGGCAGCGGTAAAACAGACCGGGTATCTACATGCGAGCTGTTTAGTTAGTCCGAAGTATGATTATTGGATCTCAATAATAGCTGGACCGATTAAGTTTATAATGATCTCAATCGATAGCTGGGGGTCCTATTGCATAAAAAATTATCTTTAGTTATTCATATACAGAACAAGTACAATTGAAAGGAAAAAGAAATACCGTCAGTTTATCGTACATACATACATTCGTGTCCTCTCGTATTGATCTTGAATTTAAATTATAATTATCTATTAACAAACTAACCAAATTAAATTTATTTATTTATTCGGTGACTTAAGCTTATTTTTAGTGTACATCGTGTACATAATCGTTATTTTACTATTCTTTTATTTCACACAGAAAAAAATATTCTTGATTTGAATATATCTTTAGTTTTAACGTGGAAATCTTGAAATAAGATTATATTGCGTTAAACGAAGAAAACTTGCTTGAATGAATCATTTATATAGTTCAACCAAGAAAAAATAGTTGAAATAAAAAGTTGAAATTTTTATTAGAAGATATATATTTTTTCATATATAAGCAAGATCACTATAATCTTCTTATA
Source organism: Leptothorax acervorum (assembly GCA_035220615.1). Classification (NCBI taxonomy): domain Eukaryota; kingdom Metazoa; phylum Arthropoda; class Insecta; order Hymenoptera; family Formicidae; genus Leptothorax; species Leptothorax acervorum. The sequence goes on along the minus strand of JASTWQ010001258.1, from coordinate 2,039,198 downwards.
AGAATTTCAACTTTTTATTTCAACTTTTCTTGGTTGAACTATATAAATATAAATGATTCATTCAAGCAAGTTTTTTTTTTGTTTAACGCAATTTAATCTTATTTCAAGATTTCCACGTTGAAACTAAAGATATTTTCAAATAAAGAATATTCTTTTTCTCTGTGCATCTTTCTCTTTTATATGTAATAAAAAAAATTGGAGTTGCGAATCTAATTTCACAAACTCGCGAGGTGTCGACATGTACTTTTTAAATCCGCGATAACGAAAGGTCTCGGATTGGTAGGTGATCCGACAAGTTCGTTCCGGACGATCCGTTCGAGCGAACCGTCCGATGGATCGCCATGATCAATCAGGAAGTCGAAATTGGTGGAAGATTATCTCGGTCGGGGTGCTCGCATCTCGCCTCTGTCGGCACAAGCTGTTAATAGAGAAAACAATCCATCATAATTTGGCGATCGTCGCGGGGCGCCTTTACCATGGTGGTCCACTGTAAAAACGTAAAATATACACGGCGATGTCGGTTGCACTTACACGTGTTTCGGTTACCGGTTATTAATGTCCGGACAGATTTATTGCGTGCCTACAACGGGAGCGAATAATTAGTGGGTCAATTCGTTTTTTTTTTCTTTAACACCAGATATTGTAGGATATTTCGACGTTTATTTTTTTTCAAATTCTTTTCTAAGCGAAAAAGAATATTTTAATAATATTATTAATTTATTTAATTATATAATTTATAAATTTTTATTAACGTTAACATTAAAGTTACAGGAAAATCTAGTACCTACTTAATGATAACTAGGCGCGATATTGATTCAAAAATTAATCCCATCTACCCGATTCTCAAAGATACCGAACACTATCATCACGCAGTATGCAACATTTACTTCACGGTTGTGCCACACGATAATAATATAATATAATTTCCGCGAAGTTGCTACAAATGGAGAGAGGCAAATGAGAAAGAGAGGGAGAGAGAGAGAGAGAAAGGAAGCACCAAGGGAGGGTTCACGGTGGCAGCAGCACGGGGCGAGAGCAGATTAGCGTGAATAATGAAGACACGACCCCGTGAAAGCCTAAGCGGGTCTCCTTAAGTCTGTTCCTTCGAGTAGAAGCCGAAGCTGGAAAGGGAGGATGCTGAGGGAGGACGGGAGGGAGGTGGAGCGGACAGAAAGGAGGTAGAAGCAGTTAATTACTCCTCCCATCCACGGGATAACGACTTCCCCTTATTTGTCGAGAGGCGCAAACAGCCAACCCTCTGCAAAATCCCTTGCCAAGACGCTTTCTCCAGTGTATACGTTTTGACTTCATATATACATATATATACGTGTATCACGCCATGTATATACATTATACATGTATAATATATATAGTACGATTGATCGGTCAGATTTTCGCGAAGGGATAAGCACCGCCTCGTTAAATCGAAATGCAAACCTTGGCCCAAGATAAGTCGAATTTAAGACAGTAATAAGATGATCGGAATTTGGAGACGTTTTGACCTGAAAGATCTACGAGTTTTAAGATCTAAAAGACGTAATAACAAGATAATTACCTAGTATGATAATTAGGAAGTAATAATTAAGAATAACTATAATTAAGAAGAAATGATGATTAATTTAGTGCGTTATCTATGAAATTTTCTACGTCGAGACATTTTGAGCGAGATATACGTTTATCTTAATATATTCTTCCGTGTAGATTTATCCCCAGGCGAGATACACTTTCGTTTAAATTCGTTATACGGATGATACGACGTAAGATCATCGTTAACCGCCGTCGTTGTCCCCTCGCTAGGTCGAAGGGCCATCGACAGCTACGGGGTGATGCGGTATAACACATGTTACGGATCGAGCCACGAAACATGCAACGAAACAAATGTTAGGTACCGCCCGAATACACGTACGGGATGCGAAAGGAACGAGAAAGGGAGAAAGAGAGACTAATTACGAAAGAAATCATAATAGGCACACATGCACCGCGGGCTGTCGGGCTAACGATCGGGCTTCCTCCGCCGCATCTGCACCTGTTACTCGGATCCTATGGTCGCGCCGATGCACGCGAACTGCATATGCCGATGGCCTTCCTCAGAGACAAAACGCCTAAGGCTCGGCCTCTCTCGCCGGAGAGTCCCCATAGATCCCGACTCGAGAAGGGTAAAATTACGTCCTCTAGAAATTCATTCCAACAAATTTTCTACGATCTTAACGATCCGCAGAGAAGAAAAGAAATAGAAGAGGAACAGAAAGAAATTGACAGAAATTTATTCCGCGAAATTAAATTCTCAATCTTAACAAAATCAATGCCGAGTTCTAAAATATTCATATTCAGCTTCTATATTCATTATTCTAAATAAATCCTCTCTTTCCCTCTCTCTTTTTCTTTTTACCTGTAATTAATATAAACTCTCAACTTCAACTTCAACATTATAGCTGCGCATAAACACGAAAGTTAATCGCCCACGACACGGCGACGCTCGAGCCAGAGGCTCGAGCCGCGGCACTGTAAGTTAACGGCGCGATTAGTTATTAGACGCGACTAGCTACATCATCGATATTAATGATACGAGCGGCGGGCTATAAAATTTCCATCGATTAGGTCCGCCGGGTCGCAAACCGCGCCGCGCCGCGCCGGCGGCGGCTCGGCCTCGCGAGCGGGCGAGAGCGCGTTCCCCATCTCGAGTTCGTAATCGTAATTAACATCTCGACCGTTCCGTTTTACCGCTTTACTCCGCTTATACAGAGAGAAAGGGAAGTGGGTATCGCCGAGCTTGAAAAGTCGCTCACGCACGACGAGTCAGCGTAATAACGGCCGCTTTGAACTGACCACGATCACGAGGGACCAACGCGGATAAATGCGAGAGCATGCGCGAGCGGCCCGGGGTCCGCCGCTGACTCGTTAACAGAAATCTCGTTAATTAAGGCGGAAAATGTGCGCGAACGAAAACTGCCGCCGGTCCCGCCGTTGTGCCTAAAGGTAACGAAACGATCTTTTTGTCTTGACATGGTCCACGGGGCATGCAAACCGTAGCCCCCACGCGCGCTACGGTCCGCCCTTCCTGGTCGTCGCTGCATTAACAGTCGACGATGAAATTGGATGAACCGCGATTTTAAACACTCGCGCTGACCGCCGCGGCCGGGGCCGCCGTCGTGTTTCGGCTCTTTTCATCCCGCCGACGAGTCGTGCGTATGATTACGTACTTTGTTCGCGATTCTCGGGTAATCAACGACGGATATTTACGTTCGCGAGTTCCATCGGACTCGCGTTTTTCATCATGGCTTTATGATGAAACGTACAGCAAAGTACAAATATCGTTATTATTAGAAATGAAATTTCTCGATAGGTAATTGGATTGAACGAGCACCAAATACTTTCGATAAAGCGGTGTCTCGCCCTTAAAAATTGGGCGTCGCGATTTTTTCTAAGCGATTTCGGCGTCCAGCAAGTTGTTTCGAAGTTGTTTCGCTCGTGTCGAAGATTGGCGTGCTTCTAAAATCTAAGATAAACTGCGTACAAACAGTTTAATATCTTCTCTACAGCCTTTTCAAGTTTGTCAAGAATAATAAAAGCTAGCCCTTGCGAAAATTGATTGCAATCGCAACTGCAGCGTCTGTTCGTTAACGCTCCGGTTGCACGCGAGCAATAATTTGAAATTAGAACGCTCTTCTAAGTACTCTTCTGTATAAATTCCCCTCTCCGGGCCCCGAGGCAAGGCCCGGCTGCGGCAATCTTCGCCAGCGGAGTGGCCGGGGTGTGAAGATATTACCCTCTGAGGTGTTTTAACCCGTCAGAGCAAACGCAGGCCGTTCGCCTCCTGCAGTCGCAATTTCGAGAACACTCACAATCAGTCAGATTTTTCCTTTTGTTCGCTCTCTCTCCTTCCCTCCCGCCTTTACTCGAAACCTCGCACGCGAGGAATAATTTTCAATAAATGCGCCGCGCGATTTCGTCCTGGCGAACAGTCTCGTACAATTAGATGCGATAGACTGGTATGATATAACAAAAAAAAAAAAAAATAAGCTTCGACCGTCTTTCCCTTCCTTCGCGAAATACGAAAGGTTTCATATTCTTTCCAATTTAGTATTGACCAATGCTAAAAACATGTTACATAGTTAAATTCGTAGTATCAAATTATACTCATTTTGAGTCATCTTTAACTATTCCTATACTTGTAGGTCGTTACTGCTCCTACTCAATATGTCATTAATTTAACTAAACCAGTGGAGTTAAAATACTGTTTTGTGTTAAAATAATAAATTTCGACACATATGATAGTTAAAAATAACAAAATGTTATTTAACTCAAGGCATTTAAATTTCATGCTTTAATATTTAATAGTGCGGAGTCCACCTTGAGTCCAGTATAAAAATCTCTCTTTACTCCTATCTGTCTTCAACCTCTTCGACGAAGTCTAGTTGCTTAGATATGTCATATCTATTTGTCGTCAAGTCTAACACCGGTACGATCGTCGGAATTAAACGGTGCGAGAATGTCGGAGACGAAAAAGATAGTGACGATCACGTATCGCCTCGCCATTCACCTCCATCAGTTCAGTGGACGAGGTACACAGGTGAGAGCCCGAGGGGGCCACTCTCTTTCTCTCTCTGCTTTTGGCTCGCGATTGATTTAGATCGAGGGAAGTCCCGAACAGGCCCTGTAATCACGCTGGCACGCCGGTGCGTACGCACGCGAACGTAATCCCCGGGGGTACATTAGGATCCGGGAGGGAAGAGGGGGGGACGGAGTTGCAGGAGGGATGTTTGGGTCTCCTGCACTCATGCGCGCGCTGGGTTGGTGTCTCTCGAATTTACTCTCGTCAAGGACGGAGAATGAGCCGCACGACGATTCTCGGTAGCACGAATTAGACGGGAATGCGTCTACCATGCCGGATCGTTAAAGAGAGACCTTCGTAGGTGATTAAAGTGCCTAAGAAAACAATTAGCAGTAATAGAAAAACGAAAATCGCAGCAAATCCGTAAACTACATTTGAGTTTTGGAAATCATCCTTTATTCCAATTTTCCGTGAAATCCGCGTACACGCTATCTCGTTCTGCGGTAATACAACTTACGAAACTTCACGTACCCTATTTCACAGTAATACAAATTGTACGTCGTTAAAGTTAGATGGAAATTTGTGGCCGGAAAGTAGGATGGCGCTCCCGTTAGGAAGCTCCCTCCTCGCGAGCAAGTATCCTCAGGAAGTGCCGAGGTCATCGCGTGCAGACCCGTATGGGACGATCGCGAATTTCTATTGTCGACGGCGTACAAGAAAGAGAGGTTCACGGCTACGGTGTACGCAGGGTCAGGTGATGACACTGGGTGTCACCGTTATACCCGGCGATCACCTCGCAGCGCAAATACGTGCGTGTATAATATATTCGAACGAAAGTGGAACGGCGACCGTGCAGAGTTACCTCCGCTAAAGGAGGAGAAGCTCGCAAATCAAGAAATTTTTTTTTTTCGTTTTGTTTGAAAAAATGTATCGAGATGTTCCACAGAAAAAAAAAAATGCAGTTGCTTCAATTAAACGTCTACGTCACGGGCTACCACAAGCATATACAGTTAATTCAATATATTGGATATTAATTGATCCAAATATTTGGATTATTAAAACAACTATCTGCTGTTTCCGTTCAAATAATATCCAATTGAATTAACTACTTATGTTTGTGGCAGCCCGTGACGTCGCGTTTAATTGAAGCAACTTCATGTTTTTTTCCGTGTAAGCTACTCTTCAGTACCGATTTTTAACTCTGAAAAATTAATTCTCTGAGAAAACTTCTCTTTGCAAAGAGAATTAATTTCAATGTCATCGCGATAAACGTTTATCTTCCCAATTTTCCCATAACTTTAAAGTAATGTTCTAAAGGAGAAATTCTTAGTGGAAATATTTATACGGTGAAATTTGCAAATTTTCATGCGCGATGCGCGCACGACCGCGGTGGACAACACGCACAATGTGAAATACTCGCGTGACAAGAACGATCGACACATTTTACGCGACGCGACGTTCGGCTAACGGTCGAGTTTCTTACTGGCGCTTCATGAATTACTTATATGCGCGACATTTTTATCTCCTGCGTGATAACCGCTCGCCGTAATCACCTTTTTCTTTTGCTCCCTCGAACGATCGAGTCATACGAAGCGGGCTCATTTCTTCTTCGCGCCTTCGACCACCTTTCCGACATCGTCACGCGACTGTGCTCAGAGAACCATTTTGCATTTGAGATCGATTAATTTCTCGTGGTTGTGGTCTTCGTGAGCACGTACGTTTCCTTTACCTCGGTCTCACCTTTTCCATGGATTTCTAAATGAAAGATTAAGTGGTTTAGATAAAAACAGGCTAAGTGTTTCAAATAAAAATTCTATGTGAAAGGCACAAGCATCACACACATAGATTCTTGCCTTTCTACATGATTCTATCAGAATGAGATTTTCATATTTAATTGTATATCTGTTTATCGGCACGTTCATTGAACGCTACTTGCGCCGACACTTGGTACCGCCATTTCCACGGCCTCGGTCTCGGTAACCGTCTCGGTGACGACCTCGTGACGAACACGACGACAGGTAAATAGCGTTCGCCGTGACCCTCGTGATCATCCAGCCAGCGGCTTCCAGGATCGGCGCGGCCGCGGCGGTGGCCGCGGAGGACGACGCGACGCCGCCGCACAAAAGCGGGGCAGCTCGGTTCCCACAGGAGCCGCTCTTCCGTGCTGCCTCGTACATGTACGTTAATTCGAGGGAGAGGTCGCGCGGGCTGGAGGGACACATCGCCTGCCGGAGGATCATCGCCGACGTGGAAGGAGAGAGACCGGCAGGCAACATATGTGTAACGTGAGGGGCGTTTCGTGGCTGCGGTCCCGTCCGTCCGTCCGTCCGTCCGTTCGTCTGCGGCAAGGAGCCCGTAATTGCCACATCCTCAGATGCTGCCATGGTGTGTATGCCCGGGTCGCGCGATGCATTGCGGCACCACCACCACCACCACCATCACCACCGTTACCAAAATCGCCCCACCGCTCCATCGTCGCATCCGATGCACCGACCTACCAAGGGCGGCGAAACAGAGAATGTACGTGTGAAAAAGGAAGCAAATTAAGAAATCTTGATGATGATATTGGAAAATATTAATATTGATCCCTTTCCTCTTTATCAATGATTAACCCTTTATCTGGTAATATTCAAGCAGTATTTGCTCCGCATTCTATCTTCGCTATCATGGTTGAAGTTCTAACACCATTACCGTGACGTTCTTAGCTTTTGATATCAGCCCTTTTATGTAGCAATCACAGCTGTATTGAACCTCAAAACATTTTATCTTAAATAAAAGATTAATAAAAATAATAATACTGCACATAAGACAGGGTATTTAAAAGGATAAAAGACTAAAATATTTCCACTTGGCTTCGGAAGATTCAGAAATATCTTCAAGGAAGAGATCGTATATATATATATAGAGGTTTCTTCGAAAAATGTCATTCTTCTTTCTCACTCTTTCACATACACGCTCTCTTTTTATTGCTATAATTATTTTTTCGAATTATATAATTTTAGTCTCAACAATATTTCTGTTTTGTATATATTTCATTCCGCGTTAACGCACTTTATTTCTTGCAAATTATTGCTTGCTTGCTTTACATATATATACCAGTGTGCAAAAGCACGTGTTGAAAGCTGCGGCCAATTTATTTCCTAGCGTTGCCTAATATTTATAAGTCTCGCACTTTTATGAAACGGGGCCCGGTCCTCCGCCCCTACCGCCGCGGCCCTCTAGCACGTACGTATGCACGCGCGTGCAAGATGCAAAATACGCGTGTGCGTGTCCGCGCGACGCTTCCGTCACGCGACCTGCTGTGCGACCATCGCGCGTTCTCTCCCTCTCAACGAGCTTTTTTTCTTTCGTCTTCCTTTTCTCTCACCCGGGACTGCGAAGCCCTCGGCCCTCGGCCCCCGGCCATCCGTCGTGGATTTTGATGGACGGTGACTCTCGCACGAGAGGACGAATTCCCGCGGATGCGGATCCGCAGGAAGGACGGATGCGCGCGGAGAAAATTGCCGCTTGGGGTGGAATTAATTTTCGACTGGCCTTCCTTCCCGCCCTCCTCCCCTCGTTCCCGTGCGGCTTCCTTAGAAACGCACCTCTGGGTGTTAATGTGTAACATCGTTGTCGCAGAGAAGCGGCTCTTTAATAAATCGACAAAAAGTTTTGGGATTGCACCGCGAGAGTGTTCCTACACGGAACATAATGTTCCGTTAGACGTCCATTCAGCCTCCATAGCTCCATGCGACACGTTATCTCTACGGTGGAAGTCAGATAGATCTCTAATAATAGAGATCCATACAATTTCCATAATAAATAATTTATTATTAGATATATATAGTGGGTGCGTATAGTGATGGGAACAATTGTTCTTATATGTGTTCAAACCACTGTATACCACACCATCTTATATTACATGTGTGCTTATATTACATATTTAAGTGTATTTTAAAAACGAGAACATACATTGCTCGCGGGCCATCTGATAATTGCTGGTGTTACTACATATGACCCTCAAATAATGTGCGTGCGCGAATATATACACTGTTGTGTACTTTATTATCTAACTGAACGTACTTTTCAAACTTTCTTAATAGATTCGATTATCCGAACACATTTGCCTCGTGTTTTGTCACACAAAATTAAATGTGAAAAGAGCGTTAACGTTAAAAGATACTAATTAAAGCGAGCAGATTTAAGAAAGGTACGCGGAAAAAATTATAGACAAAATAGCAGATTTATGAAATCTGTTACTAAATCCTCCTGTCTGTACTCCTCTTTATCTTAAATTATAATACATTTTTCTTACATTCTCGGATAGTCAAATCTGTCGAGAACAGATTTTGCAAATGTCAATAGAATATCAGCAGAAATAAAACAGAATCTGGTAATAGAATTGCAGATTGATCGCAGAAACTGAGCAAAATCTGCCGTTTTGTAATCATTTAAATTATGTATTCCACTTAAACGTTTATGAAATGACAGATTGTGCTCGGTTTCTGTCGACAATCTATTATCAGATTATCGACAGACTTTGCTGGCAAAACACGAGTTTAATGCAGACACAGATGATATCGGATCTATTGCGATATCTGAGCAGATCTGCGCACGTACATTATTTGACATCATGTGTAGTAATACCAGCAGTTACTAGATGGCCCGCCAGCAATGTACGTTCTCGTTATTAAAATAAACTAAGTATATAATATAAGCACACATGTGTAATAATACAAGCTTGGTATTGTATGACTTTAATACATATTAATAATTACTATTTCTGACATAAGATACCATCTCTATATATATATATATATATACATACTAATAATAAATAATAATCATGAATAATTCTATTATACTGCGGGCAGTTTGCTTATTGGAATTGTTTCTTATTAGCGACGCTAATAAAGATCTCAGAGTTAATAAGAAGATCGCCGAGGATTGCTAGAGCCTTTGAGCAATTAGCGAAATGTGCTTTTTTTTTTCATCACTTTAACGTCGAACGTGCGCGGTTACCGGCAATAAAGGGAAACAATTATCGCGTTATCTCGGCGTCTTCGCTTTGTACAACGGCGGTTGTTAAATTTCTCGCTTTCACGATGGATAAAACGACGCTCGGCTACTTCGACCTGAGAACTTAAACGAAGAACAATCCGCCGCCGACTCTCTCCCTTCCGGCCTTAACAATGTTTTTGTCCGGAGCGTAACCACGATTTCGCCGTAGCTCACTTTTTACCGCGGCGTAACGATACCGGCAAGATTAACCGGCACAACGTCAAATAAAAGCGTCGGAGAAGAGATAACGTAATAAATCTTCATTAGGAAGGAAAAAGCGCCGGGCACATATACACGCAGATAATACGACGATAAATGACCCCGCGCGCGCGGCGCGGCGCGGCGCCCAGGCGTTTCCTTTTCTTTCCCCGGGAAATCGCGGGCAGAAGTAAAGATATCCGACGCAAAGAACGAGTAATTTACAAAATTATCCGCTAATCTGATAAAATTGCAGAAATAACGATGCGTCTATAACCCGTAGGAGCAGATGATTTGAAAAATATTCAATCTCTTTATAAGATACTTTAAGATGTGTCTTTTTTTAAGGCACGGAAACGTATTAGCAAGAAAAATGTTATATTTGAACGACAAAGTTGAACGAACATGAAATCACGTTGAAAAACAGAGGCACGTTATCTCATCGTTCTTCGAACAAATATAAAGGAGAGGATATTCTTCAAGGCACTTTGAAATAAAAGGTTTCCCTTCGTAAGTAGCAGGTCAACTTCAAATCCACGTCCTGGGTCCGCGGAATCCTTCTAATTCAATCAAGCTCCCAACCACAATGTGCATCCAGAAGCGTAGAATCGACCCCAATTTAACTCACGTATTTCACGTGTCAATCATTATAGTTTGATGCTTGAGAACCGGGTTACGCCCCCCGATCGTTTCCGCTACCGGCGGAAGTTCAACCTGTAATTTTCCACGTAATTTGAACGGAACTTTCGCCAAAATCCGTAACCCAGGAAAGTCACCCTTTAATAACGTTCTTTTCCCATATATTTTCCCAAGATATATATTGCAATTGCTTCGATATTCTTAAAAAAAAAATTAATATTTTTTGTAAATATTGTAGAGAGTTTTATATAAACACACAATAATTGAAGAAAAAGGAACTAATATTAAAGTAAACTTCATTTACATGTCAAAACTTAATTTACTCTCAATGCATCTTCTTTCCTCGATAATCCTTTCTGGATTAAATGTCAATGTCGATTACCAATTTTAACAAGAAGCCTACATATGTATTTTATTATTATAATAAAAAAGAAGAATAGACAGTGTCTTCTGTTAAAATTACTAATAGATTATCTTATAGACAATTGTCTAACAATATAGAGTTTTTCTTTGTTCGACATGTTCATTAACAAGAAGCTGAACAAACAGATTTCCCAAAAACGAGACTCTGAAAATGTCATATTTCTTTATCTGGTAAGATAACGGCGCATGTAACTTGAAAACTTAACATGTTAACGTTTTATTTTGTGAGTTTGGAAAAGTTATTATTTTGTTAATTAAAGCTTATTCAGTTCAGTAACAATAAAAGCATAAAGAATTATATCAAAGAGGCACCTACATGTATAAGATAATCTATTAGTAATTTTAACAGAAGACACTTTCTATTCTTTTTTTTTATTATAATAATAACATATGTAGGCTTCTTGTTAAAATTGTTAATCAACATTGACATTTAATCTAGAAAGGATTATCGAGGAAAGAAGATGCATTGAGAGTAAATTAAATTTTGACATGTAAATAAAAGTTTACTTTAATATTAGTTCTTTTTTCTTCACTTGTGTGTTTATATAAAACTACAATATATTTACAAAAAATATTAATTTTAACAAGATTTTCAACTATCTCGAAATTAAAATTGCAGCGTCTTGAATTTTAAGATATAAAATCTTTAAATAGTTTAAATGAACAAAAATACGTGACATTTTTCTATAAAATAAGCTTTCGAGGCGATACTCCACCCGGATGAATCTCGTGTCCATTACTGCGGTATGAGAGGCGCAACGGCGCAACCTCGATGTCTCTGAGAGCAGCATCCGCGCAGTGTTACGCAGACCGGCCGCCCTCGCTCGCGCGTCTCACGGCCGACGGCGTAGAGGTAGTAACGACGAGATTTACAGTGGCGCTTGTAGGTAATAAGTCATGCCCGACGAACATGTCGCCTACCGCAGACCTTCGCGCGTGGCCCGTGGCCGCATACATCAGCATACATAAAGATGATGCCGGGTATGAAACGCGATACGCGCGGCGCGGCGGTGTATATACCGGCGCGGCCACTCCTTCCCGATAATATCGCGCCAATGCGCCACTGCACCTTTCGGGATAACACGTTTGACGCATGCACGCGTGTACAGGCACGAACATCCGCCGCTACCGCTGCTGCAACACGCGTGTCCTTCGCGTAATCTGCGAGGCGTCCGCGTCGCAACATTGACGTCGTCCGCTTCGCACACGTAAAAGATGCAAAGATACCAACCGATTAGATCAGCTCGGTTATTGAAAACTGGAGCAGCTCGAGGCGAAAATTTACCTTATTTACATCACATGAAATATTGATTGCATAAAAGCTTATCTTCAAGTTATTTAGTTGTCTTCCCTAAAATTGAAATTGACTCTCACATATGTCGTTAATTCTATCCGATTCTCTTTGATTTCATTTTTTTAATACTTTATTTCAAGACCAGCATTTGTTGCTTTATATGGATTGTTGTAGAATATGTTGTGACTATTGAGATACATAATACAAATGATACAATAATATAATAGTATGATACAGTATAATGCAAATGAGATTACAGATGGTTATATTCTGTTTTGGGAATACGAATGATTACTGCAATCTGTATGAAAAATTTTTGTAATGGGTATCTATTTGAGATGCGGAAGAATGGAGGGTTGGAAATTCCATAATTGATAATGGATAGCTCTTTGGGGTTGATTTAAGGTGAAGAAATTGTTTGAGATTTTTAGAATGTGGTTTTTTATTTCTTCCATACCTAATTCTTGGTGTAGTTGTAAGTTTCGTTTAAATAATCATGCTCTTACTGCAATTCATAAAACTTTGTTCTGAAATTGTTGGATTTTCTTTATATTGTAGTGCTCTTTGATTTATTTCGACTTTGCTCAGTTAATTCTCATATCGTAGACAATCTCGCGCTTCCAATGTCTCTCAGAACTTGGGACGAAAATTTTCACACAACCGGTGTAACTCTCGTCTTTCTCTTTTTCATAGCGATCTTCCGTCTCTGGCCGGTGCAACCGTCGCGTCGCATCCCGCTGACGATATTGAGTAGAAGATTGCGCCGGCCTCTGCATGTAATGATGATTGTCCGGAATAATTTCGGTGGCGCGCCGCTTTTTGAGTGTCACGCCATTCGGAGCAGCGAGCCTGCGACCGCATCGAGAGGGGGGCAGCCTGGCTAAATCTTTCGATGTAAATTTTCGCCCGGTACCTCTTCCCGCTTTCTTCGTCCTCGCTACCGACGATAAAATTGACTGGCGTGTAATTTTTCGGTAATTCGTACGCCTGACGCCGCGCCGCGTTCGGTTTTGCATCCGCTCGAGAGTCTTTTTGCTCCAATTCGCGTAGCTCTCGTCTCCTCTCGCGTGCGAAATTTCGTAGCCATCAACGGGTTAACCGTTCCGTCTCAGAAATAGGTAGATTGGAGGAGAATTTGTCCCATATCTAGCACAAGCCCGTGAAATAATCATATAAAAATAACGAGTAAATCCATAATGTACAATAACTAATTGCCAAATTGAATTAAATCATAAAATTAAAAGAAAAAGGAAATTAATTTTCTCACAAGATATTAGTTATTACCGGAATAACGTTGACAGCGTTCACGGTAATAATAGTAATCCAGCATGAATGTGCATATATGAAAATGGAAGGCTTAAACTTCGACTCTCTAAATGATTATTATCCTAAACGCGAAATTCATCCCTTTTGATGAGCCACGGAAGAAAGGAGCATCATCCCGCCCATCGAGATCCTTCTTCGCCACACGATCGTAGCCCCCCCGCCTGCCCCAAGAGAGCTCCGATATCGATAGCGTCTGTCTTCTTCAGCTTCCAGATCAGTCGGATACTCAATATCCCGATACCTTATCGCCCACATGATTTCTGAACCGCTTGTCTAGGTATAAGAGAGAGATATATATTCGTCGAGAGAAGCCCGGTGAGAAGAGAGAAAGAGAGAGAGAGAGCCTGTGCCCGGCTAACCCGGCCTCTTTCCCCTCCTTCCCCGTCCTCTCTTCTCTCTCTCGCTCGCGCGTCTCACGTCCGCTGTGGCTCTCGCTCTCTCTTCTCGCTTACCATCTCAATAACGCGAATGACTGAATGGTCTGAGTCTCGAAATCCCGAGATAACCTTTATTGTAATTACAATGAAGCATTATATATACGCGGTCGGCATCCACGGAGGTCGGAGGTCATCCGACCGCTGAGGTCTTCACTCGGCTTTGCTCACCACGTCTTACCGTTTCTACCGTTCTTCTCTGACGCCCGTTTTCATCTAGCTTCTCTAGCGCTATCCCTCCTCGATTCCACGCGATAATGCGAACGATATTTTTACGTTATAATGGCGTAAGATTGAAAATTGATAAAAAATATATATCAAATTATTAATAAAAAAATGTTGTAGCTCGTGTATACATGAGGAAATATCGATAAGCAGATAGAGAGGAAAGTCTACTTTCTAAGCACGTGTATTCTTCATAATTAAAATTTAATAACCCTTTAGCTTAAACTATCTATGGCATGTTTTACGTTTGCATATTACCACACGTTATTCTGTTATTACGTAATAATTACGCAATAATTTCGCAACGAAACTTGTATCGGGTTAATCTCCGCTCATTAATAACGCCTTGTCCGTGTCTCATTATCTTTGCACTCTACGAAACCTTCTTGAGGTCGAAACGTGGAACGGAGAGAGCGGGCGAGAGGGCATAACTGGCCTTTTCAATTAATTTGTTTGCGCGTGAACGCCTCTTCCTGCCGATGATTTACGGATTTTCGATCGATGAATCTCTCCCCACGAGCTCAAGCGTATGGCGAGTGAGTCACGTGTCTTTTACACGTGCATCTCAGAAATAGATGCACGTGTAAAAGACACGTGTAAAAGACTAACGCTCGGACCTTATGTCGAATCTTATCTCGAATATCGAATTAAGACCTTCCTATTGCCGTTTATTGTAATATCCTCTTCCCCATTGTAAATTCAATGAGTATTATTCCGGTGACAATAAGATGCGGAATTGAAAATATATTAAACCAAAAATATATTTTCAACCAAAATTGTTTAGCATAATAAATAAGAAAATTTTTAAGCATCTATTTGTTAAATTCATAAATGCAATTTATATATTCAAATCAAGGATAATCTTTTTTTATATGTATTATATATAAACTTTAATATTGATATTGACGATTAATATCACGTTCGCTATGGCGAAGAGATATTTCTTAGAGAATTTTAGTCGGTTCCCTCACGTGGAGTCCTGTTTTCCGGAACTGGTTGCCGGAACGGTATAATTATCCGAATATTAATAATTCAATCGCGTATATGATTAACAGGTGCCGAAGATCGGCGGGTATCTCCGTCTGCCTTGCCTTTCCTTTTCTTCACCTGTAAAAGGGTTGGTACTCGATGAAGGCGGTGCCGACGACCACACAGAATGCTGATGAGAGGCATGTCTCGCGAGTACTCTAAAATTACTTTATACGGGGTGTTCGACACGCAGTTGTTATTTTGAATTGTATTCGGGCACGGAAAATGCATTTGTTGTGTACTAAATCTTAACTATTAATGACCCTTTTCCTTGTTCATTTTTCACATTCGTTATGTATATAGGTATATAGGAATATACTTAATGTGACATGTTACTGACAATGAGTTCCCGTTGTCTTTCTCAAGGCTTCAGTTTGTCAATCTTACATTCAGTCTGTCAATCTCATATTCTTGGTCTGTTGAGTGGGTTTCATTTCTCTTTGTCGGTTAGTCCTAATTAGTTAGTCCTAATCGGTTTGTCTTCATCGGTTAGTCCTAATCGGTTAGTCCTAATTTTTATTTCTAATCTGAATATTTTGCGAACTATGACTATTGGCAGAATTTCTCTTGAAAATTACACTATCTTTGCACATATTATTTTTAAACAAATACTCGAAGAGCTTGAGTTTATTTAATTTATCTATCAACGCGTCGCTGAAGATGGGCTCAAAGTAGAATCAAAACTTTATACGGTTTATAATTTGTATCAAATTATTAATTAAATTTTATATAGCGTTAATTCACGCATAACTAATCGCGTTTGACTCTCAAAGCTCACTTTGCCACTCGTATAATTTTAATATTGAGAGTCCTCAGTTAATTAATCTTTATTTATCTGTTCTAAATTTATCCCAGAGTAGATTTACAATTGAACAAGACCAGATCAGTGCGACGGATAATCAAGGCGATCTCACGTCGCGGGTCGAAAGATCGAAACTGTAAGTGCGCCACGTCACGGCCGTCCATTCTTTCGCATACGGGCTACACACCACCCGTTAGAGAGGCTGTTACCGCACCGGGTGTGATTTACGCGTCCCCTGATTTACACTGATTACGGGGGCCCCGCCACGTCGCAAAAGCAAATACAGCCTCCTACCAGAGCCTCCCTCCCTCGTGTCCCACCTCCCTGCGCGTCGGGCGGCCCGGTTGCAGGTCGTCGGGCACCCACTCGCCCAGGCCAACATCAATTCCCGCTGATTGATTTTACTCAGGTATTAAATTAATCCCCCGGAGACCGGCGGACCCCGATCCGTGCCGTAAACGCTTTGCCGTTTCGCCGCAAAGGGGCACCCGCGAGTGCGTTTTATTCGCGCATTACCGCCTTATTATCGACAGCCCTTCTCGCGAGCCCTCGACTATTTTTATCCCGTGTTACGTGCGCGCGATCTGTCTTGCGTGCCTCGCTTTCCTGCACGATGGAATGCTGAGTAATAAAGAACAATCAGATAAAACGGAATTACAAAACACGATTAAACTTATCTCCAATAACATCTTAAAAATATATATTTTTTTAATGAAGATTACGTGTTATATGGAACTTATATAGAAATCCTTTACTCATTCTCGCGTTAGAATAATTTCTCAACATGGTCAAATAAATATCGGGACATTTAACCGCAGCGGTTTACACGGTTTTATAAGAGGATTTAATCAACAGAATCGGAACGGATAAACCTCACAATACAACGAGATACAATAACATGGTACACGATCTAGTACGTGTTTATCGTGACGTAAAGCGGGCATTTCGATCGGCCTAAATCGGTCAAAAGCACCGGCAAGTATTTGAAATTGCAACCGGTTCCACCAACGACTCTCGCAATGATTTCCGATCTCGTTCTCTTCTATTTCCCCATCCTTCGAAATGCGATGGCGATACTCGTTAAGGGGCCAGACTCCTCTCGTGCATCTCTCGCATCAACGTGCGCTCGTACAAGTCGGCGTTTAATATCCGAATCCGTCTGATATTTATCACCTCGTAGACGCGCCGTAACAAATTGGTTTGCGAGACATTCAAGAGTCATTCCCTTTCCTTCTTCACGATTGCTTTGCTCTTTAAGTAATTCTCCCTTATCCACTTCGTTCGCCCTATTTTGTAATCCTTATCATTTCCAATCTACTTCCAATTAATAGTTATTATTTTTACTATTTAATGCATAAGATTATATTAGAATACTATAAATACAAAGATAATATAATTTATTTATTTAGAAGCAAATATAATATAACAATTTATTTATAAGAAAAACAATATATGTATGAGAATATGGTTTTTGCTTCGTTCTCGTTCTCCGGACTATTTGGTGAGTCGTTTGTTCTTTTCCCTGTTCTTTCGATTTTAAGTTTCAACTTCTTTACAGATGTCGATCTTTTAGTTACTGATACTCCGGTATTAGTGACTAATCCCGGTATCTTGAATGTAATCTTGCGACACACTAGGTATGATGGAGAATTCGAGAATGTTTTAATATTTTTTATCTCTGCTGAGGATGGCCCGATTTGGAGCCGAAACGTACGGAATATCGGATCTTGTGTGTGTGTGTATCTTGAAATAAATCATTTGATTAAATACGCACCAAGTACCGCGTTTGACTCTCATGGCCAAATTAGATTGAGTTGAATTTTCGAGAGTCCTAAGGATATTATTTATAAGAAAAAGTCAATTTTTCAATGTTTCTACTTTCTTTACACAAATCATTAATTCAATCGATAATGAACAGTAGATCATGAACCAATCAACATATAATAATACGCAACACGTATGTTGGGTTCTATAGTTAACCATAACATTTATTTTTATGCCTATCATGTCGTGCAGGGACACACGTAGTGAGGAACGACCCTGAGACGCACACGGCCGGTCTACCTCGAATTCGCCTAATATTTATCGCGCCGTGGACACGCCGTGGCAAATTGGTTCGCGAAGCGTTTAAAAGCCTCCTCGTATGAGACACATCCCTCCACTGCACTGCCTCACTTTTTATCGCTCCACCTCGCTTTCTCTCGTTCTTGTTTTGGTCTACGGTGTCCCGCGCGTCCTGCCAAACTCTTTTTGCTCTTCCGGACCGTCTTCGGGCACGAGAAGCCCTCCGGCAAACGTGACCGGACGGGCCCGAATCATAAATTCCGCCGGGTAATGTAACGTCCGACGCGATTATTTACTGATACTTACCCGACGGCCTGTGCAACCCACCGGCGCTACCTACCAAGCCGGGGACTTTTCCTGGACCGAGGTTTCAGCGCGACGTACCGAGATGACAACATACACTCGAGAAACACTAACGACGTAAAATATATACACGAGGCTTGCATATTTAGTTGAAAGAATTTACAGCATTGCTTCAAAATGTGCTAATTTTTGAAAATACAAATGTTAGGTAATATGGATTAGTGCTAATTAATAGCACGAGAATAGATCGTTATTTTTATCATGCAACACGATATTTATTGTAAATATAAAAGTAATATACTTGCGACATACTCTATCATGTCTCTTGATAAAATTCACCTTCGCATTTCGTATAAAGTTTCGTATAAATTAAATCCAGTATAACCTTGTACAATAATTCGCAGAGGGTGTCCGACATATAATATATGTCCCAACTTTAACGTTTGTGTCCTCCCAGAAGTGCCTCTCTTGTATTTAAGAACGATAACGAGCGGCGTTCATTAGAAGCAAACATTAAAAGTGGGGAAGGTTTGGAGTTTTCAAACGTATTAAAAATTTCAGATTTCTGAATAAATATTTAAAAGGATCGATTGATAGATCTCAAATAATTCGGATATATATATATTCGCCAATCAAGTTTTTCTCGCGCAACAAAAAACAAAGTAACTTCCTCGCATAGCACGAGGGAACGTTGAAAGCCAGGAAACTTCTAAATATATCCGCGGAACGAGTGCGCATTCTCCTACCTGGCGCAAATTCGCAGTAGGAATCGCAGTTGCTTTTCGGCAACGCAACGTCGGGCGGTTGGTGGTCGGGCGGAAAAAAAAGTGGATGAAGCCGGAGGAAGGTGGACGCGGGGGTTGAGACTCATCTCTCTGTTCCAACCCCCGAAGCTGCGCCAACTCTTCCTCTCGCTTCTTTCTCTTTTCCGATCCCTCCCTCTCATCGTCTTTCTCCCTGTTTTCTTCCGTTGCTCCGCGCGCAGACCCGCAGACGCGCAATCCGCAGTATTTCGCGGCAGAGAGAAAGAGCAAATATCTCTCATCACTATGGAGAGCTAGAGGGCGGCTTCTTTCTCTCTCTTTTTCTCTTTCTCTTCCACTTTCTCGCTCTCTTTTCGTAAGCTCTCTTTTGCCCCCTTCCTCCCCCCCCCCCCGTCGTTGCAGCTCCCGTGCCCACCCGACGCGCAAATGAGGTGGAAAAGATAAAGACCGCGACGGGCGATCATTAACATGCACGCTCTGCTTTCGAGGAGTCTCTGAAGGATCGGCTGGCGGTGGATGGGTAGATTTGGAACCGCATCTCTCTCCCGTGTATATATATATATATATATATATATGTGTGTGTGTGTGTGTGTGTGTGTGTGTGTGTGTGTGTGTATATACGTGTGTGCGCACATACATAGGTGCCGTGAGAGCGGAAAGACAGAAAGAAGCGGGGCGCACGAGAGGGACAGAGGATAGAGTGGAGGACCAGCCGCGGTAGAGATACCAACCTAATGGCGGCAGCAATTAACAACAAACACGCTCATTAATCGAGAAAGAGAGAGAGAGAGAGAGAATCTTCGCTTTCTCTGCCGTTCTCCAACGGCCGTATTTTCTTTCCCCCTTTCTCCTTTCTTGCTATCACCCGCCACCTATCACCCTCCGCCGCGCGTTCTCCTCGCAAACACCGTTTACCCCTTTTATCATTTTGCCCCCTCCCGTGCACACGACGTGAAGTTTCCTATTAAAAAAGGTTGGGAGTATAATAACACCGTGGTCTTTTCATGCAAACGATCGGTGTATGAAATCGCGTACATTGTGACCGAGAAACGAAGCGAGCGCATTATAGGTTTACAAGAGTCGCGTTTTATTTATGCGAAAACTGCTTAACCTGACGAGAAAAGCTGAAAAGCGAGAACCACGAGTCTCGTGAGTTTCGTTACGCGTGTCAATAAACTCGTGAGTGGCATATCTAATCGACCTTGCCGATAATATGTCCGAAATTGAAGTGATGCTCACGGTAAACAATTGGAAACGAAGATACATACAGAAATATCTAATCGACTTTGCCGATAATTTGGACGGTCGGTCCGGAGGTTTCTCGAATTTCAAATTCTTCGCTAAAGATGCGCTTGGTATCATACTCGTGTGACTTTGATGGCTATTAGATATATAGGATTCTAGTGAAGATATTTCTAATATTGCCGGTTCTTAAAAACAAGCATCAAAACAGGAATGGTATTCCTGTAAATTAAATCAGATTATTCCAGCGGAAATCGCCATTGAAGGCTCAAGCGGGATAGTAATCGGCGAGATTTGTTGTAACACTCCTGTATATCTCGCGTGTGGCGAAAAATTTCTGTCTCGTCTCCGCTTGCTCGTGTACATGCCGTGACGCTTGTCAAAAAGAAAAAGACAATCCCTCAGTAATGAGATATCAATAAAAAATACATACAATATATTAAAATAAATATTAAAATAATATATGCGCCTTGGTTCGAGTATATAGCCATCACATAGTTTAGCTACAGAAAGCAGAAGCATCCCAGTAAATACCGAGCAACAATATAACATGTAACTTACATGTCAGTTATAATTTCCCTCGTAATTTACTACTCAACAATGTAAATGGAATAATACAATGTTGAGTAAATTAGAAAATTTATAAGTTACATGTTACTTGGATGTTTGCTGGAACAAGATAAGGCAGAAATTTGAGACGTCGAATTGCGACTCCGATTCTTTTCAGGAAAGATTGTAAAAATCACATATGCCCGCTGGACTTGGCACTGTAAAATTGACAAGAGGATGACCGTATGAGATCAGACGACACGAAAAGCCCTCGGGCGTTGAGGTGGGCCCCCGGACGCTTCACACGTGACGACGGTCCGCGCGTCTTCATGCACGTTTTTGCGTAAAATATTCGTGGGGGACGTGGTTTCCACGTGAATCGGCATGTAGGAGCGAGGTAGAGGGAGGGAAAACCGCGTGACGGAGCGGGGAAGAAGTCATGCTACCCGGTCGAGAGAGGCGCGAAAAAGGGACGGAGAGACGGCCGGGACAAGCAAACTGCGACAAGACATGCGAGCCCAAAGATGAATCCCGATCACGCACACGATCCTCACCGGTTCCTCCTTTCCGTCGGTGCCGCAGCGAAAATATTCTCGTTCGTTCGTACCCCCGATAATTGGAAATCGGTCTGAATATAAATAACCTCGCACGAGCGAACGGCTCGCGCCTCTCTCTCTCTCTCTCTCTCCCTCTTTCTCTCTTTCTCTTTTTTTCTCTCATCGACTTTTACCCCCTTGCGCTCGAGACGTTCGGCCCGATTTCGCGCTTATGCGGAGATTCCCTCCTTGATCAGGTGCATCCTCATTTGCATAATGACCGCTCGCGGGGAGAAATGGAAGACGGCGAGAGCGCGGCTGTCCGGATCCAATC
Source organism: Leptothorax acervorum (assembly GCA_035220615.1). NCBI lineage: Eukaryota > Metazoa > Arthropoda > Insecta > Hymenoptera > Formicidae > Leptothorax > Leptothorax acervorum. The sequence goes on along the minus strand of JASTWQ010001258.1, from coordinate 2,017,441 downwards.
GGTTTGCAGGATAACAAATTCGCGACGAAGTCACAATCGATACAAAAACGACTGATGCATTGTAATCGAGATTGCAAGTAATATACAAAGTATTAACCGGATAATTGCATGTTGATGAACGCGAAGTTTTTAATTCCTTTTTTTTTTTTTTTGACAAGCGATTGGAGAATATATTTCATCAATAACGGTAGAATGCGATACATAATGGTAGAAGATACGTTTTTAAAACGTGGCAGTTTCGAAAGGTGGTGGAGCTACCATTTTTTCATGCCACGTTATTCGCCAAGGGAACAAGTGGGCGGGCACCAGAGGCTTGAGCGTCGGTGCATCCGGTGACAAATTATGCGGAAAAATGCGCGAAAAGGATCCCGGCTCGAAGAAGACGGCGGTGACTACCGCTATTCAGAAGGAAGTTTCAATACGCATACACGGCGAGGAGAAAGAGAGAGGGGGCGAGAAAGAGAGATAGAGAGACAGGGGGTTCGTTTAATGAGTTTCGCGCGCAGACCGTGAGGCGAGAAGCGAATGTAATTTACGAGGATCGTGCCACTTCACAAGTCGATGAAGTGTCGCGGCTGGAGAATTTGTGAAAACGGTATCGAAACGTCAAGAAACGGCGCATTTTCGACGCGGTCCGGTGCATCAAAAATGCGAATTCAATTTCCGCGAGAGGTAACTTCGCCGTTCCTCGAACGCGCGCGACTTCGATCGTTCACTTCGTGAAAGTACAGAGACGTGAACTATCGAAGTGTTTCCAAAGTGAAGCGGAGCACGATGCTTTTAAATCCGATAAAGTCTCGGTCGAAGGGAATCCTGTAAGGAAATTTGTACAGCTGAAGAAATATCTCGTGAACGAGTACAATTACACGTGACAATAAAGGTCTAATATAATTCCTTCTCTCCCCTTAGAAAAAAATACAAAACTTTTCTCCCATCCTTCCATTATTATACTATTCAGACAATTTTACACTAATATTTACAATATTAATAGATTACTAATATCTCTGGGAAAAATAAAGACGGTTAAGCAACCCACTTTGGGGCCCAGGATTAGTAATCAAATTATTTGGATTGCTCGTAACCCTAATTTTACGTAACCTCGTATTTAGACTAGAAATACGTCATCAAAATGATGACGTAAGAGGAATAATATCAGTTAAAAAATCTAAAAATTGACTTAAGCAAGTGTGAGTGTTGGTTATGAGAAGACATCTCGAGTCCTCCAAACACAGTTATATTATCGAATTGCTGTTGCAGTAATTGCACATCTCAGTTAGACAACGACTATTACGGATATTTTAACGAAAAAAAAAATTTTTTATTTGTAAATGGTTCTTATTTTTTCTATTTTCTAGTTAATCTGTATTCATGGTTTCGCATATATTCTATTTTATTATTTACAATTACGCATTGTTTTACAATTTTTGTATACGCACGCATTGACGGGATTCGAACCTAAGAACCTATAAGATTCCGGAATGGTAGCCTAGTACGCTAACGCTGAGCTAACAATCTATTTTACAGTAACTATTCTGAAACTTATATTTCTGAGCTCGAACAACCACAATTCCAAGTTATATAGATTATGAATATGAGTTAAGATAATCGCATTTGTAAGATGATTAACTAAACTTTCCACCGACAACTGACATTTGCAAAAACGTAATTAAGATTTAGAGATACGTTCCGTCCTCATCTGTGACGTCACAGTTCTCTCTTAAGCGAGATTTCTAGTTAACCCCGCGTATAACTAAAAATCACAATTAGCTATTCTATCTATGTCAAAGATGTTTAAGTTATACTAGTCAATTTTTTCAATTAGTTCTGTCGATATTCAGTTACGCAAAGATAATTTTCACTTAAGGGGCACTAACCAAAATGCTAAGTTGCTTAACTACAAAAATAACGGTCAAAATTTCTTCCAGAGATATCAAAGAACGACACGCGCAATTTTTAATACACACAACGATAAATTATCTAAATCTTTTTAATCTTTAAAATTTGGCTTAAACATTTGGCATCCCTTTCCGACTGGGGTATTCAGATTTATTACCGCCGCACATTCACTCGGATGATTTTTCACGCGGGTGCAGACGTGTCTCCCCTTTGCACGCAGGTTTACGCGCAATTCCGTCCCGGCGAGAGGCCTCGCAGAAACGGATAGGAGGAGACGGCGGCGGCGGCGGTGGCACGGATTTCCAGCAGCTGGTCCAGGGGGTTGCCGGGGATGTAACGTTGTAATTTCAGATAAGCGTCTCCCAGGAGACACGCATTGTGCGCCGCTAGCCGCCTCCACCCTCCGGCTTCCTTCGGCACGGAGCGCGTGTCGCACGATGTTCACGCACACGCACGTAACCAACGCACCACGCGCGCGTCACGTCCCCCTTGTTACCGTTCATTACGTGGCGAATCGCGATATCTCGCTAGGACACCACCCTTCGACATCAAGACTTCGAGTGTCACGGCCCAACTTGTCGGCCGCACACAATCGTCACTCGTGAATTAATCGACACGCAGGACGTTTCGAGAGCATCGCATTTAATTTCTCGTTTAGACTCAATTAGTGATTACCAATTTTCTGAAAATCTTTCTCTCTAAATCTCTCTCTAAAACTTCGCTTTCGATGCAAATCAGCTCTTTCAGGAATGCAAAGTTTTGCTCTTCGTTGAATTTTCAATGGATTTTGCTACGGGAAAATTTAAATTCGACGTTCTTATCTTCCGAGAGATAAAGCGGACAATTAATTCTCTGTTACGCACAGAAAATTGCAAGAGAGTTCATTAAAATTAAGTGGATAAAACGTTATAGCATTTTTACTAACGGCTGCTGGTCGTAGCCCATGAATCGTCCAATTGATTTAAACACCATCTCGTATTTCTCATCATCTTCGAGTTTATGGGACTCGTCTAATATAAGGGATTCCCATGATGATGTCCTCGCCCTAAACGGGTCGACGCGATAAAGGTGGGATAGAAAAAGAGGCAGGAAGGGAGGACAGTGACGGAGAAAATGACGAGCCGATGATCTTCCCCGGGGACGATGGAGCTGCACGGAACGTGCGGACGCCCACGTGGGGACACGATAGAATGGGATTCTTAATTAATCTTTGCATTTCCATTAGGATTTACGAAATTGCCCTCACCGACCGCTCACCAAATCAATTCCAAATAATTGTCCGGAGGATAAAACGCATCCGTGTACCCGTTCCATCGATGTTGCATCTCGATCCGTGCGACGATGTTTTCTTTCTCACAGAATTCACAAACAAATCAAAATCGACGATTACCGCAAATAATAATAGCGTAAAATGTCTCGCAATTGAAAATTATTTAAATTGTTGTTAAATTAACAATATTCAAAATTAATTGAAATTATGAATATATTAATATTTTTTTGCAGATTTATTTAATTAATCGTAATTTATTGGCTCAGCGTTTTAAATAGCGATTTAAGAAAAGAACTGCAGAATATACGTGGAAGTTTGAAGTCTGGTGTCAGAGTGTCACTGTTTGGCTTATCACTGCGCTGCCATAGAGACGCGTAACGAACGCGTCACGGTGAACTACTCGAAAACACACTATTTGCTGTTTGGAAGGAAGATGATAAGTGCCCTTCGGTATCCGGTACCAATTGACGGACCACTTAACGGCGCGGTTTAACACCCGTAACGTTAGAACGATGTTTGACTTCTCAATGTGTTTAGGTGGGCGGCGCGTGGGCGAGACCCACAAGCTTCTTACTTATGCATTCTGGTTAGCGTGCGGGGAGAAAATTAATGCCCACCATACGCCACTCCGGCTGTATGGGATATACCGAAAACATCATGAGCGCGCGCGCTGCACTTGCCGATGCGATCGAGACTTTGCATTCGATTCCTTACGTGAGATTAATCTCCAAGTAGCGAGTATATGGCAAGAGATCAATTTACATTTGCCTAAACAAATAGAGATCGGTGTAAAACTCCATGATATAACAGATGCGTTTAATATTAACATGCGTTTAATATTTTGATATTTATTATCGCAAATACGGTTTCCAGATATATATACCAATCGTTAATTTTTAAGATCGCTGATATTTTGATACATAATATGATTCTTTGGAATTAATATTTTACGATCGCAGAAAACTTTTAGGAAAACATTTAAACTCGAAGTGCGCGGACTTGTTTCTCTCTATCAGCTCGAAGTGCTCAGGACGTTTTGCGAACGTAAGCGCGAATTCGTTGAACTTCGGGTTAGCCGCAGATGGAACTTTTAAGACAGGCTAACTTGCGAAATGTTTTAAGCAAATTGCCAGTCGATTCGTTTGACTTTAAAATATCTTGGATGGGGCGTTACCGACCGGTCGTTTAATCAGAAAATAATTAAGAAGCTCTGCCGTTCTTCTTCGTTTCGTCCGAGGATACTGCAGCGCTATATGGGGCGTGAATTATTCTACGATATTGCCCGATAAATTTCACCTTGTTGATTACGCGAAAGCGCTTTCGGTGCCTCGATACAGAGCGGACAAAATTCGTTCGACGAATTCATCTTGAAGAAATGAAGAAATTCTTTCGCAGTCGTCTATAAGAAATTTACACTCCATATTTAATTCATTAAGATTAACGAAAAAATATGAGAGAAAATATTTTGATTCCGCTAATAAAAAGATATTTAAAAAAAATTCTTGAATCCTAGCACGTCCATTTACTCTTCCATAAGATTATACGTGTGTTTAGTCCTTTTATCGTTTTACTCGTCTCATTCTCTACAAGACTGGAAGCGTTTTAATTAATGGATATATAAATTACGTTTTATTCAACATTTTGTGTGCTTGTTGCGTGTATAATTGCCTCATCCGCGAATATTTTCGCAGTCGAAGATTTTTTTCTCTCTCGTAAGAAGAGCTTCCCTGAGAACTAAAGTATACATTACTTTATTATATTTAAAGACACTCGGCTGTCTCTCTCTCTCTCTCTCTCTCTCTCTCTCTCTCTCTCTCTCTCTCTCTCTCTCTCTCTCTCTCTCTTTTTCTCCTCCTCCCTCCCCTTCTCTCTTTTTTTCTCTCTTCTTGCGATAAATTACGGGCTACAGCTCGACGCACCTGCGCGCAAGTGTGCGAAGTCGTAGGCGATCTGCGCAAAGTGTGAGGCCACGGGGCCACCTATGAGGACTCCCTCTCATATTTTTCTTTACGCAACTCGTGCCAGCGGGCTCCGTGGAATGCGGTCGAAAGGGATTTTACTTTCCATTTTACCGCGACGTTTATCGACACTTATTTAGGCAGACGATCGCGCTTATTCGTGATAAAGTTTCGCCGAGGCATTTATATTTCCTCATGTTCGCAAATAGTAAGGTGTAATAGCCGCTAATGAGTCACGAATACGTGCGCGTGTAATTTCGCCCGGACTTCGTCGCCAGATTTAACGAGGTGGTTTAATAAGTAACCACCGGAGTATTTCCAGACACTGGAATATTTTCAGACACACATTCCGTATCTTTTTTATGTACTGATGTAGCGTGTGGTTTGTTGGAATAACAAACCACACGCCTTTTACAACAAGGAGTCGCCGAATAAAATGGGCGTCAAGACGTCGACCACGGAAGCTTCAATCGAGTCGACTTATTTCGCATTAATATTATTTCCACAAGTTGACCGCCGTTAGACCTAACATAATTTCGATTTCACCCCGAGGTCACACTTGAAGTGGACCAGATCGAAAGCAGCTGCATGGGCGGAGAAAGCTGCCCGAAACAGGGGGGTGTTTTAGAATCCGACGACGGGAGAAGACGGGGGAGGAGGAGGTAGTGAGTACTGGTGATGCTGGCGTTGGAGGGTAGCAAACAACCACCAAACGTGCCACCCTCCTTGCAATACGACCACTTCGGTGGCTCCCCGCGTTTCATCCTCGAGAGGAATTTGGCTTCAAATTAAAAGATCTCGGCCCGAGCCCCGAATGAAATCTCATCGCACACCGAAGGGTAGATATGTTCGCGAACTGCGATCCACTGTAATCTGTGCACAGGGTGTCCGATATTTTTGTCGGCTTACGATGATATAAAAAACTTACGAACGATGACAGTAATCGAAGAAAGTTAAAAAGTAAAAAATATGTAAAAAATATAATTGTCTCTTCTATAATAATTTAATAGAAAAAAATCTTTTCTTAACTTGTTCATACTTGACTTACGTCCACATGTATTGCTCAAATAAATTAAAATTAGATAACAATAATAACGTGTGATAATATAGTGTTTAATATTATTACGCTATCACCAGGGGATTAATATTAAAGATTGAGAAGAGAAGTAAGAGGGTATTTCGCACACCCTGTACATGAGTCGCACAACGACAAAAAATACCATCCGTCCTCGCGGGCTTAACGCTACCAATATCCCAAAATTAAAACGCGCCACCAGCTTCGCAAATCATTCGTGCGACAGTATACCGCGAATAAAAGTAACAATGGCCCAACGACGAGAAAGAAGGCGGAAGGAAGGAAAGGAGAGCGGCCACGTATACTTCGTACATACATATATTGTGCGTAGGTTGTCCACCGCATCGACCTCCTGATCGCATCTCTTTCTCTCCTTCAGAGTCTGTACCAAGGTGACCATATATTTTGCGTGAATCAGCTACTCGAAGCCAAAGAAATGTTTTCTGCTACGTGCCGGCGTTATGAATCGGATTGTTGGCGCGTTGGCGTATATGCATCGGTATAAGATTTCTAGAACTCCATGTACACAGTGTTCTTAGTTTTTTAAATTTATTATTAAGACTCCTTCAATAATGATTATTTGTGGATCAACATGATTTTTTTAGACAAAGGAATTAAAATGGAATTTGCAAGAAAGGGCGAATCGCAATATTCAGGAATTATAAAATGATAAATAGTCTCGCCAGTGTGATAACGAAATTTCGATTCGGCGATCTCTCGACCCGACCCTCTCGATTCGACCGCCGAGGAGCTTAAGAATTTCAATCTGCGGTCAGAAGGGTGGTGTCGGCGAAGGGTGGATAGAGAGACGACCCCCGTAGTACCGTGCCCCTTTAGGGTGCGACGTGATTTCATTGCCGCCCCTTTGCCGCAGAGATCAAGTTAAAAAATGATCCTTGCGGTAGGAGCCGTGCCAATTGTTTTCTTCATCGGGCGAAGGAGCTAATGGAGAGATCGATTTCATACGGTCGACTAACAATGGAAGAGTCTACAAGAATAAATATTTATACCAAATATATATTTTTATTTCTTGACGAAAGAAAGAGGAAAGAAAGAGAGAGAGAGAGAGAGAGAGAGAGAGAGAGAGAGAGAGAGAGACATCACGCGTAATTAATACAATTCAACAACGTAAAAAATTAAATAGAGCAAAAATATATGATATGAACAGTTTTTGCGACATCAAATAATTCAAACTTCTTTAAAGAAATATATCATTTTTAAAGCATGACGACCTATATAGCTTAATACAAAACGTAAAATTAAAAATAAATACAGAAGAATTAAACGTCCAACTTTATAAATCAGAAATTATAAAATTATTGCATATTTCTATTTTTCGTCTAATATTTAGGTAGTTACTATTAGCGCATCAATAATCATCGTTATTTAGCGCGCACGTACAATGCGTCATGAAAATCCCGGAGTAAGGACTCGGGAGGAAAGAGGGAGAAGAGAAAGTGGACCTGACTGGTCGAAACGATAGCAGCTATCGGAGGTAGCCAACCGGCCTGTTGCTCGCTGACAAGCTGAATTTGCATTTCCTCTCTTCCGTCTGTTGAATTACGGATTAATTCGTAAAAATAATTACAGGAAAGATGTTGGCGCTTTAATGCGATAATTGCTTGGGCTTTTATCATATCTCTCTCAGGCATTTGTTTCCACTTTTTTATATTAACTTGCACAAGTTTGCCTAGTTATTCTCCATTAGAATGCTACTACTTTCATCGGGCGGAAAAAGACAATTTCAAATTTCCTGGAAATTTATTTTTAATTTTAGCTCTTTCGTTCAAACGTTTTCGTTCTTTATCTTTCGTGTTTCATCGATCGATTTATTCTACCGGATGCTGGAAGATGAACACTGCGGACGACCCACCTTCGACATGCGCGTTCAGATTTTGTTTTGAAATCAGTTGCCAGACTCTGCGAGCTGGGGGCCGCCGCCGCAGCTTTGAAAATTCCAAATGAAACCCGCGGTTCCCTAAACAATTCCAATTGGATAGCCACGGGCTGTAAATCGCGTGACCATCTAACCGCCGAATTTTTTTCTCCGGCGGCGCGAAAGCAATGACCGGAGTGGAGACGCTCGCGTGTCGCGCGAACGCCTCTGTTTAACCATCCTTTCACACGTGAGTAAACAAATAGGCGAATAAAGAGCGAGCGGTCGTCGCGTCGATGCGCGTGTCCGGCAAATGCGAACCGCCGAATCTTTAATGAGATACGGGACGAGAAAGTCTTATTATTATACCGCGAGCGCGCGTATTGTGCGGCGCATAATGTATACCGCATGTAATTCCATTTTTTATTCTCGTGCGCTGCGATATCCGTTAATCGTTCTCACCGATTGCACATGCGTTTCGGGTATACGCATGTTGGTACAGACTGGAAATGTATTTTGTTTTACGATTTTTTTACTTAAGATTTAATGTTATTTCCCATGTTATATATTATTATATTATAACATTGAGAAGAAAAGTAGGTTTAAGAAATACTTTAATTTACTTTAATTGTCCACTCTAGGACAACAAACTATAGCTATTTTAACTTTAACTTCCTTTATATTTGCTCGTATTTGGCCTTTGACCTTTCTTAATTGTTTTCACACATAGCGAGCACTTTCGTATTTATCTATTACTTTAATTTATACTATATATTAATTTACATCAGTCATCTTTTTACCACGTTAGTTACAGTTGATTTTACAAGTTAGTACGGTGTCAACGGCTGCTGCGATGAATAAATTAGTTGCCAATCGTCATCAATCGCATCAATTGAAATCTCTCGTCTCGAGCGGGTCGCTCCGCGTATCGTCGAAGAGAAAGAAATGCGGAACAGCTAAATACCGAGAGCAAATCGAGAATGCCATTTGCGAGTACTCCCAACGCGCCATGCTCCACATTCAGCCCTCTTCCTTCTTGCGAGGCGATCCACCTTAATTAATGAGTTTATCGGGAACTCTCGCTGGAGTCGATGTCGGTCTTGCCGCGTAACCACCCTCGGGGGCGGAAAAAGACTCGGGGAAGGGGGAGGTGAGCTTATATACATAAGCGGCGGATGCTGTGCCGCTGCTGCCGCTGATATTGGGGCCCGGAGGAGGGTTCTAGACGAGGCCACTCACTCCGTCACTCCCCGCCATTTTAATTTCGCGAAGAAACTTTCTAATTACGAACTTTTCTGATTAATCACAGTAATTAATTAGTAGCCCTCGCGGAAAAAGGGAAAATACGAACCTCCGAGATGTAGATGTGCTCCCTTCTCCTCTTCCCTCTTCGTCCTCCTCCTCTATATCTTCCTTGTAGTTCGCGCTCGCGCTCTCCGAGCAACTTTTGGTCCACTCTCTTCTCTCCTTCTCTCTTTCTCTTTCTCGCTTTTCTTCTCTATTTTTCATTCCCGCGTTTTTTATCTCCCTCTTCCTTCGCCCTGTCTCTCTTCCTCTCTCACTTTGACAGTCCCGATTCTATCACATCGCTATTTTGTTTCTTTTACGTCTCTTTGATATACATATATGTTCTTTTTTTCTCTCAATTCAATTCTTCATAATTGAATCCCGAAGGGATTCTCGAGCGATTGGCTCGCACGTGAAGAATGCTTACGCTTCTCTCTCGTTGCCGTTTTCGCGGCACGCAATTGTACCTAATTTGCGTTCCCGCGCGATTCCGCTCGTTTTATCGAACCGTTGACTTTGATGGATTCATCCGGACACTTTATTCACTGTCGCTTTATTCGCGGCATCTTAAATCGTTAATTATAAGTGCGACGCGCGCAGGCAGAGAACCAGCACGCTAGAAGAGAGAATTATGAAAAGAGGTACCATCAAGAGGGCCATGGAAGAGGGAGAGACAGCGATTAATGTCCGCCAAAGCGTACGTCGGGCCGGTGATTAATTTACGGAAACGCGCGTCTTATCTCGAAAGTTGCGCGACGCCGCGCGCTCTTTATTTTTAGCAAATTTCTCCGATTAACGGGTCTCAGCGCTTTTCGTTATCGTTGGCGAACTTGCGCCGGCGGGACCTCATGGCGCCTCTGTCCTCGAGAAAGGAGGAGGACAAACTTCGAACATCGATTTACTTCTGCGAGTAACTCCCGATTACTTTTCTAATAAAAACGCAGCGCCAGGAAAATCCAATGATGGACGGCCGCTAATGCGGAAGGAGGAGCAGATTGCTCGAGACGCATAAATTAAGATGATCTCCAAAAGGAGCTCTCCTTATCACTTATCACTATCAATATCATTTTTTCTGAGATAAATAAGCGCATCTCAAGCAATTCAAAGTCGTATTAATAAATACCACGAGCACATAATAAATATCTACCACAAATTAGAGTTTGTTAAAATACAATTTTAAAGATGCAAGTGGATAACAAAACTGAATCCTTCGTTCTATGTGAATTTTAAAAATCTTTAATTCACGATTTAGATATTGAAATACTATAAATAATAAAGATAAAAAAAGAGTAATTGACTTCCGTCTAATCTTTATTAAATATAAAAGTATAGGTTCCTCAGATTAACATACCTACATATTTGCAAGTATGGAATTCGCGTGCTTAATTGAGTCGGATTAATAAATACCATAAAACAAGCACATAATAAATATCGCAAATTAGAATTTGTGGAAATACAATTTTTAAAAATGCAAGTGGATAACAAAACTGAATCCTCCGTTTCTCATGTTAATTTTAAAAATCTTTAACTCTGAAGATTTAGATATCGAAATAATATAAATATTGAGGATGAGAAAAAAGAGATTGACTTCCGTCTAATCAACTAGAAAACATGGATTTCAAATTAATATATTTAAAAGTATGGAATTCGCACGTTTTAGTGGGATTAAAAGTCAGCCCGGCGCCGAGTACTTCTTCCGCTTTTCTTCTTTCCAATTAGCCCGTTTAATAAAACGTTTTGATTGGCTTAATCGCCGGACTTTGCGCCTCGCGATCATTACTCGCAAAGTTCGTGCCAGGTAGTCGATGACTCGACGATATAACAAAATATAGTATCCTGCGTAGACGGTTCGACTATCTCGAGAGCAAACAATTATTTCAATAAATACATATATTCCGTGAGAGCAAACGCCCTAATGTAGGATTCTCGCTTTCTTGAAGCCCATCCAGGGAGGATTAAATAATGATTCCTTACATTCAGCCATGTAGCACGACAGATTACGTTGTGAAATGCTATCTGGCCGTTTATTAGCTGCGACTATACGTACCTAACGTGGGCCGAGACCCGCAACTGTAACTATACCTGCATTCCGTGACTGGTTCTAATTCAGAAATTGCTGGTTTCTTAACAGTCGTGATGGCGCGGTCAGACCCATTTTGATTTTATCGCACGACCTGGGATACACAAAGTAAGTCCCTCATCTGCGTTTTAATACAAATACCATTTTCTCTAAGATTTTGAGAAATAACTGGCAGGGGGAATCAACATGCAAATAATTTTTAAACAAATAGCAATTTTGATTACTTTCTGTTTTACTTTATTCTTCCTCTTCTTAATTGTCCTCTCTTTTAAAAGTCGTTTTTCGTAATTTTGATGTTTTAAAGTACATCTTCAAATTTTTTCAGCTCATCATTCTTTTAACTTCTACAGGATGTCGGAATCTCGTTTATCGAACTTCACTTGCGCAGCCAGAAACCAGCTGACGGCAGCGTCTCGTCGAGCTGCTACGGAGGACAAGTATCGCGGAATCCTGCGTCCAAGTGTGGTATATATCCACTTCTACATTTTTCTCTCCCTCCCCCTTCCCCCGTCCACGAGATCATCCCCCGTCGCCGCCCTTCCGTTCTCCCCGGGTGTTATACGATTGCCGAGTCATCATGTAATGACGTGCCGGCTGTCAGATCTCGCGAGAGGCAAGGCGGCACGATTCGAGCTACGAAACGATCGGCATCGCCGGCCCGAAGAAGACGAAGAAAAGGACCGGACGGGGGCCGCGGATATAGGTACGCGAGCGAGACAAAGATCCGGAGGAGGTGGACGTGAGTGAGACAACGTGATCGTGAGGAGGCGAGCCTCCTAAGGACTCAATATCTCGGACGTCATCTTCGAGGCGAACCGGACGCATCGGACGCAGCTTCTCGGAATTCTCGCGAGGACCTCGCGTTTCGAGGCCGCAGAAGATCGATACAGTTACGGGCGAAAGAAGATCCGCTTTATCTTGCGTCTTGCCCTCGACTTTGATTGCACTCGATTAGCCATTTCGGCTTTCAACTTTCATTTTCTCGCTTTTTTCATATATTTTGCATATTATTACTTGATATTATCGCTATTTGAAGACATTCCGAAAGGTCCTTAGACTTGAAGTAAGAATAAGTTATACCTATAATCTTCCGTACATTCCCAGTCTATAAATCTACTCTCTTTTTATCTCCCCTCAGCTCGTGCGGTGCACGCGTTACAAGGATATAAGATTTTCTTCTGATTTCTTATTCGGCCGGCGATGTTCTCAACCGACGTCGATCGGAACGTCTAAACACCTTAAATCGTTTTTTGCCACGCGGAGCGTTTCTAATTTAATCGGAGGCGTGTCCAAAGATCGGATTGTGGTATTTATGTCTACGAACGTATTGTACGCACGTCATCGCCATTACGGGTGATCGTTTCCAGAGGTCTCCCGGAGTACGTTTGGACTGTCAGACACGTCAATAAAATTAGAATAAGGATTATGTGCTTCCAAGAGTGCTCCAAGCAGTAGGTGTATGAAAGAGTTAATTATTTATTTTCTTATAGTCTCTACATCATGATTTATTCTGTTTTTCTTCGTCTTATATTATATGTTAAGTACTTTGAAAGGAAGCATAACAAACCTGTTCAACCGCTCCTTTCAACGCACACTTGTCACGTTGCTTCGATTCGATTGCTAAAATTTAATTCCAGTGACTTGGGGAAAAAGGGCGACGTATTAATGTAATTAAACGTTTCTGAACTTAAGTGCTTTTTAATCGCCCACTCCAGAATTATAATCCTAACGATATACAACGTCGAGATTTGTATAGGCGCAATCCAACACAAAGTGAGTCGCTCGATCCGATGGCACGTACTTTTCTCGTGCCGATCGCTCACGAGAGGATGTCATACGAACTCTTCGAAAGCGAGCCCGGGGACGAGGAAGGAAGAGAGAAAGAAAGAATGGGGAAAAGAGAGACACCAGATATAAAGACGAGCGGGTCGCGTCCGAGGAGTCACGATAATTCGTGTGATCAAAGCGACCGACTCGGTGGTGTCTCTCCCGCGCTGGCATCTCTTCTCACCTTTAATAAAGCTATCTCGCATCTCTAATATCTCCTCGCGCCAACGCGCGAGAGGTAGACAAAGACGGATGAGAGGAACGTCGGGGTGGTGGTGGTGGTGGAGGAGGAAGAAGCGATGGCGAAGGAGAAGGAGGACCCCGGACGGGACGGAGAGGAGAGAGAGAGAGCGGATCTCGAGGCTCTTTGCTCGCTGCCCCGACACCTTTCTACAACGAGGCCTTGTTCGCCAGGAGAAAAGACACGTCAGCCGACACCACGTACACACCTCGTCTCTTCGGGGCCATCGATACGCCGGGGATTCTACTCTCCTTCTCTATCTTCGTCGATCTCTCTCTCTCTCTCTCTCTCTCTCTCTCTCTCTCTCTCCTTCCATCACACGCTTTTTACATCGTAGCCCACCTTTGGTACCGTGATGTCCTCTCGCTCTCTCTCCTTCTCTCTGCCTTTCCCGCCTCTCTCCGCGGCCATCTCTCGGGGAGATATCAGCGATACCGCTAGACGCGAGAGACTCACGAAGATATTACACTTACCATCTCGCAGCCACGCGGCGATGCTTATCGGCGACCGCCGTCAATTAAGCAATTATCGCCACCTCCGCCGATAGGCTCCGCGTATGCTGGGTCATGCCGCCGCGCTGTTCCGCTCGTTTCACGGGGATATACGCTTACACGAGCAAACGACGTAAAACGTTAATGAACGACTCGGTGTTAATAGGAACGTTGTTTTCCTATCGGTCTCCGTCGTTTAATCAAAGCGCGAGGCATTACACGGCGTTAACGTGCGGAACGACGACCCACGACATAGGGGTGGTCGCCGCATTCCGAGACTCGGCTTCGAAAGCGACTGGAAAGTCGAATCAATCGGCGTGAACGATGATAGCGGGGAATGCGATCCTCGCGGCGAGGCTGGAACGCGAATCCTTGATGAACCATAATGACGCTGGACGTCGGAGATATTTGCTATCTTCGCGGTCTAGGGAGATTCTTATCGACGTCCGGTGTCAATTGAGCGATTAGGCGACTATCATACTGAATGCTCGGAGTCACAGAAAGAGCCTTTTGATACTTCAACGTGCTTACAAAATACTTGCTATCCGATATAGCTAATTTAGATTGGGTATTAATATTTATTTAATATTTATTAAATATGACAATGAATTTTAAGAATTATTGTTTGCAATAGAATGCATAATTTCATCGATAACAATAATGTATATATGATATATTTAATCCAAACCGATGTAATAATTAAACCAAATTTTATGACACAATTATTCGGTATCGCAATGCGCTGTTTTTCAATAGCGCAGCGGCGCAGAATGGCGCGAAGGGTATTAAATTATTTTATATACGATTCTATGTTTATGATGCCCTTCCTCATGGCATATTCAATTTCTGATAACACCACCTTCTCGACTGCGAGGAAAATCGTTTCATATCATCGCGAGATGGCTTCGCCTTGCACACCGCGTTCGCTCCTCTCTCTCTTTCTCTTTTCTCCCTTCTTTCGTCTTTCTCCCTGCCTTACCTGCCACTGCAGGCGGCCACACCAGACCCATATACATGTAAACGAATTCCAGACATAAATTTACCGACTTCCGCTCCGCATTCAGTAGCGGGGAACGCGTCTCGGGGCATCGATATATTGGGACGATACTTCCGGCAATTCTCGAAACTCCTCTCTATGATAAAGTCATCGGACTGGGGTGCGATAAATATCATTTTGCCGCGCGGTGGTCTCCTCTCTTTGCTTATCGCTATATCGAATTTAAATATCGCCACCTACGCGACTCGATTTTTCGGGGAAAACACCATGATATATTTTCAATACAATAATGAAAAGACTAACCTAATTCTAAACTGCTTGAACGCAAAATCGATGTAACTAAAAAAATGTTCCTATTTTTGTTCATATTTTCTTAATTTTAAGACACGGTGTTAAACTCTTTTTCTTAAGTTAGACTGCGCGCTGTGGGGCACTTCGGGATAAAATATTTCGTTCACAAGCCAAGTATTCCAAAAATAAACCCCGAGAAAGTGCAATGACAAATCGCTAGCAATGAGATAGGGGATCAACGTTGAAGTTTCACGGAGGCATTCACGATAATTAATCGACAATAGAGCACTCTGGATTTCGTGGGTTCCTCCTGGGGTGCGTGAGGACCCCCACCGCGGTTCCGTCTTCTTCCGTTATTTATGGTCTAGGATCCGAGGAGACGGTGAGGTATCGCATCCCTCGTTTCTTCAGGGAAGACTATAATTTCGACGTTGCTACCGATTAATTGAACAATTATTCAAATATCTCGTCAATTTTTTGTTACTATTATTTGTTAGTTGTTCAAAAAAGAGAGGGTACTTTCAAGAGAACAAGGTATTATATAGAAAATTGTCGCAAAAATGAAAATTATTCTGATATTTTATTACAATTATTTTAAAACTTAAAACTTAAATATTACATCACTTATCTCTATCTTAAGTATACTTTTCATTTATTTTACAAAAGTATATTTCATTTTGTTGAGGAATATTTGCAAATTAGTAAAATTTGATAGAATTATGCAATCAGCGTTTATATATGTGACGTAAATGTGATTTATGACGAAAGACATGGAGTTATTTGAATTCTCGTATTTCTAGAAACTTTTTCTTATTTATGCATACCGATCTACCAAAAAGAGAACAGCGCGCTTAAATGCCTTTTAAGCGAGCGGCATGAATTATTCAAATGCCTGCACTTACTGCAGATGTGATAATGATAATTGACGATGCTGAGTAACGATAATTGCGCGCGATCTTATACGTAGCTATAATAATAACAATTATCATGTGCCTCATAAAAGCACGTGGAAGTCTCATAATCTCCAGCAACATATAAATGCAGTTTCGTTCTAATTTTCATTTAAGATTATTCTTCACGATTCCGAGTCACGTCTCAGCGTCACGTAATGTGCTTTCTCCAGCCACTGATACCTGTAACAGAAAAATTTCAGCAGATTTATGAGATGTTTAGGCTTAGCGCGCGTAATCATATAAAAACATGGAACAAGAATGGATTACAGCTCAAAGAATGTCACAAAAGTTAACTAAATATCAAGCATAAAATAGCGAAAAGAGCTTCTCGATGTGAGGATACCGAAAGAATCTGAGGAAGGGGGGATCTAAAAATATCTTTAGAGAGAAATAATTTTACCGCGGAAAATTTAGATCGCGCGTTTGATTTATTGCGTGACTACGCTCGGACCGACCTTCCTCACGTTAGCGTAAACGCAACTACCGGAAGAGCGAGCCGAGTAAACGCGCCTGATCTGCATCGCAAGCGCGAGAACCGCAGTCGAGTTGTACGCCACGGTGGGTAGGTCGCATCCACGGCATTTCCTCCTCCCCCCCCCCCTCTCTCTCTCTCTCTCTCTCTCTCTCTCATTCTGTGACCGCCACTGTGCGACGGCGGCGGTGGCGGTGGCGAGCATAAGAGGGTGGACGTTTAACATATGAGTGGCTACCAGTGTTATTAATGCGGCGGTAGCGTCGTGCTCGGTTTCTTCCTCGGCGAGAGCCCACGTACTGGGCCTTAGATCCCAGACGGCGTAGCGGCCGGGACTAGGGGCCACCCGCGGGTCCTACGGACGCGCACAGGAGGCGAGAGGAAGGGCCCCGGCCCCTGCCCGCCAGGCAGGAACGCGGGATGGGGTACGGTAACACGACACTCGGAAACCGCGGCACGACCGACGTCGTGCAACGGCCTCGAACCATCCCCAAAGGAGTTATGCCTTCCTGCCGGCATGCCGCCAGGATGCCTAATTAATATGTGCTTAGCCCGGGAATGCTGCTCGTGTCTTTGGGAGCTACGCACGTTCACGCTTTCCGGACGCGGCAGAAGGAAGGGAGGATCGGAACGCGTTTCTCGAACGTTGGTCTAGATGCGATGTAGTATCTTGAAGATCAGATTTTGCACCGGTAATAGGCATACGCGAGAAATTATTTGATTGAATTAGATAACGCTATTAAGTAATGAGAGATATTCGAGTGATAATATAGGTATATAAAAATTCGAAAATAAAGTTATGTACTTGAGGTAATTAAAATTGGACAAAAATTTCCTCTATTCTCCCTGACGATAGCTCTGATGTCAATCAGCAAAGAGTTAAAATAATTTTCTTAATATCTTGAAAAAAATTAAGTAAGAGACAACTCTTCTTTTCCGTACGGAATAAAATCTAAAACTCTTGGCATTACTAAAATAATTTAATGCAATACCTCTTAAAATATACAATATATCTCGATATTACCGGCTTAAAACACTGTTCTACCTGCAACGATTCACGCCCGAATCACATGCAATTTACCAGCCAAGCGCACGTGGGAAAAATTCGACGTGGGTGTGCCCACCTGTTCCATGTGTCCGAGAGAGGAGAGAAGCAGCCGGTGGACCTGCCTTCCTCGTATCCGCCGCGATCGCTCGCGCGAGCGGGACGTATAGGCAAATATCTCTCGCGCTCTGCCAGGACATTAGGAGCTCTCTGGCGTCCGGAGGATTATAAATCCTTAATACAGATCGGCACGCGATGCTCGGCTCGTTAGGGTGATGCATGGCCGACTCTGGTGTCCCGTGGTGTACGGTAGCCGGTACCAATACGCGCGTACACCACCGTACCGCCGCGTGCACGCACACACGCGCGTACGTTCGGTTCCTACGGGAATAACTGACACCCACACGCATCGGTGGACGCCAGGTAATAATGAGAGATCGGAGATACGGCCCGATATTAATTGTGCGCATCGAATGTGGCTACGGCTGCTGCGGCTGGGCCGCTGTATCCGCGCCGTAGAGGGAACAGGCCGCGCTACCGGCTTACACCGATCCTTCGACGCGATATGTACGATATACGATACGGGAACGAGCGTGGTGGACCTGACCTCCCGGTCCTCTCGCTGCGGCGGCGGTCGCGAAGAAAACGCGCGAAAAAGTTTCATCGAAAAACTCTTCACATATGATCGTGATATGATGTTACATCGTAGGATATTCTTGTATCTATAAAAATAAGTAAATACAAAAGATAGATATTTTTGGGAATTTTAATACTTTAGAGTTTAGAGGCATAGATACAGATATTGCTAAATCACGCACAGCAATAAACACTTTCGTTAAAAATTCCTATGAATTCTAGCTTTAAGAAGAGCTCTTCCAATGAAGCATATTTTTGTAATGTAGTATTCAGTATTCTGGAATATTATATTCCAAAAATGCAGGACATACTTCTTGAAAAAGCTTCTTTTCAGAATTAAAATTCTGAAGAGAATTAAAATCTGGAAAAAATATTTTTCTAAATCGAAGCGTTAAAAAATCTTCAAGCTTTAAACGTTTATACTAATTTGAATATTTTTCACATTTCGAAAAAAAATTGTTACTCGCTACAAGGGTAAAAAAAAAAGAGAAGTTAGGATATCAAAGTAGTGGAAGACAAGGGGATGGCCGCCAATCCGGGTCGTTTCGCCGGTGATTACTAGGAGTGGACAGATTGAGACGGTCCTAGGGCTCCTCCCTCGTCCTTCTGCCGGTGATCTCTATGCGGGCTTCCCCGGACGACCCACGCCCAGGACGGTCCTATTCCTCATCCTGCAACGGAGAGAGAATATTCCCTCCCTCATGCCGACTACGAGCCACTTTGAAGATACGATCTCGAAACAAATTACGAGTCCCGCTCTCGGGGCTCGCCCTATCTGGCTGAATTAAAATAATCGCGGACCGTTAGCGGTCGGTCGTGTTTTTTAAATCGGTCTACACGGATCGGTTCCCCTATGGAGTTTGTCAAAGGCCGCGATGCAACGCGTCTACCGATGCGTTCGCCATTAAAGTTGCACGCACCCGCGACAATAATAAAGTCTCTCGAATTAATAACGATAACGGATTGGTACTCCGTATTTCTTTCCTTTTATACAAATCTTCTTAACGCCACGGTTAACTTTTGCTTCTTTGCATATTTCTCTCACTTTCTGCTTTTAATTCATCCTTCATAAAAACTGAGCGAACCTATTAACTTGGCAGTTTTAGATTTTAAGTGATATGTACATAAAATTTAATAGGTTTAACACTTCCGATAAAATGTAACGACTTTTCTTTATAATTGAAAGCGAGTCGAGTACATTGACATTTCAAAATGAGATCGTAGATGCTGCACGAGAAAACCAAGGTAAATACATGTACAATACATACGTATATATCGTTATATAACGGCGAGGTGCATGTACCACTCGGCCGCAGCTCGTCTCAATCCGGATTACGGTAACACCTGACCATCCGCAATTTTATCATCCTCCGTTCCAGAAAGATTCCAATTTTCTTCTCCCGCCGCGTGTAGCTTTCTTTCTACCTCTCCCGGCACCGCGCTTTCCCATCCCGTCTCCTCCTCGTTCCCCTTTTCCTCCTCCTCTTTCTCCTCCTTTTCCCCGTGCGCTTTTTTCCACCGTCCATGGACTCAATCTGTGTCTCATCGCGGATTATTGGGATTTTGCAAGGATGAGGAAGAAGAGGAGACCGAGGCTCGCTCGACTGTCTGAGCTTCCCGGGCTCCGGCTCGAAACTGGAAGCTGTAAGACTGCCGACAAGGACGAGTCTTTAATTCTTTCCGTCGTCAGCCGATCTCATCGCTTCGATTTTCTCTAGATTATAGGTGAATTCGACCGATTATTCACAATATGGGACAAGTAAATGTGAGTACGTTGAACTTCCGCTAGAATCGACGGATAATAACGAAGTAATGCGACAACAGATAATGATGCGGCCTGAAAAATCTCTCCGTGGCCTCGTTACGTTGATGACGAAGAAGATAATTGGACGATGATAAAATCTCGTCTCGATTGTAATATCTCCCGTCAGGATATTACAACCGGAAACAAATTGAAGCTAAATATAAGTATATTCGGCAGACATGGACACATCAACTTTGTTACAGGGAGTACTAATGAATTAACAAACATTAAGAAACAAAGGAAAAACCGCATATTATTGATAATTCAACAATTAAATAAATCACAAGAAGTAGAGCAGCTGCAATTCCGTCGAATCCGTAAAATTTGTTCAGTCATATTAGAAGAATGTCGATGTTTCTCAATGAGCGTATTTTTAACGTCGACGCTGACACATCGAGTTCGCCGTCGTTCGCGCAGGAACGACGCGACGCGACGGGGTCACGATCGTCACGCAAATCCTCTTACGCGGGGAAACAAGACGCGACGAAGGCGGTAGGAAATAAACCAACGCCGATGGAACGCAAAAATAATGATCCTCGTGGGCGTGAGATAATTGGCGCAAGGAGCTTGCGCGTTCCGCAGAGACAGGGAGAGATGCCCTGCGAGATCAAAGGACCTTCACCTTCATCCAGCTCGACCGGCGTACGCCCCGATATCCTGGGAAGCTGATGGAAGAGAAAGGGAGGGAGGAAGCTCCTTTTTATCGTTCCTTCCGCGGAGAGGAGTCGCAAGCGACGCCGACGCACGAAATCGATCCGATGATTAATTTTCAATCGCGGCTTAATTACGCCGGGCGGCTAAGCCCGATTGAAGAGGCGTCCCCGGATAGTGAAAGGGCGGTCTGTGTGGTGCAAAAAAAAAAAAGAAAAAAAAAGGGGAAAAAAAGGAGATCACGTGAAGATGGAGAGAGAAAGAGAAAGGCGAGGGAAAGAGAGAAAATGAGAGATAGAGAAGCCGCGTCCCAGTCGCCCCTACAGCCATCGAATAAAAGGCTCTTCGTTCTCTCTAGAAGAGGATTGTGTCCAAGGATGAGGACACGCCGGCGCGGGGGATGAAAGGGTGGCCGTTCGAGAAGCGAGGGGGTGGCGAGGATCGACGCAGGACACGATTGCCAGGAACACGTGATTAGATGGCCCTCCTTCCACGCGATTCTCCAGATTGGACACCCCCGTCGTTGGGAGACGTAAAAAATGCAATCGGCTCTTACCGTAATGAAAAAGTCCCGACCCCGGGTAATACGGTACTGGTGGCAATACGCGTGCGTGTGTGCGCGCGCGCGCGCGCGCGTGTGTGTGTGTGTGTGTGTATGCATGAACGCTCACGAATACACGAGCACGTATTTGTAGATGCACGAGAGCATGGCTGCTGGATCGCAGCAGCATTTGCAGCTGTCGCGTTGAGAATGATGGTGCATTTATAGTATGCCTGGAAATCCTAATTTTTGCAAACGAAGATAAAATTTTCCTTTATTATGTTTTATGTCACATAAAAAAATAAATGTATAAATTGCATATATGCATGAAGCTAATAATTTTATATTTAAACTATATCGCGCATTTATATCTACGCTTTAAAAAGATCTAACATGACGGATTAAATCTTTAATAATTTGGCCTCCTATTTTGTTTACACCTAAAGATAACTTGTCGGGTAAAAAAATGGAGTTGGAAAATATTTCACATTACCGTATTATGTATCAAGAGGATGAGAGGCAGGAACGAGCGTGTTAGGTTTTAGATGAGGGACGAAACCGCCGTAAGGTCGAGTTTAAGAGGCCATAGGACAAGATACAACATCATTGGGAGAGCAAGAACCCCGTTACTCCCGTGATTCATCGGTCTTTTTACGCTGGGTGGCCAGAATAATTCACCCTAATGCCCCACCTAACTGCCTCCGACCCTCGTTGCCCGATTGTTTATTGCCAAAAAGCATTTCTTTAATATATATCATTCTACCTCTAAAGAGGAACCTCGTCTCCTTCGGAGGAAAAAGGGGGCGAGCGAGAAAAAAAGAATTCTGGCATGGATTCGGTGAGATTTACCTTCGCGAGACTTCAATTTCTTCCCCGACGAGTTCTCGCGAGTGAAAAGCGGGACAAATAAAAAGAATCGCAGGAAGCAAAACGATATCGCAAAAACTCACGAGTATTTGCTGCCATCGCTGCACATCTGTATAAATTTGTTTATAAAATATTAGTACATTTTTTTTTCAATTATTAATTTCGTTATATATTAGAATAATAGAGCACATTTTACACGTTGAATTTATACGATCCTGTTGAAAATTCGTAAAAATTAACTCCGAGCGCTCCGGAAAAAAAAACATCATCGTACATGCAGCCGCGGCTAATTTGCGCAACTCTTTTTCAATTACCGATCCGCAATGAATTTGCGTCCATCTCTATTAATATGTCCGCGGATATCGATTCGCGTCCCGCTCGCTGCCATCGAAATACCTCCGAAAAATATAGCTTCCTCTTTTTCGTCGATGGTCCGTCGTATATCAGAACTGATCGAGGGTAGAAGGGAAGAGAGGGCGAAGGGCAGCACGGAAGAAGGGAGGGAGAGAGAGGAGGTGGAACTGTCGAATTGACGTACGATACGAGGTGTATTAATTAGCGGCGGGAGAAAATTGCGACTGAGCATAGCCTCCGGGATTGAAATCGTTATCGAGGGGGTTTACCTCGCGATTTTGATTTAGCCCCGGCCTTCCACGTCAATTCTAATTGCGTTTGACAGTAATTTGGCAAGGGAGAGAGGGCTGATTGACGGCTAAGCCGCGCGCGGCCACGCTCGGCCTCGCCCTGTGTTTCCTCTTACGTTTTCTCCCTCTTTTTTTTTCAAACCGATCTAACAATAATATTCCTCGTGCGTGCGCGTGCACGATTGTGTGAGTTCTTGCGCGCGCGCTATACCAAAGATAGTTTGAGACACGTATATCCGATATTCAACCGCAGAGCCAATTAAAATAATGCCGATGTTAATTAAGCCGCTATGCCGATCATGTCGTGTGACGTGTACGAAATATACCATCGCTCCGGCCGTCATTATGAAAATGCGAACGTATTGAGAATTGATCGTAATCCGATTCCGGATACATTTCAGAAAAATGAATCTTGAACATATTCTAAAGCTAAACTATTGGACTGTTCGCGAAGAAGTCAAAAGAATCAATATTCAAAGATTAAGTAAGATTTACAGATGAGGAATCTATTAAAAATATTAATAAAAAATTTAAAAAATTATATTAAATAACAAACTGATAAATTTGCTTATTATTTGTCATTGTTCTTTCTCGTGTTTCGTAGCATCAGAGAATCAGGATTACGCAAAGTGCGTGACAAATGGTATCTTTGAAGAAGATAGCAGTCACATGGAGTGCGGCAAGTGCACGATTTCAAATTGGAGCAGCAGAAATTGCGAGATGCCTGGCCGATCTCCGCGGCGAGACAGTATTAGCGCGCGAGAATTAATTAAGCCATTAGTCGGTGCTGATGCACGCCTGTTAATCATCAGTCACTAATTATGCTAAGCAGCCGAGGTGCAGCAGGGACGTATGGTATGCAGGTGAACGCAGTGTATTACAAGGCCGTTGCACGTGCTGCATCATCGATCCGCGAGCGAGAATGCAAGTGCGATACGCTCTGCTGTAACGTCGACGTGCGATTTTGGATAATGTATGATCGCCAATCGCTTCTTTGATCTCATCTATAGGGCCGGTTGTTCCAACTCGTTGGTAAACTAACTAATAGTTAAATTATATATTATATGTCTTTGTTTTTCTTTCGAATTAGACAAAAATAGACATATGATTTAACTATTAGTTAGTTTACCAACAGGTTGGAACAACCGGCCCTTACACGTAAAAACAATTTTCCGGTAAATATAAGAGTGTTCACTTGTTTATTATTTTATAACGTTTATATTCTTTGAATCATTTTCTATTATTTTATTATTCATCGGTATTTTTCGGTGTGTTATCTCTGTGATATCATTTTATCACATTTAAGAATAAATTTATAAAAACCATGATTTAACCGTATTTTTTCAGTAAAGAGGATGTTACTTAATATTTACGCAACATTTTCTCGTAACGTAATTTTCTCATTTTTGTAAGGATTCTTACATAGAACAAGTCAACCGAAAATCTCATGGACGTTCAATGACCCGACTTTAAGTTGGATACCCTCGATACCGCCAAGGGTGGTGGCTAAAACAAAGGGCTGGTCTCGGGTTGGTCGATAGTCCACGGCCGCCAATCAGGCGAGACCTCGCCGGCAACCCTCGTCCTTGCGATCCTCCGCAACGGCAAGGGTGGGTTAGATTCCGGAGAGGGTTCGCCCGTCCATGTAGGAGACAGATTCTCCGAGATCGAGAATTCAGGAGAACACCCACGACTCACCAGTCGTCTCCACGGTGACGACTACTAGATGGAAAAGACGGGCCAATATCTTCCCTTCTTATATATACCGAGTGTTCGCCTTTGTCGAGAAGATCGCGAGTGGCCCACTCGGTTCTATCGAACGATAAACTGAAAACACGGAAGATGCGCGCCCGCTTTACCGCGAGATGAAATGTATAACGCCATTTTCGTGACACAACACGTCCTAATATCCCTAAAAACACTTCAAAGACTAAATTTCTAAGACAGGGTCTGCTTTAGAAATTGTATAAAATAAATAAAACCAAATCCGAAACTTTTACTAGTTTTACTTTGCCAGTAAATAGTAAAGATCCTTTTATTCAACCTAATTGGCTATCTTTATTAATTATAATCGTCAAATTGTGACAATTATAATTAATAAAGACAGCCAGTTAGGTCAAATAAAAAATCTTTACTATAAAATAAATAATTATTTCTGTAATATCTAACATTCTAACAAGTAGACAAAAAGCCATCCATATAATATTACATACAATTTTGATTGATATTTAAACAACATAAATAACAATACAAAATTATAAGATATAACTTGGATTATGAATATATAAAATATATCTCGCTGTTTTCGTGAAAATGTTAAAAATAAATGTAAAAAAGATACTAATAGTATACGTTATGAATCTTTATTCAAACAGCTGATATTTTTTAATCGTATTCTATTTCACCAGAATATTCGTTCGGATCTTAAAATTACACGCGAATTTCCGGTGAAGCAGCCATACTCTCATCTCTACGGTGACGACGTTGGCAGAGAAGACGAGCCAAGAAGATCCGCCCTTCCTTACGTCGACCCTCGTCGCTCGCATCAGAAAATTAAACGCGGTCGGCCATTCGTCTTTATTCGAAACATGGCGGATCTCTATCGAGAAGCTGTAATCTCCTCGAAAAAAGTATCTCGATTCACGAATGCGAATTTATTTTAGCATCCGACGACGATCCCAATTTTCTCAGTAATTCGATAATCGCGAATCTCGGTGAGATCATAGCGCTATTCGCTCGACTGTAATTAGAGAAATTAAGAGGCGAACTTAGCTTACCTCGGAGCATCATCCTTCGCACTTCTCGCTCGATCATAGGGTTTCGTTATAAGTACTCTTACGTTTTATCCAACTTTAATCTTCAATTATCGCATATTTAGAGTTACACGATCGTGGAAGATGGCTTAATTTGCACCAGCTATATATAAGTACTTATCGCAACGGAATCACTGGCCATTTGTCTCAACGTATCTCGTTTATTCAACACTTATTTTTATTATACATCCTTACGCGTAAGGTCTACATAAAAACTTATTAAAACGAGCTTAATCATATGTTCATAACTGGTTCTGGGCTGGGGCAGCTCCGCGCGGCAGCGTCTCGATGCACA
Organism: Leptothorax acervorum; assembly: GCA_035220615.1. Lineage (NCBI taxonomy): Eukaryota > Metazoa > Arthropoda > Insecta > Hymenoptera > Formicidae > Leptothorax > Leptothorax acervorum. The sequence goes on along the minus strand of JASTWQ010001258.1, from coordinate 1,991,431 downwards.
TAATGGCCCGGCTCTAGAAAAACAAACAGGATTTTCTATAAAATCTGTTTATTACGTTCCTCTAAGATTTTTATTTTGTAATAACGACAAATATAAATTAGGATTATCAACTAAATATACAATATACAATTGAAATAAGTAATACACAGCTTATTCGTATATTAAAGTTCTAAAAATATAGCTACTTCCACATGATTAAAAGGATAAGAAGAGTCAACTCTGAACTAAGCTAAATTTAAATAAAAAATGTTTTAAGAAAATTCGATACTTAAAATTTTATACTTTCAATCCCATATACATCTGTCGTTATTACATTATATGTATATAGTATTATTAGGTACTGACGCAGTTTGGAACAGCAGGCATTATATAAATATGAATATTAATTAAGCAATCAAAGCAATCTCGCGAATAGAAAAAAATAATTAAATTTAAAGGCACTTCTTTCGAACGTACATTACACTTTTCCATTTCAGCAACTGTCGTAAAATAACATCAGTTGTCGCAGTCACAAGACACTGATGCATTTATCACGCCGATAAAATTCAATGGCACACTTGTTACGCCGACGAGAGTTGTTTAAAGTTGGGGAAAAAAGGATAACAAGCCGCTTTTGTAAATGACGAACAAAAACCGAATGTGTAAATGGCCGTCGACGAGTTGCCGCGTTGATGAAGAGGGTGGCATCGTCGACGAAGTGGTAATATAAACTTACTGATTGCAATTGCTACCGGTCTTTTGGGAATTTATATATATATATGTATATAAAAAACACAGCGCAATAGCGAGCCCACTGTTTTCGCAGATCGATGATCGTTTGTCACGGCGCGTCGAGGCGAGGCGCGTTCGCGAGCTTTTTTATTAACTCCCGCGTGTCCCACGAGTTTTCTACTTCTCTATAACCCGCATTTCGCGTTCACGCACACGCGCCACGTGTATACCGTGCTGTTAATAATCATGAATAATTATCTGACGCGACATCTCGATATCCGACATGCTCTCCTTTGTGAGAAGCGCCTTTCTTATTTATGCGAAGCGCGCACAATTGATTACAAGCTACAAAGAATTATTGAATCTTACAGAGTCGAGTCTTTAATATTTTGGATCAATTGTAATTAACATTCTACGCAATAATAATTCATTTAGCACAATATTGAATATTGAATATTGAACATACTTAATTATCTGAAAAAAAAAAACAGATTCAATAATTTTCATTTTCTTTCTCGTTCGAGCGCCCGATTGTCTGAATAAGTCAAAGTCGATATTGATTTTTACCATAATATTGAAACATAATAGTGAAACATTTCAGTTAAATCCATTTTTGAGAATGAGAAATCGTGGACGTTTCGGAATAGACACGATTGCAGCTCGATTTGAGAGAGGTACTCGAGGCGGATAAATTTTTATCGACGCTTGTTCCGGCGTGCCGAGCTTATTAAGCCGTCCGTCCGTCCGTCCGTTCGTTCGTTCGTCCTCACAATGGCCGTTGAACGGATGGAAAGCCGCGGAGCGAAGGTATGGAAGATTCGCAATCCGTACCCAATCCTCTCTTTCAGTGTAATTATTTTTACGCGAGTCGAGAGCTCCTGCCGATGACAGCCACGACTGTCGGAGGAGGCGGAGGTGGAGACGAGACGAGACGACCAGACGAGACGAGACGAGACGAGACGCGACGAGACGAGACGCGACGCGACGCAACGCGGCATGACGCGACGCGATGGCGACATCACGTGTGTCTGTCCGGCGGAGAGGCGACATTGGTTTCACCGAGGAGAGACGCGAGACGGCGCAGGTGGAACCTGGGTTGGTCCGGGTCGCCCCCTGCAACCCGCCTCGCGCGAGTTGCAGCTCTCGCGGGAGAGGACAGAAGCGGAAAACGCGGCGGATGGAAAAAGATAGGCGAGCTGGCGCGTGACGAGCGGGGGTGGGACAAAGATCGGTGTCATTGGCAGCATCTCGGCGAGCTGGAAACCGACAAGCGGAAACTGACACGTGACTGGAACACCTGGCGAGCCGATAGAAACTGTGCGCCGTCGCGTCGGTCTGCGAGCGTGACATCGCGCTGACTCCTACTTGAGTCTTCTCGAAAAGCGAAAACCAGACGGGAATCCGAAGATCTATCTCGTTTGAAGATACTAGGAATGTTCGCTTCTTTCTCCGAGGAGACGAAAAACCTCGGAACGACTCTTGTTTTCAGTTGGAGCAAATATGATTACGTCCTATTTTGTAGCAGTGTCCTATTTTGTGAATTCTTTGTAATTTTTTAATGATTTTTAAATAAGTAAAACACAAATCGCTGAAAGTAGGCTTTATGTGACATGAAAAAGTTTATCACATGTAAGTATGTATAATAAGAGCAGGAAGCTCCACGCGTCTCAGGAGTACAGTTTTTAACACGAGAGTAATGACTTTCTTGGAGTAAGTGAGTAGTAAGTCAACCAGCGAGTTTTCCGAATTTTAAATCCGTATCATTCTCCGAGGAATTCACATTCACACATTGTTATTACATTTTTACATTTTTACTTACAAAAGAAAAAGAAATAGATCTAAACAAATTATCGTGTTTCAAAGAAGAAAGAATGTATATAATTAATAGTAAATGAGTATATGAAGATATATCAATGCGACTACTCGTAGTCCAATTCTCCTCGCGAAGAAAATCGCCATTTCGTTTCAGCAGCGTTAGTAAAGCTGCTCCCGCCTGATGTAATAAGCAAATATCCCGAATAATAACGAGGCCCGTCGCGAGCAATCTTATGACAGTATAATCTTCCACATTACGTACAGCTTAATCCGATCCTGGACGAGGAGAGCCAGCGTGGATGATTCGGTGGGGGACGAAGGGGGGGCGACGGGGAGGTAGCGGAGGATGACTCTGCGAGAACGGACGCGCGGCCAGCCAGAGCGCTCTGCCCGCTCTCTGGTTCAATTTCTGGCGTCAATTAAAAAGTGATGCGGACCGAGGAAAATCAGGAATTAACGAAGCGGACCCCGAGCCGTTCCCGCCACGCCGACGTTTCGCCGACGCCCGTTCCCATTCTCGCGGCGAATCGTCCTTAATCGGCTGTCATTGAGGAATCTTGGCAAGAGCTGATCGGGAGATGCCGATCCGATTTTAGCGAAACGTCCACGAAGCCAGAAAGGGGAATAAGTCTTCGTCTATGTGAAAGAACGAACCGAAACAGAAAAGCGTCGTCTCACTCGTTGCTCTCTCGAGACGTTTATAGATAGAAACGACAACGCGGGACGAATCATCTTAAACTTCTTATTATTTTTCACTTTAGGACATTTTCGAGATCAAGTAAATTTTTAATTTTCCTCTTGCCAAATAAGGGTGATGGCCAAGGAAGGCAAACATGAATTATGTCGGGGACCTGACGGCGATGTTGAAAAAACAGATTTTCAAGATTAACCATACATATAAATTACGCGTTCGGGAACCATGCCGATGTCGCTTCGAACGAAACTGACCCTTGATCTTTCCCTCCGTAACGACCTTCTTCCTTCTGCGTTGCGTTACGGCGAAACTGCCTATAACCGCGATTCGGACGCGAGAAAGGAGGCTTCGCCTCGTCTCGAACTAGCACCCAGCTGAAGTTCGTTACACAGCGTGACTCGGCAAACACGATTTCTTGGACGATCTACCTCGCCTCGCGCCTTCGATGGATATACTCTCTTGCGTGCGCGAGCGAGCGGACCTTCTTCCACTGGAGTTTGAAGAAAGCTGTCGCGAGCTACCCATCATTAGCGCCATAATTACCGAATTCGCAGTCGCAGTTGCGCGATCGCATTTAATTGCTCGATATTATTAATCGATCGGGAATCTGCACCACAATACTGGTACCTCTCTCACGCTCGGCGAAAATCGATCGTTCCGATTAAAAGTCTGATCTTCGACCGTATTTAAGTTACTCTTTGCTATAAAAATCGGTCAAACTGAAATTATCATTAATTGATAACGCAATAAATGTGAATAGAATATATTTAAATCGTGAAGCGTTTTATTCATTTATTTTTGTGATTTTATTTATGTGGTGAAAAGCTTTCTTTGAATCACAGAGTTTCTCGATCTTAATCATCGTCAAAACACGGAATAACACTCGATGCAACTGGATTCAGGGAGGGTTAGTCGCAGTCACGAATTCTGTTTCGCCTGCTGCAGAATTTGCCATTATCCACCCGCTGTTTCGCCAATGTTGACTACGAAACTCCGTAACGGCGTGTTGCAATCGTGAAAGGCGCAGAGCTTTGCGATGACTGTTGCAATTTACCCTCTCGATTAGCCCCGCCTACACCGACTACAACGTTTCTCGTGAATTAACGGCTAGCCGTACAATGTGAAAGTGAATCGTCGAGAGTGTATCGGCTGGCTGATTAAGAATATGTCCACCTAGTACCCTACGATCATCATCGATCGACAAAAACCGGGGAAAAAAGCGGCGACACGTTCCGCGCGCGTATTTGCGTGCGCGAGATTGCGACGCGAGGAAATCGGGCGAGTGAGGACGAAAAGAAGGGCAGAGAGCGAGAGAGCGAGGCGGCCCTTCGCGTGGAAGGAACGGCGATGCCGCACCGGCTAATTACCTGAAATAACCCATTAGTCCTGTATCCACCGGGGAATTACAAGGCAACTGCTGAGACAGAGAGGGCGCGTCGTCTTTGACGTGTTAATCTCGCCCGGACGACCGCGCGTTCCTTCCACGGCGCTGCTGCCTCTTCTTACCCTTACTCTCTCCTGTTTCCATGAATCAGCACTATCGCGCACCTGAGAAAAATCGCCGACACGGAACGAGCCGCGATGCAGATCCGCCGAATCGATTATCGGCGATAATAAGCCGTGCCATTTGGGCGTGATCCCGGAACGATTTGCGCCGCGAAAACTCTCAGCGTGCGACAGACGTTCACAATATTTATCAAAAGCTTTATAAATCGCTTTACTATTTGAATCGCAAAAGCGAGGTACATAATAAGTCTTAACTTTTTAACTTTGATATAACATTTTCTTACTCCACGGAGCAACGGTTAACGTTTTATACGCTTCCTCGAAATAACTTTTTATGCATTTTAACATTTTCTTCTTATATGAAGTTATTTCCATTATGATTTTCACTCGACGATCTTATTTCTGGGACTTGTATTAAGGTTATTTTGAGCAGAGATAATTTTCGCCGTGTTTTTCAACAGAGAAGAAGTCCCGCGGAAGAACTGATCGACAGTGCCTTCGTATAAACTGCTCGGTGGAGCTTCGGAGGTTGGGGTCCGCGAAGTGAGAGGAGCAATCACGAACGATTTCATAGCTGTCACCCTCGATGGAGGACTTCGGGTTCCATTTCGAGGTTCCCGGGCCGGGGAGATCCGTGGAATGACGGGGCGCATTCCCCTCTTCGCCTGGGAGGAAGCTTTCCCTCTTGAAAAAAATTCGGGATACCCGTCGCCGGAGCGGCACGTACCTCGCGCGAACCGATCGATCGGAGGCCGTCCACCTGACGTTTCAATTTTTAATCGCCCGCACGATACATTGCGCCTCAATGTGCGCTGTGCGCGCAAGAACGGCGAGCGATTTGAGAGATTGGAGAGCGAATCGAATTTCGATCGGGAATTGAAATATTTTATATCCCAATTCATCTCGAAACGTACCTTCTTAAAGTGTCGTCAAAAAGTGATTATTTTTACACTCTCGCTATATCCCTAATTAAATTTATTTTTTAATCGACAAAATAGGAGCAAGCAAAAATATGAAATGGCTCTCTTTCGCGTTAGCACATTGTTGACTATCAATTAACGTACGATCATCATATAGGTATCGTCTGTCACGGGAGATCTTAGGAAATCTTAAGGAGGATCAGCTCGGAAATCGGTTAGTTCCACGTACTTCCCCGACTACCGCGCTCCGCCTATCCAATTTGCTCGGTGGACGTTGCTCAAAGAACGACTCATTCTCGCCGTGCGTACGAGCGATGTCGAAATGGGAGCGTTGGAGGGCCGGTATTCTCGAGAGAGGCCGTAGAAGCTCGAGAGGAGAGTTTACTCGTTTGAGCGCGACGAAAGGGCCCGTTCTTGCGAGCGCGGCAAGACTGATGGCGCGAAGGATTTTTTCGCGGGTATACGATTTTTTTCTCCTCATTGACTTATTTTTGTAATTAAAGCGACCGCCACGGCGGAACGATCGGTGACAAGGTGCGGCGACCGGCTCGCTCGATCTCGCGCGAGGGTCAAGCTGTTCGATTTTGGCGATACGATGAGCGAGTCGGCCGATCGATCCGTAAGATCGGGCGGACTATCGAAGCCGCCAATCGCCTAGTTTGCCTGAGCGGAACGAACTCGCCGTGCAGATCGGCCTGTCAAGTGAAACTGGGGCAAAACATCCGCGTCCCGATTTAATCCGCCGGCCGCGAGGAATCGAGTCGGGATCGGTCACGGCGTGAGAGCTTTCTCGGCTCGTTGCAAAGACCGATAGGATGGATCGATTAAACGGCCGATAGAGATCGCGTTTGTCGTAGAGATCGCGAGTACGGCGCAACGCGCGCGCAAAGTACGCGCAAAAAACGATCCTTGGTGTTTTGCGATACTTTCATGGACAAACCACCACCGATCGACTACCAGAGTCGATTTGCCGTTTGCGTGAGTACTCACGTGAAAATCGACTTTCTACGTTAACGGACGAATGAAAAAAAAAACTGATGCTGTCACGCCCTAGATCGTCGCTTAAATGGCCGATCGTTATATCGAGTTCATTAAAATTCGAGCAGTTCGCAGTTTAACGCGCTTGTTAGCAAATCACTAAATAAAATCACAATTACAAGGAAACGTTCTTTTTATCATCTGATCTCTGAATTGTTCATCAAGAATGATCATATTTCTAGGTAAATTCGTGTGTTTCAAAAAGCTGATCTTTACAAATAATTTAAATAAAACTAAATTAATGCCTTTCTGTCTCCTTCTAAATTATGGTCCGGCCTATAACATAAGCATAGAAAGAAAATCGAGTCAATTATGAATACGTAGATTAACGTTATTAATACAAATCGAGTCCAAATTTCCCAAATTAGTATTTCCAAAATCTCGCGTGAACCTCGCCGAGGAACACCCGGTAGGGACCGCGCCGTCAGCAGAAGTAATCAATCTCGAGTGTCTAGTAAGTTTCACGCCTTGCTCGATTCTCTTTCGCTTGATCTAATCTTCTCAGGATTGAAGGAAGACTCACCGTAGCGCGCGAAACAATCAAGGAGCCTGATCCTTCGGTGGTGGAATGGTTCGACATTGTCGCGGCGAGAGTCGTTCACGTCGGCCAGGATTCCTGCACGCGTACGTTGCCCGTCGCGTTCCAATCCCTGCAACACACAAGACGTGCGTCTGAGAGCGATCGGTCGGGTCCTTTTTCGGCCGTGGCTAAGGTAAAGACCGTTTCCGTTCTGGCGAATTAGCCGCCGTTCCATCGCGGGAAACATGCCAAATTGATACCAACGAGCTATACTTAACTGCTACGGCCAAAAGAAGTCGCGTATCCGATAGAATCGCGACTGACAAAGGGGGAAGAAACTTGACAAAAAAGAAAATTCCGTATTCGGGCATAAGGCAGTGTTGCCAGGGGTGGCGATTTTTCCTCAAATTGAGGATTTTTGAACTCAGTGAGGAATTTGTTGGGGATTTGATAAAAGTGGGGAAAAGTTGGTGAAAAATCATCCTTCATTTTAAATTAGATTATACAGACGGGGTCAATAATGCCTTCCTAGCGCGCTGCGTTCTGAAAATCTATATAGTTTACGTTACGTATACATATCTTCAGATAGGAAGGCATTAATGACCTCGTCTTTACATTATACACAAAGTTCCATGAATATCTTTTCCGATTAAAAAGATGTCAATTCGTCGTCTCTTGAATCATCATTTCTCACTGATGGGTTACATATGAATTGCTTTAATACTGTTTTAATATATTTAGGGCCGACGCTGTTGCCGATTGTTTTCTAACAATCTTATGCATATCACTTGTGAAGGTCGTAGTGGGCAGATCGAGTTAACAGCTTTTATTCCTCTTTGAACAAATTATCTTCAGGATGGATGATAAAAGGTATGCTCAACAATTTGATAAATCTTGGGAAGTTAACTATTTCTTCAGTTACATTTCCGATCGAACATGTTCACTTTGCGGTTTCGAACCTTCGGTAATAAAAAAATTTGTAATAGAGAGGCATTTCAGAAAACGTCATTCGATTGAATATTCCAATTATTCAAATTCAGAGAAATTGAATATTATCGAAAAATTAAAATTAGTTTATCAAGAAAGTGCATCAATAACTTCTTTTAAATCTTCTTCTCAAAAATCCTTACTAGCCTCTTACGCTATTTCTTTCCTCATAGCACAAAATTCAAAGCCATTTACCGAAGGTACTTTTGTGAAAAAGTGAATCATCGAAGCAGTAAAAGCTTTCGACAATTCCTTGACTCTTGACGAAGCAATGAGCATACCTCTCAGTGCAAAAACTATTACTTCAAGAATTACTGATATCAGTAATTCTATAACGGAAAAATTAAAGAACCTTCTGACGTCATGTACATATTTTTCGTTATGTCTTGACGAGAGCACCGATATTCGACACACGAGTCAGCTGAGTGTATTTTTACTCGAATCATACAAGACGATTTCTCGTGTGTTGAGGAGCTTTTAGATTTTGTCCCTTTACATACCACGACGATGGGTCTTGATATTTTTGTAGCAGTTGAAGAGTCGCTTGAAAAATTTGGCATTAATTTTAATAAATGTTCTTCGATTGCAACTGATGGCGCAAAAGCTATGAATAATTTTCACTTTTTTCCTTCTTGCCAGATTCTTATCAAAGAACACGGCAGATATGGGTGGAGCAGATCGCGGCATTAACGAAGAAATGCGAGTGTGATACGTTAAAACTTCATTAAGAAAAAGATAAATTTTGCACTGAAAGAAAATTTGTTTCTAAAATTTCACGTTAAGAGGTATTTTCTTAGTGATTACTAGATGGTCCCGAAAGAATTCGTGAAGATGCGAGTGGAGCAGATCGAGGCATTAACGAAGGAATGCGACTGTGATATATGCGAGTTCACGCATGAGTCACGTTGATATTAAGATAGGCGGTCACTATCTGTGTTTCAAAATTCATTTCCCAGACTGAAAATCTGTAGTATACGTTACGTGTAGATTTCCAGCACTGAAATTTTGAAACAGCCACTATAAAGACATTCTCGATGTCTTATCGTTCTTTCGTCCACATATTAATGTAGCCTCTAACACAAATGACAAAAGTCGCTTATCCTCTCAATAGATTAATACTACACTCACTATATATAACAGCGATTTTCAATTTAATTATGTCGTGATAAATAATAGGTCGCTCTTTAACAGCCGTTATTAAATAATCGTATATTGTTGAATTGACTATTCCGTAATACCGTGCACGAGTTTTTGTTCCGCTTCGATAACTATATCGATGAATAACTCTCTCTACTTCTCTCGGTAAAGATTTTCTTTCGCAAAGTTCAACGCTATTACGCCGCTATTGCGTTATCCGCCGATAAGCCTCGAGTGCATTAAGGTGAATCGCGACATCGACTACGTCTTAAGCGGGTACATCGCGTGTGCGTGTCGGGGATGTGTCTACGCTCGGGTTGCGTGTGCGCGGGACTAATTCGCGAGTTAATTTTATGCAGCGCGACATGCGAGAAGTCGGCGCGAAGCGACGACGACGACGGTGTGGCTTATCGCCGTCGCAACCGCCTGCGACGTACAATTGCCACGTTTCCTCCTCGAAAGCGTCTCACGCGCGCATTTCTATCACTCCCAGGTGTGAAAATGACGGATAGCCGTAACCAGGCGGGACGAGATAGAGGTAACGCATTGTACGCCTCGACGAACGCGTTTTATACGCATCTATTAAGAGTCACGTCGTCATTAACAAGGTAATTAGATGGTTATGAGGAATATGGTTTTATTATAATTCGTTAGCTCCTCTTCCTCTCTTTCTCTTTACCGTATTAGTACAGCTTGCTCTTCAGTAATTATTATAGTTAATCATTAATTTAAGTTATCAAAATCTAGTGTTAATTTTGATGAAATCATTTTTTGTTAGTGCCTTATATCGTGCTATTATAGGTACTTCAGGGCTTCTAATCTCAATGATGCAATTTTGTAATGCAATATCGAACAAAGTGTATATACAGCTTATCGTTCTCGCGGAGGTGAAAATGACGAATGACCGTAACGAACGAGACGATCCAAAAAGGATGGCCGAGCCGGACGATGCCTCTTCTCGTTTCCCTTCATTTACGACGAGGTCACGAATGACACGTGACGACGAGTAATGAGCTTGGTTCGTTACCTGCTGCCGCGCGAGGCATTCCACGCCCACGCGTGCAAGAATGTGACGGACGAGGATTGATTTAAGAACTATCGTTAATGTAGGATCACATGTAGTGGATTTCAGCTACGCGGTATACCTCAAACTAGCGTGTTTCGTAATTTTTCATATAGTTCACGATATACGTGATGTAATAAAAGCGCAAAAGCTTAATATATCTGCAATAGAAAATGGATTCTATTTATCGATCTGTGTATATGCGAAATTCCATAATTTATTTGGCTAGCAAAGAGAGGAGATTTAATCGAGCACGACAGAATTAGAGTAAAAACTAATAGGACAATATACAAATAAGCAGACATATATGTAGAAGAAATATAAGAAAGATCAAGAAAAAAAGGGAAGGGATAAAGAGGAAACCAATGAGAGTTAAGTGACAGAGTGTATGCGTTAGAAACAGCTAGAAAAACTGGAGTGGGTAACGAGAACTAGAGGGGAATAAAGGGTCCTATGGCCAGACCAGAGACAAACTAGACCGAGGCCAGCCAACCAACCAAAGCCATTACGCTCGCGTTATCCGCAAGTGTTGCAAGTTATGCACAGACGCGCACGGCAAGCAGCATTATATAGATAAAAAAATAAACGAACAAAATTGCGACAATTCAAAATTATATTATTTTCGTTTTAACCATATGCACACAAATAATTTTCACGGGTGCTTATCGAAGACGAGTAGAAATATCGATCCTAATCGATAGATTTTAACTGCAATTTTCGAACGTGACGCTTTCAGATATTTCGAATTTTTGCAGTTAATTTTGCGATTTTCTGTTTGCCGTTGGCATCGGTAGATAAATCCTTCGTGGCAAGATCGTGATAAATTTTCGAGGGGCCCGTGAGGGGGAAAGCAATACCATTAGCTTTCGTTTTGAATGGCGACACGAATTACGTTCAGTTGGGAGAGATTGAACAGTATGAAAAAAGGGTTGCTACCCTCCGCACTGGCGGGCGCGAGCATCGATGGTATTGTTCGAAAAAAATTAACCCGGGATTTTTATTTACTGCCGTTCCGACTCTCCTACCTCCGCGACTCCGACCCTCACGGAGGCGATGATCGATCGATCGCCGAATTCACGTGCATGCTTTTTGCAAGCGAAGAAAATTATTGTAAAGACATCTTACATGTATAACTAGATTTACGGCGCTTACTATACGCGCGTACGTTTTTCCTGCAAACTTTTACAATGGAATTTTACGCGAGAATAGCTATAATAAACATCACAAATTAGGTAGCTGTTTAATTCGACCAAACTGGCCACCTTTATTAAATGATAATCTTATCAGTTTGTACCAAAAACATTTTTTCAGTTTTTAAGATTTTTTTAAGATTAACGTTCAATAAAAGTGGTCAGTTAGGTCGAATTAAACAACTTAATAAAGACAAATTAGACCAAAAAAGTGCGTTATCTCGGAACCGGTTAAAACTACTCGGATTTGAACGTTTTTTTTTAAATGTAGGTAATTAAAAACACTACAATGTTTATGGGTTAAAAATTGACGCTTTAAATAGGAAATTCAAGAAAATTCGGAAAAACTGAAATTCTAAGACAAAAAATTTTTCAAACCTACTAGCTTGCATTTTTTACTTATAAACTTCTCATGAGACCTTTTGCAAGCTGAAGCCTTTTTTGTCTCCATTGACTGACCTAAAATTGTAATCAATAAAATCATAATTAACTATCTTAAAAACCTCTTGGAAGTAATTATTTTAAGTTTATAAGCAGAAAATGCAAGCTAGTACGTTTGAAAAATTTTTTGTCTTAGAATTTCAGTTTTTCCAAATTTTCTTGAATTTCCTATTTAAAGCGTCAATTTTTAACCCATAAACATTGTAGTGTTTTTAATTACCTACATTTTAAAAAAAAATTCGTTCAAATCCGAGTAGTTTCAACCGATTCCGAGATAGAAACCTAATTTGCCTCTATTAACTATTTTGTTATTACTGGCAAAGCAAATAATTTAATAAACATCTTTGCTAAGCACTTTCTTTAACACCACGATATTGGTCTTTCACAAATATTTGAAAAAAAAAAAAGAAACATTTGATAAGATCGGAGAATAATATCGATCGTATCATTCCCTCCTTTTTGATGGCCACAGTCGCTCGATAGTCATTATGGTGCGATTCGCGAACAATTAAAGCGAAGTGGCAGAAGCAAACAACGATCGGCAAGAGCGCGTAAAGGGAATTAGTATGTACTCTGAAGTTCGAGCCCTTGGCTAGCTCGAACAGAAGGCGGCCAGGCCGAGCGTGGCAACGCGTGGCACGATGAGAGAGTGCGCGACGGGATGGTACTCAAATATTTACCACACCAACGTGCAAACAACGTCGGTATTGTTCTGCGGCGCTACTATGTGTAAATTTAATCTTCCTCAGAGGCTCAAAAATAAAGCTTGCGTGCGCGATTGGTGGGCGAAACGCGTGGCGAGAGAGGAGATGTCGAGATTTGCTACACGTTCAAAAAGCATGTGTGTAATCTGCAAATTAAAATTGTGTTCCACAATTTCAGTCTTTATTGGCGATTGTTCTTCGTAATCAAGAGATTACATCAAACTTGATTTCCCGATTCAATCATATAATATTCCTATATTGCTAGTCTCGATCGAAACCTGGCGAACACATTACAGTACAGACGATATATGTATAGCTCTAGGTCTCTCTCACAAATGAGCACCACCATGCTTTGTGGACCACCACTGCGCTTACGCCAAAACAAATTATCTTATGCTTATCTATCTCCCCTTCTTGGGTGGGCGCGCGCCCGATCCATTTACATTACTTACAAGGTAAAATACGAAGCTAGCAGTATAGGAATATTACATATATAGGTTTAACAACCTTTAGTTATCTCTACACGGAAAAAACAGTATGGTTGACTCAACTAAAATCTGGTTAGCACAACCAGATTTATGTGTGAGTCATACTGTTTTTTCTGTGTAGTTATCCCCCCATCTTTAGTTACACATATCGTTGCACTATAAAGATAATATTTTAGTGAGATAATACTTAGCTTATACTTTTTTTTTCTCAAATTTTCTTGATTTCAAATTTCGTGAGATAGCGTTTTCCAAATGATAGTCTCACAAAGTTCAAAAAACGCTATCTCACGAAGATAGGGCGGAGGGATGAAGTCGTCATGACTCAAGGAAGAGGAATTCCCCGTGAGAATTCACTAACTCGCCGCGCGATCCGACCGCGACGGTGACATCTCCATCTTCTCCTCTTCCTCCTCCCGCTTTTTCCGTCCGTCAAAAAAAGAGGTCTAGACCGTCCTTCTTCCCCACGAGCCCTTCTCATCGCCCTCCGGCGAGACGACAACGATGACTTTGCCTGCTGTTACATACGAGTGGCCCTCTCGGCCCTTTTGTCGGACTCGCGAGAGACACCTATGCCGCGGCTTATCTCCTCCGCCACCTCGAGGTCATCCAAAGGGTATCCTCGATCTCGCGTCGATCGCGAGGAGAGGAGAGTCGGCTGACGCCGTCATGTCTTGTCCCTCTTGTGATTTGGATGACGATGTTCAATTCTTCATATGATACTTCACATATGATACGGTTTCATATCGCATTTGTTTGTCTTGTTAAGATGGACCTCAGGTGTTTCTAAATTGATTTATTGGTCAATTGGTTCTTAGGTCCGAATTAATAGACGTTTCTCAGTTGTCAAGATCAGTCTGTCTTTGTCTCGCGTATACCGTTTTACCATACGCGAGACAAAGACAGACTGATCTTGACAACTGAGAAACGTCTATTAATTCGGACCTTAATTTAAAAATGCAGAAGTGTGTAATTGTTTGTTAATCACTTTTTATATCTTTTTAACGATTTCAAGGATTTATAGAAACAATTTCATGCAACATATGTTTATGAATTTTTGCTCCTAGGAGGCTCCTAAGCTGAATCAGCTCGCTCGAAAGTGAATTTCTTGCTTAGCTCTGCGATACGATTGTTTCCATTCCGCATTTTTTTGATCTTGTCTTGTTAAGATTGAAGTACTGATCAATAGGTTCTTAATCACAGACTTCCATATACTAAAATGGCTGCCACTACCCCCAACACGTTAAAATCTGGCGTCACTTTTCAGCAGGCCAATCGGCCGAAGGTAGCGGTCCAGTAGTATATAGACATCTGTGTTCTTAACTTAAAAATGTCCATGTGTTGTAACTGTTTACTAGTCACTTTTTAATATCTTTTTAACGACTTTTACAAGGATTTATAGAAATAATCTCATACTGACGTAATTATCAATCTGGAGTATATCCCGGCAATAAACATATTTTGTTCATTTACCATGAGAAAGACACTAGGATATCTAAATTCCGGACCGCCATATTAGCGGCCACACGTGGTACCGTGAGAATTAATGCACACGGGGGCAATGGGTAAAGAGGGCGAGGGGGATGGTGGAAGACGGTCCGACCAAAGGAATGCCATCGCCGTGCCGCACGGTCCACCTAGGAACGTAGCTAATGGGACCACTTAACGTCTCAAGCATCTCACGAAGACACCGGACTTCGCGTCCGTGGCCCATCTTGCACCTCGGGAACGATGTTGGCCCTTTCCTTCCCCTATGGATCCTCCTCAGCGGTCCGCGTGGCGAGTTAATAATCGCCAATATTTATTCCGGATTGGTCACGGCTCGGTCCGGAGAGTGATGAGGAGCTCGGGCTGAAGAATGACGTGACGGCGGGTTCGAGGCCACAACGGAACGACCCGCGCGCATTGTAACGCCTGAGATTAATATTTACCGTTCACCATTGCATCGCGTCGCCGTCGTCGTCCTCGCGAGACTCTTTTCCCTTATGCGCGATCGCGCGCGAAGGCTCTCTCTCTCTCTTTCTCTCTCCCTCTCTTGTTGAGAATAAAAGAGTACGGCGACAGATAACGTGACGAACGTATATGCTTTGGTTATCCTAGCAATTCGCGGTCACGCGATAATATATCGCTGCCGCACGGATTATCGTATCTGGTCAACTATTTTAAAACCAGCACACGCCGCACCGTGGCTGAAGATTGGATAATCGTATGGAATACACCAATTAGGCGAAGTAATGTGTAATATAAAAAGAATCATACTTTTGTTAACACAAAATTATACTTGGACATTATCAGAGAAAAAGATCAAGATCCCAATTAAATTTAGTTATAATAAACGAAACGGATTATTGCTGATCGTAGCCTGAATTTTTTCGATGATATAAACCATTAGAATTACTAAAGCCAGCTGACCGGAACAGCGCGAAACGTTAGTAAAACGACGTTATTAAGCGAATTAACTGAAATGTTAGCGGGAAATGTTCACGGATCGGCCTAACGGGCACTCAATCCACGATTAAGTCGGCGGAGGCTAATGAGCGTTGAGACTTAACGCCAGATTACTGACTTAATCCTTCTGACGAGCGATTCGCGTGTCTACACGGCGTCACGTTACTTATTACACATTTATACATATAATATATATCTATACACATGCGTCTAGATAAGATAACGTCGTCTGACGTTACAATCGGTGATTATTGATCTTGTCGATCACGTAGTGATTACCTTCGATACTCACGCGAAAGAAAATGTGTAAAGAAAGAATCAGTGATTCATATCCATTCATATCAATGGTTCGACCGGATAAATATTCTATATTCATTCTCGATAAATTCTGAATTACCGCGTTTCTCCGAAATCCAATTGTACCATATGATTTACAGATTTCAATTGCGAAGTTTCAGACTGCTTGCTTGAGATCCTTCGAAAAAACGTGGCGAAAACAAGCCGGAACGTCGCGTCGCCCTGGCCGACTCGAATGAATTCATTCGGCGCGACCACAAAAAGAGAACGTGCGGCGAGTCCGAGTTCGTTAATTATCCTCCGAGTTACTGTTTTAGGGGGGAAGGGAAAGAGGGAACGGGGGGATTTAGGTGATACGGCGATGTCGTTTGTATAGACCGTCGAGGGGGAGGAGGGACACCCGGGAACCCGGGGGCGCACAAAAGGGAGGCGAGGATGAATCGCCTCCGGAGAGCGCACGGGACAAATGGGGACATTAAGTCGCTTATTTTGCCGCCCGGTATCAGGCGCTACCGGTACCCGGTACCACGGTGCTCGCCCAACTTGACCTTATAATACAGCCCTCCGCCCCTCCTCCCCGTATGCACGCGTGTACGAATTCCTTGCCCGTGTTTTGCACGCATACACACCTCCCGCGACGCGTCCGTAAACGCGCGCGAGCCGTTGTCATCTTCGCGCCTATCAGCGTGTTAAATCGCGACTCCATGCCGCACACAAATATATACTGTGTACAACGCGGATAGGTGCACGATGCATATCTCGATCTGCCCGCAACTTCTGTCGCGTTTCAAAGTCAGCATTCGACTCTTGCGCCTCGGACGTTCTAATTGTAAGTCAACACTGCAGCCGTCGCTTCACTTTGACCCCGTCCTATTGTAAGATGCGCAGCGGCACCTCGTGAGAAATAATACCAGAAAACTGGTATTTCACAATCTATATATAATATATATGTATAACAAATCTAAATCTCAACATCTTCCTGCGTATAGCAACAAAAAGCAGATTTCACCGCTATCAGTTTTATTGTACCTATACCAATTCACGATGTGCGGGCTTCCGTGCATTGACACGTGTCATGGAGTCGTTTATGATGAGGCTTGTTTACACGTACCCACGTTGCACCGCGATGAACATCGTAACGATCGCTATCCACTTCCGGCGGAAATGTAGAAGCGCCGTGACTGGTCGACCGATCTCATCGATCTATCTTTCCTGATGAAGGTCGATAGCTTTCCACATTACGGCTATGCATATTTATAATATAGCGAATTAATAAGTGTAATAATAACACCTGTGCTTACGGTAATTGTCTCGCAGTTTCATAACATTATCCCCATATCTTGTTTTGCAATAATCTCATTAATTACATAATGACTAATTAAAAAATGTTTCGTTGTTACAATCTTTCTGCACTGTTATTACATTCTTAAGTGTAAATCTAATTAATAGTGATAATAAGCACTGATAAATGTAATAATAAATAAGCAAATAAGCAAATAAGCAATAATAAGAAATACAAATCTACAATAATTTAAATCTACAATTATTTCCAGAATCGCTCGAAGAATTCTTGTGTGTTAGAAGAGAGTAAAAATAGATAAAAAGGACTTGAGCTTTTATTTATTTAAGCTAAATAAATAAAAAGGACTTAAACTTATGCTTTTCTCTTCGTTTTCCTTCATTACTAACCTCGAATGCCATACTTAATGGCGTTACCAGGGCACTTTTGCTCCCAGCAATTAGACAAGGTTGAGGCAAATGAGAAAAGTTTCAGAACACCCGTTAGATGGTAGCGCAAGGCCATAGGATGGTTTTCTCGGGGGTAGGAGCGAGGACCTGTCACATTACGGAGTGGAATTTATGCCCGATGCCCAGCGGCGTGACAAGTTGCCTCTGATGAACGGCCCCACCGCGAACTCTTGGCCCTCCACAACGAGGATAAGGAGAAGGTAGGAAGCAGAAGGAAGGGGCCGGAAAAAAATAGAGAGAAAGGGAGTGAGTCCTTAGCACGCTTGCGCCTATCCTTGGCCCTTTCTCCAAATCTCATCGGATTCTTCCTGCGATTTTTATCGCCACCCTTTGCCCTTAACAATTTACCGTATCCCGCGAATTCAAATTGAAGATACCGCAGGTAAGGGACGATCCCTCCGTATAATTGTGCAATTTGGCAAACTTCTTCAAACGTAACTGCGCTTTAAGAACTTCCCCCCCCCAAAAAGATACTCATTTTATGTTTCTAATAAACTTGAAATCTCAACATGAAATCTCTTATTATACATGTTATCTATAACGTTAATATTTTAAATTTTAATATTAAATAATTTATTTTCAGATTATATAGACTGCTATGTTAACCACTTTGAAAATATTTCGTGATTATAACGAATTTTATTTATTTTATCTAACATTTTCTTTTTCTTTCCTCATTGAGGAGTTGCGTTGAGAAAGGTTGATGGAATCGGTCACCATTTCCGGAAACGCAGTACGTCTTCCAAGAGCGGACGGAAAAGACGCGAGAGAAAAATGCAGAAAGGATTGTTCCGCGTAAGTTCTTTAATTACCGTTGCCATACGAGCCGGGCAGCGTGTGTAAGCGTTTCACGCTCGGCGGACGGCATCATTTTCTGCGAAGTTCGCGCGTTGACGTGGGTGGAGGTGACCGTAGGACGGCGGGTACGGCCCCCCCCCTCCCCCCGCGGGACAGGGGGTCACTGTTGTGGTCCCCGCGCGGAACGTGGGGTTTAAAAATCCCATACGATTTTAACGCCCCACGCAAGAAGTCGTTCCTTCGCGCGCTAACGCCGACGGCCGCGCACGGCTCGCCGGTGATAAACACGCCAAGTTACGATTTCTCGGAGCTCGGCGCGCCGTGTGCGAGCGACGGCGGTTATTAGTGATGACGGTGGTTTCGTACGAGACGTCCACTTTGCGAGTGGCGCAAGTCGAACTTCGCAGCTCGACGGATTTAAGTGAGACGCAAACTGATGACACGATCAGCAATTAGATTTCGACTTGAGCTTCGACGTTGAGTGAATGCAGTCTTGTCTGTTCCAAGAACTAACGGAAACTATAGTCTATAGTCAAACGTTGCCTATATTTAATTTTACCAAACAGCTAATAAATAAAAAACGGCCAATATTCGAGCAATTAAAGGATGTTAAAATAACGTTTAATATTGGCTGTTTTTTATTTATTAGCTGTTTGCTTAAACGAGCGAGATTAGTTATTTTTTATTTTTTAATTTTACCATAAGTTCTGTTACAAATATATTGGGTGATTGTAAAAAAAATAGGAAACGTTCCAATCAAAATTTATTTATATGCAGGGTAATAAGGACCGGTCTTACTCGAATTGACAACCCTTTGCTTTAATATAGGCTTGCAAACGCGGCCAATCAACAATTTTTTTTTTATTACTCATATCAATAAATTTTGATTCGTTATAAAGACGTTTTCATTTTTTACAATCACCTAATATATTTGTAATAGAACTTACGACAGAACTAGGTATTTTTCCTAATATGTCAAGTAAGCTGACCGCAAGCGGTTGATAGAAACACATAAAATGGAAAAAGTAAATGTGCTATTAGTAATTTACTTTTAGCAAACCTGTTTCTTGTTGTTGTTTTGGCTCATCTGTTGGACATACGTGACATACGGGACGCACATGGAGTAATAGAACATACCAAAAATTACGACACATAGGTTGTCGCACATGTCGCACATATACGATAGTTTTTGTTAAAATAGGTGAAATTTCCATGGTTTAGTAGCTCAAGGATAACATATTTTCTCGAAATTCTACACTTTCTATATTTTTTTTCTTTTAATCCTTGAAATGTTTGTAATTTAGAAAACTAATATAGTATAGTGGTGATACCTGTGGACATGTTTACGGTCATGAATCTCGCGCGCACATTGTCTTTTACATGCGGCAAGCCCGCGTCACATTGTTGAGACACGGTGTCATATGCCCTTCAGATGTTGCCCTGGCAGTTGCATTACTACCCCGCCTTCCACAAAGCCGTCGAGCTTTTACAATGCGACTCGAATTTCCACGAATGGATACTATTAGAGTACACGTGATTGCAATACAAAGCAGCAAATGTTTTGTCAACTAAACTTCGCTTAGAGAACACGATCGAAAGCGATCCACTTCGGAATTTGAATATGGAGTTAATGAAAGTAATTTAATGTTCCTGTATGTAATTATATATCGCAGATACTACATTGTGCTGGCGTATTATGTGATTCATATAGTTAAAGTGATCAATGATTTCTAAACTATAAAGCTTTGCTTTAACAAGATTTTGATTTAAAGCTTATGAAGCAAGATATTTAAGATTGAGAGTAAATAAAGCGATATTTTGTTTAGGACAATTTTTATTATAGTTCAATTTTGTGAATCGCTTCTGACAGAATTATCGAAATGTTCTTTTTCTAACAACTTTTTATTAATTATTTTAAAACATTTTTAGATACAATTTATTATTTAATTTGAAACATTAAAGCATTGCTTCACTCTGCGTCGCAATGCTCCTGCTGCCCGTTCTTGAGCTCGTTTGCGTTTCTGAGGTTTTCACCCTACACAGGGCATGTCATTTATTTTACCCACTACGGGGCATGTAGGGTTTATTTGAGCCCTACACTTTTTCATAGTGTAAAGTGCTTTCTATAAGCAATAATATTGTTTAAATATACATAAATCTCTTCGTTTTTTAGAGAATGATGTACATTAAAGTCAATTTTAGGAATGGGAAATTGGTGAAAAAAATAATTTAAACAAAAAAAGTGTCGAAAAAATGCGAAAAATGCCTTCTTTTAGATAAAAATGGCTATTTTTTTCTCTAATTAACCAATTTTAAAAATTCAAACGGCGTTTTGAAGCGGACACATTAGACTATCAGAAAAAAATAGTCATTATTGCGTTCTCTTAGAAAAGTATAATTATTTCAACATATAAATGTGGAAAATTTATGAAGATTAATGGGAAAAGTGAGAGAAAATATCGTTAAAAAATTTCTTTTGCATGTAATATTAATTTCTTTATTTACATAAATGACTAAAATATGATTATACATTTAGTTTATAGTGGAACTGTCGCGATATTTTCTTCAAAAAAACGCTAATTTAATTAGAACTACAAAAATATTTGCCACAAAAATATATTTCATGACTTATACTTTATAATTATCTAATTATAACTGTAATTTATTAGTTTAAACAAAAAAACTGAAATCGACTGCCACAAAAGTTCAACACTAAAGGCCTAAAGGGCATGTGGGGTTTGCTTGACCCCCACGTGCTTTTTATCTCACAATTACCGATTGGCGCGCGTTATTATCGGTTAGGATCTCCTCCTAGATAGTGAAATTGAATTATGGAAGGGGTCCGAACCCGAATATATTGTATATTATCATTATTATCTCAGGAGCGTACTTTGAAATGAGCTGGTGGTCCATTTGGTCCCCATATGCCCTGTGTAGAGTTAATACTCAGCGAAAATCTGGCCAAGAGACAGACAGCATTATCTGGCATGGAAAAACGGTATCTCCGCTCCGAAAGAATTTTAGACTGCATTAGACTCGTTACACATCTCTGATTAACTTGGTACAGCAAATCTCCGTTTAAAAATGGAATTACAAATAAGACGCGCTAGATAATTAGCTATAGATAAGGAACAGCTCCAAAATTCCGCTCCGAAAGAATTTTAGGATGCATTAGACTCGTTACACATCTCTGATTAACTTGATACATCAAGTCTCCGCTTCAAAATGGAACAAATAAGTCGCGCAAGATAACACGATAAGGGCTTCCAGGTAGTACGTCATCAACCCTTCGGCGTTAAACGCTTCTTGTTCTCAGCGCTTAGTCGCCAATCTTCGGCTCTAGACTATACGCCTTGCACCAGATGTTTGGACGAGAGAAGAATCGCCAACGGTCAGATTTAGAAAGTCAATTTGGATGGTCGAGGTGGAATTTTAGGCTACGTTACTTTTGAAAAACCTACGGATGCCTCATTAATTTTTCGCCGGTCTTGGCAGATCGATCTTGCTCTTATTCTCGCGTAATTGAATTTTATTAATAGGCTCCTTCGCCGTTTTAACACAGGAACGTCTTGTATTATAGAGGTTGCTAGGACAACGCGTTTCCTTTCAAACAACGATGACTCGTGGCTATCGTAGGCACAGACTGCAGTATGATAATATGTCTAAATTTAGTATCTTAGTCTATTACAAAACCATGAAATACAATCGGAATATTCGTATAGCGAGCAATTAATCCAACGATCCTCCCTAGATATTTTTATCCTTTCGCGCGACAAATATACCTGCCATGTAAAAAATGTGCTCGATTACGCTATCGGGCGAAATCGATGTCTCTCTGGGCAACGCGCGATGAAGATTCCGAACCGCGTATAATTCTGCGGTTCGGACCACAGCGTGTCACCGCGGGAATCACCATGGCGAATCCCACACCGCGTGTATATCATTTTTACAGCCCCGACACTGTGCTATGGTGCTATCAAAGTTACGACCGTGCGAGAATCGAAAACGTCGAACGGGACGAAGGGGAAGTGCGGATTCGATAACGCAGCCAGTAACTTGTACCCCGTATCGCTATTCGCGAAATAGTGCGTACGTGAACTGCATCGCGCAATCGATTGTCGACGGCGGATATGCCGCAGCGTAAACTTCCGTTCGAGAGATTTCTCGCCGATCCTTCGTCGAGCCCAAATGCTACGCGCACGCCGCGGCCGTCACGCCGAGGTTGCCCTACCTCCTTTAGCCTGTGTTAACTTTTTTTTATTTTATGGAGAAATATGTTCTCGCATATCTAACGTTACGATATTTATTTTTGGAGCGTAAGCGGAATTTTGTATAAATATTTTACGTAAGCGGCGAATCTTAAATAAATATTGTAATGAAGAAAAACGAAAAGAGATTGCTCCGCAAAAAATTAATCTTTATTATTAATGCTGCAAGAATATCTTTGACGTAATCATTTTCATTTGACGTAAAAATGTTCCCAGATTCCTGTTTGTAAGGGGGTAGATTATATATTCTTTTTGAAAGAAAACACGTTATTACTTAAAAAGATTATTATACTTCAACGAGAGAGAGAGAGAGAGAGGAGCGACGGCTAAAATTTTAAAGTTCACTCAGAAAAATGACCTCTATATGTGAAGTATAATATATTGTAGGCGTTTATGTTATGGGCCGTAAGGCCGGTTAGGTATTGATAGGAGAGCGGGGAAATTAACATAGTAGTGGAGCAGTCGTGGCGTCGCACGCTGAGTGTTAGGCGTGTGAACGAAGGATCCCGAGTTCGAGACCAGTCGGCTCCGTTAATTTTTCCCGTTTCTTACAATATGATAAGATTGGAGATGCCTCCCCTAATAGCCTCCCCTAAACAGGAGTTTTACCGATAAGAAAGGCTTTTAGGAAGACGACTGTAGGAAGGAAGCGTTTCAAGCGATGACGACGCGACGCGGTGACGTACTACATCTGATTAAAATCGTGTCATGGCGGTAAAAGCAATAGCTGTGCAAAAGAAACCCGCGCTAATAGCTTTAGGCTAAACGTTGCGATAGAACTTCCTGGAATCGATTTTGAAGAGAGAGAGAGAGAGAGAGAGGAGAGCGACGGCTAAAATCTTTTGGTTCAGGGCCTCTACACACACATTTCCGTAACAGTAACAGTAAGGTTTCGGCCAATCGCATTCCTCGATTCGGCCGGTTACGGTTACGGTTACGGACGGCCGAATTGAGCAACTCGATTGGTCGAAACCTTACTGTTACTGTTACGGAAAAGTGTGTGCGGAGGGCTTCACTCAGAAAAATGACATTTTTTTTAAGTGCACACCGAAATCTCAATGATAATTTTGCTTTGTTACTGTGGTTTTAAAGTAAATTTTATCTTGCACAAGACCACCTACATGGTGATTATACATGATAGTATGGCTACAGGATAGTTTCAAGGATTCTTCAAACCAACAGGATCTTGTGCCGCTGATAACACTGAAGATAACACTGTTGATGTCTTAAGGGCATTGATATACGCGTTGTGCCGTTGCCTACTTTTCAAACTTGTCGGACAAACGCGAGAATGGTTCGCCTCGACGATTGTCTAATAAACGTATCGCGCGTCCGTTTTGTATAATGCACTGCGCGAAGTTGCACCGATCGGTGTTCAGCTCACCTTGAAGAGATATTATTCCATAAAATTGTTTAGTAAATTAGCTTAGAATTATCTCAACGAATTTATGAGAAAATATTTTGTCATTCATCGCTCATATTTTTTTCCTAGATCTCCCATAATGTCAGAGTTCTGCAAAATTTTGGGTGGCCTTTAGAGAACTTAACAAAATTGTGCTGCAAAATTCCGAGATGAATTAAATTTTTCTTTTGTCGCTAAACCTTGCATTTAGCTAGTTCATCCCGATTGTGCAACCCCGTCTTCGTGCTCCAGCGAAGATTCACGAGTGAAATGAAATCAAGCTATCGAAAGAAAAAAGAAAATAAATAAAACGTATTCCGACATATTCCAGGGATACGAAACTGCTCGCGCGGTGAAACCCGTCGAGCCATGGAAACGCGGAATCGTGGGAGAGAAGCTTGCGCGGTGTAAGCGCAGGTGCTCGGCCATTGGTCGGCATGAATGCGACGAGAGATCGTGGAGGTGTAGGTGGGATAGAAGTTTATATCTGCCTCTCTCTCTCTCTCTCTCTCCTCTCTTTCTCTCTTTCTCTCCGTTTCCCTCCCTCCTCTTTCCCCAAGAGCGAGATAGGAGAGCGAGTTACTGGCTCATTGTACGCGCACGCGATCGGAATCGACGGGGACTCGTTATCGCGGCCGTTCGCGTTTTCCATTCGAAAATTTCGTTTTCCGCTCGGATACGATATCGACACCGGGTATCTGTCGGCCGGGGGTATGCGCCGCATGCAGCTTTGCTGGGGTTCGCAGAAAGCACCGAGAGAACTGTTCTGCATCCGGGATCCAGGTCGAGCGGCCTCTTTTACGAGGCTATTTTTATCTAAACGCATCTACGCTTCCCTACCTCTACGGGTATTTGAAATAAAATCGACGCGATAACGAGAGCGCTAATACCCGGATCGTCGCCGGATCAAAAATTCGCTCGCAGGAATTGCGCGCGAGGCCAATGCGAACAAAAGCCTCGATGTTGGAATCGATTAGCAGAACCTCTTAAAAAAAAAACATTTTTTTACTATATAAAAAAGTAGTAAAGTACCTTATGCAAAACATAAATTAATAAGAATATAATTAAAAAAGTGACAATAAAAGTATAATTATACGTTAAAAAAAATTAGTGACAAAATAATTTATTGAAAATCTTAAAATAAATAGAGGAAATCTATTAAATCTTATAATAAATATACAGGAAAAAATAATGTTGTATTAACAGCATTAGTCTAATTGGAAAAAAATCTTGTTAATTCAATACGTCATACTCTTGTTTTAATAAAATAAGTGTTTGTTTCATTAATATTATTAAATTAGCAAGATTATTTCCAATTAAATCTAATGCTGTTGACAAAATATCATTTTTTGTATGAGAATTATCGTACTACAGCTCCGAAATGTGAATATGTGAAATGAAAGCGGAAAAAAAATAAATCTATTTATCATCTTATTTAAAACGCTCTAATTCTCTTGTCATTCTACTACAATTTTTCAAATTTTTGACAGCCGATGGATACAGATATTCACCATTCAGAAAAACGCCCACCACGATTCGATTTCTAATCCATTAAACAAAGTTTAATCTAAAGTTTTGATGAATTACTTTCAAATAAAAAGTCTATAATTACCTATAAGCCATATGTTTTTAAAAATTCGTTTTTTTATCTATTTTCAAAAAAGTTTTAATGAAATATTTGTTTTTCTTAATATGCGTTAATAATGTTATTTAAAAGAAAGGTCTCAGTTAATGCCTTTAAAGTTGTATGTGAAATGAAGTAATTGTATAGGGGTATTCAAATAAGTTAAAGTTTAACGGTTTAACAGGTTATGTCGGGTTAAACTCACTCTTCGTCTTTTTCTAACCTACAAAGAATTAACTTTTTAACCCGACATAACCTGTTAAACCGTTAAACTTTAACTTATTTGAATACCCCTTATGTGTCCTAAATAATTATTTTAATTTAAAAACGTATTAATACATTTTTTATTAATAATATAAATATTCCACAAAGTGTGACAAGACACTTTCAAGCAGTTTAAGATGCGTATCAATGCCATTAAGACATAAGCAGCGTTATCTTCGCGGTACAAGATCCTATTTTTCCGAAGAAACCTAATGCGAAAGTGAAGAAATTGTTTTGGAGAATGCGTGAAAACGTATCACCAAGAGTGATGTTTCCGAACGCAGCCCATGTAATCACCATGGGTGGTCTGTGCAAGATAAAATCTACTTTTCAAAAATTACGAGGCGGTTCTAAGCACATTATCAACTAACAAAGTATAGGTCTGAAATTATCAACTAACAGAGTATAGGTCTGAAAATGTACACTGTAGGCTAGATTTGTAACGCAAGCTATCGCGATTAGCGCAGATTATGTGGGAAAAGGGCGGAAATGATAAAACAGAAAAATGCGGAAAGGTGGGGCGTAAAATCGTAAAGGATAACTGACAAGGAAAAATGACAAGTGTCATCCTCCATTACTTTCATCCCAATTACCTGCTCTGTCCTTCGGGCCTTGCTGTCCTAGCCATAAAATAGGCATCGACCCAAGGTGAATGGCAGTCGGCAGCTTTGTTTAGCTGCGGGAAATGTTACTGTCATACCGTCTTTGCAGGAATAGGATATAATCCCTTGCAGAACGCCGGAAATGAGGTACCAGATCTGCGAATTAACGCAATAACTCAAAATACGACGACACAGCAGGTTGCACAGATAATTAATCACATATAATATGCCCAGCTCAAGGACGTTGTACAGTGGTTTTTTTCCTTTAACAAATCCCATTTTCGTCATCCTTAGCATTACAAGAACAGAAACGTCCGACATATTGAATAACAAAAATTTACTAATACATTTTTGATCGAACATAATTCTTTAAGATATAAATATTTTCTTTTCATATACAACCAAATCGAAATCTTTATTTTATCATACATTTAATTTTATGTGCAATATGTTTATTTTATTTTGCCGGCGTGCAAAAATTTTCGAGAAAAGGGATCTGCAAAAGGAGTTAGATGGATATAAACGGCTCACACGTCGAAACGTGTCATTAGCATATTTTCCCATCGGCATGTTTCTAGCCTTAGTTTTAATTTTGACAGGCACTAAGACAGATGGGACTGATAGGTACCGACAGACAAAATGGCTGTGAGCTGCCGCACCAGGATCAGGATCAGCAATCCAAGGGATCCCCCCCGTCGCGAGGCACGGCAGACTTCAAAGGCTTCGAGACTTCATCATCGATACCGGGTCCTGATCACTGCCGGCAGATTAGTCGGAGTACCCATCCCTTCTTCTCCTCCTCTTCCTCCCCCTCATTTCTTTCGATCATCCGTGCAAGGATATAGGTCCATCGATCCTCTAGCGCATTGTCGACATTTTTGAAATTTCTTTCAAATCTCGCAAATTTCTCTAGTAAGATACGCCCAAAATATATTCGTGTTCAGTTTGATTTTCCCTTTAGATATCTAATTATTAATCTAGCTAGCTGCATAATTAAGACGATATAAGATAAAATTACAATCCTAAAATTAACTGAAGAGAACAGAGAATTTTCATAACAATTTATAATAATATCCATAGTATCTTATTCGACTTAACTTTTTCACGATCTCTTATTAATGTGTAACAACAGCAACTTTCTAATCTGACTTCCGGTATACGTCATGCATTATATACGTATGTACATAGTATAGGATGTCGGTTAAGTAGCAGAAAAGGCAAGACCCCGCTCAGCTTAAATGCGAGCCTACGGTAAAATTTATTGCACGGCACGTTTCGTCAGAGAAGGTTTCCGGGAAACACGATTCCCCGACGAACCGCAACTCGCATACGGAAATAAGTAGAAACCGAGCAGAAACGAATGGCGGGGAAGAAGAAGAAGAAGCAGTTCCACTGCGAAGTCTTTCGCGGAAGTTGGCGAAAGAAGATGGGGAAAGTTTTCATTTGCGGGCTGCCTCTGAGGTCGGGGCCAATGGCGGTCTTAAATCGTTCGCAATTGAGAGGCGTCGGAATCGTTCTTCCCTCTCTTCGCGAGGAGTCGCCGGAAGTCGGCCAGCTGAAGAACAACCTGTTGACCTGACGCGATTGCCGAGAGGATACTTACGTCGGTTATTGCGAATTTATCCGAGCGATTTTCGAGAAACGCGTGAAATTCCCTGGCCAGACCTCAAATTGTACAAAGTATTCTAGATTTTCAGTCTTTAAATTTAATCGGGGTCCGTCTTTTTAAACATGCGCTATTTGTAATACTGATATCATAATTACGATATGGCTAATGATGCCTACGCGCCGTAATTATGCCCGGATAGATATTACGTTCTATATATACGATCCTCATTATTATTCTTCTTATATAAGAGTCTCTCGCATTGGGAGGGCCATATTTCTCTCAACACGTTGCGGATGATTAAGATTGATGGCTGACTAAACTCACCAGGTGTGTGCTGGTTGAGATGATTCATTCCAAAAAGTATAACGTAATATTTTAGGAGAAAAAGAAAACATCGCGATGACATGGTGAGCATTGTGCAAATAATTATGGAATTACACAAGAGCTCGTAAGAGTCAAATACCTATATATATGTATAAATGCACGAAATTGTGCATTTATTTTTATGACTATTTCGTGAAAATCCCCTTGACACTTATTATTTGTAAATTTATATATTGCCATTGAAAAAAATTTAAATTTGTTAGGATTGAAATTAAGTAAGTGTCATGGGAATTTTCACGAAAAATGCGCAAATTGCTATTCGAAAAATATTCAACCTTCAAAGCAGAATTACGTAAAGTTTTACGCAGATCAACGCTGGGCGTGCGACTTCCGGCCAAATCGGGAAAATTATCGCATTTTACAGCATTCGTTCTCACGTTTTGCTGATGTGGTTTATCAGCAAACGACGCGACGTGTAAAAAGACTTTTTATGAAGAGACCACAAATAGCTGTTGGTGTAAATCCAATGAAAGAAAAATTAAGATTGATGATTTGTAAATATTTTTTTTTCTCTATATCGCATATCTAATTGGTTTAGGCCACTCGTTGGGTCACTTGAACAGAGTGTAAACAAGTGTTTCTATTGAATTCTATTTGAACCAACGCAACGGGGGATGGTGTTTTTCAACAATTCTTGAAAGCCGCAGGATAGAAGTCTGAAAATGTGTTGGAGAGTCAAAAATCTCCCACATAGAAAACCGGCCTTGCTTGCATTGCAAACGTGCCCTGAGGACGCAGCACGCTGTCGCGCGAGGAAACTACTTGCGTAACATTACGCGGCCTGTCCCCTCTCTTGAAATAATATCCGATCGCGAGCGAGTTTGTTCGCTCTCTCTCTGTATCTGACCGCCGTGAAATAAACTCGTCTAAACTTACTCAGTAAAACGTATCCGTACTTGCGTCTATTTACCACAAGATGAGACAAAGATTGTCGCCTGGACAAATAACGGACCAAGATCACAAAGATCTGTTTTTCTGAGAAAACGGTCGGCGCTAAGTAGAGATAACTAAAGCTAAACTAACTTTAAAACATCATTTATTTAACAATAATAATAATAATTTCTCTTTAACACGAGTATCTAGAAAATAATTATTCAATTTTATTTCTACGATTAATAATGTCGCAAAAATTGCGGTGAAAGAGTACCTTCCGAAAGCAGATAGTTTAACGCGCTGAACGTTCCTAACGCGCGAGAAAACGCAGAAAACTGTTCAGAAAATTATTCAGCCTATCCCACGTGAAATTAAGAAAACCATGAGAACGGTAACGAATTTTTAAAGCAGCGTGCAATTCCGTGAAATATCTTTACACCTCGCGAGGAATGACGCTGCGATCTTAAGTGGACCGCTCTCGGACCATCGTCGGCTCATTTAGCCGACAAATGATCGGCACTCGTTGCGAGATCCATGCCGGTTTTTCTCCTTGTTGAAACAACGACGTAGGAATCCATCCGAGATCGATCTCGACGTCACGGCTGAGCATCGACGATTTTCCGGTGCGGCCCTTTTGAACCGTCTATTACGAGGCTCCTCCTTCTTTTTTTTTTTTTAAGAGAACGCCGGCCACGTATATTCGTATATACAGCTTCATCGTAGATCTTGAGCTGAGCATTCTGAATCGCGACGCTCGCGTGAGAATCTCATAAAAGACCTCCGCGTATTCATAACCGCGGCCGAACAGGTACTCAAGCACCCGCCGGGTACTCGAAACCAGCGGAACCAGCGATATTTCGATGCATGCGCATGCATGGAGAGTGCGCACGGAATATTTTCTTATCTTCCCCGACCGTGCAAAGATATCGGTCGGCCGATCGCATCTCCGGGGACGGTGAAATAACATCGGACGATCGAGTACACGATGTGACATCGTGCGAAAAAGTTCGCGGAAAATATCTATTCGTACAATTCATCAGTATTATTTATTACTAGGTGCAGCATTTTAATACGCTCAACGATCAATCATCGTATTGTTTCTCGAGTGTCGTGACGTCGATTGTTTTAATCGCGACTCGCGCAACGAGATACGAATGAGTCACGGTCGAGTTACGAGTTGTCGTTATTAACGTACTGGCGAGCCGATCGGCTGAACTTATTCCAGCACGGCCGACGTGCGACGTAATTAATCACTCGATACGAGAGATTACGATTACGACAACAAATAAAATCGGCCAGACACCTCGCGCGTAGAGGCTGTCGAAGACGCCGGGTGGAGAATAAAAAAAAAAAAAGAGGCACGTTGAGAGATAAATATCTCGCAATTAGCGGAGCGTGACTGAGTGACGAGTGACAGTGCGCGAGAGAGATCGAAGCGATCGATTTTCAAGCGTCATTAAGGCCGGTCCATGCCGTGAATGAGGAGGAAGGCGCGAGCGGGGAGGAAAATCGGAATCGCGATCTCCGGCGGCGCGTCCAGCCTGGAAACTGATAAATTGCGACTTCCGCCTGCGTTTCGATCGTGTACCACGTAATTTCCTGCAGAGGAGACGCCCTGATAGGCGCGCGCGAGAGAAGGAGGAGGACGATGATGAGGTGGTGATGGTGGAGAGAAGAGGAGAGGCAGCGGAGGACGGAACGGGGGATGGGACGGGAACCAACGGCGATCGGAAATTGGCCCGATGACATTGATTAAAGCGTTTAGCGAGAGGCGACAATGTCGTAATTATTAATTGGTGACGACGCCACACCGAGATTCCCGATCGCGATAGATGACGTTGAAATACGCTTGCTTAGGAAATTGGAGTCTAACAAATGACTGACGTGAAGAATCTGTTTCATTTAATGAATGCGTGTAAAACGCGTGTAAATGCAGAATGCAATTGACAGCGTTCACTTCTAGTAACTTTTGTAATGGCAATTGAAGCTCGCCAGTCACCGCATCTTCGCGATAAAAGTAATACTATCTTTTCTAAACGCCGTCAAATTAGTGTATTATCAATGGTCATTGTTAACTGTCTGCTATTATGTTGCATATCAGTAACATATAATTCTCCTCCATCGTCATATTACGACACATTACGGCGATATATGTTATCTCATACACGCGACGCAGTATTAGTGTCGATCGTTTTAGCGAATATCTCTCAAACGATTAAATCATTCAGGAGCCGTCCTAATGGTATTACGTGTGTTTTAACACGTCTATCATCCATCCTGCCTAAAATTCGTGAGGCTAACAACATAATCGCGATCGAGTTGCATCTCGACTCTCATCGTCGCTATCCGTTGTCGTGTAAGTTTCTTCCTGTTGTCCGGCACCGATGATACGCGAAGGATCGATCCGATGGAATGCCGCTGCAGAAATAATATCGACCATCCGACCGACCAAAAGGAAATGAAAGAAAGAGAGGGGGACGCAGAATGATGCACGCGCGACGAAGAAAGAGAGGAGACGCGGCAGAGAGAAAAAATTCTCTCGGGGGGGGGGGGGGGGGGAGATGGAAGAAACGAGCGGAGAAGAAGCCGTCGAGTCATCGGGCAAACGAGCCGATATTTTCGCACCTCGCTCGACCGGACGGATGGACGGACGGACGGTCAGGTAAGAAGAGGAGGAGAAGGAGGAGACGCGAGAGGCTGAGGAAGGAGGCTGCAATGAATTTCGCGCTACCTGAAGACGAGGCGAAGGAGGAACGCGGAGGCGCGCGAGAGGAGATGACGCACGGTGGTAAAAAATAAAAGGACTACGACGACTACCGGGAGGGAGCTGTTCGCGTCCGTGCCATGGCGAGGTGAAGGAAGCGGGAGAGTACGACGGGGGATGCGAGCGAAGGATAGCGAGAACGAGGAGACGAAGGAGCCACGTCGGTCGTGGCGATGGAGACTGGGGCCCGATTTATTGGCGAGTTTAAAAGAACTCGGACCCTCGACATAACTCAGCATTCGCCTGATGTTGACTGAGTGGCCGACTCGCTCGCGCGAGGCCGCATAGGCGCGGATAGGCGCAACGTACCTGGCCTGTCAGCTTCGGTTATCGTCAGGCACCTCGTCTGCCAATCAAAGAGCATTCACCGGTACTAAGTGGCTCGGCTTAATTAAGCGCGGGAACGAGACGTCGTAACGCTGGTATACGTGCGAGCGAGACAAGCCGGCGCGACCGTTCCGTTCTTTTCCTCGGGTCGTTGCGTCGTGAAAAATATATGTACCTATTCCCTTACGGGAACGCGATTGCCGCGTAAGGCGAGCAACGTTTCGGAAAATTAGAACGATACGGTTCATTTTAAAATCACTGAAATTTCCGACGGTACGTGTTTTTAGTGAAAAATTTTCTGAACCTTGAGCACGTTCAAAGTGATAAACTATGAAAATGTCAAAGGACCGCCTTTTCGACCTTCGTGCTAACTCGACGAAATCGTAGAAAATTAGTTACGCGAAATTTTTCTTCAGTTAATGTCTGTCTAGCATATAGCACTTATTGTTATTTATAACTATATCATGTGCAAGCAAATATTCAATTCAAAGAAATATTCAAAGAAATCATTTTACTTAAATTAGATTAAATGGTAATTAAATACGCGAAAATCAGCTATACTGAAATTTCTAACAAATACAAGAATACGCACAAAAATGCTAGTTATAACAACATTTAAAAAATACATTTGAACGCACCTACACATCAGCGCCGGCCAGAAGTCGAAAGCGATAAATCAGTATGATTCGCGCTTCTCGCGTGTACCGAGAGAATAACTGCCGCCTAATCCGGCGTGTCATTCGATCGTGCGGCGCAATAAAGTCGAATGACGAGCCAATAAAATATTTATGGAATCGTATGCAAGCACGGGAACGTGCGCTCACCCCTGTGTTTCCCCCCCCCCTGGTGGTTACACGATGTTTACCCCACGACAAACCCCTCCCCCCCTCCCCCGAGGGTCGCGTTCTCCGGCCGTTCTCGTAAATATACGTAGCGACTAGGAGCGCAAGGAGAGACTCTTTCCGAAATCCCCCAAACGCCATCGCCCCATTGACGGAACATCGTCTCTCGATCGAGATCATTCCGGATCATTTTTTTGCGCGTTGTCTCGTACAACGAGGCCCATGGGACCGGGGAAATCGTGGCCCAAAAATACCCTTTGCTGGAGGCGAGCAAATCAATTTACACTGTTCGCTATCTGATGTCCTACTTTTAATACTTATAATTCGCGTTAAATCATTCTTTAACGTCTCAACTTCATATTCTGGACACAAAATGTCTGCGGCTTCTATAATTAATATAAATAAATGTTTGATTCGAACACATTTGTATATTTTTATTTGTTATTGCAGCGAGATGTCAACTAATGTACTCTGTGCACCAGCGCGAACGTAAACATTCGCGGATTAAATACTTCTATGGAAAGTTGATCGACACACCGGCGGTGTCGACCCTTTTCATTTGCACGATCGTGTTGAAGAAGGAAGCTTAATCGAACGGTAGTTTCGATCGGCGAGCATTCTACACTAGAGAACGATCCCTAGATCCTTCGGTGCCATCTACGACAAGTAACCCTCGCAGGGCCACGCAGCTGGAGCCCGATCCCTCTTTTTTGCACAGCTGCCCTAAGGATTCCTGCGCAGGAACGCAAAGCTACCCCGACGAAGCACCCCACCGAGACGAATGCGGATACGCAGTTAGCCCTCTCTCTCTCTTTCTCTGTCTCTCCCGCTCTTCTTTCTCTCAACATGGTCATGCTGAACGTCGTAATCCTTTCTCGATCACGCGTCCATCATCGGTCTAACGTGCACCTCTTCGGGAAGCGCATTAAAATCTCATTGGGTGTTGAGTACAAGGGGGGATCTCATAGAACTGCACCCTTTCGCGACGTAAATGTAGCACGACGATGATACTAATAAAAATCAAAATATCATATTGTAAGCTCGGTATGATGGTTTAATTAGCTAACTACGGATTTCAGTTATTTGTATCTCTTTTCTTTTGTGACCGCGCGGCACTAAAGAGAAGAAGGGTCCGCGCGAACGATGAGGGCACCGCTGATGAAGGGATCGATAAGAAGACGAGGTGATGTCCAGAGGTATCCATTAGAGAGTTAACGCGTCTATTAAAGTGTTAAAAGAGAGGCCTCGATGTGACATCTGGATTCAACCTGTCGCTTCTCGACAAAGATATCTATCGCGCATCAAACTCATCTTTATAATGAGATCCAATGATTCTGCATTATACGTTTTCCTTCTTCCTAGAATTCATACATTATTTCGGACAATCAGGAAAACAGTCATCGCGTGTCAAGCTAGATAAGAAAGTGAACCCTTAACCGAACCGAGCTGGATTTTTTGCGAGGTCTCGTTTCCTGGTTTAATTCCTATTTAGTGTAGTTTCAGGTAATGTCCCTTAAAATTGGTCAGAACTGTTACAATGTGTCAGCGGAGGAAAGAATTTTTTGCAACAATCCGATGCGCCGCGGGCAGTGTTTAAACGAGCACAAATAACCATAATGAGGTTGCCACGAAAATTCTGTTCAAAATTCAGAGCGAGCATTCGTAAATGCGCGTGCATCCCGAAGACGAACGTTCTCAGAAGGATAAACTCTAATATATGCAAATCCCTAGTGCGGTCGAAATGCGAGAAAGTAGCCGAAACACGGCATTCGCGGAATCGATTCATAACTCGGTGACCATGGACAGGATGCACCATTAATAGCTGCGGCCCTTTATACAGGGTGTCCGAAAAATTATGATCAATAATAACGAGGATGCGTTCTAGAATTTAAAGTCACTTTTCGCTCTTAAAAAAACAGAAATTATTTATTATATATATATATTCTTTAATTTAAATTTAATTGATTTCTTTTGATATTCCGCGACTTTCTTCAAAAAGAATATAAATAAAGAGTATTACAGGATACTAATACTAAAGGCAATATACCTACTAAAATGTAGAGAAGTATTAAACTTTTGATTTCTCCAAACTAGTAACATTCCAGTAAACCACAATTTATACTCTAGTTGAATTCGCATGTTTCGCAAATTAATGTCAGCAATAAAAAAAACCTAGGTTTCTTTCGATCATGGGAAAAAGAAGATGTAAAACAAGATGTACGAAGAAAAGCAATGGTGATAGCAATGGCGACGCGGTCAACCACTATATGTTTGTTTTGCTTATCTGAGACAAATTTGCTGCTTGTAAGTGGCATCGAAGGGTCGCCTTTTGACAAACTGAGGGTGTTTCTGGGATCTCCAGACACGAGTATGTAACACATAGACAACTTTTAGGCGTGTATACGGGAGATCTCTCTCTCTCTCTCTCCCGCGTCCGGCCGAAACGAGTCCCAGAGTCTTTTTCTTCGATTTTTCTCGTCCCCGCTCACGCATCTCTCCCTGTTTCTTCGAGCGGCCCTCGTAAAACTTGGTCGACTTTTCCCGGGAGTCCGGCATTGACTTTTTCGTGGACGACGGGAAAAGCGCCATACTTCTGGACTGCAGGAAGCTCCGGATGGTTATTTATTTCGGTCGCCACCGAACGTCCAATGTTATGTGGCGTCCCATTCACGGGAGAATTTACTGCCGATGATCGCTTCCGCATAGCGAGAGATACATACGTACCGTTCTTGCGAGGGATAACTTACATTCCAAATATTAGCGCGCAATAAAGCAAAAAAATGCGTTCTCAAAAATTTTACAAACGTATCGAGACGTTTTACTTCAATTCTCTGCTGAACATATTAGATATGAGTGTAGATTCGTACGTACGATATAATTCACAATGTAATAAATATCATTTCCATATTAAAGAAATAAATATCTTGTTAAAGGGAAAGGGGGCATGTATGTATCGTAAGGAAAATAAATCGCACAATAACAAATGGATAATTATAAACGATTCTACCGCAAGTGCACGTTGAAAATCATATGAGATATATATCGCGATCATTAAGCGCGCGATGGGAGAATAATATGTATTAATTAGCGGACTTTAACGCTCTGATGCTTTCCCTAACAAAGGGAAAACGCGGCTAATGTAAGACGTTAATCAGATTTATGGCGCAGCCCGATGCTATAAATCTACGGAAATAGCCGGTGAACCGTATCGCCAAATCGCGCTGCCGACAGGAAGAATCCGATCGAGCATTACTCTTCGGTCGAGTAGGGTGAGACACCCGGTCTCCCGGCGTAATTAATTATTAATTAGGATTACCGTCTCCACCCCGGGGCGACCTCTCGACGACGACGTAACGACTTCCTTCGTGTCTTCGCCCCTAAAATAAACGGGCGACTGCACGAAGACTGCTAAGTAACTCCATGAATTTTCCGGCTGCGCCCCCGGAGCTGCTCGTGCCCCCTACGCGCGGGGGGTGTAGCTTCTAATCATCCCTATCTCCTGGCCACACCCTCGCCTTCAATGACCACAGAGTCTATCATTTCCGCGAGAAGTATTCTTGCTTTCTTTTTCTTCCTGTGTTCTACGACAAAGTTCCCTCTAATCCTTCGCCACATTTTTTCCTTTTCTTTTTTTTACACGACGGGCTGCGTTTCCTCGTCGTTCTGCCCCAACAATTTTTCCTCGCTTTCGCCACTAATACGACACTAAATCGGCCTTAGGCCATCGTGGGTCGTGGCGAAAGGCGTTAACGGCTGGCCTTAACGAATCTTCGGATGTTCTCCCTGCAGACGCGTATACGGCTGAGACCCTGCGTGCGACACGCGAGCTCTCGGCGTGCACTACGATTTGAGAATTTATTCTCTAGGCGCTGTCATTATTTCCCCTTTCCTTCACGAATCCGCTGGTGTCAGTCGTAAACTAATTCGAAGTACATTTAACCCACTCGCTCACGGAACGCTCTCGACGACGAACGGACACGCGAGTTGAACAAATCTCAAATAGGAGGCACATTACTTATTCTTAAAGCAATTGATTTTAAAACTCGCCGTTCCTTTGGCGGTCCAATTCGTACGTATTATAAATTACTCAAAGATTATAAATTGTCACCAAAGTAAAGTACGAGTATAAACAATGTACAAATAACTTCTTCAATTCAAATTGTGTGTAAACAATTTTGTCGTTAATTGCGGTATAAACAACTTGAATGATTTATCATACGAATCAATGATGGCTGACAAGATGCGCGACGCTTGAATTAATTGCCGGAGATTGTCTCGCGCGTGTGTATCCGCGTTTGTGTGCCTGTGTCACGGAAATACATTCATCTTGCGCGGACGCACGTCGCACGCTCGAATCGTGACGAAGAAATCGACGGCGGGAAACGGAGGGCGCGAAAAGGGGAAAGGCGGAAGTAAATCATGCAACCCCCGTGACGACGTCGGTGCGATGACAAACGAGCACCGTCGACGTCATCGCGCAAGAAGTGGAAGCGACATCTGATAACGACCTTAATCGCATTAAGGTACCGTCCCCGTCCCTCCCCCGTACAATCCTCCGCCCGTCGTGATCGCGTCCCTAATGATCTGAGAAAAACCACCACAATTGCAGATAAATCGCTCCTGACCGAAAGTACCAAGAAGTAGATAGCGTGGAGGGGCGAGAGATATCAATATCTCTCCGTTGACAGCTTCTGTTTTATGCGCGAGAAGGTTGATGATAATTACCGCTTCAAATTGAATTCGAAAAGTGTCTCGAACCGGAATCGCGTGTCGACAATGGTGTTGCAAAGGAAAAGTCAAGTGTGCACCGTCAGATATCACCGAAAATTGAGCCACCTCGTAGCATTTCGAGAGCGGCAAGGTGCCTCATCCCCCACGCACAAAAAGCATTCGTCACGCGTCGTTCTCGAGGGTCGCGGCATTCTCGACGACTTAAACACACTTGTGCCCCTCAGAAAGAATGAATTCAGCTCGCAGAGAGAAGGGTTAAGCACGCGGGCACTTTTCGCAGTGTCTCGCGTACGATGTTCAGGTCGCGGCACCGCCGGATTACCCGCGCGATCCGGAGGTGAGTTTGTAGAGGCAGTCATAAATTAACGCAAAGGCGAGAGAATGCCGTTACGGGTGGGTGAGATGGGGGAAAAAAAGAAAGGCGGTAGAAAGAGAGAGCCAGCGGCCCTTCGCGGTCCTACGCAGGTACGGCGACAACACGTGACGACAATATGCTGCGCGCAACAAAATCATCCCAGAACGAGGGAGAGAGAAAGAGAGCCGGAGAGTCGAGCGCGAGAGAGGGAGGAAGTTCAACCCCCTCTGACGACAATGCGACATTTCATTATTAACCCTCCCGTTGCGCCACCGCCGTGCGCTCGACCCCAAAGCGGGATTCAAATTAAACACGCAAATATTTGCGTATTTTATTCCCGGGGTTTTGTCGGCCGGCCGCGTTTTGTTACCTGCTCGCGCAGCGCGCGCGCCGAGTTTAATTCGTTTTGTTATAAATACATCAGCGGTCGCGGCAAATTACCTTTTACGAGTGCAACGAGGACGGGGGGGGGGGGGGAAGAGGGAGAGAAAGAGAGAGAAAGAACGAGGGGAGAAGGAAAAAATGCACGCGCGGCGAGGAAAAATCTCGCGCGATGGAATAACGGCGGTGATAGATTTTTCGGCAAAATTGAGTGAACGGTGGCGAATTATACAAAAATTCATGCCCATTGTTTCGGAAATGCGCCCGCTGTTTAACGCCGCACGGGTTAAAATAGTTAAAAATCTCCGCGGGGATCGCTCGCGCGTCAACGTGCGACGTTAACTTCGTTTTCGACAAAAAAAAAACCGTGTGTATTTTTGTTGACCTCGCGATCAAAAATGGATACGCGATAAAATAGATAAAAATACATATTAAAAAGAGACATAATCTCGCTGTAGCGAGATCAGATCAATAAAAAAAAAAATCGATTGTTACTCACCATGCTCGTACGGATTCGGAGTAGCAGCCGGTTTCCGGGTTCAACATTTTACGATCGCTATCTGACCTGAAAGACAGAACGTAAAACACATTAATGCCAGTCCTATTATTTATGTGACGAAATATATATATAACGCTGAAGTACAGAATTAATTTTGTTAACGTTTCTAATTAACGACGCGACGCGGGTCGCTTCCGGCTATTTCGCATTTCGCGCAAATATCCTCTCTCGCAGAAGAAGCAGTTAACGAGCGCGACGACGACGACGACGATGAGGCTGTCGGCAGTCGGCGGGACGTATTTTCGCCCAACCTGTTAACAGTGACGTCAGTAAAGATAGACGAGCGACAACCGGCCATTATCGTCTCAACGTAGTCGACACGCGGGATGAATAATATACGCGCGTAACGAACGCGCAGGGCGGCGTCGATGGTGACAAGGTGTAGACCCGTGTTGTGCGGCGGAGTGTGGAGCACCGACGTATGTGTCGATACGTTTATTTGCAATACGCCTATCGCGCGTGTAATAACGAAACACGCGCGCGTACACACACATGTACCTCGCCACTCTCTTTCTATATATCTACATATTATACTGTCGTGACTCCGCGGCATCGATACATTATCCGTTAGCGGGATTTATTGGGCGCTCTTTTCGACGAGAACGCTTTCGTATCGACTTTATCGAGTTATCGCCGGTGCTGCTGACAGAAAACATCAGATTTTTTTACACGAATGGAATGCAATTATTGTCGGAAATGAATAGAAATGCATAATATGTATGAGGGGGTAACATTAAATAGGACGAAATGATGAATATTAAATCTTCATTACAGTCAACCGGTATCTCGTAGAGTTTTGTTGCCGCGACATATGATTTAAGAACTTACGGCGCTATATCAAACGGACTAACGGGTACTTATTGCCATAATCGCGTTATAGGCGCGTTTACGAAGCCTCCTGTCACGGTCAGAACGATATAATAAGTTACACAAAGGAGATCTACTGGAATCTGCCGCACGCATATTACATCGTGCACAGTCGTCGAATAATATCTCTAATGAAACGGAACGTTTATCCCAAAGTCACGGCTAATCCTTTGATTTCTTAATCGGAACACGGGCGTGTGTTTGCGTGTTGTGACAGCGGGCATTATCGTGCAACCGATTACGTGCGACATCGTGGGCTATAAGTGAGAGCGGGGTGGGGTCGTGAGAACCCCATCTGCCCACAGAAAGGGTGGACGGGGCGAGCGCGGATCGAAAGCGGGACGAGGTAGGAGGCGCGCTTTCTCGTCGAGGGTGGAAATCACTGTCCGCAGGCATTAGGCATTCATGCGTGTCGGTTGCGTGAGCCCCGTCGCCGCACACCCCACCCCGCACGCGAGCGTGCGTGTGTGTGTATGTGGAAATGTGAATTCACGATGGTGAAATACCGCCGACGCTATAATTCGGTAGGGGTCGGTAGGAATGTGATTTTTGGTCGGCGCAATATGTCGCCAGGACAAGCAGATTCGCCCTCGGCGAATAGGTTGTTTGCCGGAGAATCGGAAGAACAGAGAGCGAAAGGTGGGCTCGAGCAAGCTGCTTGGAGAACGTGGCGGAACGTGGGACAAAGAGTGAAATCGTTTTTCTTTATTGTGCCGCAAATAGAGAAGCGATCTGTTTTTTTCACTTTCTATTTTTCACTATGAGAAGCCGCGCGGAAAAGTACTCGCCGTGAAAATCGTCGATATAACGCGATGCGCGATAAAAGCGTATGCCAAGTAGATGAATCGCCGCCGAGAGATCTCACTGTGTAATCGAGCTGTCGTTAGCGATTATTGGCAACGATATATAAATTGGACAGTGAATAATGTTGAGGCTGGGCGTCTCGCGCATTACATTGCGCTACGGAATGCGAAAAGGCGCTGATGCACTGTGATGCACTTGCATTCGTAGAAATTTGTAACGCAACGCGGAGACAACGCTCTCGGCTCTCGTAATCCGAGAGAATTGCCGCGGTAGCTTGATGCGAACATGAAATTTACACGACAATTGGATCGCGTTGCGAGATTTCGAGACGATCTGAATCAACGGGTGTCGATATACAATTATTCATCGTATGGAAATTTTATAATGCAAACGATATTTCTTTTATTTCTTGCATTTTGCCGATTAATTCGCCTGCTCGCGAGAAAATCATGTAACTATAACAGATACCTACATACTTTTATTTTGATAATTCCGTGTGAAACGGGAATTCTAATTAAAATCGTTTTATCGTAATCGGCAAAGCCGCAGCGAAGCACTTTGAGTCTGTACGCGGGGATTGCCACGATGACAGATTGTACCGAATGACGATCGCACATTCCTTTGTCAAGTAGAGCGTAACACAGCGGCAAGCATTCGAATTAATAGACGTAGTTTCGATCTATCTTTGGGCATGACCACAGAGTGTGACATGCAAGCATTCGATTTCACCGAAAGTATAATGAAGATATACATATTAGTTATCCAGTATTAAATGTAGAAGAATAAATATACTACGATATATGTACATATATATATAAAATATTATTAAACATTAAACATTAACAGTTTATATATACATATAAATATACATAAATAAAATGTGAAGGGTCGTATTGAGAAAAACGATCAATATTCATCCGGAGTAATTTCGAGAAAAACGTAATTTTAAGTTTCAAGATGATATCTTAGAAAGCTATTGAAAAGAGTACTAGCAGTGAATATCGGAATGCATAGTGTTT
Source organism: Leptothorax acervorum (assembly GCA_035220615.1). Classification (NCBI taxonomy): domain Eukaryota; kingdom Metazoa; phylum Arthropoda; class Insecta; order Hymenoptera; family Formicidae; genus Leptothorax; species Leptothorax acervorum. The sequence goes on along the minus strand of JASTWQ010001258.1, from coordinate 1,949,253 downwards.
ACAGTTTATATTGTATGTTGGACTCTGATGATTCTTTTCCATAAGCGCGTGGACTATGATCGTTTTACCCTAGCACGGTACATCTTTCGACCTCATTTCTAATGAATTGTAATTGTTCTTGATCAAAACAGATAAGAATTATGAAAAGTTCTTTGAAAATGCCACAAGATGCACGATCAGATCAATTTCGACAAAAAGTGGATTTTGATCGTTTTTCCCTTGTGCCCTTCATATATAAATAGTGCATGTAAGTCATGGAAAATAAATTTATTTTCAGTGACGTCACAAAAAGAAACATGTTACCAGGCAAAATATATCTCCTGGGGATCGATTATGTATCTTCTTCCCTAGGGCGGAAACGTGAAAAGTTATCTCTTTCTATTCAACGCCAATAGAAAGAGATAGCCACGTAAAATTTTTCACTTCTCACGTTTCCGCCCTAGAGAAAAAGATACATGATCGATGTCCTGGATAATGTATTTCATATGAGAAAGGGTTTTGCAAATTGTTCTAAAACACGGTATTGTTTGACCAAGGTCAAATATAAAATAATTAATTATCAATCAGGATAGTTTGAGTATCTTTAGAAGTGCCGAAACAACGGGTTTCTCTACCAGGTCATTTACAAAAGACACACAGTAGGTGATCAGGAAGGAAGACAAGAGAACTACTTTAGAAATCGGAACTAATGCAGAACGTTTTAACTTTCGTTCCATTTAACCATTTGTCAAGATGACAAGACAATTTCATCCCCGAAACTACCACCCCCTTAGCCGGCGAGTTAAACTCGTTCTCTCCTGGTACAAATGTCATCAATCATCAGCTCACACGGAGTGATACGGAGATTGGTTATTTGCTATTTTCGACCAAGAGAAACCTGCCCTTGGACAGGAAATTTTTGCGTAGCACAATGTCGCCTGAAAATACTGACAAATGTGTGCGCCAAGATTAACGACTTTTCAATCTCCCGATCTCATTTAATTCTCGACGAGTGAGAAAAATCATGATAAAAATTACTACCGCTATTTAGTACCATTTATTTTAACAAATAACATTAACATTACATGATGGCAAGTGCAATCATTTAACATGGAATGCGATTCATCAAAGAAACTTGCGATCGTTTCATTAGAGATGATCTATAGATCGATAATCACCCGATACGTATAGGCGATCTCTTTCGACATAAGACCTGCAGAGCATTGCGCAAATACCGTGTCCCCCGTGGCATAATCATTGTACTTAAGGGGAGTGGTTGTTCCACCCGTGTGACCGGGTTCCCATAACCTCCTCGGCGTTATTAAATGCCAAAGCAAAATCTCGTCGTTCACGTCGTGCCGTCCCACACACGATCGGCCGTTTTGGCAGGTGCTTCGTCCACGGATTTCCCATAAAAAGGGAACGCCGTGCGCGCGACTTTAATTATGCTCCACCTGCCCCCGTTGAAATTCCCATGCTGACACGGTGGGGACTGGGGAAATCCGACGCGATTTCTCGTCGCCGTAACCGGCGTTACGCATAAATCAGGGTGAACGAATATTATTTAAATATTTATGACGATTGTAACTGTAATGGCATGCGTAACCCCCTCGTTAACCCGTCGACAGAAGAGACGGTCTTGACAACTTTCGAATATATATAGAATTTCGCTATATATAACATTATAATCGTACGTTGAATTTAACTTTGTGTGATAATTTTCAACGCAAAGCAATCTCTCATATATTTTTAAATAAAACGGAATAAGAATTACCTTCGACGGGTGTGAGTTTCAAATTTAATTACAATTCGCGAAACATTATTCCCTTCATCAGCTCGCAATAGCGTATCGTGACAAGAAGCTGTGTTAACGAAAATAGCGGATCGTCGCAATCAGCGTAGCCACTTATACAAGCCTGTACACAAAACTGCCACCGAGCACATTGCGAGGTGAATTTCGCGGAACGCGCCGTCGCCGAAATGAAATATCTGAGTTATCGCGCGCTCGCCAAGTTCGCCACGCGTCGGGCAATAAAGAGGAAAGGAAGGAAAGAAGGCCCGAAACGCGAGTTATTCCGCGAACGCGCAGGGAAGATGGGGTTAAAACCTTGTCGGCTCACGTCGCCGCGATGCCAGGCGTCGGTATCCGCTTAACAAATCGCTCTTTTAATCACGAGTGGCTAGCTGCCTCGAGTCATTTGGCCCTAATGGCGGCCTCTTGTTTAGACGCACCGGCCGCAACGCGGTAGGTTGCCGAGCAATTTCGTTCGGGGCCGCGCCGATACGCCGACGTTTTGTTTAAACCACCCCGGCTCATTAGTCATCGTTCGCGGACGGCACAAAGTAATCCTTTGACGTGCGATCCGCGAGGCGAGGCTCGCTCGACGCAGCTGAAAGAGACGCCTGTGTGTCAAAATAAGCTCGCGTGCTTCTGGATTCGTCCGCAGAACGGACCACCTTCACATGGCGCTTACAAATATCATTTGTAAGCGATATAACTCAAATATAAATGTTTAAATAAATAAAAAAAATATTGCGATATAAAATATAATGTATAGGATGCTTACGAAACATTGCTTTACGCGCATCAATGTTTAAAATAAATTAAGGTAGAACGCTCGCATTTTCTAACAATAAGTCTCACATCTCACAGTTTTGCTCTTCGCCAATTGCTAAGCATAGTATTTGCACGTAAAATTTATAAAATAGTCCCTATCCCTTTTTGCTTGTATCTCGGGTTGTAATGCATCGATTTTAATTAATTTTTTTTTTAAATCAATAGTCTGAGAAGACTGAGAAAAAAGAATATTCGGGTAAGGAAGTCGAAAAAGTTGTAGCACAAAAGATATTTTGCAACTTTAAAAATCGGCTATGAGTTACGCTAACCCATAGTGGTGTTTGAGGGTTAAATTTGGTTTTAATATCATAATAGAACATATTTTAAATTCCTGCATTATATATATATATCCGAAATGTAATGCTCATGTCCTAAGTACAGCGCGTTTTGACGAGACATCTAATAACAACATTGGTAAAGTCAACGAGCCGCTACGGTCTCATCAGCGGATGAAATCAGCGCGTAGGTTCCGCACCCTTCCGGTTCCGGTGTTCCGGTAGGCTAGGTCTATCTCCCGCTCTCTCGCTCTTTCTCTCTCTCTCTCGCTCTCCCCCTCATCACGGGGAACCCCTGGCTTCCGGTATTCAGGTGGGATACACGCTCAGCCGAGCGTCGTGACGCCTCGGATCCATAGATCCATGGATCCTACTTCTCTCCCGCTTGCCCCGTTCCGCAATAGGTCGCACGTCGGACTCGCTTTCGATGGTACTTCCGGCAGTGCGACAACACGAAATTGAATTTATTGATCTTATCTCCCCTGCGTCGCACGAATTAATTAAAATCAAAGGCGTTTAGTAAGAAAGAGAAAGCTATTTTTATTTAACAGTCACATTTAAGCAAATGTAGAAAAAAGGCATATTATTTATACTTTTTCGTCGCAAGATTTCAGATTTATCTGTGCCGCAATATGAGTCCATTTTTTGCCTGCCTCGACGCAAAGATACGATTATAGCGTTCAGATACGATCGCAACCTGTTACGATAAGTCTTTCACGCCGCGATCCGCGATAGGTTTCAAAATGCTCGCGAGGGCGCTTTTGAGAAAAAAAAATATTTGCGCGTACATTTGGCGGCTTTACGCACTAGCCATTTTTATTGCGCCACTTTTCACTCGACAATGCCGAGCGAGCGTGACGCACACGGGTTCGCGCGGGTTCGTGACGCTAGTTTTTTAGGCTCGGCCGATGGGAAAAAGCGATCGCGACCGGAAGTGGAAGTGGAAGTGGAAATTGAGGCAATGAGAGCGTAGCCCGACGCCGCTCTTATCGAGACATCGTCGGTCTCTGGTTTCCGCAATTTCCTATCTGTCGACTGTGTATACGTCCTGCAATAAAAATACATTTCATCACGCTGCGTCGCACCGAAATTCGCGTCCACGCGCGTCAATCGACCGACCGAGCTCGTTCGAAACGCGCATGTTTCGCGTATAACAAATTGCAAAATAAATGTGAGATAAGGAGTTGAGATAAAGAGGGTGGTATTAACATAATTCACATAATTGCATTGGCAATATACACATGTGAATTTGTCAGATTTTTATGTAAAATGGTTTTTATAATACAGTGGTAAATCATTTAGTGTAATGTTTATTGGTATCAATCAGTCATCGATAAATCTTTATTGGGAAGAAGATAGAGTCGTCTGTACGTGTTACCGATAGATTAACAATAGAATACTAATTACGTTCCTCTGCAAATACCACTGTTTCGCTCGAGATTGTAATTAATTTCAATACTATTTATTATAACGTCAAATGTTTTATCAAAGCTATAATACGAGAGATAATATTCTACCTGAAATATCAACTTTCAATATTGGTAAAACTATGTAGTTGTTAAAATTTGTAACGAAATTTCAGCTGTATATTTAGAACTTGATATATATTTGTTGAAATAAATAATCTTTGTGATCTAAAATAAAGAATTAGATCGTTGACAGTTATAAACATGTATGACAAGGAATAGTAAATAAATGTTGCGGTCAGACGCTGTTTTTCTAAAGCACAAAAACTGTCTATCGGATTGTTAAAGCAAACCTAAGAATATTATTAGAGAGGAGATTTGCGTGTCGAACGAGCAGCGGTAGCGCGTGGGTCGTCTTTGTGCGTGGCGGCAAATATTTTCCGAGGTATGCGAAATCCCGGCATCGGTTTCGTCCAAATTGAGGACGGTTCGATGGCGAAAACTAACCGTGAAGAGAAGAGCTGCGGTACGGAAAGGCGAGAGGGGAAGGGGGGGGGGGGGACACAGCGAGGAGGGACAAGGGGAAATTTACCCTAGCGGCAACATTGCGAGAGTGCACACCTGGCCGAGAGCTGCGCGGCAGCTGCGGCTACAGACCCTCCGACGCCGACAGGGGATGAAAAGGGGAGGGAAAACGAGCGCAGAGCGGAGAGTCGTTGTGGGGCATCACGGTTGTCGCGCGCGCGCGAGAGAGGGTGAAGGGGGGAGAGAAGAGTGCAGGGAGAGGTGCGCAGGGGTCTGGATGCTGAGATTTCAGTTACGTATTTTCGTCCAGCGAAGATTTCAACGCCGCTCAACGCTGAAAAACTAACAGGGATAAGGTATGCGACTTTTCGACCGATACGATAAACGACACTTCTATACTGGATGCAGCATAAATGCGGAAAAGCAGATCAATCGGCCCGCATTTCGCGTCCCACGCTAAAATAAAAAAAAATGCCAGAGACGTTGGACGCGCAACGAGAGAACAGCGTTGCATTTTGAAGTCAAAACCTCCCGAGCAGCATCGTAATTAATTAAATGATTGAATAATCAAGCAGTTAAATAAGCAAATATCATAATTATGGAAAACACAGCGCGACTTTTCAATAGAGATAAAAATATTTCTCTGCAATATATTGTAATTAATCCTTTATTTATCCACGATAGTTCCTTGAACCACTATTTCGCACTCTCTTGACACAGTTCCTTTTAAAGGGTATGCAGGTGAATTTATTCAAATGCCGATCGATTCAAAAGGGCTCATCGACACAAGCATTCTACCGTCTCTCCTTTTCTTTCCCTCTCTATGTCTCTTTCTCTTTCACTCTCTTTTGTCATTCACCGTACACGACTCTCTTATACGATGATCTTCGTCAGCACGAGGGCTAGGGACAATGACCGTGATATACGATTCTCAAATTTGTTTATAAATGCTCAGGATGGTGCCGTTCATTCAAGAATACCCGGGTCACAGCCTGTCGCGCGAAAAATGCGTCTTCCTTCACATTCTCCTTACGAAACCGACAGGTTACTCATAAAGAAGTTACGTCAAGGGCAAGGGTTATTGAGTCATCACATACTCGCTCCACAGGCGTATGGACGAAACCTATTTATTTATAGGATTATCATTTCATCGAGTTATGAAGAATAAAAAAGATGGATCTTTCGGTTGATCTAAATAAAATAATTCCGTAACATTCCAAGTATTCCGTTTTTGTCTCTTTGCAGGAAAAAGGAAAATAATTATGAGAAAAAGAAACTATATATGCCAAACGCGAGAGATTTCGCAGAACACCTGAACTAAAACCCTTTTTTTCGCGTGCTATTGCAGAATTCTGTCATTGTTTTGTCTCTCTTAAATTACGCAGGGTAGCGCCAAACGACCGAATTAAGGAAAATGAAAAATGTTTACCGGACAGTTGGTGTAGCAAGGCAAGTATTACCTCGTAGAGACAAAGCTTCGCGGGACGAAATTACAAAAGAAGCGTGTCCGAGGCAAGGAGGAAGATCCGGGAGCCTAAGTTTATTTACATCACAGTGCCAGGCTGGCTCTCTCGTTGCTTTGTGGCATGCTTGCCATAATGCATATTAATAGGAAATAATCCCTACGGGGGTGGGCGCGGCGGAAAGCGACTCAGAATACCTTTCGGGACACCCGACGTGATAGAGAAAGATAGAAGGAAGAGAGGGGAAGAGAGAGAGAGAGAAAGAGAGAGAGCCAGAGCAGGAAATATACTCGCGGATACAAGCGAGGCGCTTTAACGGCGTGACGTGGAAATTTCGTGACGAATTTCCACGCCGGAGATGAATATTCATGCGAGTCGCGCGCGAGCAGTTCGCACTGCTGTTGCTTTTTACAAAACGCGACTAAAAACTCGAAAACGTATCCCAAAAAAGATTGGAATGCATAAAATGTAACCGTGCATGTATATCGTGCTAAGAGATTTCTACCTGACGACGTCTCCTCTTGACAACGAAATTTTTGAACATTGTTTTTAACAAAATGCGACTAAAAACTCGAAAGCGTATCGCTTGACCGGATTCCACACTTCACGAAGTTGTTACATGTATATCGTGCTAAGAGATTTCTACCTGTCGTGGTCAGGTAGAAATCTCTTAGCACGATATACATGCACGGTTACATTTATATCGTGCTAAGAGATTTCTACCTGACGACGTCTCTTGACAAAGAAATTTTTGACTATTGTTTTTAACAACAAAAAATGCACAAGAACGTAAATAAACGTTTCCCGTAGTTTTTTTTTGGACGCTGAATACAATCCCGTTTACTAAATTGACCTATCATGTCACAATTTTGAGAAATTTGCAGTTAAAATTGCGAGAAAGGACTATTTTAGTGTATATTATAACTACTTTCAGTTCTTAAAAGGAATTTGTTGTGTCAATTATGCTTAAAAAGATATTGATGATTAACATATAGTACATACACCATTAAAAATCGTCGAATTTTTACTTTTGATATCCGCTATTATATTGGCTCCGTCACTTGAACTTATCAACTTTAATATCAAATTAGTATTCAGCAACCTGAAAAACCCTTAAGTTTGATTAACATAATTAAAAAATATTTCATCTTACGTCTACGTAAATCGCAACTTTGATAGACTATGTTAATCATCAATATCTTTTTAATCATAATCGACACAACAAATTCCTTTTAAGAGCTGAAAGTCTTAACATAATTTTGATTACAATAAAACTTCTCCAACACGTCACATATCGTAGTTATAAATTATAATATATAAAATACACTTTAAAAAGGGCTCTTTTTTGCAACTTTATAGTTGCAAATTTCTGAATTGTGACGTGACAGAGCAATTTAGTAAATGGGATCGTATTCAGCGTCTAAAAAGCTATAAGAAACGGTTATTCTCTTGTTCGTGTGCTCAAAAGTATTTTTTTGTTGAAGAGTTATTCAGGCAACAGCCCACAGGGGAAAAATACATCTAATCAAGTAAAAAGTTTGAAGTAAAACATTTGATTGACAGCTTTCTACCTTTGCTTCCGAGAAGAATTTCCGTTTGCAGAAATTTAAAGAATATTAAAGAATGTTAAAGAATGTCTGCTGCTCTTTTTTGTTCCCACAATAGTTTTTCTAAGGAATAACTCCCACGGGACTTAAGGAACATCACGGACCTACCTGAAGGAAGTCAGGGTTTAATAGGATTCCACAGTTTTAGGCACGGTTTAAAAGGCTTATATTCAGTCCAGTCATTAATATAATGTCATTTAATGTCGAATTTTTTGCCGGCTTTCCTTTTGCGAAAACTTGTGCGGCATAGATACTTCCAGGAGAAATTGACATGAGAGACGTCTGGCTACCTGCTCGTACAGAATAACGGCGCCAGTATATTTTAGGACACCCCGTCGATCGTGTTTACGATGCATTATAGATGCACCGTCTCTCCAAACGGTACAAACATGCAGAAAAAAATCGCACGTATTTTTCTTTTCCTTTTCTCTTTTCCTTCTCTCCTGCTGTTTTTTCCAAATCGTCGCGTAGCGTTCCGTCGCGTTGCGTCGGTCGGTTAGCTACGAGACGGAGCTGTTCAAATATTAACACGGAAAACAGAGGAGATTCCCAGACCTTGCTTGGTTTCGTAACACTGGTAGCCGAGTTTACACGTTTACCCCGAGGTTATCTGTACTCGCTCGTGTTTGCCGACACCTTGGCGTCCTTTTACCCGTGCGCACGTGCGTATTTATACGTATATATACATATATATGTGTGTATGTTAAATGTATGTAACTTACAACGCGCAGTAGCGCGCGACCGATCACCCACGCGCGACTCGTCCGCCTTATACGATTACATCACGAGGTCGTATTACATTCATATTCGGCCCCCCTGCACTGGTTCCTATATTTATAAGTTCTAATCACGGATAGCGCAAACTGATAAGCGAAATAGATTCGCTATTAACATATTCAATATTTGATCGTGCGTATATATATGGATGTAACTCTGTCACGTGTAAGCGATTCGAATAATAGAGTCTTCGTAGACAACAATGATTGTGCAACGAACTTTCGGACAGAAAGCTTAATGACTTAATTATTGGTATGTTGTGGATTTCATAAAATATTCATATTTTCTTTCATAAAATAATTTACAATTAGTAACTTTTAAAAGCTGCAAGACGGTGTAATCACTCACGTGTATCATATTATATAATAGTGTGTATATTTACTGAAGCGTAATCGTAGAAATCGTTTCTAATACGAGCTCTATTAATAGATTCAATATTTGATCAACGTTAGATATATAAAGATCCAAACACCATCACGTGGCGTCAAGCAAACATCGAGCACTAACTAAAATAAAAATATCCAAAAATAACGATAAAACACTTTACACATCTGACTCCATTAGTTTGTTAAGATATTTTTAGTTCTCAAATACTGACTGTACCAAATATCAAGGCCAAAGGATTTCATAAATTGACTGCTAGATATAAAGTTTTACTTTGCTTTAAGATCAATTTATTTGTTAATTGAGTAAGTCATTTATTCGACTTTTCCTTCGATAAGGTACCTACAACAGCGCGGTGACTTCCATCTAAGATTATTATTACCTACATTTCTCCAATTTATTTATTCGACACTGAAGAGGGTCTAAATTAAAGATCGAAACGTATGTTCGTAATTTATTGTATAGTACGTAATTTATGTTCGCTTCACCACCGGCGCTTGCTCTCATTTGCTCTTTATTGTATTTTATTAAATTGATTGTCTGAAATAAAAAGATAATGATAGCAACTATTTAGCCTGATATATTATAACGAATGAATCCGAAATTACAAATCCGAATATAAATACTTGCTTAATATTTATAATACAGTGCCGATCTAAGTATAAAATCATTATCGTCTAATATTAAAGTCTAAATACAAATATTGGCTGCAATAAATCACATATTTATTCGATGGAATCGTTTACAGTCTCGTTCGTAACACGAGTCCATAAACGGTTATAGTATTCACAGTATAATACTGTGCAAACATATCGCTTAAAATGCTGTTTAAAAAAGAAAATGGAAAGCAACAAATAATGAAAGAGCTGAAATCATTTCTCCGGCATGCCGTCGGAGAGCCGTCGGCGTTCGCCGGATACGCTCGAATTCACTCCCCGAAAATCCTGAAGTAGAAAATCGGTGCCGCCGCGCGCCGCCGACGCGTACCGAAGGTAGTATAACCGGCACAGACAGTTGGGCGCCCAAAGCCCGGAGAAGGGCCGCCGAGGTTGTGCGAAGGACCTCTCAGGTAGCCGCCGTCTCTCTACCTTCGTTACCGATCCCCCCTGCCCCCCTCAGTCATCCATTCGCTCGCACAGCAGCGGCCCAGGGGCCTGTAGTCCACCCCTGAGCAGAGCCTGATCACCCTCCCCCTCGTGTTTCCTCAACGAGCACACCTGGTCCAAGCTAGATTCTAGGCGAGGACCGACAGGATGGTTAGACACGATTTTTCTGATTTTTCTTCTTTGTCTTTGCCGCACGGTTTTTCTCTTAACTTTAATCTCTTTTTTCTTTTTTTATATTTTAGTAAGATGCTTTTATTAGTTAACGTAAATTAGTGAGATAATTTTATTAGTCAACGATAACAAATTATTATAACCTTATTGGTCGAAATACTCGAAAATCATTAAAATAATGAGTTGAAAAGCCTTAATTCCAGCTTTTATTTCGTTATCCGCAGCATTTATCGTCGTTTTCTTAATAAACTCTTGATAATTGTACTCTCGACATTGGTATTATTTGTATCAATTCATGATTTATCTTATCGATTCTCCTTGACTGATCGGCAAATGTCTGCTTAGAGACGGCTCTCTATGGGCTAGACGACGCGACGTAATGTGCCTCTCCTGGCTCGTCTTCGACAAAACGGCCTCAATACCAGCTTCGTCTCTGACGAAGCGGCCTCGATACCAGCTCCATACCAGGTAACAAGGAATCGGTAATCATACACCAGTATCAAGCGAGAGCCCGACTGTTCGCTCGATTCCAAGCGGGAAGAAGAGAATGCAGAAGGAAGAGCGGTACGAAGAAGAGAAGGAAGCAAATAGCGAGAGAGAAAGAGAAAGATAGAAAGAAAGAGAGAGAGGGGGAGGGAGAGAGAGGTGGTTTCTCGTTACAGAGCTTCCTGTATGGAAATCACAAAATGCCAGTCTCTGGTCCTGAGCCTCGTGTCTGGCACAATAATCTGAGATTTAAATCAAATCTAGGCTATATAAACGACCCCTCTGCGCGCGACCACCGACGTCTTCCGGAAGGTTTGTCCTTTCTCTCTCTTCCTCTCCCACCTCTCGATCTGTCTCTCTCTTTCTGAGTGGAATGTGGAGGACGAGAGGGGGAACAGAGATCGTTGAGGTAACACTCCGTAATCGATTTTCGTGTATTCGGGTAGGAGCTAGGAACACGAAATCCTGACAACGTTCTATGGCAAACGATATGAGCAGTTAGAAAAAGAGTGCTAATTTCAATGGATGTCGTATAAACGTTCAAGTGCATTGTTATTGAATTAATTCATACTGATGAAAGTTTATTGCGAAAATATGCAGTAATAAAATTCGATTTGACGCGATAATAAACTGGCTCTCTTTTTAAATTTTAGAGATAATTAATCGTAATTGAGAAAATTAAATCTTAATTATTTCTCTCAAAATTAAAGCTTCTTAAAAATAAGATTAAATCACTATTACAAATTATTATTATGTCACTATTTACAAATTATTATTATCTCACTATTTAATATTTATTAATTCTAAAATCTCATCAACTAGGAATAGAAGAGAATCATTCCACTGCACAATATCTCGTGTTCTCTCTCTCTCTCCTCTCTCTATCTCTCTCTCTCTCTGCTTCGTGTTCTTGGTTTTTCTTTTTCCTCTTTTTTTTTTGCTCCGCTCACTCGTCTCCCGAACACGAAGATATTCCGGCTGAGTTGCGCCTTCTCCCGAACTATCGTGGACCGGATCGAATGGCGTCCAGGACCGCTCGAGAGGCAAGACGAAGGGGGAGGGAAGAAGTATCGTGGACTCGAAAAGAGTGTGTAGCCAGGGGTGAAATCCGGTAGCCGCGACCATGTCGATCCACGTTTGCGTTCGACGGGGCGCAAAACGGTCGGGCAGCCGCGAAAAGATTTCGTGGACACGGACGCGGGAGCGGCCATCAAAGATATCGCGAGCGATCCGACACTGTGCGGGCTCAGACGTTGTTTCAAAGTAAAATATCGAGTACGTTAAAATCAACGCAAGGCTTGTAAAAGTACGAAGCTGCGATAAAAAACTAAAAAGCAGCCTCCCTCTCTCTCTCTCTCTCTCTCTCTCTCTCTTTCTCGCGAGAAAACATGCGGTCTGTGATTCTGTTACACTATACACAATTGTTAACGTTGCATATGCATAAATCGATGGTTAAGAAAGTTAATAATATATTAATTTTGAATAATTTTCAAATCTACCGAGACTTTCAAAAGAACCATGTGCGAATTGTGACTGACGACTAGGTAGGCAAAACCATAGCAGAAACGTGTGCAAGCCACACACGTGTGCCGCGTGTGCTTTACACCTGGGCACGCTAATTAAGACTCGTTGTGGTTTAAGACTGTAAGAAAACGAGTGAATATTTGTATAAGAAGAGAAAAACCACGTAACAAAAAAATATATAAACTTGAACGCTCTCTCAAGATTATTATCTGAGCCATATTTCTTACAATTTCAGTTCATATATGTTAGTTTTCTCCATATAGTGACATATGAACTGAAATTGTAAGAAATATGACTCAGATAACGATTTGGAGCGATCAGGGTTTATGTATTTTTTTTTTTTTGTTATATGGTTTTCTTCTCTTACAAATATTCGCTCGTAATACATAAATTTAGAATTTTTTCATATTTTGTACGTGGCAAAAGATGAAAATTGTTGAAAATATCTGCGTACCTAATTTCACAATATTCGACAAAATCCATCATTTAAACACATGGTTAACACATGTTTGTTAAAATATGTTTGTTAAAATACTAGTTTGTTAAAATACTGGTTTCTCTTCTCTGTATGTTTAGGTTAAGAAGAATAGAGAATTGTCCCTCGACACGTGCGCGACTCGATCGTGTCCCTTCTTTCTTCGAATCCAGGCGTTTCTTCCATAAATGCGCGACGACAACGGTTACGCGCGCGATCGCATAATTAATTCGTCGCGCCACGTGTCACGCGTTGACTTTCGCCTCACGCGCATCACCTTCCTCGCGTAATTCCGAACGAGAAGGGAATGCTGATCGCGCGCACTTACTCACTAGTCGCTACACCCGCGGAAAAACACGAACTTTCTACCGCGCATATCGAATTACCGGACGTGATACCGCGGACGTCACCGGCGATGCTCGACAGCGAGCACAAATTGACCGAAAACCCGTAACAGGACGATGCCAGAAGTTGCCGGCGACACGAATCGTCTTACAAGAAGGCGCACTCGTTGGAGCGCGAATTACGCTCACCGTTTAAAAAAGCCAGCGTCGACTTGGTGCATAAGAAACGACGCGAGTATGGTACCAGTTGTTACTTCGCGACCGTTTAAATAAAAAGTCAGCAAAAATTTAGATGAGGCAATTTATATGAGCTGATTATTTGTATGTTAAACGATCTTTTTTTTCATTTAAGGAAGGGCAATACAATTTGGCGAATGTGTAGAAGAAAAATGTTTAATACAGATATATGTATAAGAAAAGAAGCAATTCTTTGTCAAAATTTTAAATATCTGCATTTATTCCCTGAGAAATTATTGGAGATGCGAGCAAGACGTGGCTCGCGAAAGAATTGGCAACTGCATAATGAAAAACGCACCGTTGGTGGTGCATAATGAAAGACGTAAAGCGCATACGAAGTATCTACACGCCTCGACCTAGCCGCGGCGTAATTGTTCGCGACTTGCGAAACTTACGCGATCGATCGCGGCCGCGCGGAAGCTCGTTAGAAAACAAACCGCCGCGCCGCCGAGAGCGCGGCTCCGGCGACAATCGCGTCGAGCTCCGAGTTCCGTGCGAGCGAGCGAGCTCCGATCGGAAAGCCGATTTTCTCCCTCGTACTCCAAGGCGAATTTAATATCCAAGCGGGCTCGGCAACGGCAACGGCGACGGCGATGGTTCTAGCGCTCGCGCGTACACGGCCGCACGTGTCCGTGTGTCAAAACCACCGCCGGGGGAGTTTCTTGCTGTAACTAACTACTCGCAAATTTATCGAGGCACCGACTCGAGTTTCTCTCGCCCGTCGACGGCGTTTCTGGAAGGTGCGTGGGCGGAGGCTACCGCCGGAGGTAACCGGGGAAACTTTCCAACAGTTTCTCCCCATTCCTCCCTCGTCCTTGCCATCCTAGTCCCCTTCGTCGTCTTCAACCCCCTCCCCCTTGGGGGGGAGTAAGGCGTGTGGGTGGCGATGGAACAGCGCCGAGGCCGGGCGCTCCCGAGGACGAAGGGACCCGCCGTCGTCGCCGCCGTCGTCGCCGCCGTCGCGGCGAACTTGTAGTTTATGAATTTATAGCGGCAGAAAGCAGCAGCCGGTGGCAAAGGCAACCGAGTTATGCACGCTCCAGTTTATTCCGTCTCACCGCCGAGATTTTCCGCATTGAAATTTCCCGGGGGAGAGAAACCGCGTAAGGTGCGACGTTGCCCGCCTCCACCGGTTCCCCTACTAACACTCGCGCCCGTGTCCCAGCAACGATGTTTTACGAAGGGCACGCACACTCTCCCTCGCTCGCTCGCCATTAACATCGTTAGTTCCGAAGTGTTTCCTTTCCCGGACTGGAATACTTCTCACGAAAGAACTTCGGATTTTTCTCGCGTTTGAGAGATTTTTTTTCTTTCTCGAGAGAGTAAGTGGTAATAAGTAGACGGCAATGATCTCCATTGCCTGATTTTTTAAACGTATTAGAGTTCTTACGAGAGAAATTCTTTTAATACGTTTAGAAAAATGTTTTATGATATTTACTGGAAAATATATTTGATGAAATATATTTAATATTTAGCTTACCGCGCGATTTAACCCTCGCCGCCCACCTGCTATAGAATTTTATATAATCCACCTGGTACTGTAAAAAGGAGTTTCCGACATATAAATAAAGGATTTTTAATAAGTATGTAAACATTTTTATTGAAATCAAAAGTAACAAAAAGTATAAGGACTACTCTGAATCATTATCTTCGATAAATCAGAAAATATCGCCATTTTTAGGCGCGTGGAACCAAAAAAGACCCCAGGTAGGTGGCACCACGGAGAAAATTTGATATTAAATTTTACTATGGTGTCGCACCAACTGCGGACCCGGGATCATCAAGGAATTATAAGTTTAAATGCTATGGTCATTGTAAAAATTGCGTTACTTTATTGTTTTTAAAATAATGACTAGCATTTAAACTTATAGCTCCTTATGGTCCGCAGTAAAATTTAATATAAAATTTTCTCCGTGAAGGGTTAAAAAGCGAACAAACAAGTTAGTTCGACACCAACGCTTTGCAACCATTTAAAAAATATCACGCTACAGCTATGTGACCTGTGTATAGGTCTCTACTGCACGCCTCTCAAGTTAGGTGCAGCTCGGAAACCAACGTAACCGCATACGCCTATTCCGTTTCCTGCGAAAACACGATGAGTTCCAATTACACAACGAGTATCTAGCGCGAAGAGAAGACCGCGCGTTTGCGTTAATTTCACGTACATGTACGCGGCGGTCCTACACATGAAAGAGGAAGTGAGGAGTAATTCAAATATCTAAATTGCAGCAAGTTTAGTGCGCCGTCTGTAAATAATCCCTCCTCTATAATTTTGCGTCAATTACAACATTTCGATATATTTCGCCGAATATATTCCACAATCCCGTCTCGGAATGAGACCGCGACATTCACGACGCGAGCATCTGCGGGTTGATGCGCGCTTCTGCGAAGCGATTGTGCACGTGCGTGCAGCGGGGTGCGTTACGTACACGCGACACCCCGACGGTGTCGGCGTGTCATGGATTCTGATACGGTCACGGTGACCGACGATACCTCTCCACCCCTCGTGTGACACCGGGGTCTCGAGAGCACCCACCGTGTCTCCGGTATGACACACTGAATGCGTGGGACGATGGATGCCTCTTCGGGAATCTTCATTGAAGAATCGCCTCTCCGGCCTTCTCTCTACGTCGGGTTAATGCTCGTCTTTCACGCACGGGCTATGAAAATTAACGCACGCGTTGACATATCGAAAGTTGCTGTAATATTGAAATGAAAAAACCCTGATTTTTTTCTTCCAGCAAACAATGATTATAATAAATAAACGATCAAAGTATCGCCGCACATATTTTGTCATATTTTGTATCAATTTGTGTGCTTGTCTGAACCTATCCCGATGGTATAAGCCCGATAATTGTGGTCGCCGCCTCAACGGCGATCCGACAACATCAATAAAAGGAAACCGACATTTCTCACGAGGCGGGCCAATATTTGGTCAATAATGTCAATAACCTCGCGCATGACACTTGACGCTTCTCGTCCTTTTACCGTGTGCGCGTGCATACCGGGTGCCGCACATCAACCACGGGGAACACGCCACGTTTCCCCGGCTGAACATGTGCATCGTGACTGGCCAGTTAACACATCTCGACGACGCGAAACACCCTGAGTCATCGATGAACCGTGGAATCGATCCTCCGACGAAGGAATATACCGCGCACGGAAAGATTTATTACAAAAATGATTTGACACGTTCGGCTACCAAGAGTATCCATTGGAGGATCATCGGCACGTAGCCCAGAGATTTAAAGGAACGCATTATGTATCTCTCTCGAGGTCGCGACGTGGAAATGTAGCCATCCGTGTAATCCAAAAATTCATCTGTCGGGGACGGGAAATCTTATACGTTCCGTAATGGCGAACCATTAGCCCCCATATAGTCGAAACCTTATGATATCATGTTGCCAGGACATTATGTAACTCTGCGCGCGTCCTATTAAATGTCACTGTTTCCCCCCCGTACGGCGCAAGCGGGGACGAGGTATACCGGCGAGAGGCGGAAAGACGTTAATAAGACACACTGACGAGTCAATTAATTAGAGCTGCATAATTAAATTCATCTAGAATTAATGCTTTTTCAGAGCGAGGCACGTTCAACGGGCGTTGATCTTCCTCGGGCTCAGGTAAAAGAAAGAGCCGTCACGCCGAACCCAAATTATGTAAAGCAAAAACAAAGAGCTTATAATTGCCGGATCAAAAGACCGAGGAGTTGTTGAGGTTCCACCAGGTTCCACCGATCTTTCCGACGGAATGGGAGACGATGCTTATAGATAAGCGCCCTAATTTGCCACGTGACCGGGCGGTCGGGCGTAGGGCAACAAGAATCCATAAATCCCCCGCGGACTCGACATCGGGAACGCGTGCGCCGCGTTAATTCCTCTATTTTTCTCTCCTTTTTTTTTTTTTTGTTGGTATAACGGGACACATCGCGAAATAATCATCGGCGCGGAACGATGTTTATTTTGCGGATACTCGTTGAAGCGCGCTCGATTAAACGTCCATCATGTCGGTAAATTCACGGTGAAATTTCGCCGAAATTGAAAAACCAACCGTCACACGTCGCCCCCCCCTTCCCCGCCCCCCTCTCTCACTCTGTCCCCTTCCCCCCCCCCCCCTACCTCGTCAATATCGGACGCACATTACATCGGTGAAAAATTTCGTTTCCGCCTTGACGCGAAATTACACGTTCAAACGGTATAGGTACGCGCGAATTCGAGAATTAAAGTTAGAAGGTTGCGCAGCGCGACAACTTGTCTCGCGTATACTGCCGCGATAAATTATTCATGAATCCGCCGCTAGCGAAAGGAGAGAACTCGCTGGCACTACCTCGCGCACATCCGCATCAGCCGACGGTGTCAATTTTTTCTCAAATATCCCCGGTAGCACTCGAAGCTGTCGTTTCGATCTGCCGAGGATTCGCTTGGCCAGCACCGTAAACAGAGGTTTCACTTTTGGCCTGGCTAATTATGCGCCGTCATAAATCGAAGGTAAACAGCGCGGCCGCCGCGGCGATGCGCACAGCCGTCGCGTCGGTTCTTAAGCTGCATTCTACAGAATTCTTCTCGTGTTATACAATTTTACACCGAGAGTATGATGCTATACGCCGCGTTTAACTAACAATAAGTGCAATTATAACGAAATTTTTCTTTCAATGATAATTATGTCTATCAAATGACGCCACGCGAGTAATAAAGCGATTTATCATCCGGCACGCAGAACCTTACGTGGAACCTTGAAAATCATAAAATACAGGAGAAAGTTAATAAATGTCGAAACCATCGCTCGTAAACCACCGTGCCTAAGCGAGCATGACGGGTAACAAGTGCCGCCGCTTAATTAGTCAATGGAGGTATAAATTGAAGACGCATCTACTTATAAAAGATCATCGTCAACGTTGCCTGCCTCGGTGACTGCACAACGACGCACGCATAAGCACGCACGCATAAGCACGCACGCATCGTGGGCGCCGCTAAGCGCGCCGGTTACGACGAGGGTTGCTGTCATCAATTAATACACACGCGATGGCTCAAGATCACTCGAACAAAACGATTCAGGCCACAGATCGAAACGTAAATCATATTCCATTGAACTTTCGTCTCTTACAATTAGACCGTAAGTCTAATAGATAAGCCAAGTGATAAGTGAACGTTTTCAAGTGTCGAAACGCCAAAAAGACTCACGAAATTCAAAACGGCCAAGATTCGATAATTGCAATAATTTTATATTCAATCAATCGCTTTTCACTTTCTGCAAAGCGTTTTCACGTTTTCCTAACGAGAAATATGGATAAACGCGAGTACATAAGTAAACGCAAAATCGTTAAATTACGCATACGACGGTTTCACACGCGTTTCTGTTAAACATGTCAATCTTAAGGTCACATATTTATTAAAAGGAAATAAATTATGTTTGGTCATTATCATATTTACTTCACGGTCGAGCACTTATGTAAGAAAGACAGGTAGCGTAAAAAAGATTCCATCGCGGGTCGTGCGTACATGCAAGTTATTTTCTATGCAACGGGACTCTCCTTTCCCAGGTAAGAGATGCGACATGCACACGCGCATTAACGCGAATCCGATTCGCGCGCCTTATTGTATAAGTATTGCCGTCATACCGTCAAATACGTGACACCGGTACGAATTCGGGTGCCATTAACGGGCGCATTCAATTTCCACGGGATCGACAAAAGCGTCGAATTACAAATTCAAATCCGCGGCACGTGTGTCAAATACGTCGGAATTCTTTTCGCGTCAATCCACCTGTAAAACATCGCGCGATGGTTATAAACCATCACGCGCCGTCTGTTCCGACGAAAATAAATTCTCGACTGCAGTAACGAGAAAAAAAAAAATTTACGCGTAATTAAACTGTCGCGCCAGAACTAATTATTCGTAAAAATACCGTATCATTATATTCAATCGCATATACAAATTAAAAATAAAACCATTCTTTAATACGTTGTATAATCTTATAGTATCTTTGACACAACAAAAAATTTTGTAATTACATAATAGATACATAATTCATTAAAAAATAGACTCAAGTGTTCTTCATTAATTTTTTCATTAAAAAGATGCGACCACAGATAACGATTCTTTCCCAGTAATTAAGGACAATCTTTATGCCCGTAGGTGAACGATCCTCGCGCCAATTCGGATCCAACTACTAACTCTCGAGTGCCCTCAAAGGGTACTCGAGTAATCGCCACCCACGTGTGCCAGACGTGTACGAAAGTTCCGCATTAGATGAGCGCGCGTGCGCACGCTTTTACTCCGCGACGAGAGAGGTAGTCGAGAGAGAAAGAGAGCACTCGAAGCGTGTACCGAGCCTAATTAGGGATATGCTAGGAGTGGACGATGCCATGGACGCGCCACGTGTTTCTTTCGTGCCAGGACGATATGTTCGTCCATCAAACACGAACGAATCTCCCTCGTTCTCCAGATTGCATGCATGCATATATGCATACACGTATATATGTGTGAATATATCTCTTTCTCTTTCTCTCTCGTTCACTCGCTCGCTCTCTTTTACTCTACGTGTTTGGTCGGAAGTACCTTCTCCGAGTCCGAAGTGTTTGCTCTCGTTGGTAGAACGAACGGTCGTTCGGTTTGTCGGTCCCGTCTCTCGGGCGCGAGAGAGGCGACCCCCCATAAAGGCCCAGACGGACACGATACTCGACTCGCTCTTTCCACGCGAATCGCAACGAGGGCGTTTAGTGCTGCCGTGATCGTTGCGACTCCACGTGTGCGCCCTCGCCTCGGTATCGCTTGCAATTTCGAGTCAATATTTGAGCCAGTTATGGGAATAGCAGCATATTCCCTCGTATTGAAAATATTTGTGAAAGTATATTTAAATGTCCAACTTTTTTGTCGTATAGTACATTTTCATGATTGTTCGCCATTCTAGCTTACGCCGAATTGATTCATTTATCATGAAATCCGATTTGATTAGTTTTGATGAAACATTGCCATCCGCCGTCGGCTCACAATACATCCAATATAATATTTGCTCGCCACAATTTAACGCAGTTTACATGTCGTTGGAAATTATTTTTGCATTTTTAACATGGCTTCAATAATCTAGCGTGGACGCGTTAGTTAGTTTTCGATTGAATTTACAGCCGCCGCACAGAAGCCATTCCCGAATGCGATTAAAATTTTCGTGTATCATTGTACAACGAGATAACATGACTGCCTGTAAAATGCGGTAAAACATAGCGTATACATATTGTAACCAATCTTCGTTTCAAAATAAAATTGCGATGTTAATTTCAATAAAGAGTTGAGATTTACCAATTTGATCTTCATTGTTCACGGCGGCAAATTAGGTAAAAGCCAGTGCATAATCGAAATTACGGCAAATGAGGCAAACGAGAGGAAGATGAGCGGGACGGTGCGGTGGTGGAAAGCGAATGAGAACGAGACAGCGTACGAATAGATTGCCGGCCGAAAAAGAATTTATTAGCGACGCTGCGGAGCACGCTCGCAATAAACCGAGTTCACGATCATCGGAGATTACGGCGTGAGGTTGGTTACGACGATGGTGGTAACTACCAGGCACCGACACCCACTGCCGTATGCACCGGCGCGGCGCGGCGCGGCGGTCAGCAACGGTGGCCGCTGGTCAGCCGCTGGTGGCTGCGCCGAGCGAGATGATTTAATGCTGGAGCTGCCCCACCCTGGAATGCGCGTCGTTTGCGCGAGATTTTCAAAAATAATATCGGGCCACCCGAGCGCGAGCCGGCCGGCAATATTATATGCGCCATTCGAATACATTACCACGCGCATTATGCGCGTTTGCGTTCGGTGGCCGGCGAATTTTTCGAGCAATTCTGCCGTCTGCTTTACTAGTTTTCTCTTTATCGCTAGCCGCGCGGTGGATGAAATATCTCCCTCTTGATTCGGAAGTCTCGAATTAATTAAGTAAGATGCATAATTTGTTTTGATCTTAAAATTGTTACCTAATCAGATCTCAAATTAGAAGCGTGTAATAAAATTAAGAGATTATATTTGTAGACAACGCAAGATTCTGGTTATGTCAATTCTTATTAAAGTAGATTGGCCGTAGATTTTTTTCAAACGCGCGGCAAATTGATTTTTTTTGCAACATACTTACGCGAATAAATTGCCAGATCAATTTTCTTGTCAAACGTGTCAATACTGTTATTACGAGCCTTTACCTGTCCAACGAAGCAGTTATTACTCTCTTGGTACGTATCATTACGCTGACTATGTTCACGTCTTCAAGGATTCGCTTTATCCGAACAGACGTTAGTCCCCGTTGGTCGAAATTGAAGGCAACTTATAAAACTGGGACGCACAAAAGGCGACGTGTACGAAATATAAGCATTTTACCACAATAATTTAGTATTTCTATAATGAGCTAGCAAGTTATTTCGGCTCTGAATAGCACGATATCTCGACACTGATCATCAATATTATGTCATTTTTAACACAAGCTCTTGGGGGCGCAAAGGGCGCTGAGGATCAGAGGATTATATCTCGTCTGGAAGAGATTTCAAAATGAGAACATTTTCTTTTAAAGAAGACGTGCGAAAGAAACGCTTTCTTCTAACAAAATGTGCTTTCTGCACCGGCAAATAGTCAGCTGATATCGTTGATATATGACCGTAGATCGATATCACGTCCAAGGAACACAAGAACGACACACAGGAATTCGGATGCGGCCCTGAAAGTAGCAACCGGCCTGCGCTTCGAGGACATCAGGTAGGAATATATTCTGTTCTCACAACGGGAGGCTGCTGGTCACGTCCAGACGTGTCATATTAGGATAACCAGGTCTCCAGGATTCCATATCTCGTTCCTATTTTGCTTCGTTCGCAGCTCGCTCGGATATATATATACGCCCGCGATATACGTGAAATTCCCGAATCTCAAACACCGTTGTCTCCGTCGCATAATTTTTCAGGCCCGCAATTTCCCTGAGAGAGAGAGTTTCCACGACTGCTCACCCGCAGGCAGAGACGGCGTGAAAAGTGGACCGATTTAGCACGCCCGAGCCCCGCTTTCTCGTTTTCCGGTTTGCGTTCATAAATTATTCACTATTCTCCCCGGACGCCGGTTTTCGAGTAGTCTATATATACAGTATCCCCAGTCATCCGCAGATCACACGCGTATTAACCCCTATTGTCATCTCCCGAGATATTATCAGAAAGAAGTCGCGAAAAGTCGCTATCCAGAAAATAAAAAGAGAAGACGGAATTATTGAACAGCTTGGGGTGAAAAGTGACACTGCTGTTTTCTGATACCCAATGGTAACGCTATATTTTTTTTATCAAGTCCTGATTGTGCTTGATTGCCATGCAACATTTCCGAACGAGATATATATCTTAGATCGCGTTCGCGTTTCAAAGAGGACCGATATAAGTGGTTGTCGAGACACCTGGCTCGATATAGGTGACAAAGAATCTGGCTAATCGTAGTAAGCCGACCAGTAAATTAGCGCCGGTGGGTCGCCCGGTGGAACCGGTAACCGATGACTCGGCACGACGAGGACCACGAAGGCCGTCACCGAATCTTTAATGGGCATTCACATTTTTCAACTTCCCACGTTTAGCTGGACCCGGGCATAGACACCCTAAGCCGCATGCGCCCGTAAATTAGATTTCTACGACGATGATTTGTGACCGCCGAACTGTCTCCTCGCATTCGCCAGGAATCGCAAGTGACGAAAAAAAAGGAAGAAAGAAAAAGAAACATACCTCGAGCCATCTACTCGCGTGTAGAAATTTGAAAAATTCAATTTCTTCTC
Source organism: Leptothorax acervorum (assembly GCA_035220615.1). NCBI lineage: Eukaryota > Metazoa > Arthropoda > Insecta > Hymenoptera > Formicidae > Leptothorax > Leptothorax acervorum. The sequence continues at coordinate 1,926,103 of JASTWQ010001258.1, read as the reverse complement.
AAGATGCATTTCGCGAAAGAAAGTAGAAGATGCAAAAAAATGAAAAAGAAAATTTAATTGCGAAGTAAAATATATCTAGCAATTCATTGTCGCCGTTTACACTTTCCATAAAGATCTGCAGTGAAAGTTTCATTAATTTGTGTCACACTTTGCACAGTTTTTCTTCGCGCTACTACGCTGTCATTATAATATAGTTGATACGCATCTCGTGTAATATTTGTATTACCAGTAATCACGTTCACAATGAGATTAATTCCGAAGCTGAAACGCGACCTGCAATTAAAGCGCGGCAAAGGGGTCAAGTTAGTTGGATAAAATTAAGCTTCGGAATTTCCGCTCGAAAATCGTGAAGTAACTGGAGAACATTTAATCGGATTTCATCGTTAGTATGCACAATGCATTTGTCATTATAAAATCGCACTGCTCGCAAAAATATAACGCTTTAAAAACTGAACTAAGCTGAAAACATTGGCGAGTTAGGCCGGTCGTCAATCCGCAAATCGACGATTAAAATAAAAATGCTTTAAGAGAAAAGATCATGATCTGGGATTCGTTGAAAAAATTACCGTTAAAGGCCACGTCGAGTAAATTTGCTAAAGGCAATTACCGAGCAGCAAACTGTGTCGCAAAAGCACGACAAACGAGAACGGTATTGTCAGGGAGAGAGAGCGTTGGATTCCGTTAGAGACGCACTATAATTACTCTTGTGTTTTCGTGCACTCGCATCACGTGACGTTCGTATGGTCCCGTCGATGACGTCTGCAAGCCACTGCCAAAAGGACTGTTTATTAAGGGATGTACGGAAGTTGCGGGGGGAGAAGGATAATACAAGAATGTGTACCACCAGCGGCGATAGCTACCACTTTGATGTCGCGCCTCGCTTTGTGCAACGGCGGGCAATAAAATGGTCAGAATCTCGTTTTTACGCCTGTTTGCTACAGACGTGCAAATCGCCTCTCCCGGATTTCTAATAAAGCGAACGGTCACAAAACGCATCCGGGCTGCGTCGTTGACAACTGATTCGTAATAACGCCAATAATCATGATCGTGAGGTGAAACAAGCGAAACAGCAGTCTCAGATAAAATACATTAGATTCACAGGTAATCGAGAGAGATGATATATTAAAAAAATATCGAAATATAGAAAAATATAGAAAAAAAAATGTTGGAGATAGTAATATTCTCATACTTTAACAATGCCTTTAATATTGAATAATAATATATATAAATAACATAGTAAAATATTATTATACATTATAATATTATAATAAAGATTTTACATCTATAATTAATAATAATGAGTAAATAATTATGCCATAACGCTGAAAGCCTTAAAAGCATTTCGAATAGCTCATGTCACACATGATCTTTTTTTAATTCCTAGACTATTCTTTATCAACGAAAATCCACTTTGCTTTCGTTTGGTTCTTATTTTACCTCTTCTGACTAATATATCCCTGCAGACATCATATCGCAAGACGTGACTACTCTTCTAAAAAATTTACAAAACCTTTTTAATCAAAAAATTTGATAAAAGGTTGTCGCCGGGGTGCTGTTTGCCGCAGTACTGTACGTTGGGGTATCTTATGATAATGTGTGTTCACATGCACGCGCGCGTACATACATAGGCGCGCGAGCACGGGTTACGTGTGTGTGCACGTATACAGGTAATGGTGGAGATGCGGAGAGAGAAGATCGAGGAGTTGCGGAGGGATACGACGTATGGTAGGTCCCACGAATAGGGCTCTGTCGATCTACCAGCCGGGCCTGATGCGTACACGGTCCGCAGTATAGATCATCCTCAAAAAATGTCTCGGAGCCTCCCACCTAAGTATTCCCATTAAGATCGTATCGTACGGCCAAAACTAATAACCAATCACCTGTGCGGCGGGTATAGGTGCTCGCGGTTTTATCATTATCCAATATATTCTAGAATATAAAAGAATTTGATAAAAGATTTTGTAAATTTCTTAGAAGAGGACAGAAAAATTGATAAGAGATAAAAGAGATTTAAGGATGTATGGGTGACATCTCAAAGAATTACCAAAAATCTAAAAATTACATAGATTGTTCTATTATTACGTCTGAGTATCTGTGTAAAATTTGAGCACAATTCTCTTATTGGTTTAAAAGTTATTGTAATTAAGGATGTATTGGAGGTATTTCAAATATATTCAGAAATGGCTGTGAGATGTTTATAAAAGATATCTTAAATATGTCTTTAAAACGTATTATTGGACATACGTGCTGTCTGGGATACATACTTATCGTGTTCATCTTAGAAGTAATTTAAAAGAAGTAAACTAAAAATGTTTTCTAGTTTCTCTGGTAACTGCGATAAGCAAAGGGGTCGAAAATTATCTAACGAGACAAAAAAATTCCAACAAATTTCTTTCAAGTTCGATTCCTTCCAAGGCGACGCCATAACTGGAATTCCGAATCAATAATCTAGCCGAATCTTTTGTTCGGTGGTGCATGCCGCCGCTTTGACGATGAATTAAGTAACGAACGGACGGTAGATTTACACCTTCCGCCATGTGGCCCGTAATCCTTTCAAAGCGGAAACGGCGTCAAGCTCCCTCGGCCACGAATAACACAAGTATAATCAGTTATCAATTCCGCGTAAATGAGATTTCCCGCAATTTAATTAATTTGCCGCGAAAGTATACAAATGTATGAGAATTATTAGTTATGAACGTCGCGAAATCGGACTAATGGAAGTGCGTCTCATTGAAATTTGTGATGTAAGTTTCGCGGGAGAAAAGTTCACTAATACCTTGTACAGAACGATGTAACTTTCTGTTTGCGAAATATACGACTGCGTGAGACGGAACGAGAGAGAACCGATTGGAAATATTGGCGGTTGAAGTTCGAAGTGAATAAAGTTTCGCGGATCATTCTTCCGACCAACTTTAATTCCGGCAAGGCCACTAGAGCGATTTCTTCGAGAGAAAACGCGATTTATTCGAGCCATTTGTAACCTGACGGCACGGAATCGATAACTTCCGCAGATGAGGTGAATATTATATTTAGTTTTATTCTACTCGCGGCCACGGTTGGTTTAAAATTATAACGACAATCCTCTTACACGCGCTTACGAAAACAAAGTTGGAAAGATTCGTTAACAATTTGAAAAAAGATTGCGCCGTTTAATATTTCGTTAGATAGCAGCTTCTGCACGCATAAAAATAAAAAAATATTATTTTATTAACAATTTTCTGGATTTTCTGCTTTCTGCAGATATGAGATATCGAATAAATTCTCGACAATCGAAAAAAATTGAAGCATAAATGTAGAGCTCGCGAATTATTCAATCAAATGGAAAGACGAGTCAAGGTTCTTATTAAAGTCGTACATTTTGCTCTCTAAGCTTAATTCCTTCCGCGATTTTCGCGAAAACAGAATGTAAAGAGATTGTGAATCGGCGAAAGCCATTTTTCTCTCCCATCCATCGCCCCCGAGTGCGAATCCTGATTGGATCCAGCCACGTCGAACGCATGCGTGACCACGCGCTCGTCGCGTATATATCGCATTTAATGCGTCAGATACGAACGCGCGTGCGCTCTGATTCGGTATACGTGGGTACAAGAGAGGCATAGTGATAACGCGGAGGCCATCCACTGGCGCGCATCTCCAGCGTTTACTTGACAGAAATTCATTCGGGGAACAAATTCATTAACGCATTATATATATCCCAATAAAGAATTTGATAAAAGGTTTTGTAAATTTCTTAGAAGAGGACAGAAAAATTGATAAGAGATTTAAGGATGTATGGGTGACATCTCAAAGCATTACCAAAAATCTAAAAATTACATAGATTGTTCTATTATTACGTCTGAGTATCTGTGTAAAATTTGAGCACAATTCTCTTACTGATTTAAAAGTTATTGTAATTAAGGATGTATTGGAGGTATTTCAAATATATTCAGAAATGGCTGTGAGATGTTTCTAAATTAAATTAAAAATACTCTGTAAAATTTTTAAGTGATTTAAAAGTTATTTAAGTTTATAGTTGATAAAATTAACATTACCCCTTATGGAGAATCGACATTTTTGCTGTAAATATAAATAAAATATAAATAAAACATTAAGATATTTCTTAAACTTTTTTTATGTGTAAAACAAACATCATTAATATTGTATTTTGTTTCAAAATTTTTTGCTAAAAAAATTTTATTTTAATTGTTTAAACAATACTAATTATTTAAATGACAAAAAATCATGCTCAAACTGTTAACGGTAATCCCTTATAACATATAAAAAATTTTGAGTTGTTTGACATACATGCAGTTTTCTTTTATTGAAAGTTTAACTTTTAGCAGGAATTTTGTATGTCCGAATTGTCCGATACATACTTAAAAGTAAAGAACGAGTGAAATCCCAAAGAATGTGATAAATAAAATTTCTTCCTCATCTAGCTATTCATACCTTTCGTTTGCGTATACACGCTTGGTCGCGTGGACGCGGTCTTAATTAAACGCGCGAAGAAGAAAGATCTCATTGCGTGCGCGCGCGAAGGAGACGAGTCAAGCGGGAGGTGCGAATCCACGCATCCGCGATTTCTTTCTCTCGCGCCGTGAGGGTGCGTTTAATTGCGAGTTTAAGTAATTAGTACCACGAGACGGGATCCCTCGATGGGAACCCTCGCGACTCGCCTTTTCTGCTCGCCTCGCCTTTTCTCGTTCGATTCCCTCTTTTACATTCGACGGCGGTCATGCCTCGTCGTTTCTCTTGTCCTCGTAGCCATAATTGCTGCGACAGAGAGTCGTATAATGATGTAATACGCAGATACAATTTGCAACTCTGCATTATGAGATATAATATCATGGCGATTATCAAAATCACGGTTTTCCTGCAGCTAAAATATATAGAATTATGCGTATCGCAATGAATACATCCCGACTTGCACATTCGCACTGACAAATATTTCGACGACCCAATAATCGCTTTTCAAACCGCGGTTTCATAATACTTGACGCCAAGCGGCGGTTCTAATTTCAAGTAATTAACATCGTCCCAGACGATTAGGTATTTGCGATCGGAAATTTGCTCTGCGCCAGAAAAAATACTAGACTGTCACGAATATAATTATAGCCTCGAGCGTAATGTCTTAATTTCCAGGCAGAACTGCGCACCACATGTGCCATTTGTGCTAACCTGCCTCTTATCGCACGTAAATGTTTAACACTTGCCTGCGGTGAGATAAGGCGTACCGTATTTTCGTACGGCGCGGCAGTGTCCAGCTCGGTGAGCAACTTCGCAAAATCATCCGAGGTCGCGACTTGGTGTCGCGAAAAAAAAATCGCGATTCTAGCGAAATAGTTGGCGACGTACGAACGATAGACGTTCACGAATCGTTTTTACAAATATCTCTCGACTGATTTTCTTCTTTCCTCGACCCTCGCCTGCTCGTGCCGCGCGTACTTTCAGTCTCTCCTTTCAAAATCCCACGCGCGCGTTTCGAATATTCTTTCGCGTGACCTATTACGACCGCCGCGCGAGAAGCAAAGCAAAGCGGAAAAAGAAAGGGACATGGGCGGAGGACGGGGGGAGGGGGAGAGAGGAAAGAGCGAGAGAGAGAGAGAGAGAGAAAGAGACAGAGAAAAAGAAAGGAGAAAGGGCACGAAAAAAACGCACGATTTGTCACTCACAACGTCACTGCTTATCCGCGTGATACATCACGAACCGGCGCACAGTTGGTCGTAATTAATCAACGGTGCAGCGATAAATAATTAAGATTCGAGCCGCGCGATCGCCTCATTAATTATCGCCGCGTGCGGTGACACGCGTGACACTCTCTACAAAGTGTGGCCGTTTAAAGGCGCGCTCGCGGCAGAACTATTTTCTTTTTCTTGAGTTTTAGTTGCCGATCACGCTCGTGATAAGCGGGGCTCTCTCGGAATAAGCGAACAAACGAGAAGCGCCGAGATATCAAAGCGATGGTATTCACTATCAAAAATTAATTATATTATCTTAGCGTTGACACTCTGCTTGTTCAATTCTTATGGCCGGTTCCTCAACCGTCTAAAATTATTCCCGCGCGTAAAAATTATTCAATTATTTGATCCGTCAAAATTGATGATAAAAGACACGTTACTCGTATTTTTGTTTTGAGATAAAGTATATAATTCGCAGTAGAAATATACACATTATTTACTCTAACATGATTAATCTTAATCGAGAAAGAAAGTGTCAAATAATTATATCTATCTAAATACGGTCACAATATCTTTGATCGTTTTATTCTTAAAAAAAAAGAGAGAAAAGGAGAATACATGTTCATCCATTTTTATAAGTATTTTACAGTAAATTCTTTAACTTATAATTCGCATCGATTAGCAAGGATATGATTTGCATTGTTTCTCATCTATAGACGGCCGGATAAGATTACAGTTTTCATGCTATTACGAAGCTCTGCATTCCGATCGCGCGTCCACGTACCTCCGGAGCATAGCGAGGCGGATTCAAATCCGCACATATAGCGACGTTGAAATTTCATTCATCGCGCTCGCGCGGAAAACGCAACGCGGTTTCTATGCTGACAATACCGTGCTAATTACCATCGCCGGAGAGCCCGCGACAAAAATTACTCGCCGCTGTCACACCTGGTCGGAATATGGTCGAAAGGCAGACAGGTATTCGAGTATCTAAACCCCCCCCCCCCCCCCCATCCCCCGCATAAATACGGGCGCGCAGAGCCGCGTCGGTTTCTCCGAGCGGCGCGGTGGACACATGCACAAACGACACACGCACGACGTCCACAAACGGCTCAGGTTAACGGTGAGACTCGGAGCGAGGCGAGAGAGCTGATGAGAATATAATTGCAAAGTCATTCATCAGGCAACATCGGCGGCGGCGGCTCGTGTGTACGTGAATTATGTTAGAACGGAGCGCATGTGCGAGGCGAGGCACGGTCGCGAGAGAGCCATCGATACGTACGGATGTATATACGGGAACATCGTGAGAGCGCGAATTACGTGTCTATGGCAGACGCGGGCATTCCGCGGGATCATCGAATTCCAGGACGGAATCGCGCGACGCGTTCCGTAGCTTCTTTCTATCATCCCCTCGCCGGCCGAGAAAAGCGGGGCGGAGGGTGCGCGCGAATGATCATCGATATCCGATAATTCGGACGTACTGATTAATGGTAGGGCTTAGCACGGCGAAGGTTGTGAGATGGATATATAACATGTAATATACCGCAGCGTTATATATCCTTATACCTATCCATAAAAATTAAATTCCTAATTTTATCTCAGATGAAACGCAATTACGTCATAATCTTCTTTACGACGTCGCAAAAATAAGGTTTACGTCGTGTGTATTCCTAATTTTATTTACATATATCTATGTTTTGAATTTCACGCGTGTTCCAAAGGTATACGTGCAAATTATATAATTATGTAATTTATATAATTATATAGAACTATGTAAATTAATTGTATCGTACAATACAATATAATGTCTTCTAAATAAATTCAATGTCACATTTCTCTATTTTGTCTTACATTCGTATCCATCCTATTGTTTGATTGGTACAATTCTTTTATACTGACACGAATATACCGTGCGTTTACATAAAACAAATTGCGTGCCGGACGAGCATCGCCGCGTCAAATCGGACCTAACACTCGTCCGAAGAGGAGAATGGAAAATTGCGTAAGAATATCCGCGGCGCGGCGGCGCGACTCGCGCGATAAATATGCAACTTCGGACGCAATCGCATATTTTTATACGGAGCTCAGGGGGATTTTTTACCAGATCGACGCAGCTTAAAAAACCGCAGTGATTGACGCGGTTGCGATGCGAAATTACATCACGATCCCGTCGTGTGTCAAGATGCACGGACTTCGACGCTCAAAAGACACTTCGCGATGCTTAAAGTACGTTTATTCAAATATGAAAGCGATTGATGATCATGTCGATTGATTGTCGATGTCGATCAAAATTATATTTTCTTATCCCTTAATTAGTTGCGTATTAAACTCGTATAATAACGCCATCCAGTTTATCTGAAATACATAAACAAAGAGAAAAAGTGTGCCGAATAAAGCAAAAAAAATTTTTATGATAAGAGGTGAAGAAAAACCAATTATTTCTTATTAGAAATTAAATCTCAAAGATCATATTATTGTTTAATAGTGCCATAATTATCTCACACTAATTACGCTACGCAACTTAAACGCGACTAACTGAGGGTTAAATGGCGAACGTAGTTTAATCATCGCGATCAATCATAAAGATGACCGTTTCAATGTTGCGCAACGGTGAACTTTCGAATTACGGTATCCATTACAAATTAATCGAGTGACCGTCGCCAAAAAGCCGGTGTCTCTTGACGTCTGTGACATGCACCGATACGCTTGGGCATACGAACAAAGCCAGAAAGTGGGCCCACGACGTTCGCGTCGCGGGACGAACCGCTAAGCGATTACACGGTACGTCGTCGAAGGATTAAGGTCTCGGTTATATTGAAAAATTACGCTCTCTTACATAATTAACGGCCGAAAAGTTCCGACGAGATGAATACCGGCGTGCGTGCGCGCGCGCGCGCTAATTTCAACTCTCCTTCGAACATCGGTCCTCCTCGTCTCACCGGTGTGTCCCCTCTTTTCTTTTTCTTTTTAATTCCTCTCAGCCGCCTGTATAGATGTCACGAAGATAGCAAATTTCATTTGTTATTTTCTCTCTGCATTCGCGAGAGGAAAGCGCGAACGCGGGCGGCGCGGACGGCAGCAACGGCGACGGACGGCGACGGCGGCGACGACGACGATGACGACGACACGACGCGACGGCTTCTTTCACGCGGCTCGCACGCGACATTTATCACGCGCGTGTGACATTTTAATTAAATGCGATGACACTCCTCGTTCGATCCAGACAGAGCGCGTGCACACGCCCGCGAGTTGTGTGATCCGCCTCGCACGTTAACACCTACGCCCGTCGATAACGATATTACGTCGCGCGCGTTTGTCGCACAGCCCCCGTCTCTCTTCCTCTTTCTCTTAGTCCCGACCACATTTCTCTCTCCCTTCCCCTTTGCCACGCATCGCGGTACCATTATTTTCGAGTCTCTTCTCTCTTCTCTTTTTCTTTTGACTCGCGAATGAGCACCGGTGATCGCCGACGATCCCGACACCACGCGAAAACAACGCGTCCGCCGTGAATCGGAATGACAAATCACCCGCGAGACTCTTGACGATGAAATTAGCCGGCCATTCGCTAATCGGCGCGACGATGAAAATCGCACATTGTCAGATTCGCGGAGCGATGACCGTTTAAACGCGCGGATACTTGTCGCCGCAGTCATTTTTAATCCGTGGCATTTATTGAAACTGCATGTGTGTGTGTGTGCTGAAATATTTCAGTAATAGCCGCTCCTTTAAGAGGCTTATGGCAGTATGGCACATATAAACGTTGAAATTGCAATCGCAAACACGTCGCGTGGTTAACCGTGATATAATTGCATTACGTCGTACGTAAGAGCGATGATCTTCAGCTGCTTGCTCGTTTTAATTATCATGATTGATTCTTGTTACAAAACGGCGTATTACCGTCTGTGACGAAAGACGCAACAAATTGAGCACAAGCGTATCGCAGCAAAGCGTCGAATCGCGATATTAGCGATCACCGGCGTCGGTGCGCAATCCGAAATTCTAATCGCCGTCACGATCTCCCCGCTTCTTTAGCTCGAGTAGGGCCCCGCGCACGATAACTCGACGCGTGACGGCATTATAACGACCTTCGCAGACGGCGCGGCGCGGGAGGACTCCCGATAAGGGAACCGGCGAGGTGAGAGGTGGGACGGAATCCCGGATCCGCAGTCGTACCGAAAATTAAGACAAATCACGACCGATTACGATCGCGTTAAATTAGCCGGCGCGCGGCCGATTCGTCGCCGACGCCGACGTGGCCGCATGCGAATCGTGCATTAAGAGACGCCCGGCCGTCGTAAATGCATCGCCGTCGCCCGGAAGCTTCGCTTCTTGTTTTCGTTCACGGTGCGGCCCGCAGGACGATAACTCAGCAGCGTGGTTGCCGTGGGTTATCAGCCGGCACGAGTCGTTATCAGCAGCCGACGCGACCGGCTGAAAAATCACCGGCCGGAAAATAATTGTTAAGTGCTTTATTAGCGCAATAATGTTCAGCGACGGAGGGAAGAACTGGGACAAAAGGGGCGAGAGATAGTAGACGATCGTTCTGACAGGGCAGAGATAGTCCCAAGCATAGCTGACAATTTTTTTGCTCTTTGCTTAATTAGTCATTGGTTGGGGGTTAGGCAGTAGGCTGACAACCTACCCATGAAACCCATGGGACCTATATACTAGAAAACGAAAATCTCTCTCCGATCTCGGAACCTATTGGAACCCACCAGTCGGGACTATCTCTGCCCTGTCAGAACGATCGTCTACTATCTCTCGTCATTGGTTTTACCAATAACCGTTATGTCGCATAGAAAACTTGCCTGTATGTTCGAAACGAGATAATTAATTAAATAAAAACAACATAATTAAATAAAAAAAAGAAAAAAAAACAATGGCGCTACAGTCCAAGTTGGGCCGCCTCAGAAGTTCCGGGACAAGTTGTTTTTTTAGTAGGCCCCATGGGTATCATAGCTTGTGCCGATACGCTTGTGCTCAATTTGTTGAGTCTTTCGTCAGCCTACTGCCCAATCTCCAACCAATAGGTTCCAAGATCGGAGAGAGATTTTCGTTTTCTAGTCTACAGGTCCCATGGGTTTCATGGGTAGGTTGTCAGCCTACTGCCTAACCCCCAACCAATGACTAATTAAGCAAAGAGCAAAAAAATTGTCAGCTATGCCGGAAAATTGATTATTTCAAAGATAATTAGATCGATGGCGATGTCTAGCGTCTAGCTTATGCGAAATGTAGGGAGCAGAATTTTAAAGATGTCAAACATAATCGAGCAAACGCTGGAAATCCGCGTGATCGTCTACAGGTAGATACAAGTTTGTAGTGTGCAACAAAGCGTGCAATAAATTCTCTCGATATCGCTCGTTAATGATCGCGCGCATCGCCGATAACTCGCCGGCGCGCAGTTTACTATCCATTTCCGAGCGGAGCGCCGCGCCGCGCGTCGCGTCGCGGTGCATAAATCATATTTCGTATAATTTATATCGCGAATAACGCGTAAGATAGGTGAAATATAACCTTTCGTCGTCCGAGAGAGCTGAAATCGCTTTGCGAGCGGGGAGCGCGGGTGGAGCATCGACCTTGAAGGGCCGCGGACTAAATCGTGTTAAATATATAGGACATTCGCTTAGGTAATTGTAAAAAGCATAAATGAATCTAATGCGCGAGAGTAAGGACAATTTAGTGCTGTTAAATTAATTTCAGGTCAACGTTTCGTAAATACGAAATATTTATGAACTTCTGACGCTGCTCCTCTGACAATGCTCCCCACTATACATAAATTAACGTCCACCCTGGCGTAATTCACGTTTACGCATACCGAAGGACATGAAGGTGAATAAATGCCTATAAATATTAACTCGATTACGAGGAGCTGTTTGCACCTGCTAAATTACTGACCGTAGCGCAAGCGAATCTGTCCTAAAATTACCCGAGTAAAATGTCCGGTTCGTACGAGAGGCTACAAGAGAGGAAACAGTAATCAGTTTCGGGAAATATCATGGAATACAGAAAATCGAGCGTTTTATGAGGGAGATGTATTTTCCTCGTGTGCCATATTACATACGTGCCTCGATTTTTCGAACAGCTTCAAGACGAAAGTAAATCGGCGTCGCGTGCAAGGGAATGACAAGCGAACCGTTCTAATGCCGGGAAACTGCAGCGTACTGTTTGTATTATTCCCAAATTGCTCGTAAAACAACGGCAACTTTACTGCGGCGTGCGTACATACGTTTCGCGTGATAGTTCTGCAATGGGCGATTCTAGTTAGCGAAAACATTTATCCGTCACGGCCGCGGAGACGGACGAAGCCGCGCGTCGAATTCTAGTGCTCGATCCGAAATAAAACGACACGATGGAAAAGCGTACGGGGAGTGAAAATTGTGTATATATGTATAACAAGCGCTGACAATCTCCCGCATCTCGTGAGGCAGACCGACTCCGAGTGTTTACCCGCGACGAATTTGTCGCATTAAGAACGCATTAGCGTCAGGTCCACGACGGTTTAAGCGATCGGCGTGATACGAGCTTCGTGCGGGTCGCGACGGCCGCGGCGCGGGCGCGTGCACGCCGACGAAGCGGTGATTAAGGAGTCGACGCCGCTCGCACGATCCGTGCTCTTAAACCTGATCTTTTACATTAGATTGAGCAATTTAAATAAATTTCCTACGAATAAATAATACAGAAGACGATCTTACACAATCTTATGCCATTTTTCAGTAATAATATAACCTTCTTTTTTGCTTTCCTCAACTCGAGAATCAAAGATCTTGATTCCAATTGATTAGAGATTAACGGAAAGACAAGAAAAAAGAGAGAATTAAATTTTCTTACGCGAACGGCTCGAAGAAGAACGGAAGGAAGAAATGAGGAACTTGTTTTTAGGGTTTGTCGGCTCCCAGTGGTTGGCGGTTCGATTCGGACCGGTGGTGCTATTAACGACATTAACGCTACTACGAGCAAACACGGCTCTATATCATCCCAAGCCGGCGGAATAATAAACAATAAATTCCGGTGAAATACGGCGTCGAACAAGCGTAACCCATTTGTTTGCGATAAACTGACCCGGAGGCTAGTCCGACCAGTTTGTAACAGCCGTCTCCGTTGCGTGAACGCAACCCCTCACCATCTTTTTACCATTTTTTTTTCCTCTCGCGGCTACCCTCTCCTTTAACGCGTGAACGCTCACGAATCTCTCAGGACAAAAATTACTTTCTTTATGTGCATCAGATATTCATAAAAATATTGGGATAATATCTTTATCGCGCGAACTCGGAAGCAACGTACTTTCTTTTCACAAATTCAATGATTAAAGCTGACGTTAAATTTTTTATCCCGTGATTAACGATCAATTCAATCGCGTGCTCGATATGAGTAAATGAAAACGACACGCTAATAAATTTCTAAGATTTTAGATGCTTCTTTTGCAGCATGATTGCAGGTGTTACTTCCATCTTAAGTGCTGACAGGCACGAACGTATAAAACGTTGGCCTGTTACCTGAAATTACCTGGTGCGAGATTTCTGAAATTTTATCGAGACCCGCCTCGGCGAATAATTACAGCGCGCATTTTTGGCGTTTATAAATCGATCGAGGTGGCGAGCGTGAAACTAGAAGAAAAAGTTCGGTTCGAGTAATCTGTACTCGCCGCTTAACGAACGACCGTGTGATTACGAGTGATTACGAGTCTTAATCATGCGAGCGCGAATACGATGTAAGAGTAATGGAGAGAGATAGAAGGAAGAGAGATGTGCGACGGCGGTGGCGGTTCGTCAGAATATACGATGCGCGTACGTTATCGTGCCAATTAACAAATTGGAAGGTCCGACCGGATTCTCGATGATGGCCGTTCGTTGCCATAACTGTCGCGCGCTGGTACCATAAATGCGAAACGAGCAGGAAAGAGACCCTTCATGTCTGAACCGTTTCTTTTTTTAGTTATAGATAATATGTCGTACTTTCCTTCTTTTTTATCATTCCACAGAGATATCTATAGCTCGTTTTACAATACTAACAAAAATGTCAAAAATGTAAACCATAATAAAAAAAACTGTTTTGTCTAGAAAAACGTGACTAAGAAAAGGAAATCTACCTGAGTCAGATAGGAAAAAGATAGTTTATAAAGATAAAAAATGTGGAAAACTGATAACCACCAAGAATATCCCTAAAAATACAAAAGCTAGTGGTAGTAGTAGTAGTAGTAGTACTAGTTTTTGTACTTTTAGGGATACTACTACTACTATACTACTACTCTCTATTCTAAAGTAGAATCACTGAATCAATTCAGTGATAAACTTATCACTGTTTTCAGTGACAATATACTGATTTTACTTAAAAGAGTTGAGAGAGTACTACTAGATACTAATTAGTTTTTGTATTTTTAGAGATATTCTTGGTGGTTATCACTCTTTTCAGATTTTTTCTTTATAAACTATCTACTACTACTACTACTATACTACAAAAAAACTAAAAAATTAACAAGAATTCTGATGAGAGCATTATATATCTTGTAATATAATCTTGTAACATTCTCCAATCAACATTTTTATATATTATTTTAGGAGGCGCGTTGCTGTCGGAAGTAATTGCGCTGGCACGATAACGAAAAGCGTCGGAAACAAACTGCATAACGTATTCTCGGTCCTCCAGGGAGTAAGAAGGGCGCGAGCTCTTGCACACCTACGTACGCAGTAATTATCGCGGTTATGGTTCCGCGGAGAAGGAAGATACGCGATCGTTTAAGTCACTCGGGATAACAAGTGCGAGATTCGCAGTTCGTTAACCCGTTCGCTCGAGATGGATTAATGGATCCGTTAGATCTTCCGATCGGCGACGGCGCGCCCGTCATCCCCTCGTCTCGCTGTCAGTAGAAATCGCGTTGGATCGACGCCGGTGGTAATCGCGAGCTTATTATCTCGGCGCCGCGATTTTTCCGCCAGTAAGACGCCGATGAAAAGTAGCCCGCGAGCCGATAAGCCCAGGTAGAGGTAAAGCGATCTCGTTGCGATCTCGCGTTCGCTGTCGATGCTGTTGCTTTTCGCGAACGTATCGGTAAGTTATTGCCCGTTATTTTGCGCCCGAGCATAGGAAGTTGACGAAGAGAATTTCTTTCGATGAAAGCCAATCTGCACAAATCGTTTCTCCCGATGTACAAAAAATTTATTCAATCAGGAATAAATAGGATATATCGGACAAGTACTGATCGACTTACGGCTCAGATGGAGCAGAGGAGAGAGCGAAGTCGGGGTTATTGGATCTAGTAAAGCTTACTTGAACGTTAATAACAAGGTCGTTTCGCACCGGATACTGAATACTCGATCGGCACAGTGGCAGGCTGCCAATAACTCCGGGCGCACGGGCGGTGCCGTAAGGAGTGCGTTTTAGGTAATTGGCCGTGAATATTATCTTACTTAGGGGCGACGGAGGTTAACCGGATCAACGGAACCGTGATAGCGAACGAGAGCGAGCGAGAGTAGCAGACGGTTAGAGGGAGAGCGAAGGCGAGGTGTGCGATACCTTACAAATTGCAACTCGCGAGGGGATGTTTCGCACGGAGGTACCCACGCGTGATCCGAGGGATCGGCTCGAGATTAAAGCGGACCTGAATCGCAGTGGCATCAAAGCGAGCTCTCTCGCTCGCTCGTGCCGCTCGTTTTTCATCATTTTTCTCTCCTTACCCGGCGCAAACTGATTTATCGCGAGGCGCAAACAGTTATTAAGCTTCAAACATGCCTTCGCGACTTTTACGCAAACTTTATCTGATGTACAGATCCGACGTAATTTAGTCATCTGATTGGAATTCGTATTCAGATCATTTTCGCTTGTTGCGTTTATACGGAAGAAATGAACCGAAAATAAACGAAGGGAAGAAGAGGCAAACGAGTGGCAGGCGACACTTTGCGCGCAAAAGAAGAATCACAGGTGATTTGAATAAAAAGTAGATTACGTTTACGTTAATGACGAGATTTTCCTGTTTTACGATTTTATTATGCCACCTACACTTTGCGCTAAGTCGTTTCATGATATTCATATTTGTGTAATATCATATTTATGTCATAGTCAATAGATTCTGAATGTAACATATATACACAAACGCACACAGGGATTTCAAGATTGACTACATTCGCGCGGTACCGTATTTATGCAATATTTTCGCAACCGCGCATGCAGAAACCGCTACCATTGTGCGGACGTTACTTTTTAAAGCGGAAGCGCGATTAAAATGGCATACCCGGCGGTTGGTAATTTTCAAATATCGGAAAAATCTAAATCACCTGTGATTTATTTCCGCGGATATCTATATATACCGCGAGTAAAAAATTTTGTCGTTAATAACTGCACGCGTGATGGACGTTATGACATATATTTGTTACGCACGTTCAGTGAGAAATATATACATTCATCGAGAACGTTTATTTGAATTCTGAAATTACCTCTCTGATTGTGAGTACCTTTCCTCCCGAGACCTTCGTCATATTAAATTAAGGCGTTAGAACAATCTTCGACTAACCTTCAACATAATAGTTTCGGCTTAACTTTGTACTATTTACGTATTCGCCGCTGTGTAATGTGTCTTCTAACATATTTACTTGTTCGCAGACAGATGGAACCTGACCTTCGAGAGAGACGCACGCTATCGCTTGATCAAACGGTCGCGGTGATCGTGGCTTTATCAAAATAATTTGCGACTTGTCGACATTCAGACATCGAGATAACAAAAACCACCGTGCAAAAAAGCTCGTGCAAGCTTTAATCAGTTCCAGGATGCAGCGATCGCATTGAATTCGCGTAAGTATAATTTAAACAAATTATAGCTGGACAGTTCAAAAATTGTTTCTTAATTGAAAAAATATCTCCGCGTAAACGAGGAGCGGGTGTTGAAAGAAAAAAATTGACTGAGGCAATTGTTGCTCTTTGAGCCAGCTCTGTACTTATCCTTGCTACTTGATCGCGTGTCGAAGTCAGCTTTACCTCGCTATTATTACAGCCACGATCGCTTGTTATGAAATTGTTATTATACGGCATGCTCGAATAGGCGCGTGCTAACATATTTATGCTAATAACATCTAGTTTTCCTGAAACCGAATAAAACCAGAGAATCACATTGCAGTAAGATTTTAAAAAAAAAAAACGTTCGTCATTGCAAAACCGCCTATGTAAAAAAATTTAGGTGTTTGTGTAAAAAATGAGGTTTACTTCTTATATGCAGATACTTAATCTATCTTCTCGTTAGCACTCGTAAATAACGGGTTATTCGGAAGCGATTTAATATTTCTTAAAAAGAAAAATCGAAATCGGAGGACAACATGGTCGAAGTGTATCACAAAGCAATAAAACGTAGCGATCATAACAACGGGAAAGTCTCGCGTGCTGTACTCGAACTAGGCAAAACGCGAAAGAAATGATGACGCGATGGAAAAAGATATACGTACAAACACACGTTTGGACGTCGTTTCACCCGTTGCCCGAAACCCGGAAAGCGACCTGAAATTATTATCCAACTTTGTGCGAGCAACAAGTGTCGTTAAATCAACTCCATGTCGTCCATCTCGTATATCGTATGCGGTTGTATATCGCCGCGCGGTACGCACGCACGGGATATTTAAAGAAACGTTATCTAAAGTTGTTGAGCGGAGCATTGTTGTTCGCGGCTTCGCGCAACGTTTGCCCGGTTGAAATAAGCCATAGCGTCTTCCCAGTTGAGCTCGTAGTGTACGAACAGATGCAAATTGCGCGCAAGGTAGCAGCCTTATATATTCTAGAGTCTAGACAATCAATGTCACGTCATATAATCGTGCGAGAGGAAAACAATTTTCCGTCTCATCGCTCGTCATCAACGCGACCACTCGCGAGTTAAATGTCGCAGAAGGTTGCGGATCGGGAGAAGGAGGTGAAAAAAAAAAAACGAAGAAAGCTGATGAAGCAATAGGCATTAAATAATGGCGAGCTCTCGCACTTCGCGTCACGTATGTCAGCACGCCGCGCCGCACCGCCGCACCGCCGCCCGCCGCCGCCGCCGACACGCAGCATGCGTGTCCTCGTGGGGCGTGAAACACTTGAAAATCCCGGTTATGTAAAACATAGGAAAACGGCCCTCCGCATGCAGGACCGCCGCGTCGCGTCGCACCGCTTCGGGAACGTTAGGTGGAACGCGTAATTGAAAGCACTTTAGAGACCCTAGCGGCACGCACAACGAGCTACTCGCATTTGCATTCAGTAGCGGAGGGAATGCCTTTTAACCGAAATGACTGCGTGTGTATGACAAACGCCGGGGTTTATGTGCCGGAACGATGAGAATATTTATTGGCGCGAATTAATGTCTCCACTCGGCCATGTACCGCGTTCGGCGCGCACGTTTATGCGTATATATGCTATATATTATATACATATTTATCGGAACGATTTCGCGAATGCAGCGCTATGACACGCCGTCGGGAGAATAAAAAGCCCATTAGCGGCAAAAAATCATTTGCACGGGTCATAGGGCGTGTCTGTTCACGTGGATTCATCGCGCTGTTGATACGTGATTTGACATTGACTCCATTATAAGCAAGATGATTCGTTTCGCGTTTGAGTAATTAAAGATTTGACGCAAAAATAGTTGCACCGCATTTCCAAAAAATTATCACGAATGCTTACGACTAATAGAACATTAAAATTTCGACGATTATTTTACAAATACACACATGTAAGACGGTAAAACGTCAGAAAAAAAAAGTATAGTTCGATAGAGTTCGCGACTTTTATTCTTCGTTCCAATTAATCTTTGTACCGACGTAACATTCATGAATGAACGGAATTATTCTCTCGCTATTCACTATCAGTGCATCGAATTGTTTTTAACAAGTTTCGTTTTATCATTAATTTTTATATGAACATAAACGTAATATTGCAATGAAGATATAGTGTGTTGAGGTAGGATGACGGATACAAAAGATGATATACAGGACGGTCAAATTGAAAACACGTGTTTGAGTTGCTGATGTTCAATATATATCTATATATATATATATCAATGTATCTATAATATTATATTCTAACATATCGCAACATATGTACATTACAGAGTTCACGATAATCTGCGTTAAATCATTATCGATCGTGTATATGTACAGAGTCTGTACACTCGAGATGTTCACTTTACGGAGTACGCCTTGATGTGAAAAGTGAGTAAGAGATACGAGATGATGATTCTTGAAATTATGTTTGCGGTTATTTATCTCTTACTAATTACAGACTTGTAATGTATGCATAATTGCTTGCTAAAACAGGATGTTTTTGTGAAAAGTTCCAGATTGTACGAGTACGCTGCTCCATGCCATGAAGCGTCCCCGAATATAAAGCTTCAAATGTAAGGAGAAGTCTTTGAATCTGTCACCAAGTTACAATGAGTATAATTACCGAAGATAATTCTTATCTGCATAGTTTCTACCGTGTAATAGTCCATTTAGATTAATTTTGATGCTTCTTGAAATCGAAAGCGGCGATCGTGAATATTTGACGTTTCTAGAATTTGTATGGTATAATATATGTAAGAAAAGAAATGAAACAATCAAATATAAAAAATTATAGACATTACATATTTCAAATATAGAATATTACACTGAATAATATATATGTTATAATATATATATTATGAAACACATATATTATCAAATACATATTATTATTAAAAATATATGAAATATATTGTATAAACATTTTATATATATTTTTACACATTATAAATACGTAAACGTATACATAAAAATACATTTTTACATATTTGACAAAAGAAAGAAAATGTTAAGAATGAGTAAACCGTGTTTCTCGAAGAAGTGCATTTTTACAGGATGTAAGGAGAAAGTGGAAGCAATTTTGTTATCAATTTGTCGTTTTGTATTTGCTGTTAGACTTTATTATTGGTATTATTATAAAATATAAAAGCAATAATTATAAGAGCGCAATATTTAACATAGAGCATCACATACTCATGTACAAACCTCGTATACAAATGTGATACTTCTTAATGTTTCTTATCACAGATCGAATCGCAACAGCAAGCATCGATTCAGATTGTTGGGGTTAAGGAGATTTTGGGCGAGCAAAATCCCTCTGACATCAGAAACATAGACACTTTTGATATTACAACACTCCCGTTTCAAGCTGGAAATTAATAACGGGACTCGATGATGATTTATGCGCATGTGCGTTGATTGCCCGTTGGGAAACTAATAGAAAATTAAGAACCCTTAAGCACTAGTGCCGAAAGTCATTTCCGTTTTGAGAGCCAGTCCTTTTTTTTAAGAGTAAACCGAGATTTAGAATTTAACAATAAAAGATTTTACGAGCAGCTAGCCTCTTCGTTCGTTTCTATAAAAATTGTCAAAATAAAAATAATCTGCTTAAACTTAATCGAGTACTTAAGGATTGAATTTTGAGTCGCTCATCGTTCCGAGGTGTCGCAGTAGAACGATGAAGGCGTCATGCGATAAGGATTACGAAATTATCATCGGTACTTACCATCGATGCCTCGCTACCACCGTCATCATCATCGAATACGCTATTGTAATCCTTGTTATATGATTCGTTATACGTATATCGTATATAAATGTAAAATAGATATGTACATATGTGAAACATACATGGCGTCCAAAGAAAGTACGTGCATTTTCGTGATACATAATTATCTAATTCGTCACAAAAAGAATTGCATTAAATGAACCACATACTTTCTTTTCACTTTATGTGTATGTAAATATGAACATTATAGAGATGAATAAAGGAGACTAGCTGCTCGCAAAATCTGCTATTGTTAAATTCTAAAGTCTTCTTAGGTTTTCCTAAAAGACTTATTTGAGAAAAAAATATTACATATGTACATATCTATCACTTTTATTTAGAAATAAATCGCGAAGATGTCGGTGATATTATTTTAGTTAGAAGAATTACTTACAATTGTAATAATGACAATCGATGATAACGTAGGCGAGGATGATAGGAGTAACTAAAAAAATCGCATTTCTTTTATAACTAATAATAATAACTAATGTTATAATAACGGGCACATAATATGATAATCATAATAATACGATAAAAATTAATATTTAGACGTTACAATGGCGAAAATCATAAACTGTTGCTGTTTTAAGCGCTCGGAAAACGGATTATATAAAAAAAAAAATATTGTTCAGTTGTATTGAAAATGAAGCTGATTCCGATAAGTTCTTCTGCGCTGTTAAACAAACCATATTTCATGACACTAATAACTTATTAGCACTTGTTATAGAAAAGCTTATCGGACTGAACTTTTATTTCAAAAATTAAAGAATGACAAAATGTATCTTTTTTTACGCATAGATACCTTCACTGGTTTTACATTATGTATGTCTTTATGATTCCCAGCGTAAACACGTCTTCGTCAAGAAAAAATCGTTTCATCCCCGACAACTTCAATTTTATTTACAGTCTCTCGGTAATGACGAATACGATTACGTATCACGAAAATGCACATAACTCTCTTTGGATTCTATGTGTATTTCGTATATGTACATATCTATTTACAGATATATACAGTTGCACTCATCCTAGTTTTTATACGTTTTAAACATATAATACACGAATATTAGATGTCTACGCAGAATGCACGTTTAATGAAGAATACTTGAATCAAGATAAGTTGGGTGACACATAAATACCTTGAATAATTCAAATAATGGCATAGTTTTCGTCAGAAATGTACTCTTTACAATAATTAATTGTAAATATAGTACGATGACATCATTCTCACTATACCGTCCGATTCTTCAGTTGTTAAGCTGTTTTAAATATTTTTTATACACTGTGCATTTTCGCTGCTCACGAATAGACATCTAATAAAATAAGAAATATTTAATAATACGATATTTCGACGATGATATTTACATGACGTCTAAGAAACTGACCGTTTTCAATTTATATTTTTATATTGCAATATATATATGTACATATACCTTGCAACAATTTTTTTAATCAATTTTTTTATAAATTATTTAGACAGTTAAATAGCGGTGTATGTCAAAAAAATAACAATGTATGCAAAAAAACACTTTTTAATGTAACATTCTTTTCCAGAATTTATCTTTCGTCAATATAAAATACAATTGAACCTCGCTAACTCGAACTTCGTTAACTAGAAAATCTTTATAATTCGAATTTTTTTTTATTCCCTTGAAAAAACCTCTATAAGTCGAAAAGAACTTATGTAACTCGAAGAAAACCTCTGTAAGTTGAAGGAAAAGAGGAGATTAACTCGAAGTATTTTTCCAGCGTACCAATTACCTTAGTTTACCTCTATAACTCGAATCGTTTCGAGATATAGAGGTTAGTATTATAAATTAACCTCTGTATCCCGAATTTCGATCAATAAAACCTGTATAACTCAAAGTAAAAAGATTTTGCATTAGCTTCTTTCTCTTTCTTTCTTCTTGACTATATTTTATTACTTTCTAACTTATTATTTTATATTGTTTTCATATTTATTGTTATTTTAGATTTATAAGTAAATATGAATTTACTTCTTTAAGAGTTATTAAAGTTATTAAAATCTTTTTGTTACCCTGTTGTTTTTTACGGTAACTTTGAGTTATTTATGTATATTTCAAAACCTCTATAAGTCGAATTTTTTTCACACATCTATAACTTGAAATCTTGATAACTCGAAATACTCGATAACTCGAATTATTTTCTGTTCCCTTGAAGTTCGAGTTAACGAGGTTCGACTGTATATTTAATAGACAAAAAGTTTAACTTATCGTATACCCATACGTTCCATAACATACTTTTAGCGCGAAAGTCGAGTTGGCTTTTTTCAAAGTGAATATGTAATTAATATTTCCATAGTACCAGTACGGAAAAACGCAGAAATAATGGAGATACATGAGGTTGCGATAGAAATTGAGAGTCGCGTCTCGCGATCTGGACCAATAATACCTATTACCCTTAATACATATAAAATACATAAACTATAGCTGAGGAAAAGTTAATCGAGAAACTGCTAACGGTATTTAAATGGAATTGATATGGATATACAGCGTCCGTATAGAATTCCTCTTTGGTAGTGTCAATTTTGCGAGAGCGTACTTGCAAATAACATATTATATTGACGTCTTCTATAGGTCGAATGTCTTCGTGGATACCCCTATCGACGCCGAATAGGGACGGCACGGTCGATGATAATGCGCAGCATGAACGATGATGATGGAGAGAATCTTTCGTGAGATGTGAATGCGAACGAAGGTCTTTCGAGTACCGAGCGCGAGAGCGAGAAAGAAAAAAGAAAAAAGACAAGCCTTGTCTCTCTCGTAGCTCCGTGAAAATTGTCCTGAATGTTTTGTCTTTTTTCTCCCTCCTCCCCCCCCCCCCCACCTCCTCCCTCGCCCCCTCTCACGCTCGCTCTCGCTCTCGTTATGCATTTCTCTTTATTTCGCATTCCACCTCTGGCCTTTTCTTTTTTCCTTCTCTCTCACTTTTTCCGTTACTCTCTCTGTATAGGACTTCCATTTGCACAGGCGTCCGTCCAAGCTTGCCTCTCTTTAAGCTACGAGATTCCTACGATGTCATGTTTTGCGTTAGATTGCGGCATAGATGTGAGAAAACGTTTGTTAAATTTCTAAGCTCTAGCTCTCCGTTCATCGACGAAGAGATAGGATGAGTCAGACGAAAACCTTCGTGATTATTCGGCGATCGTGATAAAGTGATGAAATGCTATCCAAGTGTGAATTGGCGTAGGATTGTCGCGAGATTACTTGAAATGTAAGACTCAACGTAAAAAAGGCCGTGAGTGCCAAAAATAAAACTCTCCGAAAAAAACTTTTTCTGAATAATAATTTCGACGGTTTCTTGACTCAACCTATATCGAAACTCCAATTAAACTCAATAATTATTCTCACAATTTAAAATACAATTATTTATAAGGATTATTTATAACAGAGACAAAAATGAAAAGAAACAACAAAGAAAAGAAATAAATTCACAAAGAAAAGTAAATTTGAGCCTCAAACTAAACATGTGGTATCGTGAACTCTGCTTCATTCTGGACCCTATGTTAAAAACAATTCGATATTTAAGTTTTAAAATCATGTTTCTAAATACATAATAACGCACTTAGATTTAGAAATAGCAATTAATAATAAACAACGGAATCAACGGAAAGAAATAAGATGGATGAAAATGATGTAAAATAGTTATAAAACTGGAAATCACCTGATTCATAAATAACTATTTAGACGTTTTTACGAAAAATCGCGCAATCTTCGTGCTCTGTGTATAGTCTGTATTTTGTATCTAATAAATAAGATTAAAATTTAATAAAATAATATATAATTCATGTTTAAGAAAGAGTTATAAGTGTTAGTGAAACTGATTTGGGACAGTGTGTGATGGGTAAATGTGGTGAGTAAATTAAGACAAACGAAGAATGTTAAATCTGTTTAATAAATTTAATTTATTTAAACTTTCGATTAAATGCAAATATAACACTGAATAAATCCTCTGTATTATAAATCCACTATAAACCTCTTCTACTTCAAACGCTTGCGCTTGAAGTAGAAGACATACTCTTTTTAATCAATTTTATCATATTATAATTATCTGTCAATTTTATTATAATTCGTAGTCAGAAGATTTTTTTTAAATATGGAAGCAAACCTCACCTAAGAAGCGAGGATATCTTAGAAGTTCATATAATACACGAATATTAGATGTCTACGCAGAATGCACGTTTAATGAAGAATACTTGAATCAAGATAAGGGTGGTGACACATCAATACCTTGAATAATTAAAATAATTGCATAGGTTTCGTCAGAAAGGTACTCTTTACAATAATTAATTGTAAATATAGTACGATCACATCATTCTCACTATACCGTCCGATTCTTCAGTTGTTAACCTGTTTATAAGAATATAAAAACCAATATAAAAGCTAATATAAAAACAATATAAGTAAATATGAATCGTGAATTTCGATGACTATTTTCCAATTTAAAAAATTCGATGTAGTGTATATGAGATTTTATATATATGCTTGCATAAATCCAACTTTATTCGTCTTAGCGGCGATAATTACTCAAATGTCTAACTATTTCAGTAAAATTCACAACGTATTTCATCAATCGTGCTAGATTTTTGTATCTTGGTATGAGGTAAATCGACGTTCATACTTTCTTACCCGCTGCTGACTCGACACGCCGGTCTATAATTTTCTAGCGTAATGATATCTTGCAAGTTCCCCACCTTATTAACTCTTGAAATGATGATAATCGTGTGCGAATAAGCGACTGGTTTCACTGGTCGCAAGTTTCAGATATAAAAACAAGCGAATCGTAGATTATCGTTTCTGTAATTAATTGAGATGTGTTGATAGAGGGTCCAGAAGCTTTGTCACGATAGCAATGCATAATCATTTGCTCTAGCAACAGAAAAATGTGAGTGTTCGTGTCATGAAATATATAAATATGAGAATATATCCTATTGGAAAAAGAGAGATAGATAATATTCTATATAGCACGCTCGTTTGATGAGGAAGAAATAATTTTTAAGCAGAGCACTCATAACACGACACTCACAAATTACTGCATGTACGGAATACAGGAATACGGAATACATCAGGAGATCCTTGTTATAATTCGGCTCAAAGCCAAGTAATAAAAGAATTTATTTTAAGGAAATAAACTTTTGTAAAATTTACAGTAACCATAAAACAGCAAGTCCGACAAATTTTAGTGTAAAATCGAAAACTTCTAATAATATATGGAATAAGTTATAGAAAATTAAATTTAGATTAAATAGAAAAATAAAACATCTTTTATATGTATACATACATATAGACATATAAGATACGAATTATAATACGGATCTCCTGTGAACTTCGACAACGCTCGAGTGACGAACTTCACGAAGATCGAATCTTCGAATGACATTTGCGAAGATCACCGATGATTCGCGTTATTTATAATCTCAGGCAGATTATCTCGATGTACCTGCCACAGGAAGTCGAGCAGGGAGTTGTGCAACACGGTGGCAGCGATAACTCAAGCGAACAGTGCATTCATCGTCGAATTGGGATAAACCACGTTACATTTGTCGTATTCGGCATCGATATTAAAAGATAATTGTAAATCATTCATATGTTTTGATTCGAACTGTCTTTCGGGAACGTTACATCTCGCTGTTTACAATAACTCGAAACATTTCTTTTCGTTTGAACGTAAATATTATGCTCAGTTTGTAGTAAGAATATATTTTGATAAAGTCTATCCTTAATATATAATATTGTAATAGACATTTAATATTGATAAGCTCCATATTAAGATTTTGAGAAAAGTGCAGATAATTATAGCAACGAGAAAAACAAAAATATTAATTAAAACATGGAAAATACACAAATAAATATGTTAATTCCTTTAAATTTTCTTATTCTTCTATCATATAAATAAGGTATTTCAGAAGAACTGTAGATCAATTTATTCTATATTTTAATCGATTGCAAAGTGTCGAGATACGACTATAGAATATCAAGCGTCGCGATTTATCCCGCTTCCACGATTCTAAAAAGCTATTCACAAGCAAACGTAGGCGAGGAAAAGGTGTGCTGGCGTGTGAGTAGTTGTGAAAGAAGCCTCTGTTTCTACTTTTTTTTGTGATAGCTTACATGTGTGCAATCGGCTGCATCGGGTGGTGCTGCGTCAAAGAGTCAGGCGACGGGCCCGGTGAGTAGATGTTGCTACCGTGTTGCAACTGTTGCACGACTCCCTGCTCGACTCCACCTGGCAGGTACATCGAGATCATCTGCTTGAGATCGCCCGTCTG
This sequence comes from Leptothorax acervorum, assembly GCA_035220615.1. Taxonomy (NCBI): domain Eukaryota; kingdom Metazoa; phylum Arthropoda; class Insecta; order Hymenoptera; family Formicidae; genus Leptothorax; species Leptothorax acervorum. The sequence goes on along the minus strand of JASTWQ010001258.1, from coordinate 1,899,625 downwards.
TTGATTCGTCTGTGGCTGACCCATGTATTCCCGCATTTCCCGCATTTCACGCATTTCTCGCATTTCCCGCTTAACGACCTGGCCAGCGGGGCCAGCCGCATTCGTCGTCGCCGGGCCGCCCGTCGGCGTCGGCGTGTGAATACCACCGCCGCTCGCCGGGCTCGTCGGTTCGGACTTTATGCTGCTGCCACTAGGGCTATGACTCGACATCTGCGAACCTGGTTGAGCCTGGTGATAAGGTGACGGCGAGCCGCCGGGCACGGTACCGCCGTATCCTCCGCCGTAACCGTTCATGTAGCTGTTGATTGGACTGGGACTGCCGCCGCTCATGTGATGGCCCATGGAATCGTACCTCGGGTAAGCCACGGCCGAGGCGGCGGCCGCTGCGGCACCACCCATGTGACTACCGTACGCGACGTGTTGCTGATACGCGGTCGTTGGATCGTGCATCATGTAACCGTTGGGCATGTAGCCGTTAGGCATCTGATATACATCGCGCGGTAATTGCGGTTGCTGCGCTCCGCCGCTGGTGCCCACTTGCCGCTGATCGACGCCGAGCATACCTCCGACGCCGGCAACACCTCCGCCAAGCTGAAACTTGTCTTTCTTTATCAGGGTCTTTGTCTTGCGACGGGGCCGATACTTGTAATCCGGGTGTTCTTTCATATGTACGGCGCGCAGCCGCTTCGCCTCGTCGATGAACGGACGCTTCTCCGCCTCGCTGAGAAGCTTCCATTCGGCACCAAGGCGCTTCGATATCTCGGAATTATGCATTTTCGGATTCTCCTGGGCCATCTTGCGCCGTTGTCCACGCGACCATACCATGAAGGCATTCATCGGCCTCTTAACACGGTCCATGTTGTTATTCTTCGCGTTGGCGGCGCTGCTAGGATTGTTGGGATTATTCGGATTGCTATGATTATTGGCCTGGTGGTGCTGCGTTTGCGACTGTTGTTGCTGCTGCTGCTGATGAGGATGATGCTGTTGTTGCTGAGCGCTCTGCTGGGCCGCCATTGCGTGCATGCTCTGTTGCTGTTGTTGCTGCTGCTGCTGCTGCTGGGCGACCGCGGCGGCGGCCGCCTGCATGGTTGCGTAGTGATGCTGAGATTGTTGATGATGATGCTGAAGACCAACAAGGCCTAAACTACCCGCGCTGGGCGGGCTTCCCGACAGCGTGGAGCTACGAACTATCGATCCCAGAGATCCGTAAGGGGACATCCCCGTGTGATGACCCATAGGCGATACACCCTGGTGCGGATGCGGTGGCATCTGGGCATGCAGGCTGCCGCCCTCCGTCTCCATCGTGTGCATCTCTTCCTGCCTGTGCCCGTACAGTTTGCTGCCCTTTTCTAGTACTGTTCGACGTCAAGAAAAGCCAACGGAGCACGCCGAGAATGTCAATCGGTCAAAACCGATGGATAAATCCGTCGTCCGTACCACGATCACTACCGTTCTCACTTCCTCAACGCGTCTCACCTCTGCGCGCGAAGCGACGACATGAAAATCGATCGCGAATTCCTCAAGTCACCGATAATAATCACTGAGAGACACTCCAAGGATCGCTAAGCGCGCGCGAGCGCACGTTTCTTGGTCACCGGCGTGCGATCAATCCATCACAGAATCGCGTGAGCGTATCGGTCGGACGATGTGGCAGTCACGAACGTCCATTCCGCGTTGCGACGATCCCTCGTATCACCGGTTTCGAAATCTGCGTTTTGCGCAGCGCCAGTCGCGAGTGTTGGTTCACAAGGCAACCAGCCCCATGTGGATACGTGGGACACCATTCGCGATCATTATAACTATCGGTACAGTCTGCCGCACGTCGTTTTCACAGATGCGTGCGTTCATACGTCTTTATCGTCTTCTACCTTTGAAAATCACCAGAGAGACTCTCAAACGATCCGTGAGTTACGGAGTCCGTGCGAGAACTGAACTGACTGCCACTTTCTTCCCCTCACCGCTAGTCTCTCTCGCCACTCCGTTCACCATTCGCCAGCCACTCTGACTGGCTACGGACCACTGTACGCTCGACGAATCGCGTCACGACAATGCGGCAACGACGCGCGCCAACTAAACGTGAGTGCTCTGGAGCGGCGGTCTCCTTTGAAACGAGACGAGACACGGCACCCCCTAAACGGCGCGTGTGGCACGCAAGAAACGCGACCGGAAGACAGATCAACGCGAAAACCAAGCGAGCTGGCCCAAGTTCACGAACACTGTTTCCTGTCTTCAAGAATCCATTGATTTTTTTTTTTTTCACCCGCGCATATGCACTTTTCCCTCAACGATCCCGTGCGAGGGATTCAAACCGCAGCGCGTACCGATTAAAAGCGATGACGTGCTTTTATCTTGTACTGCTGCTTTCCCGCTCGTCCTGCCACCACCGTGCTGGACGACAACGATAACGAAGAATCCGATGCAGAAGATGCGAAACAACTTCTACTCTCCACGGGAGAACGAAACTCTCTGAGAGTTCTGTCGTACGCCTCGAGTTCGGAGCTCACTTCCTGCCGAAGGCGGTCAGGCTCCCTTCTTCCAACGTGAAGCGCCCCTCTACCTTGGGGTAGAGTGGGGACCCCACGTTCGCCCGACGACGTACCGCGCTCGGAGCACGCACCACAGGCAATCGATTGGCAAGCGAGCCTGCCATGATTTCCGTCGACCAATCGGCCGGCTCGCTCGCCGCACGGAGGCGGCGCCGTTACTCGGTGACGTCACTCGGTGAACATGACCGACCTCTCGCGGCGATGCTTCGGCTGCCTTCCCTCACCTTCTCGCCCCTACCCCACGCCAGCGTCGTCCTCTCCTCTCATCTCATCTGGTTCCTCTCGCGCTCCGGTTTGTGCACAAGCAACGTTTCTACCTGCTTTTTCGCGCCGCGAAATCGGCTGCCCGTCGGACGCATGTACCGCTACGCGGCCGGCGTAAAATCCGCAGCGTTGAGCAGCGCCGGTGCATATATACGTACGTCCGCGAGCCTTAATATGTTCCTTTGGACACGAGCTGGAGTTGGGTGATACATTACATATATCATCGACACTAATGCACGAATAAGTCAAACACGTGGGTATGTGCAGCTCGCGATAAGAAAACTTAAGAACCTGATGGAAATAGAGAGATAAGACGCGGAATCTTGTAGTATCTGGGACCCTGTTCTTGAAACGAGGACCCTAGATATCGCATACGATAAAAATGGTATTCTTGAATGAGTTCATTCAAAAATGCCATAATATCGCATACGATACGATATCGTATGCGATATTTTTCAAAAATAGAGATCCTGTTACCAAAATAAAGTGGACCAGGTATAGTGTGGAACCTTTCACGATATGCTTAAGCTTAGAATAAACTAAAATAAAAAATGTATTTTCTGAGGCGGTGCACATGTGATTTGCGAGTTTACATCTGCAAATCACATGTGCACCGCCTCACCTATTGTATATCTTATCAGCAAGATATTCTTTTTTCTTGTTGAAAGTTTCGAGAATTCGCTTTTTCTCTCGCGCGACTTTTCTTACTGTTACCGTAATATAATAATTCCTCCTTCGAATTCAACGACAATTCCGCGAATTTTACTTCATTGCGCTTTATTACTTCTCGATATATTCATGAAGATTTGGAGTTCGTAATAAGGATCTCGCTTCTTCCTCCTTCCCGTTATTCTTATCCGTCGGACGGTAGAATCTACGTGGCTGACTGAAATCGTTACCGTCGAGCTTTCATTGGACGTCGCGTCTTCATTTCAGCGTGTTGTGGGACCTGTTGCCGCGAGACGCGGCGAAAAGGAGAAGAGATGCGAGACGAGTTGGCGGAAGTATGCGTGGTAGATAAACGCATAGAACTATATTTATGTCTTATCGCATCTCAGTAAAAAGAGGCATCGTGAAAATCAATGCTGCGCGCGTAAAAACGTGTTCAAAATCATGTTCTCTTTCAAGTGTAACGTACTTTTCCTCATTTCAAAACATGATTATCGTAATTGCATTCTTATCGAATGATTGTTTATCTGCGTTCTGATTACTGCAATTACGTTAATTTTCCAAGTAATCTGGAGTACTCTTGATCCTGATGTGCGATCATCGTGATTGCGACATTATTATTTCGCAATTCGTCCTTGGGAACGACGGTATTCAGTGCAATTGCAACTTGCATTGATCGCGATTATAAGTCACTCATATCCGCGATATCTCGATAAGCTTTTATCACAATGATATCCGATCAAAACAATAACAGGAATAAACGTTTTTTGCAAACACAAATTGTATCTAAATAATTGCGTAGCACCTCTAAAAATTTGATTATTTTAGCCCAAATGACTTATATTATATCTATCACATAATCGTGGTCAAAAGCAATTAATAATGAATTGATGCACAAACAACATTAATTATAAGCAAATCAGCGTCATCGTCACCATAAATATTTCAGGGAAATTTCATTTTAATTGGATCTCGATACAAAAAAGTGCTAATTTAATTAAGGCTAACATTTTTTTTACTATATATTTGGAAATTTTTGTATTTACCAAAATGATTGATCGAAGTTTTTTGTTTGCAAGCAAAACAGAACTTCTTTTTTATAATTTATGACTTTATTTTACGATTTATGGCTCCGGCATTAGGCAGCAGGTAGCTGCCTCAGAGAGATATACCTACCTGCTTTCAAAAACGAGGAATTAGGTTTTAAAGGAAAAACAACATTACTTCCGTTCGATGTTACCCTGTGTCCTTTGCGGAAGTAAAAAAATTTATTTTTATAACAGCAGATATAAGTCATAAAAAATCGATCTTATTGTTTTTCCATACCCTTTATTACACTATTTTTGTACTTTGTAAATGCATTAAATCATCACTTTAATTTCACGTACTCAGTTTTCAGAGATTTTATTTTTTAATAAATTATAATACTTTATTCCCTTATTCATAAGATAAAATGAGATTGGCTTACATCAATGTCATTCTAAACGGCTCGTATACAAACTTCGTCATATATTTTGACAACGTAATACCTAAGCTAACAAATTAGAGCGGTATTTGATCACAAATGGTGTGCATTCATAAAAATCGGCGAGAACGCCTCTCGCGCGTATAATTTGCCCGTGCAACAGCGGCATTAGGCCGAAATGCCACAAGTGGCACATAAACCGTGCGGAATAAGTGGATTGATAGGTCGTTACCATTGAAAGAAGATAGAGCGGATCGCGCGATACACGTAGAAAGTTGGAGGTAAAGGAGAAATAGAGAAAGAGAGAGAGAGAGAGAGAGGACATACAATAAGTCGGAGTCCGACAATGGGATACCGCGGGCGGTCTTTGTGATTCAAATCAATGTTTGCGATACTCGATGGCGCACTGCCTTTGTAGCACCGGGCTTTCCTAGGCTTCCCGCGTATACGTATACGTTCCGCGCACAGCGTGTGCCCCGCACGCACACAAACACAGAGCTATCTGTCCCTATCGAGCGCACGCGCGCGCGCGCGTGTATATCGAGGTCGCGTATATGTGCGCGAATGTGTGCATCGGCGATGCGGCGCATCCACCGTGCGACATGAGAAAGCTCATTGTACATCCCGGCATAGACGCACTCGAAAACCAGAATCCTGAACGGCCCTCCCGATCGATCTCCTTCTACCCGCACGAACGGGCCGGCCGTCTGGTGCCGCGCTCGCGCTCATTCATATCCCACCGACCGACGTTCGGAAAGTGGAAACCGAGACCTTTGGTTTTGCCACTACGTCCTTTCGCTACGCACATCAATTTTTGCGACGCATGAAGCGCGCGTCCCTTCGCAGCAGCACGAAAGCGAAATCCTTTCTCGTTACCCATTAAGCGAGACGACCTTCCTAAAGCCTAAGGTCTTCCTAAATCTGATGCACGAGAAGTAAATTACTTGCACACAATTTCACTAGAAATATTTTCTTTTAGCTATAGATATTTTTAAATAACTCGTCAAAATTCGTTCCGCTGACACAATTGATTTTATCGATTTATCGATATTGACGATAATTCTCCTGGCATATTCACATAATTATGATGATAAATAGCGAGCAAAAGTGCTAATGATAAATTTCTTTGTTGCAGATAATTGATTCTTTGTCGTTAAAAAAAAAAGTTAACTCTTTAGTTTAATCATTAATGTCAACCTAATGTCAAACGTGATGACCGTAAAACAGAGACATATTGTGTCTAATGGTTTAAATTTATGGAGGAAAAATGTTTTGATAGCCATTGTAAAAGCCACTTACAATTTCTTTTACCTGAACCTTTTTACGTTTTTGCCTTCGTCCAAAGCTGAAGGTCAAAAGACGGCTTTCTCTTTACTCTCTCTCTCTCTTTTTTAGGACTCTACATTTACTCATATCGCAAGAATGTAAAACGAAGTCAATTCCCATTTCAAATAATCCATTTAAACACTGTGTAGATTAGCTGTATTATAGATGTGTTTATGTCAATTATTTCTAGAAAATTATTGCTTATTAAATATTGCTCATTTCAACGTATCGCTGGCTGCTTTTGCAACAAAATAAACTTCTTCTCAATTCATCGAACTTGGAACGCCGTCAAACTCCGTGTCAAAATGAAGAAAGAAGAGGATACTGAGGGGGAGAACACGATCGCGCGATACGCGGGCGAATTCGTAGGCGTCCGATTGTCAACAGGTGATAGCATTGGGCCAGCTCTTAGAGCTCGAGTAACGAGAGAAAGGGAGATTTTGTATGTGTGTGTGTGTGTGCGCGCGCGACGAAGAGAAAGGAGGAAGGTTGGAGGGGAGGGAAGGGGGGCGAGATCGAGCGAAAATCAGGGGGTGGTGGCGACGGGGAGAAAACGGTGGTAGCGCCGGAAGGGTAGCCAACAAAGTCTTTATCGTTTCGAGGACCGATTACAAAGCTCGATTGTTGCCATTCTTCGGAATCCAAATAATCTCTCGCTTGTCCGAGCCGCAGACGAGCAACCAACCACTGGAATAGAAATTTACAGCCGTTGGTTTTACCAAGTGGCCATATTATAGGTCCCTTTCTTGTCACAAGAAACCATTAACGTATCTTTTTTTAAACAACAAAGAGTCTGGAATAAAGAAATTTATCACTATCACTTACACTTGCTAGTTATCATCACAATTATGTAACTATGCCATAAAGAGAGTTAGATCGTTAACATCGATAAAATCAATTACGTCAGCAGAGCAATTTTTGCGAAAATCGCTTATTAATTTTAAAAATATTTAACAGTTTTCAGTAAAATTGTGTATAAATAATTTGGTAAATTCAGTAAGTAGATACTTTGAAGGTATTTTGATCAGTGTGGTACGATAATCATGCTAGTCAAACAGTTGCTTTGCATACATATATGGTCACACAGATTCATCTCTTATATTTATTTAACGTTAAAACATAACATGTGAAAAGTTCTTGTGAACCGTAACCAACACGTAAAAAGTTATAAATATGGCATGTTGTAAAATTTATTATATTTACAGTTATAGGTATAAGTACTTTCGTAAATTGTACATGTTACGCGTGAGCTAGGAAGAGGGTAATAACGGTACTGGCCATATTTTACGAGAAGGACAAAGGATAATTGATTTTATTGCCCTGTGTAAAAAGGAAATACAGTAATTCTGGCCCCCTGCCATAAAAAAGAAAGTAAAAGAAAGGTTACGTAAAAGTGAAAAGTTTTTTTAGCTAAAAGGCCAATAAATTTAGAACGGAAAAAAACTCGAATGCGGAGGAAACAAATTGCCATAAATTTGAGTAAAATACAGCCAAGATAAGATGCGAAGTAACCAAATTGATACAGAAATAGTTCTTATGCCTGTTTCTACTATATCTCCGCCTTAATATCTGTGGTGTAGCGAAACTTGTAAACATTTAAACTTGTGTGTCACAAGTCAAAGAACTTACTAAAGACTGAAAGTTGATTGGCCCAATATTATAGCTTTAACATGTCTTGTGAGGGAAATATCGAAAAAACCGTCAAAAATTATTACGTTAAAAATGAACGTAAAAAACATAATAAACAAACAGTCACGCAAACGTGCTGTAAATTTTTTAGAAGCAGAAAAGATTATTAAATAGACTTAATATTCCGATATAAAGATATAATAGAAAATAAGAAATCTGATACGTCAACTTTCAAAGATAAAAATAAATCTTGGTAACTAATGGATTATTATAGTATATGTTATATGTTTTCAACCAAATTTTGAACTTTAGAAGTTTTGAAAAGTTGTTGAGACTATTTAAAGAAAAAGATTAAAAAGTGCTATTATATAAAAGGGTCAAATATTTTCACTTCATACTATGTAGCAGATTTGCTATCAATTTAATTTTCTGATGCCGAGTAATTATTTACGTTTCCACTTCAACATATTACATTTTTTAATTAGTACTTAGGTGATCTTGACAATTATTGTTTAGTTGCCACAAGTTATATATCAAATTTTATTTTCTAATGTTTCAATTATAAAAGCCTAAAATGTATTATTAATATTAGGTACAGGATCTTGTGAATCTATCTCAGACATAATGAGGGAATAATGGGCCAACAATACGAGCTAAATTCAAGATATTATATTAAAAATAAATTGGATAAACGGTAAATGTTTCGACTTCACTTAGCCTTCCTCAGTACTAAGTTAATAAATTAATAATTAATCATATAACGGAATTAGTGTACCATAAAGTTTTCCGCAATTGTGACGAATATAATTAGTAACATTTGTTTGGAATAAATTAAAACAAACATAATAACAATAAGATACATACACAAAACATAAGGTCACGCAATGAAATATCTAGAAAAATGTGTCACGTTAAAAGCTTGACTGAAAAAGAGAGTGTTAGGGTAGCGGTTTTTCAACAGGTCTGCAAAATTTGTCTTTTTTTCTGCTGTCTGGAAAAGAAGAGCAGTTTTCTGTAATTTTTCTTGTGCTCCAAAATCCAATCTGCAAGCCAAAATTCCCCAAAAATCACACATGTTCGTCAGGTTTACGAGAAAAATGGGGTTAAAGGTTACAAAAAACACGTTTTTAACCATCTTTGAAGATCCGTAGCTGACAAACCCGATGTGCGACAGACATTTAAAAGGGCTCAATTGCTTAAACATGCAACACATCTGTTACCCCAGCGTACACCAATCTTTAAAAACAAAGCGCGCCTGAGGTTCAACAGTACTTGCGGTAAATGAATACGGTAAACATATCTGAATTATTTCAGATACATATTTCTTTGTGCGTTGATTGAAGTTTACGTTTACGGACGGAAGTTCTTGTGCGGAGGTTCTTAGTTCACGATTAACGATATGACCACCGTAACGAAATCCCTAATGTGAATTTAGACGGTGAACGTATCTAAATTTCAGATTATTCACCGTATCTGAAAGACAGTATTGCAAAACTTTTCTTATATTAAAGTACAATGTTTAAGCTTTAATTTGAGCCGTTTTAAAAGTCTTTTGCACATCGGGAAACCTATATGTGAAGTCGAAACGTTTAGTGTTTATCCAATTTATTTATAGATAAAATTTATTTTTAATATAATATCTCTCTCTTGAATTTAGCTCGTATTTTTGGCCCATTATTCCCTCATTTGATTTACGAAAGTGAGTAATATTTCAATAAATAGCTCAGATATAATTATGGAACGTACGAAAAATTATACCTGTAGTCGATGGTCTAACAAATACTTTTGATAACGCTGCTGTAATAAGTAAAAAAATATTTAAAACACGCATTTTTTAAATTCAACGTCATCTAATTCCTCAAAATAATTAATACGTTGCTTAAATCTTCTTTTCCTTTTGTTAAAGTCTTGGATAATAACTTCCGTCATTTAGAAATGACAATATAAGATTATAACATGCAATCGCATATTAATAATGTAAGTTAAATATTCAGAAATTATAGGACATGCTAGTTATATTTCTTAACCGCAGTTCAACTACCTCTAAACGGCTAAAATTAGTCGTTCAGTTTACATACGTTTAAATGTGTGAGCAAATACTTAATAGAAATTAATATTCAGGTTAACATAAGTTAGTCGAATTTCGTTAACGCATATCTTTTTAAACTGTTGATAAAAATAAGACCCATTTCTATCAACACGGTATAAGAAGTATTATGCCCGTTTCTACCAACGTCGGTTAACTTCAACCTTAGGTTAACTCACTCTTCGTCCCTTTCTAAGGGCGACAGTTAGAAAGAGACAAAGAGTGAGTTAACCTAAGGTTAAAGTTAATCGACGTTGGTAGAAACGGGCATTAGTGACATGAATTAAACTATACAGGGTGTAACAAAAAGGTCGGGACCCTGGATTATCTCGGAAAGTTGACGTTTTAGGAAAAATGTTTTATACAAAAGTTGTAGGGTTTAAAAAGATCTATTTACTGACCTTATCAGTTTGTCCATGGGTGGCGTCTCTAAGGTTAGGTCAAGATCACCCTAAATTTTTTTAATGAAACCCCCTATTTTTATTGCATATTCTTGTAGCCCTTGTCGAGACGTTTTCAAAACCTTATAACAAAGCTCTCTTTTGTTAAGAATTTCCTGAGATATTTCAAATTTTGTCATGAGATATTTTTCATGTAAAACATGAAATATCTCGTAAAGTATTCACTTTTCGATTACTTTATCCTGATACTTTTGTACGTAGAACAATGAAAGAAATCGAATAATAATATTAATTTTTTACATTGCAATTTTGTAAAATTTCATGCATCTACAATACGCAATCAAATTTTTTAAAATAATTTCTTCTGTTTTTTTTATAACAGTCGATTCCTTTCATTATTCTACGTACAAAAGTATCAAGGTAAAATCATCGAAAAGTGAATACTTTACGAGATATTTCATGTTTTACATGAAAAATATTATGACAAAATTTGAAATATCTCAGAAAATTCTTAACAAAAAAGAGCTTTGTTACAATGTTTTAAAAACGTCTCGACAAGGGCTACAAGAATATGCGATAAAAAATAGGGGTTCCATTAAAAAAATTTAGGGTGATCTTGAGCTGACCTTAGAGACGCCACCCATGGTCAAACTGATAAGGTCAGTAAACAGATCTTTTTACACCCTACAACTTTTGTACAAAATATTTTTCCTAAAACGTCAACTTTCCGAGATAATCCAGGGTTCCGACCTTTTTGTTTTTGTAGTAAGTGAGCCCAGGTCGACTAATTTCCCGTTTGTCTTTTCTCTTACAAATGAATACCTACGAGTTTCAAAATGAGATTATGTAATCACAAACGAGCGGTCAGACGTGGCAAGCCGTTGGTAAACAGATCTTCTTACACCCTACAACTTTTGTACAAAATATTTTTCCTAAAACGTCAACTTTCCGAGATAATCCAGGGTTCCGACCTTTTTGTTTTTGTAGTAAGTGAGCCCAGGTCGACTAATTTCCCGTTTGTCTTTTCTCTTACAAATGAATACCTACGAGTTTCAAAATGAGATTATGTGATCACAAACGAGCGGTCAGACGTGGTAAGCCGTTAGGCTAGAAATATATATTATATTCAACAAAGAAGAACACATACAATATCCATCGGAAAAAACGTGTAAGCTTACTGTTGAAGTGCGAAGTAGGTATCCATCTTTTGTTGAGAATAAGGCTTGAAATCCTCTATTATTAAGCGGCAACAAGGAAAAAGTTCTAAAACCAGAAGTTAACCATGCTATTGTTGCATTAATATCCCTGTCCAATTTTTTAACAATAAACTCATATTCATGATCGTATTTTTTTCTGTTCCTTTCAAAAAACTTTTCGAGAATTTGTGTTGCTTTAAGAAAAGGTGCAAAAACCTTCAGTATCAATACCATTCAGTTATTATCTGCTATTGTAAGTATAAAATAGCAACAGTTTAGCATTAAACAAGATTATATGCTTTCCAGACAGCATCAATCCATATAACGTCCACATTCCGGACATAAAATGGACATAAATGGATATTCACAGGATATCATATGCTGCCGTCTGGGTTAGAAAAGACTCGTAAGAATAAAGGTATACATCATATATACACTTATTATTTCAACACTGTTTTTATTAACTTTTTAATCAAATCTAATTTGACTAATTTTATTAACAGAAAATATTGAATTAATTCCCATTAAAATAAGAAAAATTTTAGAAAAATGTGATCTTCTTTGAGAAAATTTGTTTAAAAGATACGATTTATGCCAGTTTCTACGCGGGCGTAACATTAAGTTCTCGTTCCTTCGTGACTGCGTAACCATGCGTGAAAGCCCGGATCCCGGATCGGTCTCTCGCGTCCCGCAGGACCGCGACGGCAGGGCACAGGTGTACAAATAAATTGCACGGGCATACTGATTGCGCGTAGCTACGGCATCTCGCTGCACCGGCCCGGTCGGCCGGCCGTTCTGGCTGCATCATTCTCCCTGATTGCTAAACGATGCGCGCAACTGCTCGCTCGCTCGCTCGTGCGAGCCCGCAACTCTCTCGCGCGCCTTCGCGTACGATTAAATACATTCGCGCAAATCAGGATCTCATTGCGCTGTCAACGGCCAATGGGCACAACCGCCGGTCTACGCCGCACGTCCGTTTTGACGACATAATCTCTCTCTTGCCGTACCCCATCTCCTTCCCCCCCCCCCCCCCTCCCGCGTCTCCCTCGTCTCTTCCGCCTCTCTTTTCTGGTTCCCGACATCGAAACGCTTTTTTCTTTCTTGCATTGCAAAATCTGCACTGCAACCGGATAGCCTTCGCAGCCGCGCGATGCAATATCCCGTCGGCCAATTTAAATGTTCGTCGAACTCCGTCTTCGAGAATGCCTGGCTATTTGACTCTTTTTCTATTAGAAACTTGTACGAATCGAATTAATTAATCGTACGTTAATTATATCAAGAAACCTAAAATTGAGGGGTTTCTTATTTTCACAATGCAAATTATGATTTTGCACCATATACAGAAATCTCATGGGAGTCATCATGGGAAAAAAATTTACACGGTTACGATTCATGTGGCTCGTGCGTTTCGCTAAAGTGACGATTCATATCGGCGAAAGTATGACGGAATTGCTTTTATGTTTGTTTTGATGCGACATTCTATTTTTACGGAGGGTCGAGGGACCACAATAGTCGGAGTCGTTTGGAAATGTCCGGTATTATTGCGACGATCGATCCATCGACACGCTTCGGAATCCACGTAGAAATTCGGTGCGCGGCGGGAAATGACAATGGGCACCCTTCGTACGCGGCCCACCATCTTACGACACTTAATTCGTGCTACGTCTGTCACCTGCCGGCAACACGACGTCCGCGCTGCGCGACACGGTTCTCTCCCGGTGCATTCAAGAAACCTCGAGGAGATTCGTTCCGCGTACGCGAACGTCATCCAACGCGACTGGAATTTCAATACGTGCCCGGCACGATCCCGATTCGCGGATCTTGGATACACATGTGTATCACTTGTGGAACCTTGCAATTTTCCATGGACACCAGCGTTTCTGCACTTAACGCGATTACGCCCACGAAACGATAAGAATCTTCGTTAATAATATTCATTATATGTTTATATTCTTCAAATCACTGAGGGAGACCGGTGGAAAAATACATCGTCTTTGAAATTAACCAGATTATATACAGCGACAAAAATCATTATTGTTTTGGAAATGCTTTCGATAGGGCGTCTTTTACTGAACCAAGGAAAAAGATGCATATCTTGCTGAAACGATAAGATGCGCATCTCGTTGAACAGGCCGTAAAATGGCCGGTTACATCGACATTCCCACGTTATCGTCTCCGAGACGCAACGACGATCGCTGGCACCGGAGAGCGGAGAATCACTGCGACGAGGTCAGGCCCCTTTTCGCAAGGTCCCCCCTTGGTACGATCGGGGGCCCTCTGCTCCACATAGCCGAGTATGAACCTCGCCGAGGTGCACCGTGAAGAGGGTATGCTCGAGGGTTCCTGGATCGTCAACGAAGGGGGGGGGGAGGGAGGACGAGGGGGGGGGGCGAGAACCGGGGACCCCTTCGATATTTATTGCGGGGATGCGTGCCGGGCAGATATTATTATTTGTACCACGCGCATAATTCAAGCCGGTCGTTAAAATTATTTTATTACTTGTTCTACACACCGCCGCGCCGCTCCCAGATTCCGCGCGGTCACCCTCGTACACCGTGTTTCTTCGCCATCCGTGGGAGCATCTTCGGGATAGCTGCGTTTTTGCGATCAATTTTGACATCGTTAAAAAGCTATAGTGAGTGCACAAAATGAGAATATTAATTGATCCGACAGAGTATCTATTTTTTAATTATAAGTTATATGAGAGTAAAGCTATTGCAAAATGTTTGTCCATTTATTACCTATTTTTCAGAATTATCGAATATTAATAATTTTTCTGGTTAATACATTATTGTGTATATTAATACTGAAAATGCCAATAATGTCAACGGCCCATAAAAATTTCCATTAAAACCGGAATTTCCTAACGAGGTTTAAAAAATTGTTTGCAACATATATTTCATAAAAATGACCCGATTTAGAAGAAATTAATGTGCGTGCAAATATATGACGGGAACGAGTCTCTGAGATCAACTGATATATATCGATTACGGTATTTTTTTTAAGATTCCTCCGCCGACGTTGTCCTCGGTAAGAGAGATATATACGTATATAAGAAGATATAAATGCCACCTGTCGCAAAGCACATTCACCATCAACGCCTCGGGAGAATAAAGAGAAAAGCTCACTCGATTCATCGGAGCCATCGAGGTACGGCCCAAAATAGGTCGACGCTAATACAGCTTCGCCACTGTAGGCTACCTGGCGGGTTTCTTCTCTCTTTCTTTCTCAACGTCACTTTCCGCAGAACGGGTTCCTGCAGATCGTTATTGAAACGAACGACACGCCGGTCAACGGCAGGGGCGTATCTGGTTGGACGCCTCGGGTCGAGAGCGTCGTTCGGAGCGCTTTTCTTCACGAGGAGGCGAACGCGCGCAAAGTGGCGTGACGAGTGGCGGGACCAGAATCTCGACGAGCGGCGAGCCTCTCACGTGGAGTAACTTAAAGTCGTATCAATCTCATTTATGCCAATTTTCGTGTCTCATGTGGTAGCCCCTGTTCCTGGTGAGCGAGGGGCTCCCCTTCTCGTCTCGGTCGCTCTCACTCTCTCGTCGGCGAGCCGGCCCCGCGTCATTGGCGAGCCTACGAGTGTGTCTGCGATGCGACACACGTTTTCGAGACATTTTCATGATAATCGAAGGTGGGCCTGGGGTGTCGTTGGTACCGCGACACGTTCCTGCGTATGCAAATCGCGCGTGGAATCAGTAGCTCTACCACCGGGCCAGTAGGAGCCGATTTATCGCGCCCTCCCGGATCGATTATTCATCGATCGAACTCGTTTGTCGACTCGATTAATCTCCATGAAAAATGTGACGATTTCCCGTACCTCGTCTAGATATAAGCGAGAACGAGATAATTTACGCACAACCACGAGACTCGCGCGGATAATTGATCGCTGTTTACCAATGTTCCCCCCCCCCCCTTTCCTGAGGGAGGTATGCGGCGAAATCGTCGACCCCATGTTTGTACGCGTATTGATTTTAACTACTCTCTTACAAGTTTTTACATCAAATATCATATGTTACACGAGCTAATTAAAGTAGATTTCGCACACGTGGTTTCATTGTTGACCAATTAACGCTACGACTTGACGTTAATATAGTTCTCAATCATTCTTACCAATGTCTTCGAGTTAAATCCGTTAATAGCGTTGAATCCGTACCGCAGGTTATTTTTAGTACCTCTAGATAATTCGCGTGTGCGAGCAAGCTCATGAAAAACCGTATGCGACACACGAGCCAGATCCAAGACGTCTATATGCATTCGTACCCTGAACAGCGTCAAGAACGAAGGGTACGCCGGGTACACGTAGTACCCTCGTCACGATCGTCATCGAGGTGACAGGTAAATACAGAGAACCGGGGTCTACCCTCCGGAGGATATACAATATACGTTCACGAGCCAAGTAGGAGAAAGGAGAAGGGGTGGATCGCACGGGGAGCGGAAGGGAGGTAAGGGGATGTACGTTCGTAAACGAGAATTAAATCCGAGACGACGTTCCCGTTTATTCGAGATACGCTTCTTGTTGTGACCCAGACGAAATCGTGCGTGCAAGGCGACCGAGAGCGAGTAATCGTTTAACACGACGTTACGTATTCTTTTAATTCAGACTCGGCTGGGAATCACATGAGAAACAATAGCGCTGACGTCAAAGAACGAAAGACGAATTATCGCGCGATTGCGTTTAATATCTCCGCCTTTTAGGGGAAGGATCAATGACGAGACCATTTCAGATCTCAGTCATTCATAATAAATTGTAAGTATGTTGAATTATAATTATCTAAGCATTATTCACAGAATATTTGGTAACTATATCGACAGCGATGTTTTAAAAAAAATCTGACTTGTTGGATTTAAATCGGGTAACAAAGATATCGTGCCCTTTGGCTTTACGTATTGTACATACGTATTACAACATAAAGGCAAGGATATTGAACGAGACTTCCATCGTAACTTCCATCGTATTCATATCTTGCGGCGATTTAAAGCGCGATTATCGCTCGTATCATTCCAGCTCGAAAGCAAAGTTCCGAATGCACCTTCGGCGCACGCGGTTTGTACCGTCAGTTAACTTCTGTTCCTCTTCCTTGGTGAAGAAATAAAAAGCCGCATACGGCGCATACGCACCATTACGCACGCTGGACGCAATCTCGCCTACACACACACATATAAGTACACACGCACGCATACTCACATTCCGTGCAGAGAGAAAGAGGCAACACGCACACCAACGATTGGTCGATCGTACGCACGTGTGCGTGCACCACAGGAGGGAAGGGGGGCAGTTATGCAGAGGCCAAAGGCACAGAGGGACGTAGGAAAAAACGCGTGCACGCACACGCAGCAACGACGGCGGCATCGGCATCAGCAGCAGCAACAGCAACAGCAGCGGCAGCACCGCCGGTGATCTCCCTCTCGTTCACTCCCGGACCGCTCGATCTCTCTTTTTCTCGCCCACTTCCTCTCTTTCTCTCGCTCTTGCTGGCGCGAAGGGTGGAAGCCATCTGCATCGCGATGAATGCCACTAACCACCCTGCGAGTAACCCCCCCCCGCCCCTCCTGCAAAATCCCCTTTACCTACGTTCCAACCCCTCTCTGTCGCGGGCTGGCCGGACGCGGCCACGGGTTCTCAATGCGGCTCACGAATGGAATGCGAAGTTATTTCGCACGTATAATATAGCGATAATCCTCAATAGTCACTTGCAATTTTTGAACAAGGGAATATAAATGTGCTTATTCGAAAGATGTCCATATCCAAAGCGTATAAATGTCCGTTTAATCACGAAGTGAAAATTTTGTTAACGCGTATTCCTCTCTCATCACCTTCCATAAATGACTTTGATATTTATCTAAAGTCTAAACCTTTTTCTAGATATACGAATATTAATATCTTCACCGTGAAACTGCAAACTAAGATGCAATATCTTTTGTTATTCGCATATGCTGCTGAAGCTCAACACGTCGAGTGTCCTTTATTAAACTCTTTGTAACTATTGACGCCTTGGCAATGAAACAACCGACGTTCTCCGTAGCAATTACTTTTGCCTCTGGCACTTGCGCGATCGCGAAACGAAGGGCGCCAAATCGAACGGTGAAGGCAACGCAACGGTGAAGGCTCCGCATATACCGTGCGGAGAGCGCACTTTTCTCAGCTTCGAATTTATTGTATGCGCTCCATCACGGCCGCGTAGATGCGCGCATCTCTCCACGACGAAATAATCGATCGTTTAACTCTGACGCCGGCAGTTTATCATTATCCCCTGTGAAACGCGGACCCGCGCGGAGGTTTCGTCATCGCTCACGTCGCACCTTTATTTTGCTCCTTGTTTCTCGAGGCGTGCGCTTTATTATCGCCGAGGCGATGATTTGCAAAATAAGCCCTCCCCGTTCGTTTGACTTTCGCCAAGCTCGCGGGCGCAGGCGGTGCGGCGTTTATCAAGTGTACGAATTAAATTGCCGTTTTATTACCCTTGAAGGGCGAGGTCGAGGGCAAGGGTGAGGACTTCACCACTCCCCCTCCCCCTCTCATCCCTCGTTCGGTACGCCGACGAAGATTCGGTATTCAATGTATATAGAACTTCGTCGTTGTGGATTTTAAACGAACGAAAGGTGCAAATTTGTTTCATCAATATTTTTCTTAAAGCGCTCTTAAAGACAGATTACTTGATTAATATTCACGAGATAACATACACAGAAAAAAAAAGAAGTGTCAAATCAACACTCGATGTGCTTGTATAACGCAAGAATAATATAATCTTGAAATAAAATTATATTGCGTTAAACAAAGAAAATTAGTGTTGAACGAAGAATTAGATAGTTGAACCAAGAAAAAAAAAGTTGAAATAACACGTTGAAATTTTTATAAGAAGATTATAGTGATCTTGCGTATATATGAAACAATGTAATCTTCTTATAAGAATTTTAACGTGTTATTTCAACTTTATTTTTCTTGGTTCAACTATATAATTCTTCGTTCAACACTAATTTTCTTCGTTTAACGCAATATAATCTTATTTCAAGATTTCCACGTTATCACTAAAGATATTTTAAAATCAAGAATATTCTTTTTTTTCTGTTTTTTTCTGTCTTTTTTACCTTCTCATGCCGTTCGGATATCAAACTTATTCAGTTAATAAAATTTTATTTTATATCTTAAATTTATACTTTAATTGTAACATTTTTTTTATTCTCGCATTAAATATTTATCTACCACACTACGATATCTCACAATTTAACATCCGTGGTGTTTTACACGAAACTATCAAATAATTATAACTTTTTTTTTTGGATTATTCGTATCAAAACTTATTTGCTTAGCTTAGAAGAATGTGTTAATTATTTATTAAAAATTGTAATATTTTAAATAATTTGAGATAATTATTCAAAAGCATCTCGTCGAGGCGATACATTAAATATGACCAAAATCCCTCCCCCGGCACACTTCTCGAAGATGTTTGCTTGTCGGCCAGTTTTTCAAAGCGCGTCCGCACCGGGCGAACATCTATCCCGCGTGCGATACTTCCGGATGCGGAACACGATTCCCGCATTATGCCGAGTACGCGGTCACGACTGTTACGAATCGCCGGGCGAGCACCATTGCCACCATTCTAAAGCCCCCGTCGGATTCTAAACATACCCTTTACATACCGCGAAGTGATAGGTGGGCGGATTTAAGGGATTGGCGACAAGAGGGGAATTCGGTCTGATCGATTATACGTCACCCGGGACGTTTCTCGACCCGCGGTCGACGGTTAGTTTTACGGCGGAAATTCCCGTGCTCAATGAAAAAAAATTTGCAAAGAGAATTTCAAACGCCGCTAAAGTCATATAGTAACGGAAAACAGGTGAAGAAGCTGCAAAGTCGCAATTTTTCACAGCTGGCAAAGCTGCAATAAATCATATAACATAATAATATAAGACTGCAAAAGAGAGAGAGAGAGAGAGATATATAAAAGTTGTCAGAACGAAATACGTCGTTTCTAGTCTAACCAGAGATGAAGTACCTATACTCTTTATACGGAAGCACATGTTGTTACTCATTGATACAAGGTCACAGAAGAATCAATTCCGATTTTCCGGCTCATTCATAGTGCACCTATAATCGTCCTACTTGGCGGCGTTTACACGTCCCAGATTTAAAAAAAAACAACGTCGCGCCGTGGAAAGAAAATGGCGTCGTCCCTCAGAAACCGGGGAGGTAAATTTTAAAGGTCTCTCTTTCTTTTTCTCCCCCGTGGACTCTTTTCCTCCCGTCCGCTGACTCTGAACCACGGCAATCACGACGCGTGCAATTTTTATGAAGTCCTCGCCGGGTCTTCGAGTCGTTGAATAATTCAGGGTCAAGAGGGGGAAAAACGACGCTTTTAGGTGTAGTGTGTGTATGTGTACGCGCGTTAAATTTTTGGCCTCCAGTCGACCGGCGAATGCGGTGTCGCGTTTTAACAATTGTACGACATATTACTTGTAATCTGATTGAGATGTGCGAAATATATGCATGCTAAATATACGAAATTAATTATGATTTTTTGTTTCCTACGGCTTATTATTAATATAATAAGGAATAGTTTGCCAAGGCTTTTAAATTCCCACATTTCGCATTTAAATTATGGTTTAAGAAAATCGTAGAAAAACTCACGGTACCGAAAAACCGTTTAGCTTTTAAGCACAAGACCAAGTCTTCGTTTAGTGGCCGGAATAATTTTCCTGTTAATTAACGAGAGAGAAGAGATTCACTAGACGTTGCTGCAGGACTATTCATTGGCATCTTGACGGAGCCGGCAGAACGGAAATCGTATACCCGTAACGCGAGAGGTACGATCTGTTTTTTTCCGCGCTTAATTTCTGGACTACTCCTGGCGTACCCTCGGCCATTAATCACGGGAACGGTGCTACGCTCGGGTCCGCTCCGCATGGCACTGTTTGCAAACCAGTCCGCAATAAAGCGATTCGACGTCGATTCGCCACCACGTCGAATTATCCAGATACCATTTGCGAGCAATATACACCAACCCCGACCATGCAACGTAATTTATTCGCTGCAACTGACGGCCGCGTTACGGCCGACGCTACCGCGTGATTTTTCTGCGTAAACAGGGGTTATAAAAGTTCATTGGGGAAAATTCTCTCATAGAGAGAAAGGATAAAAAAGTAATATCGTCAATGCGAGATTTTGGATAAGAGATAAATAATAATTGTCCTGTGTAATTTTTGTTGCACCTACGGTTCCAAACACAGTATTTTGTTTTTATGTTTGGAACCATCATATACATGTTTAAAAAATAAAAAAATACAACAATAATAGTCAAGTTTATTTTGCATACCGAATGTCGGCAATAAGGATTTAACGCCTATTAACTTTGGGGCTTCTTCCTGGTATTATCGTACAAAATATACCAATCATACTAACCATCAAACACAATAAAGAAGAGAAGCGGGAGGAAAACACTAAGAGGCGATACCTGCGAAGGTCCCTTAAGATCAAGGATACCGTTATAATCCTTACATCGCATCGGTAATCCTGGCTTCACGGACTCGCCACTTGGGTATACACGTAGTGTGAGAGATTAGAGAATAATTAGCGGAACGAGGATGAGAACATTGGTTAGCTTCAACTGTAATTCACTCCGCCTCTCTTTCGCTTTCCAGAACCTAGGAGACCGAGACTATAAGAAAGCGACAAAGAGACAACGGGACTGCAGTTACAGTTAATCGACGTATGGGACGTAACGGGCTTTTGGGGGAGCAAGCGCGATCATTTTTTACGCGAGAGTTGCGAAACTCGCGCCTGATTCGGGATACACGGAAACGACGGACTGTCCAGGCTTTACATCATGAGCGTGCGCGCGGCCTGAAGGATCGCGATGACGATAGCAGCCTTCAGATAGGGAAAGATAAATGAAAATCGAGTCGGGCAAAAACCGATTGATCCCAGCGAGAGCTACCCCGCCGCCACCGTCGGAGCGTGTTACGAGAGAAAAAAGGTCGTAGGTGAGGCCTCGGAGGTCGCTTCTCGGAGCCGATGGACATCGATCAGCGAACCGTCGTACGTCCGCCCGCTCGCCCACGTGCTCCCCCCCTTCCCCGCTACGTCCTGTCCCGTCCCGTACCGCGCGTCGCCTTGATGGATGCGAGATTACAGCGGCAGGGACACTCGTTGACACCCCATGATGTATCACCGCAACCACCGCTTAGTAGCGCAGCTACTTACCGCGCCGAATGGGGTGCAGGCCGCCGCGCCGGCGTGAGCAAAGAAACGAAGAAAGGGCGAAGTCCGTCGCCCACCCTCTTGGGCAATGAAGTTTGCATACTCTATCAACGACACTGCGTTTCGCTTCCATCGTTCTATCGCTCTGTGTCCATAGCGTTTCGTAACAGCGTATTCCCGACGCGTTATTGCGCCCGTTATTGCGCTCGAATTACAAAAAATAAAAAATACTTATGTACGTAATTTATCACGATCTACAAAACTTCAGATTATCGCAATTTTTATTTTACATTGTACTTTTGTATATATTGAACAAATAAAACTCATACAAATAATAATTTCAAACATTTTCGCAAATGCACCGACTACAAGTATGTTTAAATTGAACAAAAAATAGAGAAAAAGACGTGGTCATTTGCTAAACCGTGGAGAATCGGAGAAGAATGCGCGATGGAGCCAGTACAGCGGGGGGCC
This sequence comes from Leptothorax acervorum, assembly GCA_035220615.1. Lineage (NCBI taxonomy): Eukaryota > Metazoa > Arthropoda > Insecta > Hymenoptera > Formicidae > Leptothorax > Leptothorax acervorum. Next base: position 1,877,365 of record JASTWQ010001258.1, on the reverse strand, counting down.
GAAGGATGTTGGTAGATAAGTCGGGGTTGTCGGGGCATCTGCTTTCTTTCATGCTTCCGGCCATCTTCTGCCACCCTTTCGCGCTTCTTTTTTCGGCGGTAGAAACGGTCCCAGTCCATTCTCGTCGAGACGTTGTATCGGGCAACCCGTAAAAGAGAAAAAGAGACGTGCGAGCGAGGGAAGATGAGAGAAAGAAAGAGAGAGAAAGAGAGAGAGGGGGAGGGAGAGAGTAGGAGGGAGAATAGTCCGATGGAACTGGGAAGAGCGAGAGGCGTGGAAGAACGTGCTGAATAGAAGATTGGAACTCTTTCTGCGGTGACGGCGCGCTATCCGGCAAAGCGGCTGATAGTGCCGGCTATTTCCGGTGGCTACCATGACATTGCTATCATCGGCTCATGTCTACCGTTCCCTCCCTGGGGCCATCCACGTTAAACGTCCCTCTTACCTCATGCTGGGAAAGTTTACATGTCTTTCCAACTTTTTCGACCGATTGGCCGAGTTGCGCAACCTGAGCAACCGCATGTATGACATAGAAATACAATAACTGTTCAAGAGAAACAAATGAATTCTCGCGTCATACGGAGATCATCTTTATGCGGATTTTTAACACGCGCTATAACAGACAACATTCTAGCTCGATGTCTCATCGCTGATCATGTATCAGGCATTCCCGTATCTATCGTGACTTCCCGGAGTATCAACCCTTCGATATCGCCTTTATCGCCAGTATGATAGGACAAAGGAGGTCGTCGACGACGGACGGAGAGGATTCTATGGGTAGATCACACGACGCGCGCTTCCCAGTGTCGATTTCATGGACATCGAGGGCACCGATGCGCTTGTTAGTCGCGACATTTCGTGATGAACGAAACATTCGAGACGTTAACCGTGTCGATCGCGTGATCGTTCTATCTCAAGACAAAAATAATACGATCTTTCTCTCTTTCTCTCTGTCGTTCTCGGGGATAGAATATTTTTAATTTCGACGAGAAGAGGCCCTTCTTTTGTGGCGGCGAGTATACGTCGTAAACGCTCGCACACGAAATTTAGAACCATGGAGGACGGATAGTACCGAGATCTGCGCAGTCCTTTCAGAGGTATTCAACTGTCAGTCAAAATGCGCGCGGAGTCCCGGGTCCACCAGAACATCTGCTCCCGAAGAACGCGATACGTCGGGGAACGGGGGCGTTACTGCTCGATCTCGTTCGTTCTCTTTCTCTTTCCTCTCTCTTTCTCTTTCTCTTCCTGTCATCCTCACGTGCGCACTTTATTCTTCACGGTTCATCCGGAAAGAATTTGTCGGGTGTCTACAACCCTACAAGACACTACCAAAAAGTACGAAGTATTGTCACTGAAAATTGCAGAGTTAAAACAAGAACGAGGAACGAACACTTGTTGTCTGTTTATGTTCAATTTTTTTTGCAATTATACAACGCTTTGCAATTATAATGTACGTGTAACGTACCTGTTTCTATATTTCAAGATAAAAAGTAAGTATCTGTAAATGCATATACATAATAATAATTACACAAGTCTGCATTATTTTTGCGGCCTGAGAAAGAAAAGTAGTTTCCTACACTTTTTTGTGCGTTGAATTCGACTGCGCAAGCAAAATGTTCCATTACGTCAGGTTTACGAAAATAAAATAGGATTTAAATCCTCTATAAGAATACGTTTTTTACTTTTATTTTTGAAGATTTGTAGCTGACGAACCAGATGTGCAAAAGACTTTTGAAGCAGCTGAAATTAAAGGTTGAACATACCGCAGCACATCAACCTTTAAAAACAAAGCACGCCTGATGAGGTTCGATGGTGCCTGCAGTAGAAAAGACTTAACATTCTCTTATAATTTATAATACAATGTTTTCAAGCTGTAAATTGAGCCGTTTTAAGTCTTTCGCACATCGGGTTCGTCATCTGTGTACCTTCAAGAATGGTCAAAAGCGTCTTTTTGGAGCTTGCTTAAAGGTATTCACACATCCGTGACGTGTCAGTGCCATATCCATGACATCCGTCACGTATCAGTGATGGTTATTCACACCTATCCGTGCAGTTTGGTCAGTTTGAGCTCAGTGATTTTCGAGGTGCCTCAGCTTACAGATGATAAAATATATTAAGCGTAATTTTACCGTAAAATTACGCAACGAACATAATATTCCATTTACATCCAAATCCACGGTTTGTTGTGGAACTGAGCAGATACGACACACTGATATGTGTAAATAGGCCTTTAATTCCATTTTTCTTGTAAACCTGACGTGATGGACAAGATCTTTTTGCTTGCGGATTCGGGTTTAGCGCACAAAAAAAAAACTACAGGAAACAACGCCCTTTTTCAAGATCGTTTTGCTTGCGAATTCGGGTTTAGCGCACAAAAAAAAAACTACAGGAAACAACGCCCTTTTTCAAGATCGTTTTGCTTGCGGATTCGGGTTTAGCGCACAAAAAAAAAAACTACAGGAAACAACGCCCTTTTTCCAGACCACAGGAAAAAAAGTAAAATTTTGTAGACCTGTGTTATTAAGTGACCGGATGCAACTTGAAACAATAAATTAACGATGTGAAAGACGCTAATGGAATTAATCGCAGCGAGTCAGATAATGCTGTCAATGCTGACTGCCGAAGGAGCTCGGCCCCTATTCGAGATCAGAACGATGTTGCGGTTTCTGCTTGTGCGGAATATAGTGGCAAGGACTCGATTGGTCTCTGTTTAGATCCATTTGATCTTCGAGGCCATTAAGGGAACATTGACCAAAGCTGATTAACTGAGCTATCGACTAAACTATTAACTTGTAATCGTATCTACAAGCCTAATGGCCTACGTTACCAGCTTAACGTTTCCGAAGTCACATCGTCAATATGTTTTATGTCTTTTAAAAAATGTTGTTATATCATGCAAAGATGTAACGCGCTATTAGTGACAATTCGAAGAAATTTAGTAAATAAGGAGTAAGTGTCTTTCAGCAAGAATAGATAGAAAAAGACGATAAATTTATATCTTATAAGATTTCAAATATAGATATACGATATTCATGAACAAAGAAAATTCAGAACGTAAAACACATCATAAAATTGTAAAATAAGCAGCTCTACGGTCTCGAACTAAATGCACGATACCTGAAAATATCCAAAACTTATCTTGCCATTTTACTGTGACCAGGTACGAAATGCCGAGTCATTCATGCTTAGAATGAAAGTCGGACTCCCGTAAATTCCAAGAAGGCCTCCTGTGGATTTGTCGTTTAGGGAGAAGTTCGCCGCTGCCACTGTTGTCCGTTATGACCAGATCCATCGTATTTTGTTTGGTAAAAAATATTTTTCTCTCATCGCGTTTTTCGCGTCACAATTTTCATTTTCTTGACTCAATCTTGTGCACGCAAAGCTTATATTTATCATAAAAAATTGAAAAAGTTGAATATCAAAAATAAAAAAACAGTAACTAATAAAAAATGTTTAAATTATTGTAACTTCGCAGAGAATGTAATCTTTTAACACTCTAAATGATTATTCTGAAATCTGTAAAAATTCTGTGCCTTTTTTCTTCTAATTTCTTTATTCTGGTAACGCAGGAGAGAGGGGGGGGGGGGGGGGAAGAAAAAGAGAGGAAAAAGAGTTTGCGCGATGGTTGACAGCATAATATCGTTCAGAAATAATCGATTGAAACCGTCGGCGCAGTTCGATTTCTCCAGACGTTGCGGCCTCCTGTGTTCTCGAATTAGGAACGAAGAGCAAGCAAGAGAGAAAAAAAGAAAACTAAGGCATCCCCTGTCTGTCGATGTATCGCGTTACTCCCTCGTACCTGCACGCTGTGAAAGCACCGATCCTCGCTGATCTAGCGCTCTTCTTTCTTCTGCCGAAGACAGGCGAGTCAACGGAAAAGAAAGGGGGAGAGAGAGACGTTCGATCGCGCGACCGACAGTACGAAGGATAGTCCTAGAAGGGTGTCATCGAACTCAATGGTAACTCGTTAACGCGGCCATAGAAAGCCGATACGTTAAAATAAAAAAAATTACAGAAAGCAGGAACTACGCTGGTGACGCGTCAAATCGACAACGATGCTCTGGATTTTCCGACTAGCTTCGAATCCGATAAATGTACAAAAAAAAAGTTCGCACGAGAGTACATCAACTCGTTTATTCACTCTGGCATCTGATATATATATATTTTTTAATTTCTACTACATACTTCCGTTACAGAGTTAATTCGAGCGATTACCTATTAACTGTGGAGAAAAAATCAAACGTTAAAGAAAATAACGATATAAGATAGATCTTTCAAAGACCAAAGTAAACATGTTTCGGAAAACATGTGTTTTCTAGTGCTAAAACTAGCACTGCTTAACCACCTATTAATTGTGGAGAAAATGAAACGTTGAAGAAAATAACGATATAAGATAGATCTTTCAAATACCAAAGTAAACATGTCTCGGAAAACATGTGTTTTTCAGTGCTAAAACTAGCACTGCTTAAGGTAGTCCTTTCATGAAAATAAGTACTAGATAGGTACCTTTTGGTATATGTTAAATATACAGTAATAAGGGGCATGTGTACGAAAAATCAGGTAAGGTTACCGACACTTTACAAGAAATAAGTCATTCTAAATGTGCGTTCGCGGAGCGTGCTATTGTGATTCTATCCTTGTTTACATCTAATGAACGAGAAAGATAGAATGATGCAAATCGCCACGGCCGAGGTTTTCAACGAATAATATGTACTTAGCGACCAGATGAATACATTATTAATGTCTTAAAATATTCCCTGAAGTTTCCGGATTTCGTACGTACCTTGAAAATAAGGGCTTGCCGAATGTTTTGCTCTGATATATGAGGTTAAACGGAGACGGAGACACGGAGACGGAGACGTGATAACAAATTTGTAGGTTACTCAAGTAACCAAATCGAGTCCAACCGCACTACTATTGTGATATTTTTTTAATTAGTAAATAATTAAATACGATTAAATCATGCGTGTAAAATCATATTTTATATTATTATAATTATTAGGATGTTGCAATAGGTTTGTTTTCAATTACCTCATGACGGACTGTTACTTGACTAGGTGCTGCGAAAGGACTACCTTAACCACCTATTAACTGTCGAGAAAATCAAACGTTGAAGAAAATAACGATATGATAGATCTTTCAAAGACCAAAGTAAACATGTTTCGGAAAACATGTTTTTCAGTGCTAAAACTAGTACTGCTTAACCACCGAGAAAATCAAACGTTGAAAAAATAACAATATAAGGTAGATCTTTCAAAGACCAAAGTGAACATGTTTCGGAAAACATGTGTTTTTCAGTGCTAAAACTAGTACTGCTTAACCACCGAGAAAATCAAACGTTGAAAAAATAACAATACAAGGTAGATCTTTCAAAGACCATAGTGAACATGTTTCGGAAAACATGTATTTTTCAGTGCTAAAACTAGTACTGCTTAACCACCGAGAAAATCAAACGTTGAAAAAATAACAATATAAGGTAGATCTTTCAAAGACCAAAGTGAACATGTTTCGGAAAACATGTGTTTTTCAGTGCTAAATCTAGCACTGCTTAACCGCGGTGTTTATTTGAGAACTCCCTTGTATGAGAAAATAGCTAAAGCACGAAGGAAGCGCATCGGAAGAGAAATAGAGGCGGGTAACGCGATAGAAATGCACCGGCTGTTATCGATGATCTCGTCCTGGAAACGAGGCTCGTATGAATGGCGAGCACAGCTAGGAATCTCATTCACGAACCCCTAACGTCCGTCTTGAAGGGACATCTCGTGGCGCGCCATCCTTGACCAAGGTTCAAGTAAGAAAATAATTATAAAGGAAAAAGGACCGCCTTTTACTCGAATTTCACGTAAATCTCTCGTATCAAAGATAAAAATCTTCGGATTTTCCTAGTTCTTAAATTTCGAAATCACCGATAAGCAATATTGAGATGTGCGATCAACAAAACATACAGTACTCAAACTAAAATGTGAAAAAACTGCGTCTGCTCATTATTTTATTTGAGATATAAATAAAAATTAATAAATAGGTATATATTATTTGTTACATATAATTGATATAATAAATATATTTATCTTTGGGGTTTTATATCATATTTTACACCCTTTAATAATAAAAGGATTAAACGACATAAACTGAATTCATTGAACATGTGTTAGGATATACATTGCTCTTATCAATTTGCTGTTTTCACGGTTCGCGAGACATGCATTCACTGCCGCTCTTATCACTCTTCTTTCTTTCTAGAGAAACGCCACGCCGGCACTGCCTCGTCACTGCAGTAACAGCGTGGCCGAGGTTTACGGAGAGAGAATAAAGATTAACGCGAGTTGCTTGTGCGAAGCGGTGCTAGTCCGATGCGACGGGTTAACGATTTTTCTCCCTCTTCCACGGGGCGGAAACGAGTTCCCGACGAGTTCGAGGTCCACGTCGACAGGTTCGTTATCGTAACGGTGCTTTTGTTTGCGAAACGTTTTATTCTTATTTACGTAGCGCGCGAGCGAGCGCTGTTTCAGGGTGCACGCTTTTTGGACTCGCGTAACCGCGTGAGGGTCATCCGTACGCGTTCTGAAAAGCGGAACGACACCGCGGGACATCGTCGGCCGTATACCGGTAAGTACACAGGTGGCTTGTCCCGCTCGTGCCTTCGCCGTCTGCAAGCAAGATCTCTCCTAATCTCGACTCATGAGGCTGACAGGATTAGGCTCGTTAACTCCACGAGTATATTCACTCTCTTTTTCCCACGCGAACTCTCATCCGGTTTTTTGTCCCGCGGATATGATCAATATTGCCGCGACCGGCGAGCCTTACCTACCTCGTGAGATTGTCCAGATTGATGCAACATTAACCGACATTACTGGGCTTTATGTTAAATTAATGCGACTAATTAATTTAGGTGACACACTCGTAATACTTCCATCACGCTCAAAGTTAAAAAAATTTCATCCCGGCGTACATAGATGATACAAATGCGGATCTGACACGGAAATTGAATTAGCATTTAAGCAAATTACTAATTAGCAAATAAATGCACAAACATGTGTATATCGCATTGAAGCATTGCGTAATTTTTGTGTCACTATATAATTTATTTTTACTTTTATTCGGTCGACAAAAAAATTGTGTTTGATTACGAAAATAAGATGCAAGCTTTTTGACAGTTTTGACGCGGATTATTACATTTAATAATTTACATATATTTATATATACATACAAGGTGTATAAATATGATGCGAAACGAATATGTTATCGAATCGAATCGCTACAAGTCTATACAATAGCCGCGGAACGAAATCCTTCCAAATATATCATCTTGGAACTGATGTTTTTCCAGCGGGCTTCGGGAACGATCGATGCGCACGCGATCATCATTTCTACGTGCAGAAGGACGAAGCGGTAGCAAAAAAAAAAAGCTCGCCTCGAAGAAAACACGGAGAAAAAAGACCAACATAAGCTCGCTGAGATTTTCTCCAACGAATCTGTGGAAAAGCGTATTAGGCAAGAAGATTCCTGGGCCTGGACCTGAGAATCTAGCCGGCCGGCCCAGCGAATCGCAAAATCCCATAACAAAGACCAGCGGCTGTACGAAGAATTTTGCCATTTCTCTCTCTCTCCCACCTCTCTCTCTCTCTCTCTCTCTCTTTTTTCTCTTTCTCTCTCTCTTCCTTTCTTCTTTTACATATATAAAATCAATATCTTATGATAAAAAATTACATTATCTTTACTCTCTGCATTATGTTTCTTTCCATATACCTATATTAAAAAGATTACTCATCTATTAGAATCTAGGTACCATAATATCTAATAGGCACCAATATCTACGTATCATAATATCTAGATACCATAATATCTATAGCTACCAATATTATCTTTCTCCGTGGGAGTTCTCTCTCCATTAACTTTCTTTTTCGCCGTTAAGTAAAGGACCTAGAAAGACAAACCGTACCTGCTGGAGACCAAACAAAATTCTTTTATCTGAAATATTTTTCTAAAATATTTACTCACAAATATCCATTTGTCTCTTGTTGCCTCGACACATCGCAGTAACAATTTCGTTTCTCTAAATGTACATCTCATATTACCGCAAGCCCGCGAGAAACGGGCACCCAATTACTACTTTATGAATTCTAAGAATTTTTCTTTCGTCGTTAAAGTTATAGTGCTCGCATTTTTACGTCTCTTTTTTAGAACTTACGAATGACATTTTATTGTAGGTACGTCGTTATTCGAGATGCGGGAAAAAGATTTTTGACGGTTACGTCGGAAAAAATCGCCGGCTGCCGATATTACGATTAATTTGCTCGTAAATTTTCACCTTGGGGTGTTCCCCAAAAAGTCTTAGGGGATAATTTATATATTTCCTGGGTCGTGTCAATGGCTCTAAGCGCACCTGGCATTTTCGGAGGATCTTTACCTGAATCGTGCGAGACAGCATCGCGCCGTCTTTCATATTTGTTTCATCATTTTGTTTTTACCATCGTTGTAATCTCGAAAAAATCCAAAATACAATATTGACGATAATAATTTTGTACGGAATCAAAGCGTATATTGTCGTATTGCGTAATTTATGCGGTTGCGTAATGATTAATAAAACAGAAAAAAGAAAGGGTGGAGGAAAAGGAGAGAGCGGGCGCGCGCATTTTAACAATGTGTCAATTAATTAACGATAGATCGACATCGTTGATAAATTAGCGTCGTGCGCGTCGGAATTTTGAAATTATTTGTAACACCGACAAATCGCGAGGCGTTCGCGAAATCGCGTGCAATATTTTTTTCCAGTCGAATTCCGCGACGCGATTTCCTGGCGAGAACTTCGCATCGCGCGGAGGGATATGCGAGAAGAAGAGAATCTCTTCCCTCTCGAAATCGCCCAGAAACTCTAAGCAGAGCATTCTCCACGAACTTTCTCCGCAATAATTCAACCGAGACCGAGAAACGACAGAATACCAAGAGAAAGAAAGAGAATCGGCATTCGGCACTTTGAGGGATTCTTTTGCCTTGTTTGGCAAATTAAGTATGAAGCGCAAGGTAATTGTCGCGTGAGGGAACTTATCATCATCAGCTATGCAGATAAGAGAATCGCGAAAGAAGCGTATTAAATTAACTTCGACTGATTTGACATCTTAAACGTATCGATAATTAGAGCAAACGAAAACAAATCGTATATACGACGGAATTTATTGTACGTATCTTTATATTCATTAAATTAACGCTAAAAATAAAAAAAATCTTTTGTTTTTAATTTATCATTAATATAATTGTTATATTATTATCTGTTATATAACATATCACTTCGTGTTATTTGTAGCTTCTTGCGATTCATAAAATATATTGTCGAATGCGCTCGTCGTGGAATTCCTGACAGGGTGAAAATGAAGTCGGTGGGGAGGATGTCCGGGCATTACCGATCCTATTCGCGAATTCAATGCGGCGTGTTAATTTTCGTAATAGAGTTGAATGCTCAGACGAAGTCGATTTTGCGGTTTCTATAAAGTCAATAGCGAGAACGTAATAATAGGGAATTCTTCCACGAGACGAGACAGTCTCTATTGGGTTTTCAATAGAGCTCGCGCGATCAAAGGACTCTCACGCGCCCCTCTTTTCCCGAAACAGGACCGTATGCCACGGGGAGAGGCGCCATAGATGCCCCTTGGCGCCTCTCGCTTTTCATACCGTCGATAGGCGGCCATAAGTGCATTCACCGTGCAAATCGGGTTGCCTTGAGAGTGCAACAATACGCAACAGGTGAAGCAGAGATCGGTACGCATTCGGTAACAGACGGAGTTCCATTCAAGAAAAGAATTCCGGGCGAAAATTGTGTCAATAGGTCGGCCGAATATAGTTGGAAAATCCGGTGAAAGGGCTGTAACTTAGAAATAACGAGCCGCGACTCGCTTTAACTCTAAAACTTTCGGCTGCCAATCACGCGGAATGGAGACATTAGTTACATCGCAAATATATGGTAATTAATAATGATTGTATTCGATTAAATTATTTATACATTATCTACTCACAAAATAATTTTATAATACTTTTTTTAAAACAAATGCTTTCACAAAATATAAATAAAATGCTCTCTTGTCCGTGAGAATTTTTTTTTGTTAAGGATTTGCAAATTAGAAGGCCCAATTAATGTGCTGACAATTAATGAAAATACGCCGACCAATTCGGACTTTGTTATTATTGAGAAGAAAAGTTGGGCCGAAAATAAGGTTGAAGTCATCAGTCCAGCGTTTTATCTTTATCATCTTGTCTCTCATTTTTCAACAACGCAGCCGTTCGAGATAATCTTTGATCCTAATTTCATTCAATGACAAAATCAGTTATTACTAGAAACCTAATTTGTGTGGCGGCGACGCGGCACAGAAATTCGCTTCGCATCGTAACGTCCCTTTGCATATTTTCGAGTATACATTTTAAGTATTATAATTTATGTAGAGGCCAACGCGAGCATTTATGGTCGGTGTCACGCACGAATTCGGTCTCGATTCTTCATGCGTTTCGTGTGACGCGGATGACGTGGAAAGAATGGAGCAACGCTGCGTCTAAATATGTAATTTTGTACAGGAATATATAATCGATTACACAAGATTCTCACAAGATTACCATAAAATTCATAATTTATTAATTGAAAATCAGATCTCTGACGGCGGGAGCGTGGAGATAAGGCGTTTTTGGAATAAATTCGTGTGCGCATCATAAAGCAAGGCGATCAATAATGCATTAGAAAAAATTGAAATTCGTGGTATTTGAAATTTGAAATGCTAATCTGTATTTTTTTAAATAATTAGGAATACGCGCGCGTCGGAATGATGTTTAAGATGTGCAGGACATGTGGACAAGATGATATATTCTTTAAAAGTAAAAGTTTGATATATGTTTTTAAATGCACCCAATTTAGAGAAGGCATAAATTTCTACATTTCTTTTCGCATAGCAAGACTATTTAGAACAAAAGAACTACGTTGGAGATATTTTCGGGAGTCTGTTTTTCACCCGCACTAGAAAGATCGCGGTCTCATATTGGCGAAACGACGGGACCGGCCATATATCGTGCAACGAATACAGGATACGTCCACAAAGGCCAAATTAAACGGTTCCGTCGGCATTCAACCCTTTCGACCTAGTACAGCCACGACCCTCTCTACGAACTGCGCGCGTACCAGCATTATCTGTCCATCGGAGTTCCTCCCTCTCGCCCTTTTTCGTTTCCCTCTCGAAACCACTCTCCCTTCGTGTATATCGGCCTCGAATCAAGATGAATAAATATAGAGAGTGCCGCTCTCTATTAAACTACACATAGCTTTGCATCCAGGAGCAAAGGTTTCTGAAGTACCTTAACAGAGCAGGAACTTTTATGCGATGGCTGTTATTCGTGCAGCGTAGAATTTTATTGCACCGATCCCTCCCACAATATTAAAAATATAAGGTTTATATTTTGCAGTAATTAAACCGTCGAAACTGCGAAACGAAGTCCTCGAAGCGACGTTAGATTGATGAACGCAAGCGCGATGTAAAGCAGACGCGAGAAGAACTAGGATCGATCTGCCGGACACAGATTAACCTTGAGAAAAGCATATACGCGGGCGATATTAACCGCGCAACGAGTAAGCGAAAGGGAAATCAGCGCGGAATCGAGCGATCGGATCCTGAGAAAGAGAGAAAAAAGGACGAGATTAACGGAGCGAAGATAAGTAAGAAGTTCCGGGTGCTATGCGCTCTTCGGTGTCCTTCGCGCAAAGGTGAGGGGTATCCTCTTACCTGATGCCCGAGTCCCGCCCCCTCAGACCTCATTCCCCATATACCCTCGATTCCTAAGCTTTCGTATGAGAAAAATCTACATTGAGGCGATAGCAATGAATGAGAACAGCACGGTCCTCGGGTGAGAGGTCCTTTTGTGCGAGAATTCATCCCGGCGTGGCGGGCGGATACGCAAGCGATTCCCTCGTTGACGAAGGGATTCCCTGCGTTTCGAGAAGTTCCACCCACGAGATCACCGCTGCGTGGATAGGTTCCCGTGGCTACCTGAATCTACCCCTGAGGACCTCCGGTCTTCTAAAGTCGCACGCGTACCTGCGGAAGGACGACGGCTTTCTCACGGCAATTTTACGGGGTACCCCCGCGGTGTCGCCACCCTCTGCGATGTCTCGTTGGACGGACATGTATAAGTATATATCATGCAAAATGTACAATACAGCCCGAAAAATTAATGTTTAGGTCACGACCTTATCGTAAATTAATTCGCGTATTTTACAATTTGTAACAGTTTAATTACATTTAAACTGCAGAGAACTAATTCACAGTTCGCTTTGGCTTAGGGCAATTTCAGTAGTTGGAAAGCTGTAAAATATAGCTGTCCCGGCTGTCGCATAGATATTAGAAAAGAAAGCAGAACACATCTTAACGTTACTTTCTATAAGACCTTCACACTAAATTTCTAGCCTTGCAAGCGGTATCCGCTGTCAATCAATTAATATTTGCGACCAGTTAATATTTGCAATACGTTCTTTTAGAAACGCGAAATGGAAGAATATTATGGAAAATCATTTACACATTAATAATTATGATATCCGCTATGACGTTATCAACGTCGACGACGAGGTATTACGTGTCTTATGGTACATAGGAATTATTTCATCGAATGCAAATTCACGGAGAGCGACGTGCAGCACGATAGCAATTATTCATCGACGAAGAAGTAGTAATCAGAACCAGTAGTGTGTAGTTCGCCTCTGATCGATTCACCGCTATTTCGCCTTTTCTTCGTCGCCTTCGCCGGTAGACATCATCGAAGCGCATAAGAAGAGGTTCTCCTTTGCCGTGCCGTCGTCCGCGACAGAGCGACAGAGGAAGTCGATGGCTCAGAGGGAAGATGAGCGTAAAGGTCGCGGAAAGTGCATCGTCACGTGCCTCTATTAGAGACCTCGTGGAAAAGGACTTTTTGCTCGCGTTCTTCTTGCACATCTACCACTCGACACTCTCTCTTTCTCTCTTTCTTTCTCACCTCTCCTCGTCATCGTTCTCTCACTCTTCTACCCGTTCTCGCTAGCTTCGCGCACGTCTACTCTCCCTCTCTCCCGATATGTTATATAATATTTTCATGCAATTCGATCATCGTACCTGTCACTACCCGTGCCGAAAAATTCGAAAAAATTCCAAAAATGTTTAAAAGAAGCAAAATCAGATTTATATTTAAATATTTAGCAATAGTAGCTAAATAATTTAGCTACAGTAGCAAAACTTTTAGCTCTCACTGCAACAAATGTTAGCTGTCCCTATAGTAGCAAATTTTTTTTTACGTGTAAATAATTTACGACACGGAAAATAACTATAATGATATTATCTGAACTGTTTCATTAAAATGCATTGCAATCGATATCCATAAAAATAGTAAAAAATTTTTAAGTACAAATCCTGAAATTTAAATAGGAAAGATTCGATTACAATGTACTGTTTACAGGACGAATTTCAACCAGTTGTTTAATAGAATTCGACTTTTTGTTTTTCTCGGCATGCAATAATTCATTTTTATCTTAAAATTCTTAAGCATTCAAAAAATTCAGAGAGACTCGTAGAGATCTGGGAAATATTTTCACCGTACATTTCTCCCCTTCGTACCTTGCACTTTCCCCGATGATCGCAAAGAAAAATTCCCATCTACTTGAATACTCGGATACAGAGCGAGAGAAAATATTTTTATTGGAACGATTGAGGCCAACATATGCGAGGGTTCTTCGACTTCGCGCACGCGGAATCGTATCATGGATCATGCTCTAGGATCCTGAACATCTTCTCATCGAGAAGAACGAACTCGCGGAAGATCCGTCCAAAAATTCCGACGTGATACTAGCGCGAACGTTAATTTTTAAATACATGTATCTATCCTTTTTTGTCACCGTTAAAATTATACACATGTAATTATACAAATTATACAAATGTAATGGTACTCGGTAACAGTTAGCGCAATTCTTTCTGCGCGTGACGGAAGGTCAGCGGCCAACTCTATTAACAATAAGTGCAATTGTATAAAGTACTTGAAGAAATCATGTCGCGCATCCTCTTCATCTAAGAAAGTTTTTTTTAGCCAAACTAAACAGTTCTCTCAATTCCTGTCAATCCTCGTATAGGTAGATCCAATACTATATTTATTATAGAACCTCTATTGTTGTAAGCTGGACGGCACCAGCGCAAAATAAGTTCGGACCTAGTCACAAAATTTAATGCTATTTGTGTGCTAATATGTTACTCTAAGATAACGTAAAAACATTTAAAAAAAAATAACACTAATATATATAACTTAGGACTGCACCGGCGAGTCACTGTCAGCTATACTTAAATAATATGCGAGATAATATGTTACTCGCTTGATTTTATTTCCAAAATAATCTACGAACAATGTACTATCAAAATATAGCGAAATCCGATTTTGTTGCTAACTCTAATACTTGCAAAATAAACAGTTTATCCTGGCGGCGCGCTCGCGCCGCGCAGTAAGTTCCCGAAAAGATACTTAACCGGGTCCGGAGCAAGCGGCCGGGATAAACTTTTTATTTTGCAAGTATTAGAGTTAGCAACAAAATCAGATTTCGGTATATTTCGATAGTAGGTACATTGCGCCAGGTCCGAAATTATTTTGCGCTGGTGAGGGTTCAGCTTAATAGAGGTATTACTATATACATTGTATAAGAGATGACTCACCGGCACCGATGGGCAACAGTGGAGTCGTGACCAGTCGTACATAACTGCATCGTCGCTACGTTATGATCTGCAAAATACAAATGTACAAATCAAATTATAGCAGCGTCCAAGATAATCGATATTATATAACATATACGCGCATTAATTATTTCCGGAAATAATAATTGCACGCGTCAAAATCTTTATTCTTTCAAGTGAATATTTATTAAAATATTTGTATAGTTTCTGTGAAAAACCTTGTTCTTATTGTTAGATTTGAGCTTCTTTTAACATTTATACACAGAAATGTTCCTCTCTATAATTTTCATGTAAATTATTCATTTCAGAAAATATAATTGAAAATAAACGATTAAGCCCGCAAGAGAAATAGATATGTATTATAAATAGTGTAAATAATTATTATTATATGAATAATGTAAAAATAAAGCGTCCAAAATAATCGATATTATATAACATATACACGCGCAATAATTATTTCCGGAAATAATAATTGCAAGCGTCAAAATCTTTAATCTTTCAAGTAAATATTTATTAAAATATTTGTATAGTTTCTGTGAAAAACCTTGTTCTTATTGTTAGATTTGAGCTTCTTTTAACATTTATACACAGAAATGTTCCTCCCTATAATTTTCATGTAAATTATTCGTTTCAGAAAATATAATTGAAAATAAACGATTAAGCCCGCAAGAGAAATAGATATGTATTATAAATAGTGTAAATAATTATTATTATATGAATAATGTAAAAATAAAGCGTCCAAAATAATCGGTATTATATAACATATACGCGCAATAATTATTTCCGGAAATAATAATTGCAACCGTCAAAATCTTTATTTTTTTCAAGTAAATATTTATTAAAATATTTGTATAGTTTCTGTGAAAAACCTTGTTCTTATTGTTAGATTTGAGCTTCTTTTAACATTTATACACAGAAATGTTCCTCTCTATAATTTTCATGTAAATTATTCGTTTCAGAAAATATAATTGAAAATAAACGATTAAGCTCGCAAGAGAAATAGATATGTATCATGAATAGTGTAGATAATTATTATTATATAAATAATATAAAAATAAAAATGTAATTCAACAAATCGTTCTTATTCGTACATAAATAATTGAAATAAATTATTTACCGCAAGCTTATTCCGCCGTTCGCGGTGCCCGATGTCTCCCAGAGTCCCAGACCCTCGTCCTCCTCTCGGCTTCTTTCGCCTTCGTCGCTGCATCTTCGTGGCACAAGACACAAGACACTCGCTCACAGTTCACACAACACTCACTCGCGGAAAAAAAACGGTTGATTACGAAGGATGCTCCCCGCGCGTATAAATTCACTGGCGTCCCGTGAGATCGAAACTTTCGAACGCGATAGGAATAGAACGCGATACTTTGACGCCGTTTACGAAACAAACCACGCCGTCGCCATACTCGTTAATCGCGATTGCATGGATTTACATACGCATCGAGACCGAGACGATCACCCGCGCTAACACGACGTAACTGTGATAAGAGCTAAAGTCTAAAGTTCAAAAAGACGATGGCGCACTTCGTCAAACGTTCTCGCCGCGGTCGCGTTCCGCAAATTTCCGAACGCGAGAAATCCATCGCGACGTAAACGCAACTAGCTGATCCACTCACGCGTGAACGAACTTCGGAGATCCGCCGTACGCGGAACAAAATTCACTTTCGACGAGTAAAGGAGACGCGGTTTCACTAAATCACTAGCTCGCTCGCGTTACGCGAAACGGGAACGTTTTTTCAGGTCCGCCATATTGCAAGGATTCGATAGCGGATAGACAATTTCGACGCCGCGGCCGAAATACTCTCTGATCGCGATCGAGAGGACCGAGATGATCGTCCGTCCGGCCCGTCGATCGATTCGACACATACGTCCACCGTTAATTCACACGCGAGATTTTCTTTCGATCGGCGAAAAGCGCGAAAAACACGGAGGGAGCGCGACACGACCTCCTACTCCTACTCGCGCTAATGCGAACTGACGCCGGAGTCGCCGAGTGTGGGGATGGTGGGGGTGGGGGCCCTTCCGAGAAAACGTTCCAAAACACTCCGCGAAGCGCGGGTCTTCCAGGAAAGCCGAGCCTAAAAAACGTAAACAATCTCGACGAAAACGTAAACACGGCTCGCGAGCAACGCTTTCTCTAAAACTGCGTTCAATTTCTCCCTACGAAATAATAGGAAACTGTTTTTCGGCGCGGCGATGAGAGCGACGAGCAGGAACGCGAAATGCGTGATTCGTGGCTAATTTCAGCGCGGCGATATGCCTCGCGCGATTACGTAACGTGAAATTTCGTATATGCGCTATGGCCCATTCTCAACTCTTTTTTATCGATAAAAGCGCTCTTTTATTTCTGAAATGCTATAGTATTATGTAACATGAACTTTCGTATCTTAGAAATAAAAGAGCGCTTTTATCGATAAAAGAGAGTTCAGAATATGGGCCATAATGTTTTAACATTAAAGGTCACTTCGACCAACTCCGATTAATTTTAATCGACGATTAACTCGATCAGCAATTTCGTCAACAGCAAGACTTTTAACTGTATAATGTATATGTCGTTTTTTTTTATTCTTTTTAACCTATCTCTTCGTGATTTACCACTTCGTGAATAAAAGCTGCTTTTAATATAACAAATCTTTTAATTTTTTATTTTCGTCGATTAAAGTTAATCGGAGTTGGTCGAAGTAACCCTCAGCAAAAATAAAAATGACGCTCTTGCCCCGCTCTTCGCTCTTGCCAAATTTTTCACGTATAAGGGCTCAGACACAATGCGAGGAATAAGGAACAAGGAATAGAATTTATAGTCGTATCCTTTTTTAATAGACGTGCATTGAAAAAGGATGCGACTATTAATATCTATTCCTTGTTCCTTATTCCTCGCATTGTGTCTGAGCCCTAATGTAGTCGCGTTATATTAACGCGAGATCATGTCGCGCCTGCTTCGCGTTTCTCATGTCCTTTTTGCCTATCGAAAAGAAGTTTTGCGCGCGGACGAGTGTCTAGAGTGTCGGAATCAATAGGTGATCGCCTCGATGCATATGTAAATCCATGCAATCGCGATTAACGAGCAGGTATGACGACGGCGTGGTTTGGTTCGTAAACGGCGTCAAAGTATCGTGTTTCGAAAGTTTCGATTTCGCGAAACGCGAGTGAATTACGCGCGGGGGAGCATCCTTCGTAATTAACCGTTTTTCCGCGAGTAAGTGTTGTGTGAGTGAGTGTCTTGTGCCATGAAGATGCAGTGACGAAGGAAGCCGAGTAAGGCATCGGGCAACGGTAAAATAACCGTGCGGCAAATAAATTATTTCAATTATTTATGTCCGAATAAAAACGATTTGTTGAATTACATTTTCATTTTTATATTATTCATATAATAATAATTATTTACACTATTTATAATACATATCTATTTCTCTTGCGGGCTTAAGAATTTATTTTCAATTATATTTTCTCAAACAAATAATTTATATGAAAATTATAGAGAGGAACATTTCTGCGTATAAATGTTAAAAGAAGCTCGAATCTAACAATAAGAACAAGAAACAAGTTTTTCCCAGAAACTATACAAATATTTTAATAAATATTCACTTGAAAGATTAAAGATTTTGACGCGTGCAATTATTATTTCAGAAAATAATTATTGCGCGTGTATATGTTATATAATTCGATTATCTTGGACGCTGCTATAATTTGATTCGTACATTTGTATTTTACAGATCACAACGTAGCGACGGTGCAGTTATGTACGACTGGTTACGACTCCGCCGTTGCTCATCTCGGCCGGTGAGTCATCTCTTATATGTATATATAGTATAGTAATACCTCTATTAAGCTGGACTCCCCACCAGCGCAAAATAAGTTCAAACCTGGTAAAAAAATTAGTGCTATTTGTGTGCTAATTTGTTGCTCAAAACCGTTTAGCAGGAAATCGCGTTCAAAGTGGGTGGAGCCAGCTTACCAAAGGTGCGTTCGCGGAGCTCGCTATATTAGCGCTGTTCGCTAGTATCGCTAGATTCGGACTAGAGCAACAAATTAGCACATAAGTAGCACTAAATTTTTGACTAGGTCCGAACTTATTTTGCGTTGGTGGGGGGTTCAGCTTAATAGAGGTTATTATGTTATTAAAGACTATGCTTAATGAATATAATTATATATGACGATTTAATGTAATATGAAAATTCAATGTAACTGCGCGTTTACGCTTTTCTGCATATGCTCACATATGCAGTGTGCATATGTATTGTTTAAACAATGTAGTAATTATCGAACTCTTACGAATGATGAACAAAATTTGCGAACACGTCTTCGTTCCTTCCGTCTGCGGGTATTCTCGAGGAGCAAAAGAAACGCATGGGGTGTCGGCGGGTAGGGACGATACGCGGTCGCAAGCCACGTCTGGGAAGGCGAGTGTAATTATGTGCAAGAGGAGATAGAGTAACGCGTCGGGCATTCCAGCAGCCAGCCACCGGAGTCAGAATCCACCCTCGCCGGCTGGCCCGTGGCTGAACTGAATAGCCGGCTAATGAACGCCGAAGCCTCCGGTCTGTCAGTCCGGCACATCGTAGCGCGGCCACGAGAACGATCGTTGACCGAGAATGAAACCGACGCGATGCCGGGCGCTCGGATAAAAAGTTTCGCGAGCCGGCTCATCTCTCGCGCGCATGTTGGAAGAAACGATAATGAGGCACGCCGTCATTGTGCATCGTTTGATCCGGATGCAAGATCGATGTCGCACCTGCGTTCTTTCCCTCTATCATTTTACAGAGAACTTATTTCAAAGGAAAAGCAGTATATAACAACAGGAATATATATTAGAGTTTGAAAAATTAGTCTTATCGAAAATAACCAAGTTTAAAAATTATGTCAAAGATACCTTGATATTTCCATGTTATCTCGTTTAAGAATGCGTTCACAGAGAAATTAAATTTCTTCATAATGTAAATGACTAATTTTGCATCGACAAAAGCAAAATATAATGGCTTTTGGGTTAAGAATCATGATGTGCCCGAAGAGGCTCTTGTCAGAAGACCGTTTCTCCAAACGGAACGGGCCGCTCTCGTATCGGTAGCTACAATTTCAATTTTGCTATCTCCCCCTGGTAGTTCCTCTCGAGTCAAAAGGAGGAAGGGAATGATAGTCGGCGGATAGAGGCGGGGAAAGAGAAAGACGGCAGGAAGAGGAGAGAGATAGAGAGAGAGCAAGATTCGACGTTAGATAGGCGAGAGAGTTAGGCCGGGCACCGCCGCCACCCGCGTCCCGTCTCGTTCTCGGCTGTCACTCAAATCCTCCCTCCTGCGTCAACCACTCTCTCCCCCCTCGGTTCCTTCCATCCCGTCGACGACGACAACCCCCTTCGGCCACCCTCTCTCGCACGTTTCTAAGCAAGAGCCACCCCCGCGGACTCGGTAATTGAATTTCACGAGTTGGTTACCCAAACCCCCGGGATCTCGTGCCACCCCCTCGACGCCGTCGCCATCGCCTCGTCACCCCCGAGGGGGGGGGGGGAGGGGGAGGAGGAAACAGGGCGCGCGACACGTCGCCGTCGACGTCTTCGCTTCCGCGGTGCGACGGGGGTCCGCCAGCCCGCTCGATGCCCGCTTAACGTCGTGTGGCAACATCGATTATCGCGCCGCGACGATTGGCTCGTAGTAGGCCTCCTGCCTGCTCTGTATCTGACGTTGAGAATTGCTGATTCCCTGCTCGGCGCATTTCCGATTAATTTTCGGCGAGGGTCGTGGACCGATTTCCACGATTTAATCCTTGGCTACATAAGCAACTCGCTATTTACATATATGTAAATATATAGCATCTATTCGTTAAAATTTAATCCGACCTGCTCCGGCAGCAAGTCTTTTAAAATTATTTTTCGAATTATTATTATTATTATTCGAATCCTCGTTCGAATCATTATTCAAATTTGACGTTTTAATGGTTTTGAATTATGTTTACAGTAACAATAAAATTTATCAATACTCTCGTAATTAAATATATAGATGCATACATGTTTATATTGTACTTTGTCGGGTTTTCCTATTCGATCCCAGTGACCATGAAGATGTAATCTCTGTCACAGCGACAATCTCGGGCAATCGCGTCAGCACAACAGCAACGTCAAACGTTCAGAAAGTCGAGGAGAAATCCGATCCCCCCCCCCCCTTCCCACCCTCTCAATGGCGTTCCTCCTCCCTTCTCGTCATATTTAATAACCCACGCGCACACACGTCCGCACCAAGGTCCACGTACGGGCATTAAACTCCGGCGCGAGTGCGGAGGTTCGTTACGTACAATGCACCGTTGATTGACCAACCAGATCCGCCCTGAAGTGACGTACCGCTGCCTGCCGTCGCGATATCGAGTCACCCACCGTTGCTCCAATTGTCGGCACCCGGTATCTTTTCTGCCCTTCTAACATCGTCCGATTCCTTCGCTCTCGTCAATTTGTCGGACGACGATCTATCGTTTCAACATCGCGTCGGCGACGTCCGTCGTTTCGATTCAGGACATTCGTGCCATTGTTTCGACCAAAAGCCATTAAGTGCACATGGAAACATTTAATCTGAGAGTTACATCGCGTGAAAGTCTGAACAAATTGTATGTTACAAAATGTAGGAAAAATTTGTTCATTTATTAACGGTAAGATTATAATTCTTCGTGTAGATGCGAGTTTTCGCAGCAGGACATAAAGAACAGAGATCAAGGTGAATAAGCTAGAAAAATTTATCACTTCCGCCGCATTCTTACATCACAAAAGCTAAGCAAACGATTATTGTCACCCTGTAAACTCCGTCGCCGTTTTACTCGTCCAATTTATCGGCTCGTGTGACTCTCGTCGAATTCGCGAGAACGAACGCGTTGTGTGTATGGAAGAAGAGCACCGTGGGGCGATAGGGGTACGAGAGGGAAAGCCAGCACCATAAATAACGGTACACGTCATGCGGCCATAATTCGTCTTCGGCCGATCGACACCTCGAGGGCCTCCGGCCTTCCCCCTTTTAAAATTATTATCGTTCGATGAGAGCAACGGAAAAGAGAGACCGCTCACGAGCAGAAAATTCCAAAACCAGCGAATTGACGAGAGAGAAATAGAGTCAGGATCGGCTTATTTGATTAATTCATAGGGGATCTCTGTATCCCTCACACTTCCTAAATTCCTAAAGTTAAAACCAATAATTGAATTGATTTAAAAAATATAAATCGATAACTATAAACAATAACAAAAATAATAAAGATGATAGCAATAATAATAAAGTTATCATAAGTGTAGAAAATGAAGAGATGTAAGTGTGCATAATACTGAGAACACTATAAATCTATACATGCTTATTTATCAAGGATTCAAAATTAGAGAAAGCTCTCCGTCTCATTTATAAAACTTTCAGTCGATCCTGGGAAGAGAGGAGGCAGAGAAAGAGAGAGGAGGAGACAGGGAGAACGCCGACAACGGGGCGAATACAAACAGCTTCCCTTCCGATATTCGCGCCCATGAAAAATCAGTCCGGTTCATTAAATTCCGAGAGAATGTCGGAACGCCGACGAATTCGCCCGCGCGGGGTCTGTGGCATCCATCCATCGTGTTTCTCGGCACTCCGATAAATATTTATGAACATGGAAGAGCCACGCGATCGAGCCTGGAGGCTGAACCGGCATTTCCGTTCGCATTTCGCGTTATGTCCGTCGCGTTTGATACGAGATTGATCGATATTATTTCAAAGCTGTAATAATGTTCGAAAATCCTTTATTCTTACAGTTTGCTCCCGAACATATTGTTTTCCTACACCTGTCATTTCTTCAAGCAGGTATCATAACGTTGAATTAATATTCCCTTCTTATAAATATAATTTTTAAATTACCGTACACAAACTAGGTTGGTTCAAGAAAATCTATTCTACAAAGCGCAGCTCGCACACAATTCGCGCAAGATTAAACTTGAAAACTATTAAGAGATGCAATTTTTCTCCGACGATAATCGATAGCATCACGGAGACGGCACCTCCCTCGACTCGTCGAAAGAACGATTTTATCACACGATTTTGCCACGGTCGAAAGTCGTTAGGCAGATGGCGATAAATCGGAGCTCACTGGCCCCCAAACCTCTTCCACCCTCCCGCGAGACTTTGCAAACAAATGTGCCGGCGTCGTGCATTTAGACGTCTTTGTGACATTATCGGCGCAACTTCCATCCCTCGTAACTCCCCGGATTCACCCTCTCTCCCGCGCTTCTCTCGCGATCTAACTGCTCGTGTCACCCTTATTCGCGATGTAATATCGTACGAGCTTAAGTTCGCGGTGCAAACTGTGCATGCACAGCATGTATAGCTATAACTTATCATTATTGTTGCTAATACGTTAGCGCACACACACACAGATATACGTAGATAAATTGATATTTTTCATTGTAGCATATCTATTTAGTAATAACATAGTTCTCGATTTTCTAGATTTTCGTTAATTGCACGCGCCTCTCGAACATTGAAGTACAATATTTTCTCTTTACAACTTAGCCGAGCATCACGAGGCTTTCCGTCCACGAGAGGAGGTAGCATCGTAGCTGAGGAACGTGCATAAATTTGGCTCATAGCTCGACCGATGGTGCTCGAGAGCGTTGAAGTGGGCCTCTTGGTAACGGCGAGCACTTATTCGCCCGCTCGCTCGCCAATCCAAATGAATTGGATAATTTGATCAGCTCGTTGCTGGCCCTTTGTTGCCTCCTGGGAACTTTGAATGGTCCGGTCGGCCGTCGGCCGTCTTTTTCTACCTTTCCGCTCGCCCCTTTTCTCTCTTTCTTCCCGTCCGATCCCTCCCCGTCGCCTCTCTCCTTACTCACGCGTATCTCCTTCAATTCTTCTATTCTGCCTCTCCTTGATACACTCACGTCGTTCGTCTCACTGCTGATATCGGACTCGGCAAAGATCACAGCTGATGTCAAATAAAGACTGTTTAAAATCGCGGCAAGAAGTACACTCGCTCAATCGCGTCGAAGACTAATATAAAGAAAAAAGAATGGAGGAATTATCGATCTCTTTTAAGAAAAAAAAATTGAACTTACAATTAAATATTATGGCCTAGAGACTATATTTATGAAATAATTATGAAATTTTAATTATGATCTTGGAAGGATAATTATCACCAAAATAATTCGTGATTCCTATCTTTTTACAAAACTTACATAATTGTAATTTATCTAATGATAAATACTTCTTTATCGCAGGCTTATCACGTTAGTACTGAACAGGTCGCGCTTTCATTTTTGGGGCGCATACGAACGAATCCAAGAGATCTCAAGAAGGCCGACCCATTTCGCGGGAAAGAAGTGCGCTCGAGAGTCTCTTGAACTACATTCACGGCATGGAGTCACGAGAAATGATTTTCTTGGCGTCGCGTCGTATACCGCGTCTCTTCCTAGCAGTTTTTCACCCCGGCCGAAATATCATTCGAGCGCAGTATGCGCTTCTTCCGCACTTGTTCTGGCGTCCTCGACGCTTTTATGCACTCGCGATTCCTCGGAAATGCGTCCGAAAGGAATAAGATCGTGGCTAGATCCTCAGTTTCTCGTGAGTGACAGACGCGAAATAAATTCATGAAAATGATCTGCATGTAATAATGTTGTAATCACAGATAAAAAATAAAAAAAAGTATGTGCGAGGAATAAATAGGAAAGAGAATGATTTCACATCTAGCCGGAAGAAAAAAAGTCTCTTGCTTATAAGATTATTTTATAAGGAAGATTGAACCGATTAAAGCAAATTCTCTACGCAGATTCGTCTGCAACTCTTGCATACTTTACAATATTTCCTGTTGCATATACAAAATCTTCATGACGCTTCGAGTTTATTTAAGAAATATCTCAATACTCGAGGCTCCATATGTATATGTCACAGTAAAAGCGTGAAATCAGTAAATGTATACATTTACTAGTCAATGCGTCTACTAGTCAATGTATACATTTACTAAATTTTACAATTTAA
The DNA here is from genome assembly GCA_035220615.1 of Leptothorax acervorum. Taxonomy (NCBI): domain Eukaryota; kingdom Metazoa; phylum Arthropoda; class Insecta; order Hymenoptera; family Formicidae; genus Leptothorax; species Leptothorax acervorum. The sequence continues at coordinate 1,852,692 of JASTWQ010001258.1, read as the reverse complement.
ATTTATATCTTTTAACAAGCAACATTATTTTCAAAATTGTACAAATTGGGTTGGGTTAGGTTAGTTTTTTTCTTGTGGGGTGGGGGGCTGCGCCCCCGACCCTACTACCCCCTACACGTGTCATTATAAATTAGAGCCCTAAATAAGTGAATACATTTACATGAATTTCATGCTTTTACTGTAACAATCAAGTAGATCAAGTAGAAGTAGTATCAAGTAGATACATGGATGTATACATAGCACAGTTATTAATTATATAAATAAACTGAAACATCGCTAATAATTTGTATTAATCGAATCATAATCGTGTACGCTTGAAAGCGAAAATTAATTTCAGAAGGATTAATTGCAACGAGTATAGGTAGAAGATCGCTTCGTTGCATTTCGAGAAAGATGCGGGCATGTGTTTCGCGACCATTCGTCAGCACGCTTCGTGCCGTCAAATTGCAGACTTTCGCACATATACCCACGCGAGTCTGTAGGTAGGATAGAACCTGCGAAGGTGCAGGCTTATATATCGCCGTCCTGACGCAGCTCGCGGCCATACTGCCTCCGTTTGACGCCCGGAGGAGTAAAGATCCGCGACGCGAGGAGGTGGGGCAGGGAGAAATGATTAATTACGAGGGAGTGACGCGCAAAGGAACGGAGTGGGACCAAACGAAAAGCGACGATGGAACATCGAGCCGGTGCGTTCCAAGGGGTCATGGATGAGCGTATCTCGTGAGTTGTAGAAACTCGGCCAGTTAGAGAGTTTCGCGGGCTTTATCATCGATTCCGTAGCTCAATTTCGACATAATTTGAATTTACCAGATACTTGACGTAAGAGAATGCAATATCAATGCGCGAAAGTTACGTTTGTCATTAGTATATCAAAGATACACGAATTGCATTAATCAAGATTTAAATCATACCAACGGAACAACTCTAATTAAAGTCTTGTTTTTAACATCTGTTATAAAGGCATCGGAATACCAAAATAACAAAGATTTATTTGATAAAAAACGTATCCATTTTCGACCGTGGAATCGGTGTCATTTTCTGCCAAAAGCTGTGCGGAGGATCAAAGCTCTTCCGTGGATCGTCAAATCCATGGGTAGAATAAAAAGCAGGAATCGCGAATGTCGGCAAAAGGACAGATTTATCTAACGGGAGAGGAAGGAGGGGAAGTGTTTTTGAACACGGTCAAACATATTACGCCGGTCGGTTGTCCGATAATGTGTTTCTGATTGCCGGCCACGGCTGTACGGAATCCCAATGAAAATCCAGAGGATATTATGTCCGTTCTTTGTATGAAATATTCATTCAAATTACGAGATTTTTATATCTCTATACCTGCATATATACATCGACTTCTCATGTTGATTTTTATATTGACTTTGCATAACATATTTATTGTGCTAGCATAGAAAAAGCATATCAACCTTATTGTTCGCCAAAAAAGTTTACAAAGGATATTGGAATAGACTAATACAATCCTTAAATAATGTCAAACTACTTGGTAAATACGGTAAAATACAATCGTCTCCTATATACTTACTCAACTGACACGAAATGAGAGGAAGAAAACATCGCCAAAGATAAAGCCAAAAACATTCGTGAAGCTACGTTCGTTCGACCTTGTACCGAATCGATTGGTGTCAGAACGAACTCTCGATTGAATCTCGCACGGAAAGACCGATACGCGCGCATCAACGAACACGTGTACACGCACAGGCAACATAGACGAGGGTATCAAAGTGCGTCAGAAGGAAGATCGTGATCGGGAGACGGCAGGATGGATGGCTGGAAGCGTATCAAATTATCGGTTATTAATAACGCCGCCTGATCCCCCCCCCCGTTCGTCGTTTTACGCAGGAACAGTCGCCCACACCCACGTCTCGCAAGGTCGAAGATCCTCACCTCGGCTCGCAATGACTCGATTAATAACGCCTCGTCGACGATAGCGCTTAATATGTATCCGGTCTAGAGCGGTCCCTATATATATATATAGAGTTACGGATCCGTCGTTTAACGACGACGTCGTCGCTGCAGCGAGTCACGTAAGCTCGCTTTGATTTCGCCGATAATAATTTCGTACTCTCGAAAATATCGAAATATCTAGATACCTCGCAACCAAAAAAAAAAAAATATTAATCGGCCTTTATAACGTAGAACAAGTGATCGTCCGATGCCGATTACGTAATCATTAACGGCTCATCGGTGACTTCGCAAATCACCCGTTGTAAACGTGTTTAGAAAAACCGAGTAACAATAAAATTTTAATTAACTTTAGATGTAGTGATTTAGTGTTAGTTATTCCAATGTAAGTTAAATAACGATATTCCGAGGGAAAATAAGAATCGACAAAAATATCTGGGCAATTAAAGCACGATGTCTCTTACTCTATGAACTAGAATTCTTGGTCAATTTTTCACTTACCCGTCCGTCGTTTCTCTTCGGAAATAGCAACGCGAGACACCTGCAAACAGAAAAAAAAATTCAACATTAGTTCCTGTCCTTTCTGTTTTTAACGTGTACGTTCGTTAAAACAGCGAAAAGAAACGAGCGGTAGATATCGATTAAGCGTCGTCACGACGACGCCTTTCGTTGAGGATTATGACGTCGTCGGTGCCCTATTCGCAGAAGCGAAGCGACCGGGCCCCCCTCCCGCCCTTCTTACGTAATCCGTCTGTTAAAATATCAATCTCAACGTTTCGCTCTTTGCACAAGGTTCCGCGCGGGGATAAGGAGGGGGCCGTGCCGCCTGTTCCCGATCTGCACAGCCCAGGCTTTCCTCTTCTCTTCGTCTGGACGAGGTCATCAAAGATGCAGCAGCAATCAGCGGAGCTAGTCGAGCGAACGAGCTCGAGCAGAGGACCGACCAGTACCCGAGGGATGCACGCGGATTTTCTTTGAGCGTTTAAATTGATCCCCCTTCTGAAAAAAATTGCCCACCGGTGAACAGCTCGGTGAACAGCCCTTTCGAGAAAAGAGTGGAGGTGTCGACTAACTGCAGCGCGTCCCGAGCGCGTGCACGGTGTCAGATTGAATTCGGGAAATCGGCTTATCGATGGAGTACCGTCTCCGATCTTTTTGTAGTTCCTAAATGGATGGTACATTTTTTCACGTCATATACAATAGTTTCACAAACATGCTTGAAATTGTATTAATTTCATCATGCATTTATCATGTAACATATGGCTCCGTATAAAAAAATTGAGCGTTCTCTTAAGGCAATAAAAACACTTCTTAACTAATCAGTAAGTAACTGATCAGAAATTACAGGAAATTACGATTAATATTAATAACAAAAGAAACTGATGTTTTACTGACCGCTATTGCGCAGGTATTAGTTCTCTGTTAGCATATCGCTGTTCGTTCGGAACTTAATGGAGGGGGCGACTGTCTGAATCGCATTCACGCGAGCAATAGCGGGTATAGCCGCGCGATCGGCTTTCCGCACAGGGGCCTGCCGCGATTTACTGTGTCCCATAATAAATCCGTCCGAAGGTTCAGTCGCAGGGAAAGACATCAAAGTCCTTCTCGCGCTGATCCTTAAACGGGCAACGAGGCATGCGACGAAGGTCGTCGTTGAAATCACTACCGCGAGACACCCTCGCGACCATCCCTCCCCGCACGGGAGAATCCCCGCGAAGGATGCTTGCTATGCGTGAGCCGCAGGGGGGCGGGCTCTATTAAAAATGCAATATTCTCGTTAATCCACGCCGGTATGTAGCGCCGGCTAATTAGCGAGTGCGAAGGACGGAGAGGCACGCGCGTACGCTTTATACCAACGTTGTCATGCAAATACCCCATGGTGAGCGGCTATGGGACGTCACATACGACATATACACATCCGCATGCACAGGCAGCACAGGTATATAGAAAGAGAGAACGCGGCATAGAGAGAGAGAGACGGAGAGAGACACATATGTGCGTATGTACGCGATCGTGGACGCGTTTATATGGCCGGGGATATATGGCGGGTACAGACGGAGGGGTGAGCTATATCAATAAGCATCGAACGGCCACGAAGGACGGCAGGGAGCTGTTGATTAAGGGGGTGAGTACAATGAGGAGATATCCTCGGAGAAGGGAATGCGTCTGCGATGGATCCGCATGAGGGGGCTTCCACCCACGTTCATCTCTCCTTCACCTTCTCCACCTCTTCGTCCTCCTCCTCCTCCATCACCTCCCATCGCCTCGAATGTGCGCGCGCGCGCGCGCGTTTCGCGTCTCCTGTGTCTCTCCTCGATCTCATCTCCGGCGGCACAAGCAAGAGAGACCGTTGTACACCGATTACTGCCGATCCTGAACGGCACAATGGTCTCGTCTCTGTCATCGAGCGATGACTGGGTCACCTTGTCCCGTCATAAGTGGATTCCGTAATAAAGTCGGATAGCTCGGAGCACGACGTTCCGGAAGCGACGTTTCCCGACGGCCGCGGCGGCGCATACAGCGAAATAATTACAAGTTAACGAAAATGGGTCGCTACTTTACTGTAAGAGATTATCACAGACTCGATTAACGAATTATCTAAGGCGCACGGTTTCACTTTTTCCTGATCTTTCCTACAATCTAGGTGAATGCAATATGCATATGCGCTCACCTTCCCGTTACATTTTTGCAATTTTTTCTCAAGCATTTTAACGTGGCGCCGTATTCGGCGGCCAGCCCATCGGGCCGAGCAAGCCGAGCATCTCTGAAATTAATATAGAGTAATGAAAATTGGTTATCGGTCCGGAGCGACTGCGCGTCCTGCAAACCGAGCGGTGTTACCAGCACTGGAGCGCGTAATATCGTATTGAAGATAGTCGGACGGCGGGCACGGGGCTCGGCACTCGGGTGCAAGGGAAGCGGATCACGTTGACACAAAGCGCCCGTAATCCGTTTATCTTCTCTCCGGGCACTCCGCGCCCACGTGTTACGCTTCGCGTTATTCGAGAGTGAGAGAGAGAGAGAGAGAGAAAGGGAGAGAGAGAGAGGCAGCCTGCCACCCGTTCTTCCGCCCATCCTCATGCTCTCGCTGACACTCGTTATTTCATAACAGAGTGAGCGACCGGTTTCTTTACCGTCGCAGAATCGCCGATGGAATCGAAGAAAACATCTCATACCGAAAATGGCGATGTGCGACCGCGAGGTATAGATTCCGCTTGCATAACGTGATCGAGAGAGCGGAAGAAAAATCATTTTTTCATTGATACTTTCCGGTTTTAGACTCCAGACGTCTACAATGTGTTGCAACGAGATCGTAGAATCGTTTTTGGCACCGTGATATTAATTCGCGGGCGTTAATTGCGCATTTATACAATCGTACGTCAAAGATAGAGAGAAAGAAATAATATATAGGTAAGGTTTGTTTCGATGACACGCGGGAAAATATTACGCTGCTGAATTGTAGGGAAGAGGAGATGGGTCGCGCTCATAAATCTGAAGGTAGAGCGTGCTCGCCGACGCGCATCATTGGCTGACAGATTTCTTCGCGGCGTCACACAGTTCCTCGATGTGCTCGCTTCTCCGAGCTGTTTCCTTTAGAAAGATCCACGAGCCGGACGAGCCATCGCGACAGTATCCCCTTTGAGTAATGACGCCCGGGCCCCGACGCAGGAATGCCGGGCGAGGGGGAGGGGGAGGGCCCCTTTCATCGGCCGTTTTATTGGCTTCGAAGCAACACGGCCCTTCTCGCCTTCTTCTTCCGCCTCGCCTCCACCTCGCGGCCGTTTAAACCTGAAAACGAATGACGGTGACGACGACGACTCGTCACCGTCGCCGCTGCCGTCGCCGCCACCGCCGCCGTCGCGTCGTCGTCTGCGTTTTGTCTCCATATCGTGAAACACATTTGTCTCGTACTCAGATGCGGGGCGGTTGTGAATCCTCTGTGCTGGATATTCTCCCCCTTCTCCTCTCGCGCATATAATATATATTACAAATCTCTCCTGCGTTCCTTCTGCCGTCCTTCCGATTCTTCCCCTATTTCTCTGTCACACAAACTTGCACTTCTCTTTTCACTCCTTTCATCCGAATCCAATCCCAACAGGGATTCGGACCGCTGAAAGACGCGACAAAAGGCTCCCTAATATATTACGCTTATTAGCGCCGAGTATCGCATCGAATATCTTGTCGAAATTTCGTTAAAAAGCCCGCGTGGAAATGCTACGGAACGTTGAAAGCGCCGGGCCGTTTTATCACGGGTTAAACTGGTTCGAGAGCCGAGAAGAGCACCCTAAAACTCGTCGAGAACCCGCGTCGTCCGCATTCATCCGCACGGAGAAACAACCGTTCCGTTCCGCGCGTTCCATTTAGTATTTCTCTTCCATTTAGTATGGCGCGCTTCAGAGCATTCCACGCGCTGCACTTTTAATTGATCGATCGAATCGTTGTTTTGTCCATCGCCGGATTCGATTCGATCTCGTGTTCTGTGCTATACTGATTTACACTCTACCGCGAGGGCAAAAAACTTCACGATTTCGATCCAGTTTCAATGAGAATTTTGATATTTAGCCTCTTCGGCACATAAAAATGGGTTGAAAGTTCCGAAGCCGTCAAGAATCTACAATCTTGATTTTTAAAAAATTTTCCCAAATTGATCTAATAATTGATCCAGCCTGCAGAGCTTGAGAAAATTGCTTAATCACATCCTCCATTCACGATGCGGAAAAAATTATGCTTTTTACTTCTCGGTCGGGAACCATATAAACGGCAGTTTTCTCGTTATTGGTATGAAGGACTGGAAATTCCGCCTCGCCTGTCCTTCTCGTCGACACTTTGTTTCACGTCTCGTAATTTTCGCGTGGACGCGCAAACGCATAAAACATATCTGGCTCATTAACAACACAAAGTCGATGGAAATTAAGCAAACGCTCGGCCGCTATCGCTTTTCTTTGCCGCGCTTTCCACTGCCACCCTCTCTTTTCTCTCTCGTTTTCATCTTTCCCTCTCCCCCTCTATCTCTCTTTCTCCCTCTTTCTCTCTTTTTCGCCACGCATTCCAACTTCTTCGTCTTTGTCGATTCGCTTAGTGCGCCTCTGCGAAAACGTCGGATAATCCTCGCCGTTCGCTACATTGTGAAACCCGCCACGCGACGCTGTATTATTTATACCCGGTTCGCATAATAACGCCGCGAATGATTTTAATGCGCACCTCTGCCTCTCGGTCTTAACAATTTCCGTCATGAGAGATGCATCGCAGAAGTTTTATACGCGTGAAAGAAATCCACAGGTAAAAACATAATCAAGAAATACCCATAACTATGTACATACAGAATTATAGAGCAAACAATTTTAAAAGAAATTGCAAAATCATGTTAGGATAATGGTCAAACTGTCAAAGGTGTCGGTTAATCCTTGAAAAATGATACGAAAGAATGCGTATAACAGTACAACTATATAAAAACTGGAAACCTAGAAAAGAAAGAGAGAGAGAGAGAGAGAGAGAGAGAGAGAGAGAGAGAGAGAGAGAGAGAGAGAGAGAGAGAGAGAGAGAGAGAGAGAGAGAGAGAGAGAGAGAAGAGAAAGGGGAGAGGAAGGAAGAGGTAAGATTTGAAATCTTCCAAAGCTGACTAAGTTTCTAGAAGCTATTAGCTAATTTCACCCGACACTTCCCTTTGGCTGTGGGTGGTACAGGTATTTGTTTCGCGGCATGGTGCACTAGCAAGGTTAACAATGGCAGTTCGGAGTCGGCGGCCCCTTTGAAGAATTTTTCCTCAACCATCTTTCTTCAACTATCTCTTTTCTTTTATCTGTTTGCCATTATTTCTGTCTTTTTCTCTGGCTCTCCGCACCTCTCTCTCTCTCTCGGCAGGAGATTTCACTAATAAGCGAAACCGGTAGTTTGAGTTGTTTAGTCTGTGCTTTCAGGAAACAGATAACGCTCCACAAGGTATTTCAGTACTTATCCCCCCGTATCTGTCCCCGGACATTTCCAAAAAAATGAATGCAGGAAACAAAATTACTGTCGACTCACATACTTTTTACGCTGCACATATAACGGTATTAGCTATTGTGAGCTAGATTTCAACTTGATAAAAAAAATAGTAACATCAAAGTAAAAAGTATCGAAGTAGAACTTTAAAACCACGCTTACATCAATTGTGAATTTATAAAATTTAAAAATGTATTCAAAACTAATTTCCGATTTTTTAAATCGATTTTCTAATACAGACTAGAAAACGCGACATGACAAAGTCGAGTGAACGGGTAATCTGCGATCGGCAACTTCCAGAAAATCACGAGGGGATATTTATCGAACGTAGGCCATGAACGTGGTCGGTCCTCCTACGCATAGGATCACGCATGCGTCGGGCCTCCCTTAAAACAATACGCCGGCCAATCTGGATAGTAAAAGGGACGTTTCATTGGCTCCCTCGAGCTACTCTTTCTTTCGACGCATCCACCATTCTCTTCTTCTCCGTTAAAACTCGCTCCTTTTCTTGACCATCATATGACTATAATTTTTATGTTAATCTCTTTTTATACATGACAAAAAATCAGATACAAACAAAAAGTTAAATAAAATATCTTTCTATTTTATGCAGTTTAATAGATAAATCTCAATCAAAAACTAAAACAGTAATATACATAGAGTCCGTAAAATGTGATTACTTAAGCTATTTTACATCTCGTTGCATTTTATTATCCGACATTAAGAAAGACGGCACGAAACATGACGATGCGACACTTCGTTCTGTTGGAGAAAATGAAAAACGGATCGATGCCTTTCGAGCTGAGCGATGAATTTTAATTTCTTCCCCTTCGTTCAGAATATCTAGGTACAAACAACGGCCATTGTTACGCTTATAATCGAGGGTCATTGATCGGCGGCTGTGATGTTAGATCTGAAAAATTAGCAAGTGTTTCCGTTCCCGCGCATATTGTTTCATTGTCGCGTAAGAGAAGCGTATAGGTAGTTTTTGTTTCAAGGTGTTTTCATGCATGATTACAAACTGAAAACAACAAGCCAATAAAGGTCCAAAAAGTCGATACTATTATATATGTATATAATATACCTATATCGAAATTTTGATCCTACTTTCAGCCTCAATATTTCATTTATACCTACTTTGATACTCTGAAGCCTATAGTAACCTCTTTTGTTTCTATTTAACCTACAGCTTCTAATATTTAAAACCTGTGTGAATTCTACTTGGATGAATTAAGTCTAAAATTTCGACTCGGGTATGTATGTATATATAATATACAATTTATATAACCGTTTCTTAAACTTTCACCAGATCGTCGTTTTTCATTTTTTAAATGTTAAATATATGTATAATTAAATTTAAATATATAATATACTTATTTAAATATATAATATTAAATATTTGAATATATAGGTAATAATTAAATGTTAAATATATGTATAATTAAATTTAAATATTAATATAGGTACAGGTGGGGCATTTAAATTGAGACGTTCAAATATCTAAAAAATAAAGCAAAATAGAAACAAATGTTTCAGACAAAACTTGTAGAGCTCTATTTACTGGCCTTATCATCAGTTTGACCATGGCGAATAATAATAATAATTTTTAAATTTGCAATTTTTCAAAATTGAGTGCGCCCACAAAATCCAATCTTAGGATAATTTTTTCTGTATTTTTTTTTACAACATTCGATTTCTTTCATTATTCTATGTACAAAAGTATCAAGGTAAAGTCATCGAAAAGTGAATACTTTACTAGATATTTCATATTTTATATTAAGCGTCTCAATTTAAATGCCCCACCCTGTATATATATATATATACTTCTCTTTTTTCTCTTGTGCAGTATATATTCAATATAATACAGAGTGAAGAAAAATATAGGTACAAACTTCTAGGGATTGATAGAGAGGACTGAAACAAAACGTTTTTTCTTATAAGGTTCTGTTGCAACACTTTTTTTTAAGAATTACTTGTGGCAATTCCAAAGAGATGAGCATAAATTTCCTTTTGTATAAAGATAAGCTCGTAACACGGTACGTCTAGGAAAAAAAAGAAGCATTTCTGACTATTATCTTATAAGGAAAAAATCGTTTGTTTCAGTCCTCTCTACAATCGAATCCCTAGAAGTTTGTACCTATAGTTTTTCTTCACCCTGTATATGTAAGTTAACGTAAACGCACATATGGCGAACCGATTTTATTCTCATCTATCACTATCTATTCACCATCATTATATAGATATCACTTGGATTTCTCTTTTAGCGAGATGTTAAGCAACTTGAATAATTTGTATTATTCAACGACGTAATTCCCAAGCTTGGCCAAGTAAGTATGCCAAATATGAAGAGAGAGAGAACGAACAAAGAGTAGGCGGTCCCTTCCCTTCTGCGAAACGAAATGTTTTATCGAAGGTAATGGTCGTGCCGGAAGTGAGATGACGCGTGACCCCAGACGGACGCATTAGACGCACTTCCGGCGGTGTGACGCTCGGCGCCCTCGTTCGTCCGTTAAATCCGGTTCTGTCTCGCTTGCACCCCCGTTACCCATCGAGAATCCTAATGCACCGTGTTCTCACGAGTAAATGCCAAAAGAGTTATTCAGCGCCGCAGCATCATATCCAGGATCAAATCATCCGCGCAATTCGAAACGCTCGCGCTCTCGCTGTAGCGTTAATTCCGCTCCACGAGGCAGTCCGGCGGTACAAAAATGCTCGATGCATAAAGAATCCATTTTATCTCGCCGACCACACCACGGTATTACGTATTTAGCATTAGCACGAGAGAGATCCGATATATTCCGGGAATTTTCACGAATGTACATTTCAGAGACAGAAACGGTTTGTCTCCGCTAAAATTCTTACTCGAGGCGCTTTGTTCGACAAGTAGCTGCAGACATCGATATCGGAAGACGAGCACGGATATACAGCAACGATCGATTCTCTCTCTTCCTCGATTTCCTCACTCTCCTTCCCACCTTGCGCCCGCGCCGCCTCATTTCTCCTACGACAGAGGAAATGAAATCCCGTCCGGGACGCGATTCGCGCGACGTTTGTCCCGTTATTAGATCAGCGTTACTTCGTGCTTCATCTCGAGAGTGCTCTGCGGCCGTCGAATACGTCTTTCGCGTTTGAAAGCGCTGATACTTTTCCCTCCTACTTCTCTCCCATTGATATTTCCGACGAAAATCGCGTTCGTGCTTCGAGCAATCAGCGAAAAAGTAACGCCAGCAGGTGCAACTTCATGATTTATGAAATATCGCCGTGCGTTTCAGCGGTTTGAATACAATGTTGCACGCACATAACAAAGCAAATTTGGATAAGTTTACAATTGTACGTTGTATGTAAAGAATTTCGGTATGTAATACAACACAAACACAGTTTCAAAGTGGCGATGATTATATAATATTATATTATATTGAAGTTCTCACACGTTCAAATTGGAATTAACAGTCTGTCTAATAATGTCGCGGTTATACATATATGCCCGTACTGTCGATCAATAAAACGCCAGTGATACAGTCGATTAATTTTATTTTTTTTACTGGCAGAATGTGCCGAGCGATAATTATTTGAAAAAGAATTTTTCCGATTCAGTACTTTGGATAAACTCGCAGTTATATGTCCATTATCGCGCGTTCCGATCACTGCGGCCCATTCATCGTTTATCTGTTAAGCGCGTATGCATATACGATAGACTTTGTTACACCTCTTCTTCTATGGGAGAGGAAATGAAATTCTATTCGCGTCATGCCTCGGCCGACTTTGTCTCGTTATTACATCAATGTTACATCGGCTCGCGAGAGTCATGCAACACGTCTTCTACATTATAACGACTGTCTATAATAATCGGAATAAAGATCGCGGTATCGGTTTCTCACATGAAATTGAGAAAAATATAATTTCAGCATACATTCCGGGAAATTAAGTATTAACAAGAATTGCAAATAAGTAGAAAAGAAATTTCACTTTCGTTAAAAAATTTAAGCATCCCCAAGCGATCGCACGCGCGATTATGTGGATGAATTAGGGGCTAAATTTCATCAAATTCTTACCTCCTTTAATATCGTCTATTTGGCTAGTTTTCAATTCGAAAAGCTCTATCTCGACTAATGGTACAATCTGTCTGATTAACAAACTATGGCGGTGCTCGATTCAATCGTTTCGCCGGAACGATCAAAGCCCGAAAAATCACTCTCGTCGTTCTCGCCGATAGGAATCCGCGAGAGAGCGATGGCTCACGCTGCTCGCTCGCGCGGCCGACGTGCATTTACCACCTGCACCGACTCGAATTAAAAAGTTCGTTCTCCCGCGAAACCGTAAATAATGCCTTCTGACAGGCGGAGCCGAATGTCGATGAATAACGAGGCGCGGAACCTTCGACTTTCGATTCTTCTCTTTTTCCAACCAAGCGCGCGGCTCGCGAACGTGCACGTCAGTCCGGACCACACACATGTATTGGCTATCGCAGCTCGATACACACGTGCGTGTATGTGTACATTGCACATGCCCGCATACTCTCGGATGCACGTGTGTCTGTGTGTGTGTCTGTGAGAACGCGTTCGTGTAGATGGCTCGTACGTTTCGAAAACAAAGCTCGTGCCTGGCGAGAGAGAGCTCCTCCGCTCTCGGCGCGGCGACGAGACCGATGCATCGATACCGGAAACGGTGCGATACACGACGAAAAAAAAGGCAGAGGAACTTACTGGCTGAGTGTAAGTGTGTCGGTGTATGTGCGCGTGTATGTGTGCACGCGCCGCGATGGCGAGGACTGCGTACGTATACACGTCCGACGTACACGCGCCATGAATATTTGAGGAGACAGAGATATGCCTTCTCATCCCGTGCATGTGACATTCTCCGACGAGTTTTCCGTCGCGATGGACGTCGTCTGATCTCTTTTTTCATCTTTTTTTTTTTTCTTTCACGCATTGAATTTGTACGCGCGCTTCTCCGCTTGCTCACGGTGACGGTTAATCGGTAATAATATATCGGTATAATATATATTCCTAGAGAAGGGGTAAAAAACATGCAAAAGGGTGAAAAATGTGCTGTAAAATGAAACTCGTCATTTTTCAAATGTCGAATCGATGATAATGGTAATTTAATAATGACATAGAAGAAAAATAAAAATGCACTGCTTTTTTTCACGAAAAGCAACCTCTGTGCGTTCAGTATTGACGATTTTGATGACGTTTAAATGACGTTAAAAATAATAAAAAGAAACGATAAAACGGAACGAGATTCGTGACATTGGCGGAAAAAAGAAAAAAGTCAGAGAGAGAGAGAGAAAAAGGAGGGGAAGGATCAAATGGTGGGAGTATAACGATGGAAGCCTCTCCTAATTCTCCGGGAAGTCACGTCTCTCTTTCTCTCCTTCTCGCCGCGAATTTTCGAGAAAGAGAAATGAACAGAAGGAATGCCCTCGCATCTTCTTGCAGGGAGGCATGGCAGAAAGACGGGGCGAGCATCGGCAACGGGCGAAGTGACGAAGGAGGTAGGGAAAATGAGAGGATCAGAAACTACCGAGGAGAGCGAGAGGGAGAGTCAGTCGGTCGGTCTGTCCGTCTGTTCGTCCGTCTCTTCTTCTTCTTCTCTCTACCACGTTCTACCATTCTTCGCCACTCTCGACGGGGATTAATAACGGCCTGCCATTGTTGCCATGGCAACTCTCGAAGCGTTAAAAACTCCTCGGCCCTAACCCCGATCGTCCGTTTAAAGTTTCACAGCGAAAGGGTTTGCGTCGTTCACCCGGGCCGAAACGACTGGGCAAATATTTGTGTGTTGCGGCACAATGTATCTCTCCCTGTGAAGTGTGTACAAAACGCTACAATGGCGAACGATGACTTGTAGCTATAATTCGCGACGTTAACAATCGTGATATTAATACGAGGGTGGTAAATTAGGATACTTATTAAACGCACGTCTGATAAATAAAGACGAAAGTAGGCGATATTTTGTCGCGATACCCATCGTGTTCTTATAGACGTTCAACCTCTTCTTTTCATCCTCCTTTCATAACAGTCTTTAGAGAAGAAATTTATTGATCTGATTTCTATATTTAAAAAAAGTTATACAAAGAGTTTAATTAAAAGTGTTATTCAATAAAATCGCGGCACTTTGGCAATAAGATGAAGATAATACAAAGCGATTCATTAACTGCGCTCACTAGAATTATGTTCAATATAACCGTGTTGTTATAAGATAAAGATAAACATTTTCCTACTGGATAGGAAAGTTAACGTACACGCGAGAGATTGTCAGGCAAAGATAAACATATAGCAAAGAGAAATTTAATTTTTAATTAAGCCTAAGTCTAGCATAGATATCTCGCGAAGTATTATAAAAATTTCTAATCTTATTCGTGACCATCTCCGTTTTCTATTCTGTTATCATTGCGAAGACACAATGTAAATGAAAAATGAAGTTAAGATGGCTTTCCAGCTCGTTAACATGAAATACCACGTCGTTTATTATCGGAATAACTTCCGAACTACCTCGCGATAACAGTTACATCACGAAGCTAAGTATAATAATTTAGTGTTAATAGAAGGACAAGAAACGAGCCGAGACTTCGTACGCGAACGAAGCTGATCAATATTCATGGATCTCCGTTGTGGGGGGCGGTTTTAGCGCTGTCAGAGTGGGGTGGATTTATGCGAATGCTTCCTTCCGTCTGAGCGCGTGAGCCATTCTTCTTACAATTCGCTAGACTTAAGTTAGTGAGAAATCGCGGAGTGCTCCTCACTACGTATCGCATCGCGTTGATTAGTTTAAGGTGGCTCGAGCGTTAGACGAAATATAAGACAAGTCAATAATACAAACATAATACGAAAGTTAATTATATCAACAATAAGTAGAAAAAATTTCATCGACTTCTAATACCATTCCGTTTTGAAGATATTCGTTTTCAAAGTTACAGAAATGTATATATATAGATATACCCTTTATGTAAATACCATATTATGTATCTCTGCTCCTGTATGGTAAAAATGAATGAAATTTTTATGTTACACTTCTGTGATATCAAGAATTGCAATTACGGTTTTTTAACATTTTAAGTTTAAATTTTTTTTCAATTTTTAAATAATTTATTTAACCAAAAAGAATATATTTATCTCGACAACAATTGGCAATCAATACATAATAACTTCACAACGTTTCAACCCAGGATTTGGGTCCTTATCAAGTGATAAGGACCCCAGGATTCGTGTCCTTATGAAGTGAAACGTTGTGAAGTTATTATGTATTGATTTCCAATTGTTGTCGAGATAAATATATTCTTTTTATGTATTGGGTCCTTATCACTTGAATTTTGTTTTCATGATTAAACAGTGTAAAGCTAGTCTTAGAAATGATTCATAAATAACATGTTATCATTGGGGCCAGAAAAAGCGTAAAATCGCAATTTTGTCCCATTTTTATACTTGATATTGTTTAAATAAATTACAAAAAAAAAATAAATGTATATCCCGCTTAACCAATGCTTAACCAAACAGAATATATTTATCTCGACAACAATTGGCAATCTATACATATTAGCTTCACGTTTCACTGGATAAGAATCCTGGGGTCCTTATCACTTGTGACCAATAACATGTAAATTGGTCACAAAAATAATAAGTAAATGGGTTTCTTAGTCAGCGTAAATAACTCTGTAAGTACAGATAAGCTCGAAACGATGTTAAATTTTAGATAAATTTTTTAAAAAAGGGACAGAAAAAAGCGATTATCTTTCGAGCAGTTAGCTTCAGATGAAGTCATGCATTTGGAAAACGAGAGGAATGCGAACATACGTAACTCAGACGGACGAGTCGCGCCGAGATTGCCCGGTCGACGTAACTGCACGGAGAAACGCGGCAGTTGCACGTGCATCCGTGCGAGTGCAGACAAGTTCGTACGAGAATGCAGTTCGGTTCCGGTGCGGGCCATTAGTTGATGAGCTACCTCGCTTCCCACCGCTCGCCCCCACCGGCGGGAGATGCACTCGCCACTCGTTGCAGCAGGCAGCCACCCCAGTATCATCCTTCCACTCGCGCTAACCCGGGACGGGCCCTGAAAAGCTCGCGTGGCATTGTGGGATCTATTATTGCCCTCCTCCTGTGGAGTTATATGTTTCGATGGAGCAAACTCAGCCGGAGCTAGCCAGCCATCCGATAGACCGGACGATCGAACGAACGAACATACGAAAGGCAAGCATGAGGACAGAGAGAAAAAGAGAGACAGAGAGATTCAACCTCCGCACTTGTGCCGACTAACTATCCTTTCACCATCTCTTGCTAATTCTATCTCTTTCTCCTCACTGCGTTCGCGTTGTATAACTCGAAACTCATCGGCCTCGTTTGACACTGAAGCCAATGCGTTATGGCAGATAACATTTACTTATAATTGTAAAAAATAAACAAATGCCCCAAAATAAATACTTGAAAGTAAAAAATAGAAATTCGTTAAACTTTATGAATTTTAGGTAAAGTCCATCAATTCTGGTCCATCAAACACTATAGATGTAATTATCTAGAAAGTAACAGATATAACAGAAGATACCTGTCGTGGGTTCTTAAGAAATAGATGAACGTGGAATCTCGTCTCCACTTATGAAGGATAACGCGCATTTTTGTTAAATCGTGGCACGATAACGGTGAGGAGAAAATAGACGACAGTATCGCGCTCGCCTTATTCGCTGAAATTTCACGAGCCCCGCTTCGGAACGCGAACCCGGCACTCAAGATACTCGCCATTGTTTCGAAGGAGTCCGGACCGCGAGCACTAAAACCAACCCCCCGGCCCCGACATCGGTGGAAGCGCCGGATGATGTACCGCGCCCCAACCCCTTAATTACTGCCGCGTGCAAATTGGAAGGAAAAATTAATCGCAGAAATGACTTAGAGCTGCCGGCACGGGGGAAAGATGAGGCGGTGGGAGATGCTCGGGAGAGAAGAGGGGTAGACGAGGAAGCGCGCCCCAGGGTCACACAAAGGGGATGAAAGGAAGTCCGGGGCAATTAGAATGATGCCCTTTGCACGGTCTTCCTCGCTCAGTCTCCCATCCTCCCGTACCACCTTCCGTCTATGAGCGTTCTTCCTCCTCTTACCTCCCGCCCTCACAAAATACCGAGACCATCCTCCATTGCTAACGCCGATGAAACGATGTGGAAACATCAGGTGCGAGGTATTATAATGTAATAATAAATTATGCTTCTTACACAGTATGTGTCACCCCTCATACCGGATTAGAGGATCAAATGACAGATTCTAGTATAATTTGCGATTGTTTCGACAAAAATACTATAACGTACAGTCTTTAAATTATAAAAGGTTGAAGGTAAAACTCTACACGTCCAAAGAGGGGTTGTAAACGTTGTTTTTTCAAGTAATTTTTTTATTCTCCATGGTTTCTATCATCGAAGATACTTTTCCATTACCATTCTCTTTTTCAATAAACCACAATTCGTGCACCCTTAAAAGTCTTCGTTCGAGTGTTGCTCTGCGCTATGAGGGATGAAGGAACGAGACGTGGTCGCAATGGGCAGATATTTAATCTCGATTTCGGGGTCGACCGCCGCCGCCAATGACGACGACGACATCACCCTCTGGCCGTAGAAGACCGTTGTCATATCTCCGGGGGATGATTCGACGTGACAGCTCTCCCTCGAGGGTTGCCACGGTCGAGCATCACCAACGAATCGCCGCGTCCAACCCCCGCTATCGTAGAAAAGCCACACACATACACATACGTAGCCGCGGGCGGCAATATACGTCGTGACGTCCGCGAATTCCACGCGTGCCACCCTCCCGCTCCTCACGCGGCCACCCTCGAGCGCGGTTTAATGACGTATAAACTATGCGTCGGATTAGCGACGCGGTTACGTTCCGCAACCCCTGTAAGACGATCGCGTAGGGCTACTTCTGCTCGACGACGTGGATAGAACTAATAATCTTCATCGATATTTCTACTCTTGTTAACTGCCTGTACACACAATATGATTTGTGTAATAGAAATAATTTAAATCTGTTATTTATGCCAGATCGTTTACATGTTCGAATGCTCAAACATTCATTTACTTATACTTGAATTGCTGAATAGATCAGCGAAGTATAAGCTAATAATATAGATTTTTGAAATATATCTAATCTTTGCGAATAATTATTTCGACAAAATAAACCTTAATATAAAACTTTATTCCGTCATGCTTTATAAAATTATAAAAGAAATACTACAAGTGACTAAATAGAGTACATTGAGTAGAGTTAGTTATTCCATAGCTTCATTTTATAGAGCCATGCCCGCAAATCGGCGATTCTTGGACGGACAAGCTTACAAGATCTCTTGCGGTGATTACGGTGAACAAAACAAATAATTAACACGGTGTAGAAACAAGCTCGGCCAAGAGCGAGCGTAAGTGCGTGCGGCTGGTGCAGAAATGCCGTAAAACGAGGTATGAGCGATAGGGAGAAGAGAGCAAGGCAGATAGAGAACGGAACGGGCACAAAGGGGCCCCGACAACAAAGTCAAGTGGGGCACAATGAGACGCGGTATGAGTACATCGAATGCCACGGTCGCCTCTCTCGTGCAGTCATGGTCCCATGACTCTCTACCGACCGTTCCACCGCACTCTGTCTCATGGTGTGGTCACGGCGAGCCCACAAAAGCGTTCATTCAATAATCTGACCGTGTCACCTATGTATACAATTACCGGTGTACGACCCGGGATCATAGAGGGAGAAATCAAGCCGCGGTCAGTTCACCATCAAAACGCCAAAGACAATGGTCCGCCATAACGAGCAAATTCTGTCAGTGGAGAAATCTGGGACGGTGACCGTTTAATTTTTGCTGAACAGAAATCTCCCACGGCAAGAATCGCTAAAAATTTCATGGAATACCTACGTCTGGCCGACTTAGCGACATCGTGATATTATAGTATTTAAACGCGACTCACCTTTATCGTGCACCAAGTGACGTATCAAATGTGTTCGGATTTCGTCTCGTTCGTCGAAGTCACGACGCGTTTGAAAGAGCGAGAAAATCGAAGAGAACCGAGCGCGACAAACAACGCGACAACCCTCTCGTGGACATCCGCCGGTGATCCAAAACGCATATTCGCCGCTTCCGGACGCTGCATCCCCTTCCTCCCGCGTTATTTCAAGCCGGTCGGCTTGATATAGCGTCCCGTCCCGTACCCCTCCGCCACAACTGCCCTCCCTCCCTCCCCCCCCACCCCCTCCCGCCCCGCTACGTGTCCCAGTCATCCCTCATCACGACCCGGCACCCTCTCTCTTTCTGCCCGTCTGCTTCCGCGTCTGTCCGTCTCTGTTCACAGGGGTGCAATCAATAAGACATTCGTGACGCGACGGTTATGGCTGACGGGGACGTGAGCACGGGGGCCAACGGCTAGCCCCATGAATATCTTTCGATAGATTGCACATCATCCTCGTTGCGCCCCCGATGCGCGATGCGCCGATCCGGCGAGGGGTGATCCATCGGGGCAGGAGACACCACGAGGGTGGACGGCCGATGCGTAGCCACGCGTCCACTGCGGTTAACTTCCCGCCCTATCCCTTTCTCATAGAACGGCAGGGGAAGGAAAGGGGAGTGAGGGGGGGTAACCGGGGGTGCGAAAGATGTGAGAAATCATTGTTATAAGTCGCAGATTACGAAGTACGGAAAAATTTAATAAGTCGATAGACGCGACACGTTTGTATAACCCGATGCGGAATAACGTTACAAGATACTCCGACGAAAGTATTCCTTCTTTCTGATACATTTCTATACTTCTCAGAGAATCGAGCGCTGTCGTCATATATCTTTACTCTTGCTTTACTTATAAAATCGGACCGTGTGAAGGACGCACGAAGATTTTCGTGTAAAACTTGTCCCAGTTAATCGCCAGACAGCGAGAAAAGACTCTCGGTGCCTCTCTATCTGTCGAGCAGTTACGCTGCTTAAATTACCGCGCTTCCCTGCGAGTTTCTTTTTCTCCTTTTCCCACCTCCGTCCATTTTGAAAGAGCGGTCTCACCTCCCCTTCTCATCTGACTGAAGTAGGTTCATCCTTCTTCTCGCCACGTCTGTCACACACCGCGTCGTGGCGCGGAGTTTTCGGACTGATTAGCATTTTTTTCCTTCTTCACGCTTCCACCGTGACCCGATGACGCCCGTGGCCGGACAATGAGGCTACTTATTTATTTAAATACCGGGTATCCTGTCCTTTCACGCGAAGATTTATGCACGCCGTCGAGCTAATTGCCGGCCCATTATCCGGATAATGATATTCCGTCGCGTAACGACGACGACGCATCGTCGGCGTCCTGGTCCTCCCCCTCCCGCCTCTTCGCCTTCTTGCCTCATCCACTTCTTCGTCTTCCTCTTCTTCGTGCACTACCGCTGCCTCGGTGTCTTTTCCTCTGTCTTCGTCTTTCCCTTCCTCCTTCTCTCCGCCTGCTCTTCTTCCATCGCGGGACCGACAAAAGACGCATCGTTGACGGAATATTCGATCGCGATAATAAGCGAGAACGCGAGATAGGAACTCCAACTTCGTGGTCGCGGAGGACGCTCGGGAATATGTATGCGCGGCCTCAACGGCGCGAATTGCGACGAACATCAGTGACGAAAGACGCTAATTTGTCGTCTCTCCTTGGACGCGTGTCGGTCACATATATTCATCAATATAATGTCAACTTACAACTCGTGGTCGCGAAATACATAAATCGTCATTCTATCGTAAAGCATGTTCATTTTTTATATAATTTTTACATAATTTTTTGTATTCTGCATTAAATGGTTGTGTGTAATTAAGCAATCTTGAAATGTAATATATGCTTGAACAGTTACTATTTATCGCGGTGGATAATTACACTTAATTTCAAGCCTTCGATTTAAATTGCTGCATCGATATTACCGTGTAATTTTGCGAATTTCGAATTTGAGGAGTGCATTTAAATTGCCGGAGATGGTATTATTGGTCCGGCAGCGAAATCGACGTTCTGGCCTCATCGAAATTCAAATTTAACGTCGGATTAATATTAAACCGTAGTTTTCGGTAGCAGTCACGAACTTTCTCGCTGAAAAACGTCGGGCTGGATAAGGCAACGATATGCGAGGCTGATTAGCATTTCGTATTAAAAAAAAACTGGCAGGTCGAGTTTCCCCGTAACCATAAGAACGGAGTAAAAGGAGAATCCTATTTAAAAAGTTTGATTAAGAGAGCCGACGCGCCATTATTCTCATGCTAATTATGCGCTCGGAGACGCACTGCAAAATATGTCAAAGTGAGAAAACGCTGTCGTGACTCTCTGCATTAGCCCACAGCGTTCCACGTCTCAATGAAAATATATGCCTTGTTTTTTTTTTGTTGGGTTTTGTTGACCAGTTGGGTCAAACTAAACAATCATTTTTGCTTATTTTTTTTGTCCCTCTAAAATGCAATATTTTTATAACGCAGTATTTTTTAAGTAGGTAGGTACTAAGCAGTGTTAAGGATGTATTGGACGTACAGTTCCTGCTAAAAGTTAAACTTTCAATAAAAGAAGACTTTGCATGTATGTCAAACTCAAAATTTTTTATATGTTAGAAAGGATTACCGTTAACAGTTTGAGTATGATTTTTTGTCATTTAAATAATTAGTATTGTTTAAACAATTAAAAAAATTTTTTTGTAGCAAAAAATTTTAAAACAAAATACAATATCAATAATGTATGTTTTACACATAAAAAAAGTTTAAGAAATATCTTAATGGTTTATTTATATTTACAGCAAAAATGTCGATTCTCCATAAGGGATAATGTTAATTTTATCAACTTTAAACTTAAATAACTCTTAAATACCTTTAAAATTTTACAGAGTATTTTTAATTTAATTTAGAAATAATTTACAGCACTTCCTGAATATATTTGAAATACCTCCAATACATCCTTAATTACAATAACTTTTAAACCAATAAGAGAATTGTGCTGAAATTTTACACAGATACTCAGACGTAATAATAGAATAATCTATGAAATTTTTAGATTTTTGGTAATGCTTTGTCACCCATACATCCTTAAGGAGGATAGTAACAAAATTTTATGAAAAAGAAATTAAACAAATTGTGTAATAAATCATATAAAAGTACTTAGATCTGAAAAATTAGAATCGCATGATAAAGAGAACTGTCTATTGCTGATGGGATATGAGAATAACATGAAATAAATAAATATAACTATTGGGAACGGGCATGCTGGCCAATATGGCGGAAAAGAGCCGGCTCATATACAGGGTGAGGAAAAAGTCTGGAACCGGTGAAATATCTCGAAAACAAGACATTTTAGAAAAAGTGTATCATACAAAAGTTGTAGGGTTTAAAAAGATCTATTTACTGATCTCATCAGTTTGACCATGGGTGGCGTCCGAGTTCCTAAGAGCTTTGTTATAATGTTTTGAAAACGTCTCGACGAGGGCTACAAGAATATGCAATAAAAAATAGGAGGTTTCATTTAAAAAATTTAAGGTAATCTTGACCTGACCTTTGGAGACGCCACCCATGGTCAAACTGATGAGATCAGTAAATAGATCTTTTTAAACCCTACAACTTTTGTATGATACACTTTTTCTAAAATGTCTTGTTTTCGAGATATTTCACCGGTTCCAGACTTTTTCCTCATCCTGTACACGCCGGAACATATGTGTGCTCACGAGCACACGGCGGAAAAGAGCCTGCTCAGCCGGCTCTTTTCCGCCATATTGGCCAGCATGCCCGTTCCCAATAGCCGTTTTTAGTAACCCATCTACAAAATCATATGCGTCAGTTCTCGGCTAAAATCTACATTTCCTACAGTGATATCGTGCGTGATACGGAAATAGGGACGCATATAGTTCCCCCGAGTTCTTATTCTCGATTTTGAGGGAAGTCGAACTTTGAACGTTCAGTCAGATAAACACATGACACATAAGCACCTTTATCTAGACTTTCTTTGGGTATGCACGTTCTTGCGCTGGCAAAACCTGTCTCCCGATAAATAGCTTAGGTAATCTATATTTTATTTTAAAGGAATCTCGAGTCATATGAAACAAAGTTCAACTGTCCTAGTGTGCATTGCATTCCGTCGTAAATGTATTGATAAAAAAAAGATTAAAAGAAAACTCACAGCACGTTTTGTTCAAACTTCGGAAAAAATGTGTGTGTGCAGTGTGTGTGTGTGTGTGTGTGTGTGTGTGTTTGTGTGTGATTTCGAGCATCAGACTCTGTCGTGACTGCAAATAAGTTGAACGAAATATCGTAGCGATGACATTACAAATGACATCTGCTGGTCCTGAGATAAATCCGCACAAGATCAAAACGATTCTCGACTACAAGTATCGTATGCATAAGTCACTTCGCTCGCCTTTCCTCTCATTTAATATATCCTCGCAGAAGATATAAATCACGTGCCACATACATCATCGTACCGCCACGCGGAGGGTAGCGACATCGAGTAAAAAGTAACTGAGAACCCGGGCGAGCGACAAACCGACGATTTATCCAGTTATACGGGGGTGGGTTGTTCTTTTTTCCCCTCCATTTTGTACTTCTCGCTCATCATCTCTCATCCGTGTCGCAACTTTGTCGTCCGCGATTTGCCCCGTGAATTTATTATTTCTACTTAAAATATCATGGAAAGGAAGATACGCTGGTTTTAAAAGTGTGAAAAAAATTAAGAATACGCGGTTGAAGCGTATCATTGTAACAAACTGTTGTTGCGAGCTATTAAAGTTGGAACAATCTGATAATAATGCACTTCGTTTAGAATTTCAGAAGAGCTTACTGTCGAACAGTCGATCAGTAATTTTTTTTTAAGTCGCCACTGCAATTTATCCAGAGCGATATTTAATTGATATATCATCAAAAATCCCGTATGATTGATAGAATAATTCGGAGGGAACACGCAAATTCCACCTTATTCGGGGTAACTCTCGTCATAGCGCCATTCGTTATCAGCATTTCTACTCTTTGTTGCCTATATTTACTTTTTATTCGCACCACTCTTCATCATCGGAGCTATTCCGAGGACAGTTCGACCTCTCGACACAAAATTCTATCTATTTAAACTAACATGTCACATCCGATAAAGACTGTCAGGCGTTGGCGTCAATTATTTCACCGCAATGCGCACCGCTCCCGCGCGAGTTAGGCAAGCGTTACTTCATAAACAGGTACCGCGTTCGACAGAATATTATTTCATCCGTTCTTCACGAAAGCTCTTGCAACTGCGATACTATGCGCAAAATAATGTATCGCACGTGCCTTGCACATAACGTTGGGAACCCATCTTATATTCTGATGCTGTTCTTAAGATTAAGAACAACAGAACAACAGCTGCAACAAAGTCAGATAAATATCTCTGTCAACCATTTCCCGTATGTCTCGAGTATCACGAGAATGACTTGTGTCGGATTATCGGAAACTGAACAGAAGCTAATCGTATCTCCCGTCGAATTCGTCGACGTCCCCGTAAACACAACGGGGTCCTACCATTACCGATGCCTGTTGCACGCCGCCAGTGCACCCCACGGACCCGTACAATCTCCAATTTCCCGAGGATCAGAAGTCAAGGCCGCCGATTCTCACGAACGAAGGATCGCGCGCTGTTCCCCTCCCTTTCACTGTCAAAATCGGACGCGATAGCGCTTTATTGGAGCACTGTATGCGACCGACGAGGAGATTCTCACACGGTTCGCGGTCCTGCGTTCGGTTAACTGCCGAAGGTCGGACCGGGAAAGAAGTAGAGATAGAAAGAGAAAGCGAGGGGGAAGAGATTAATCGCTGACGAACGCATCTAACGATTCAGTAATCATGTATCATTACATAAGTCTACTGGAGTAACAATGTCGAATCCATGAACAAGACAATAAAGGGAAAACGAGGGGAAATAGCGGGCGGGATGAGCGACACGACCGGGAATGCGGGAAGATTGTTGTCGCGGAAACAAGAAGTCACCGCGCTTTTGCGCGCGGACACCCGGTATTACCGTTGATCGGGCTCCCTCATTACTGGTATGCGCTGCGTACGTATCCATTCGCCGCTCGACCATTGTTCGCCGATCCACCAGGAAGCATTGTGCCCCGCGGCGAAGGGGCGGGTAATAACGCGGCGCCTTGTTCGTCGATTAGGCGACACAATCGCCGCGCCGGGCTTTTCTTTAATTGGATTACGGCTCACGACGAGTGCGCCCGGTTGCCTTGCGCGCGATCGTTGAAAAATGACCGCGAGAAGAGACCCACAAATCCCCGTGAGAAGTCGCGGATACTCTGCGGACTAGACGTTTTGTCGGATTACACACGAAGACGGCCGTAACTTCACTTTCGACAGGACGAGGTTCTTTGAGGCGTTCACGCTGGATCTGTAAATCGCCTCGAAGAACTCGAGGGATGAAATCGACATGGGTGAGACGGGGATGAAACCACGGGGATCAGGGAGAAAGAAAAAAACTTAAAAAGATATTCAGAATGTGATATTCGTGAAAGACCCATAAAATTTAACGTTCAAATTATAGTTTCAACTCAAGTCAGATTGAACGTTGAAACAATGTACGGAATCATAAGTGGATACTCAAAATCACTAAAGCAGAAACTATGCTGCGGTGTCGTGAGCGTCTTATCATCAATCGCTTAAAATTTTAAGAAGTATCAGGAAGAATTAGAACGACAGAAGGCAGTTATCGTCAGAGTATGTTGTTGGTGGTTATTCGTAAACGTGGCTGGAATGAGCGAAGTTGCGAGAGAGGAATGAATATAGAGTGCGGACCATAGTGAGACAGAGAGGGAACCGCGGCTTGGGCACAGCAAGATACGAGAAGAAATGGGTTAGAAGGAGAGGTATGATGGAGGAAGCCGGTAAAGAGAATGCGTGGAATGAAGACAGAGAAGAAGAACTCGAGAGGAAGAGGGACAGGGAAAACGAAAGAAAGAGGGATAGAAACGAGAGAGAACAGAGTAGAGAGAGAGAGAGAGAGAGAGAGAGAGAGGGCGGGAGGGGGGAGGGAGAAAGAGACGGAGAGGGACGGTGACTTGGGCAGTGCGTATCGATCTGGCCATGTTACGTGCGTGCCGGAGGTTGGGGTCCTAGCGTGGACCAATCGGAAGGCTACTCCTCTCTCTCTCTCTCTCCCTCTTTCTCTGTTTCTCTCGCTCTCCTCCTCTACCTCTCTCCTTATTCCTCTCGCCCATCTACATTGGCGCTCGTCCTCCCACTCGCTTCTTCCTACAGCTTCCTCGTTTCTATCTCGACACGCACAGATCCGCACCGCACGCAGTAGGCACGCACGCACGCACGCACGCATATATACACGCACATCACTACCTTCAATATGTATATACCTGCCTGCTTGATTACGTCGGCTGATAACGCTATGCGGCCATTTCAGTACAATGCAATGGCGGATGACCGCGAGGGCCACATTGCCGATGTCGGAACCGGCCGATCGAATGATCACGCTTCGCGTACCTATATATATTCACGTCGCTAATTTAAAAAGCTCCCGGCGAATAATTCTGCGACACATGACACCAGAAAATTAATAAACTTTTTAGATTGTCATTTTCATTAAATGTTTCACCACGTACGGTTAAAGTTTCTGATAACATAATTACTCGTTCCTGGTTACTGTAAACCGTGAGGTAACTATGAGAACATTCTGTAGCAAGAATTTAGATCAGTAGAATTTAAATCGTACTAGATTATGAATTGAAAATTGTATTTAGATTATAGATTTGAAAAATACATATTGATATAAACGTCAAAGTGCATATAGAAATCTCATTATTACTAGTATTTAAAGCGAAATTTTAAATGTGTAAGTAGTGACAGCAATCAACAATAGGTACAGACAAACAACAGTTAAAATAATTTCCTAAATTGTTCGCTGAAGTGAAAGTCCCTCCTTTGATCCTTTCAAGATGGCAGACAAACGACGACAGAATGTCGCGTACTACCCCGGCGTGCTTCACATATTTACCTGCTTGATGACACAGACCGATAGGACCGAAGGCACCGACGCGACGTCGACACAGTGAAATGGCGGACGGCCACGGTGATCGTCGAGACGTAAGCTTACCGGATATCGCTGAGACAGCACGGTATCCGGATGCAAGGTCACTCGCTAAATCGATACGTTAATGTAATCCACGTGTCCGCGATACGGTACGGCCTACTTTATGCACAAGAAAGCGCTAAACAAACCAACGTGGTAAGTAATATGGCGACGAAGCGTATAATTTCCGGTAAGATCGATACACGTTCCACGTGTAAGGTCTGCTTTACGCAGGAAAAAAAATTAAACTGCAACAGTCATTATATTTCGAATACAAAATGCTGTTCAATAAATAATCGCGATTCGCCAACAATCGTGAAATCTGATTTATTTTAAAGTACCAAGAAGAATAATTATTAATACTCGCGAGTCCAATTAGCATGCTTAAAAAAATTATAACCAATTAAGTATTATAACAAAATTACTTTAAAATACGTCGCGTCAATGAAAAAAAATGATATCAGAATAAACTAAACGTTTTAAATTCAATGTCGATTCGGCAACTTAAATTACCGATCGAAACTATCCAATTTAACTATGGTACAATCGACGAAATCTGATTGCAGTACACATGTTGGTTAACGGCTCGACCCGTAGCTAGTTCGAGAGATATCTGGCCATTGTTTGATAAATACCTATCCCATAACTATGCGAGATACAAGCCACCACGCGACTCTGTTCATTGCAACAACGATCGAGTTCACTTTATTAACCCACGAGTGTTTCCACCCCGTGAAAAATCACACCGTTGTGTTCACGTCGCGAGTGCCGTGCCGATATATTAATATGACATTAGCACGCGCGTGTTACTTTGCGCAGCTTAACAATGAATATTGTTTCGCGCGGAGATTTGTTTCCGGGACAATGCGATAGAAACCGCAAGAGTTCATGAATATTCTCACGGGAAACGGTTCTTACAAGAAAAAGATAAGGAAAACTTCGGGCGTAACGAGAGTTAGACTTTTAGAAAGTTCCGAAAGGGTCTGACGTTATCTACGCCGACTATCTGTCGGCGAAATCTTTTTACGGATATGACGCGGACGAAAATCAGAACAGAAAAATATGCTAAATATCATTACGTGATTTGTGGGTTTTTTCCGCTACGATCAATTATCAGATTTGTTCCGTGCAATTTGGTACATCATTGCGATTCTCCGTAATCGGTTGCTAATAAATCTTCGTCGCGCGTGACACTAAATGTCACGTCATCCGGATGTCAGACACATCCAGAAAATATTTCATTAACCATTCTTTTGTTACATAACGATCCCATGTTTTAATTTACGTCATTCAATCGTTGCCAAGTACTACTGATTGATCTATGAATTTATTCAACACTCGAGTATCGTTGCCTTCCGCGCGATACGTCTTGCGGACTAATCGCTTATCCTTATCGTTTATCTCTATTTCCTTAAGTCCCGAGCAGTCTGAAATTTCTCTTTGACTGGCGACACTTTTATCGACAACCAGCAGGAAAAGGTTGAGCATCAAAATCGTCCCAGTCCCACAGTACTTGCGAATGCCTTCATTCTGAGTGCTCGGGACGTAGGTATGTGGGACCGGCTGAACACAGAGTACGAGCAAAGACGAGCACGAGTAACTGCGCGAGTATGAGTAATCTAGAAGATCAACATTTTCGGCATTGGCCGAACTCGCGCATAATCGCACTCATAAATACTCGCGATGTGTGTAGGACCGGCTTTAAGGAAATAAGCTCCGATCATAAAATCGGTGCAGATTTGCGGGAAAAAGGAGATATGATAGTTCTACCGGGTGTCTCGATGAACCTCGTCGGGGTGCGAGAATTCGGTCGGCCGTGAAGTCCCGGAAACTCGTATACCGGCGATTAACGAGGGAATTCGATGAAATCGTAAATTCATTCGTTCGTGCCTCTCGTCCCCCTGGTCGCTGTACGCGCGAATAAATGGCCGACTGTATTTTCGCGCACGCACACCACACAATTATACACGCCGTACACACAGATACGCGCACAACACGGATACAACGACGCTCGGAGAGAAAATATCTGGCATGGCGCGGCCAACACCACCCGGGAGCAGTAAAATTTGCTAAACGATGTAAATAATGGATGGGAACAGTTGGACAGTTTTCAGTTATTTTCCTCGCGCGGGCATAATTCAACCGAAATTTATTGCCGCTGCTCAATTACGCAAAATATTGTCAAAAAACGTGGTGACCGCGGCAACCCTCTCCATTGTGCCATTTCGTTAAAAGCGCCGAGCACTCACATTGTCAGCCACGAGCTTGTCGTTGAGAGTTTCGATAGTACTAATATTCACGGATGCATTTCGTTTAATTGCCATTAATTATCTTTTGCAACAATACAACCTCACAGTGATGATTCTAAAGACGTAGTCAAGTGTACATTAACATGACTAACAACATATGTTTCGCAGTTAAATAAATACTCGTTAATTTGCCATATTTTTCTCCAACTTCAACAAAGAAAATAACATCTGTTTAAAAAGAAAAGATAGAAAAGAGAAAAAGAAAACATTTTGGACGCTGGTTTGACAGGTTTTCGTGCAAAATCATCACGAGAATTGCGAAACCGGAGAGCCGACGAGAAAAAAAATTGTCGACAACCAAATCCGTGCTGCATTTTTTATCGCATAACTTCAGCATAAAATTCACGCTACGCTGTAAAAACGTTGTGTTCGAAAGAAAAAAAGAAATAGAAAAGAGGGAGGAGAGAGAGAGAGAGAGAAGCAAATTCCGCAAACTTGTTATATATTTTCCAGCTTCGTCGTTACATTGAAATTAAACGGATCCCACAATTTTCGCACACGCTCGACACACATTTCATTAAAAACCAACGTGTCTCCCGGACCAACGTGTTTCTTTTTCCATTCCTTTTCTTTTTCGTTCAATTGTATTATACTTTGAAACTCGTCGAGCGTGAGTTTTACGTCGCTACGCTTTAAGGGTAAACGCCTGCCCTCGACCGGCTGACTCTCTCGTAGCCGGCCATTTCGAGTTCGATCAGTCTTCCATCGCTCTGTAGGTAGGTACACTTTCCGCCTTCACCTCCGCCATTGTTTCCGCGAAGTAGCAGTGGTCGAGAGGGTACGTTGTACGCGCGCGAGATACGAATCCTGAGTGGAAATCAGGAAAGTCCTGCCGTCGGCGCGCGGGTTTCAGCCCCTTCTAATCTGGTCGCCAAGGTTTCGCCATCGGGTTTCTCGTCGAGAAGCGCGGAGGAGAAGACGGCGGCGAGAACTCACCCATCGGTGAGAGAGGGAGGGAAGGTGGGAGGAGGGTGAAAGCCGGTTTCCCAAGGGTGCAAAGGAAAGAGAAGGACGGAGATAGGAAAGTCCCGCGCGAGGGCGGGACGAGATACGGCGAGGGACACGAAGAGGCAGGATGGAGAAATCGGGGGAGGGTGAGGATAGGAGGCGGTTTAAAGGGTAGCGAACGTCTCGACAAAAGCAACCCTCTTAAAGTTCGCCCTACGCTCTGCTTACCAATGCGACTTCGGATCTCGCGACTCCGCGTGCCAGATTCGCTGAAAGGAAGCGTCCTGAGGTCGGGAAAAGAGAAAAGCCGCGAGAGACACAGAGCGAATGAAAACGAGACGCGGACGCGCGTAACAAAATGACGCGCTGTTAAGACAAATGGTAAATCAAATACGTGCGCAGGTGAGGAAAAAGTATGGAAAACCTGAAAAATCTTGAAAGATGTTTTACTTGAAAGATATGTTTTAGAAAAGTGTTTCAGATAAAAGTTGTCCTCCTCCGATCTTGCCTTACATGGCCGGATCTTCCTCCTTCACTTTGCGAGATTGTATTTCATATTTTGTATTAAAAAGTATCATGACAAATTTTAAAATATCTCAGGAAATTCTTAACCAAAAGAAGCTTTATTATAATGTTCTGAAAACGTCTCTACAAGGACTATAAGAATATGCAATAAAAAATAGGGGGTCCCATTTAAAAAATTCAAGGTGACCTTGTTCTGACCTTGGCGACGCCATCCATGGTCAAACTGATAAGATCAGTAAATATATCTTTTTCAACCCTAAAATTTTTATCCGAAACACTTTTCTGTAAAGCTTATATTTTTCAAGATTTTTCAGGGTTTCCATACTTTTTCCTCACCCCGTACAATATATTTTCACACAAGCTTGCATATACAGATGGGAGCTGAGTAGTAATTGTAAGATGGCTGTAGGTAAAGGTTTTGGTACGTTCCTCGAAAAACGCCTTTGTGAACCTCATAGGGGATATACAAATAAATATCATTGAATTGAATTGACACAAGCTTAAACACAACTCTAAAAAAATATTTTTAATGTGTCCCTCAGCCATGTGCACCGCTTCTTGCACATGTTAGCTGTTGTTGCAGACAATGCACGCCCACACGGTGTCCACACTGTTCAAACTCCGCATATCGAGATTTTACTCCCACGGATTACCATATGTTTGATCAATTTAAAGACCTTAGGGATCTATTCTGTAAACGTTAATGACATCATTACCTACGTGCTCTGCGCAGATCTAATATACCATAGAAAAGTTGCGCAAAGGACGTAACGATATCGTTAACGTTTACAGAATAGACCCCTTAAGAGAGGCCATCAATTTGTCACAGACCAACATGTGCAAGAAGCGGTGCATGGCTAAAAGACAAATCAAAAACAATTTTTTCCTAGAGTATATGCAAGCTTGTGAAACGCTGAAACAAGTGCATTAAAAAGTGCAAGAAACACGGGACTAGCTGTGTTGAAAAATAATGTAATTGTATACGTTCTCTACTGTTGTTCTAATAAATTATAGAAATAGAGTAAAGATAATTATTGACTCACCCTTGTATATAAAACTATATAATCATGAAAAATAAAGAATGAAAGATGTGAAGAGTCAGTTATTATCTTAGCGCGATTAGATTTCGCGAACAAATTTCAGAATAATTACCAGTTATAATTGCGGAAAATGTTTCAGTTCTCATCCGAACTATTCCTGCCGGACAAGTACTCCACGCTGCGGGAAACAGATCCCGTAGGAGTCGGGTCGTGAGTACGTCGTCGGTCTAATCTGGCACGCGTTGCGAGAGCAAACCCTAATCCAGCTTATCCAGAAAGTAATTTTGGGTTCTTTGAAGGCGGTCCTTCGCGCGGTCGGGCGCCCCAAAAGAAATCGTCAACCGTGGATGAGAAAAGGTGGGAGAGGAGAGGAGCGCGAAACCTGCGACTTCCGCCGAATACTCAGGAAGAAGAACCACGAAGAACGGAGACACCAAACTTTTCCTCACGGGATTCTGACTATCAGCGCGCAGATCGCTTGTTCTTCCCGATTCCGCTCGAGGAAATTAGCAAGGAAAAAAGGGAGAAAGAAAAAGAGAGAGAAAGTGGGAGATTTCCGACCGCGATAAAGTCTCGGCAGAAAGAAAAATTAAGTACCACGAGTGCTTAAATCCTTCTTTGATTTCCAGAGGTCACGCGGGGTGTTCAAAACTTATCGTGAAGCCGCAGATTTCTTCTTCAGCGAAAATGTGGTGATTCGTTATTCGAAACTCTTAGCTCTTAAGTGACGCCAGTTTAACTGACGAAACAGTATAATAATGAAATTGAAATATTTTCAAAACCTCTTCTCTTTTATTATCTTCGGAATTATTAGCATTTTTATAACATGCGTTTATCGTTGTCATAATCTCTTTCAATTCGTATCATTAAATATCTCTTTATTAGCATTTCATATCAAAAAGTATCCGTTAAGATATATGCCACTTGACATTAAAAGGAAGATTAAAATTCTACTATCTGTTGACTCTCTTAGAGCTTACTCAGCGCAAATTCCTCAAGTTTATAAGTCAAAAATTTTAAAATTATCGATGTACTGTCTTTGAAATAAGCGTCATTCATCTTGACTTTCGATTCCGTTATTTACAACTGCTAAGTTGAAGAGTAATCGAATCTAAGATAACATGCACGATATTGATTCTGGTGATATGCATTTTCTCCAGAATTTTCTTTTTTAATTTGCATATGACACTCGACAATTGTAATTACACTTTAATTTACTATTAGAAACATAAATTATTATTAAAAACATCGGTGGTGTATTTCAATATTTTATAAACACATTATAGGACACTTGAGACACCATAAATCGCATAACGTTCTTCACGTAAGTCTAGCCTATCCGATTTCGCGGAAAGTCTGCTGAAAAGATGAAATGCTAGAGCCTCCTGTTCTATGACAGCGGAGCGAAGAGTGCGAGACGAGGGATTTTATCGTATTTTAAGGAAGTGGGATCGGCAAACCAGCGATGAGATACGCGAGGAATGCTCACCTTTCAATTGATTGACGGTTATCGACCGGCAGATAAATATCGCTAGTTTCGTAACAAAGTTCGCATAGATAATAGCATCGTGCAAATAATATTCAATCTTTGACCGATTTGATAAAGTAACACAATAAACATTTCTTATGCATCGAAAGATATAACAGATTAATAATTTATGGAATATATTTAAGTCAATATAAAATGTTAATAAAAGAACGTTAAAACTTCCATTTAAATTATTATTCTATGAAATTATCTATATCATCTCACAATCACAGAATTAGAATAGAGATTAGAATTAAAATAGCGACTGGAGTTAAAATAGCGATTAGAATTAAATAGAATTATTAGAGTATCAAACTAATCTTATCAGAACTCAATTCAAGATACTCAGCAAGATAACTTTCGTAATCTTTATGAACTTCGAACAAGTGAATCTGATATAATCGACATAATATAGATTTTAGTTTCTGTATTTTTATCTCTGACAATGAGCCACATTAAATTAATGCTCATTTAACTACTACTCCAATTTTTTATAATTAAATAATTCGAACTTATTGCTTGAATCTCAAATTAGTCGAATCTTTCGAGTCTGTAAATTAAGTACAGCTAAACAATCCTGATCTAAACTCAGTTAGAATAATAAAATAAAATTAGAAATATTGTGAGAAGAAAACTAAAAGCTAGGGAAAGGTACTTCTCTTTGCAATAAATATTATTTTTTTTGAACTTTTCTTGATATCTAAATTATTATTCGAATATTCGGTTATTAAAAATTGATCGGATAATTTAGTCATCTATTTGATTAAACATTTCTACCTTAAACTGTTCAATTGCACAATTCGTCTTAATCTGTATTTGATTTCTGTATTAGACATATAAATAACAATTGATAATATAATCGATAATAGCGGCATACATGCCAACAATAAATATCTGCAATCAAAATGGCAAATTATCATCAATCAATGAATCGGGAGAGGAAAAAAGGTAAAAGATGGACAGAAGGGCGAGACGCGAGGCGCGCTACGGTATTGGCAAGCATGGAACGGAGAGGAAAACACCCGCGCGCGCACGAGAGAGAGAGAGAAGAGAAAGAGAGATAGAGTGTGTGTGTGTGTGTGTGTGCGCGTGTGTGTGTGTGTGTGTGTGTGTGTGTGTGTGTGTGTGTGTGTGTGTGTGTGCATCCTGCACCGGGACATTTCGAGAGTACTCGATGCATTGTCACTCGAGGCCTACTCCCTTGGTCCACCATCTAGGCGATTCGAAACAATCTCCTCGCCACGATACGTGTGTCGTTGCGCCAAGTACATATGCATAGGCGTTGCATTCGTGTCGATGTACATACATACAAACACGACTCGCGCATGTATGTAGGTACGACTGCAGTTTCCTCATCTGATAAACGAACAATTCAATGAACAGTTCAACGAACAAGCTTATTTCGCGAATTATCGAAATGATTTCGAAATCTGAAACGGAACTTGCGGCTTTCGCGCGTAATCCCGATTGGGAAGAACCGCCGCTCCTATCAGGATGGAATGCAAGTCCCGGAAGTCGAGTCTTGGAATCCGGTCGCGTCTCAGCGTCGTGCACCGGATCACCCGGTAGAACTCCATAGCACGCGTAGGCTATTACCTAACTCTCGCATAGTCGCGTACACAGAAGGCAGGATAGCCGGCCGTTGGCGATGGGGCCGCGGCTCAGGCGTCCGCAGTTACGTATCTGGAAGCCCGCCGCCGGTTGGTCCGGGGCGGGTAGGTAGGTACCGTATTATATACGTAGTGAGGGCTGGAGGGTCCTCACCGCCGCAACATTACGCTGATTGCCTGAATTATCCGCAACCAGCCTGTCTGTGCTCTCCGCTATGTACGAGCCCGTATATAGCCAGGCGGGCCTGGTACATATGTGCCTCTCGCGTTCGCGTTTGCGTCTGTATATATCATCTGGATATATGTATATGTCTATATACATGCCTCTCTATGTATGTACAAGCGCATACGCGCGCGACCTGCTTTTCTCCGACCGCGCTCTCCGTCGACGTGTACCACCTGCATACGCATTCGCGAGCTACGCGCGCGAACTCATGTGCTGTAGTACGTGTTGCTCGTGTAGGTGTGTATGTATATATACTATATGTATATATATATTGTATATGTATATATATACACATACACACATATATGTGTATATATGTATATATATACGTATATACGTACGAATCTCTACGAATGCGCGTATATGTATCGTCACGCTCGTAGTATGGTTCACGACGAGAAAATTGAAAACGGAGCTACGCGCGAGCGCGGAAGACGATAGCGCGATATATTCATGAAGGTGGAATAATGAATTGAGACGAGGTATACGCACATATCATCCTCGATGCTGATGCTGCGCGGCATGCGCGTTATCTACCGTACCGGCAAACCACCGCGAATCGATCGCTTTATTTTTCAGTATAGAGCGACGTGCCGAGAAATAGATTCCTGTCCCTGATACCGTCAAAGAATTTTAAACAAGCCATTTATTTTAGCCGTTAACTTGGACGTTTTGTTTCCTGATACCATATAGTTTTTTAATTTAGTACAATAAGACCGTTTACTTTCTCTTATACACTTCAAGTCACTGATCAATTAACAAAAAAAAACTTTGAACTGCACTTTCGATTTAAGGATATTAATAAAAATTCAGAATTCATAAGTTTTCGGAAGCAAAGATTCGAATAGCGAAAAATGGACAGATGACTCCATGAAATTTAAGCGGTAACCTATGAATTTGAGTGTAGCGCGAACTTGCAACAGAATGACGAAAGGGATGGAAGGGTAAGGAAGGGTTAAGGACGCGTATCATACCGTTTGATTAATGTACTTCACCCGTACATATCCGCCTACCTCTGGGCAATCCTGTCTACATGTGGATAGCTCGGACACGCGCGTCATTTGTTAGTTACGCCACATGGCGAAGAAACATATACATGGCAGTAATAAAATGTTATGGAGAAATGATATAGCGTATGCGAGAATTCATGATAGCAAACTTAAGATAAAAATACAGTATTTTTCTTGCAATAAATTGTATTTTGCATAAATTTTACCCGAGAAAAATCGTGATGTTATCAAAATCTGGATTATAATTAAATATCTAGATCGAGAGAGAGAAAAAGAGAAAAAATGCAAAAATTAGAAAAACTTAATTTTTTCAATAAACAAGTATTCAGTATGGAATAATGGAAATAAATGATATGTACGACAAAAGAGATTGACTTTACAATCTTAATTTTTAAGGTACATATTTTAAGAGATATTTTTCGCATTTGTCATGTTAACGGTACAAGCAGAGTTTCGATTGATCTTTGCTCGCAATCAATCTGATAAATTGCAAGGACACATTTTTTACACGTGATGTCTTATATTTCGTCATATGCATTTCGTCACAGAGATATGCAAGAAATATGTCAGTATCTGAAAAATAAATCTCTAGATAAGAAATACTAATGTCCTTTCAGAGTTTTGTCGATTATTATAATGGCTAGAAATATACACGACCATTATCGTCATACTTTGTCGATGTAAGTTTTATCAGACGAGAACTGGACCTTACACCAAGGCGAATACAGATCACGTGATATAAGTGACACCTACGTCAGCGTCAATTTCAATGATAAGTTAAGTGAAGGAAGAGCTCTTACTCATTATTTCGTGACTAAGGTCACATGTAATACTTTTTTAAAGTATTATGATAAAATCATTTGAACGTTCGATATTCCTAACAGAAAGAGAGAGAAAGAGAGAGCACTTTTATAGTTATACATTTTTACTTCTACAATCTGGAGTAATTAACTCCAAATGTTGTTAATCCATACCAGTGTCATTAATTTATCATTTCAAAATTGCACATATATGCATGTAAATTACTGTATAATGCACAACTTCGATATGAAAAATAATCATTGCATAGAAAAGACCGCGAAAGTAATGATCAACTATTTTAATTCACTTGGCACAAAGCGACTTAAGATATTTATCTATTACACTACTTTTTAAAATTTATTTCTCCATTTTCTTTGATATCGAATGCAACATAAATGCCAATTGCTTATCTTAATAAAATCAAGATCAAATGAGATATTTTTTTGCGCAAAACTTCAACACCTTAATCGATAATCAAAAGTTATATCAAATTCGAAAATTTATCTATGCGCTAATCGCAATGTAATTTAATTAGCTCGAATTATTATATCATAGAAGAAACTAATTTTTTTCTTGTTTAATATACCATTATAATTATAGATAAAACATTTTTATTCAACTTCTAATTCGAATTCAAATACATATTTTTAATTGGGGAAATGGCTTATACACATCTGTGCACATTGTCTCCTTTAAATGCAAAATTTTTCTTAAATAAATGAGAATATTTCAATGTTGTAAAATTTCGATTTTTTAGCGATTTTTAGACGTCCAATGGTCAGCGGTTCTAGTGTTAACTTAGAAAGCTTTAATGATAAAACGTTTTACGAGTTCCGATTGCTATCTAACCGAAAATCATACTCAAGGTTGTGGTGCCTTATTAACTTATTATATATCTTTTATCAATAATAAATATAAGTCATGCTTGATTAAAATCAAATTAAACGATAAGAACAGTATGATACAAAATTTAGTTTTTAATTTTATTTTTTTACGTTATAGTTTGTAAACTATCGATTCACAATTAATGCTATAATTGCATAAAGATTGTTTATTATTCGTGACCTAAAGCAAACGTACCTTGGCGCAACAATTTTTCTGCGAAATAATGTGCCCAATAATCTTCTTTTCGGCGAGTATATCTTCGATAGATATAATCTGTCCTTGTACCTCACGATAACGTGATGCATATTTATAAAAGCCGATTCGCCTAAATTCGGCCAGTCACATATTTAAACGAATCGAAGAGGTGTTAATAGGACGAACGATACGTTTCTTAAGTTCGGGTTGAATAGAGGATAGGGGATGAAGGGTGAGTGTTGAAAAATTTCTATAATAGAACCATCGATTAAAGTAAAACGATATTTACACGTTGTGTGCTGGAAATTTTTTACCAAATTTTAATCCAAATTCGTACAAATAATTGACCTCTATTCGGTTGTAATAAAAGTCGGCTATAGATCACGATTCGATCATATCGCGATTAACATTTTGACAATTTGATTTTTGTTCGGCATAGGAATATACGTAATCGCCATCGCCTTCCTGGCATCTTGGGCCGTGAGTGCCGCGGAGGAAAATGATCTGGAGGAAGACACCTATCAGGACATTCTCAGAGTATGTCCATACCCAGAGCGAGATAACGTCACGACCACCAACCTTCCACACGAAACCGATTGTACGTCGTTTTACAAGTGCGATGTGGGTAAGCCTGTCTTGCAAAGATGTCCCTTGATGACCGAAGGAGATCCAATAACGAGGCTACACTACAATAGACGCTTGCAAGTCTGCGATTGGCCATGGCAGGCCGGTTGTGCCACTTGCCCCCAAAGATACCGAAACGGAACATATCCAACGTCGTCTAGAATAAATTTGAGCCCCGACAATTGCTACCAGTACTATGACTGCATAAATGGTGTACCATACTTGCGTAATTGTGGACCCGGTACGTGCTTCAGTCGCACATGTCAGGATTGCGTTGCGAACAGGGAAGGTGGAATTTGCGGTCCTCCAAATCCATGGACGACTACACCATCGACTACAACTGTAAGAAATCCAGATTGCTCGAACCCTTCAGGCTGGAACGGCCAGAGAAGATCTCACGAATGTGACTGCGGAAAGTATTATATATGTAATGGTGTTGATTGGAATCCCCTAGAATGCGGTAGTGGTCTACATTTTAGCTCCAGAACAGGAACGTGCCTATCACCACCCGATGCTGGTTGCCTGCTACCATAAAAGCAACAAAAAACTTGGCAAACTATTCGAAGCTTATTCTAAAAAATGGATGGTGTCACAAGTGTGGTTGCGAGTCATTTTATGGATGCAAATATAAAAAGAAGACCCACTGTACTTTCCTCGGAGATTCTTCGATAAGGATAGAAATGCGATTCTTCCTCGCCGACCTCCTTTATTCGAAAAATGTACAAATATCCAAATGTAAAAATCATGGAGACATTTGTGCATGGATGACCATCGATTTCGAAAGATACTAAGCTGAAAGTAGTGACAAGTACGAAGAGCAAATAGCTTTCCTAAAACTATTATTATTATATTTGTAGATTAGTTTCCTAAGATATTTTAATAAATCTGATAATATGTATGAGCGTTTTCTTGCAACTTCTATGTCAATGTAATCCCCATCGTACAATAAATCACACACACACATACGCATCGTTGTTTTGCCACTTCCAATTCAGATAAAAAATTTATGATAAAAATAATCTTACTTGATAATCTGTAGCAAAATAAGTCAAAAGATGTCTATTATCGCTCACATAAAATCACAATGCCAGCGGATACAGATACAAAGCGTCACGTTATCAGCGCAAATTGTAAAAAAAATAAAAATCAAAATTATCAATCCAAATTCCTTCCGGCAATCTCTATAAATCGGATACTGCGAATCTTATCATCCAATCTCCAAACACACACCCATGGACGAAATTCACAATGCGCCCGTAAGTATTTGCGTAAAATCGCGAATGACAAAATCAAAGAGGCTTGCAAAAAGCAGAGAAACACCGGCGGCATTTCGATTCCGGTGACACAGTGACACGGAGCCTATCAGCCGAAACCCTCCATTCGGCGGTCGTTTCTGATAAATAGAACGGTACCGGGAACAGTGTCGCGAGTCCCGACAATGGGCCGCCGGAAGACCGGGGCAGCTTTAATTTCCCCCCGTAGTTCCTGGCAATTACCGCGCGGCGCGACCCGATAGCCATCTCTATCTCCGACCACAATGCCGCCAGTTCCGACGCACCCCGTTCCTTGCCACCTTGCCAGCGATTTACTTCCCTCCTCGTCCACGGAACGTCGTCGACCTTCGACGATTTTTCTTGTCCCGACGTGATACATGAGCTGTCCGATACTCCGATGTCCCTACAACCGATTGGACGAACTCGCAAATTATTGATGAGAAGAATCTAGATATAGCTTCTAAAAATATCTCCCTAGAATATCGGGAAATTATACTCCAAAATTTTACGTGGTATCCTTGTTAATCATCATATAATCGAAGATGTTCTTTATTGAATAATTTTATTATTTAATTAAAAATCATTAACATCGTCGTGCTATTATTATATAGAAATATTCATTACAGACTCGTATACATATACAGATCAAAAGAACTGATTTATAATTATCAGCGGGGAACCCCACTTCAATGACATTGAAATTAAAATTTATGAATTATTTTCGGGTGTGTGTGCCAAAGTACCTGCATTAAATTTTTTTCTCACTTGTATGAAATATGTCTGATCTAGCATTCACATATTATAGATATTGCACAATTAGTTTCTTCCGAAGCCAGTGCTTATTTATGCAAGAGAAACACGTGCGAAGTAGCGTCCGACCGAAAGTCGGGTCGGGTGTTTAACAACTCGCGGCCAAACTTCTTCGAGAAGCTCGTAAATGGTGCGGGACGATTGGAGCGCGACTGCTTAAGTTCGGTCACCGGGGAAAGAAGAAGGAAAGGGTGCGCGACAGCGGGGTAAATCCCCTCCCCCCCTCTCTCTCTCTCTCACGGCAACATTATCGTGTTTTAATTTAACTTGCAGCTGCACTTTAATTAGACTTTGGCTGAATGAGGAGACGACGCTCGACGGGCAAAGCGAATAAGTACTGGCAAGTAAACGGGAGGCGAAGCGAGCGAACTCTATTCCTCATCCATTTCCCTGTTCTTTGGCGACCTCCTCTGCCTTTCTCCCTCCCCTCATACCATCTTCTCTATCCCCATCTATCTACGGTTAGACAGAAAATTCGAGTGATAAGGAAAGAGCGCAGCGGAAAAGGAAGGTAATTGGCCAATGCCGACAATACGGCTGGCAACGTCGCTTCTACTTAATTTTTCTTTTCTCTGCGACTTCACTTTGTAATAAGAAAGATATTCCTTGAGGTGCACATCTTCGACATGATTATACGAGAAACTAGTATAATTTCTGAAAATATTTGAGAATTATCGCGTTTTCTCTTGGTTTTATATTCTCCGAGAAATATTCATGACCTATTTTTTCTCTATTACTTTGAATTTCATTAACATAATCATTATTTGCAATTTAATTTGCAATTAAATATTTCGTTAATTAATCAAATTAAATAAATTGTATATAGGCTATAATTTTGTCAGGTACTTTTTATCGCGTAAGTTACTAGATCGCGTTCTTCCGAATTTCAGAATTTGTTGTCGGATCTCCCCCGCTTCGAACACCTCAAAAAACGCGCTTTCGACGTAAGGGCGTTTCCGCTCACGGCCATTCAACTGTCGATATTACTCCGCTTGCTCGCACGAGCGCGAGACGCCGCGCCAGCTGCTTTCCACAGTCGTACATTCTTCGCGGAGCTTGCAACGCGAAACGCAATAAATCTCCCGACTCTTCCTCTCGTAACGTTTCCCGTTGCTCGAAATAATGACATAGCGAAGCCATGGTTCGTGTAAGTCGGTTTTCAATGGCGCCCCTCATCTCGCGCGCACCGGTGTCTCTTCGCGCTTAATGAACGCCGAAACTGTCGCGAAGCCTCGCCCATACCTTAGCGGCACCTTTTCCATCCCCCTACGCTCGTCGGCATGAGCTTCGCCAACAATCTTGACAATGGCGGGTCTTCGTACTCTGACGATCGACATCAAAGGCAATCGCGAAGTCCTATCATGATCCCGTGAACATTCAACCGGGTGGATTAAACACAGCGATCAAATTCGGCAGACGGAGTTCTCGAAATCACGTGCAACTTCGAAACGACTCAGCCTTCTCCTGTCACGCTCGACAATGACAAACGCATGAAAAATCTCGAGAACTTATATTTATCCAATCTAAAGTTACAAAAAATTGGACGACACGTCCTTAGCCTATTATTTTCCTAAATTGAAAAAAAAAATAGTATAGATATTATTTTAGGACGACGCGCATAATGACATTCTTATTTCCAATTACCTACCCTCAGTGTTTTAAAAATCTTTCTCATTTCTCTTTCGATCTTATTTTTCTTTCTTTCCTCATTTTTTTGCAAGATTCTAATACTATTTTCGTCTTCCATTGAGAACCTCTGTTCCAGGTCGAGAGCACTTATTCGGGCCATAACTCCTGCGCGTGTGTTCCCTCCTTTCTGCCATCCCGCCCTCATAAATACATGAGAAAGAGGAACAGCAGACCGACGAGAAGGAAGGATAGTAGCAGGAGGGGTACAGCAAAGCCCGGGACGAAAACGGCGAAGTCATACTGCCGAAGGGATGAGCGGCGGATGCGGAGCACGGGAATCCGGGACTTTAAAACAAATATATCGCGCGTAAATCCAGCGTGGATGTACGTAAGTCTCCTGCCGGGGATCCCTGGATGTATCTCCCCAAACAAAGACAACGTCGCGAAATGCCGCAAGGAAAGAGAGCGGAGCAAATTGCCGACGTTTTGCTTTACATATTTCTCTCGCAATTGCCATAACGTGGCGAGAGGGGAAAAAGACGTTACTTGTCAAACAATCAGAGAAACGATAAGTAAGGCGGATGTTTAAACCTCGGAAGGCGGGATCACTCACGACCTACGCCTTGATTCTGTTTTGTTTAGATTTTAGATAGGCTTAAGGAGTCTCTTGTAACTTGAGCCTTCCCCCATTCTGTTTTAAATGATAAGGCAACTTGCATCCATCCAAAAAAAGCAATGCAAAGAAAATTTTCATGTAAAAATTTGCAACACATACAAAAGAAACTGTACTATGGGTCAGAAGTGACCGAGGGTTAAAATCTCATTCCTCTTCTCTTCCTTTTACACGAGAACGTTTTTAACGAGCGGACGAAGATTTGTGTAAATATTTTTTAATACTTTGATACTACTCTTTAATACTTTTCTTGTGATCTTTGATTTATATATTTGAAACTTTGTGAATATGACGGGAAAAGAATTGGTTTTCGAGCAGGAACGTCCAGAGTTTTTCGCCTGGACCGACTGAACCTCGTAGCAGACCGAGCGTACATATCCCGTGGGCGAATACCAGGATTCATGAATACCAAAGTATTTGCCAAGGGTACCGATACGCGGAAGCGTCGTGCGGACAATTTTACGTCCACGCGCGTGCTTGTTTTGTACTTTCGTTTTACCGAATCGTACATATGTACCTATATACGGTATATCAGAAATCAGTTTGTAAAAAATTAAGAAGACTTCTGTTTTTAAAATAATAATTCATAAGCTCCAATTCCAATGTTCTCAAAAAATTTTGCTATATATTAATAAATTTTTCAGGCTAGATAATTCCAAAACTACTTAATATGCGAAATTGCTCCATATGACCGAAATTTTTTACAGCTCTAATAAAGCCCGAGGGCTGTCTCTCAATACTGATTTTTTAGCGATTTTTAGACGTCCAATGGTCAGCGGTTCTAGTGTTAACTTAGAAAGCTTTAATGATAAAACGTTTTACGAGTTCCGATTGCTATCTAACCGAAAATCATACTCAAGGTTGTGGTGCCTTATTAACTTATTATATATCTTTTATCAATAATAAATATAAGTCATGCTTGATTGAAATCAAATTAAACGATAAGAACAGTATGATACAAAATTTAGTTTTTAATTTTATTTTTTTACGTTATAGTTTGTAAACTATCGATTCACAATTAATGCTATAATTGCATAAAGATTGTTTATTATTCGTGACATAAAGCAAACGTACCTTGGCGCAACAATTTTTCTGCGAAATAATGTGGCCAATAATCTTCTTTTCGGCGAGTATATCTTCGATAGATATAATCTGTCCTTGTACCTCACGATAACGTGATGCATATTTATAAAAGCCGATTCGCCTAAATTCGGCCAGTCACATATTTAAACGAATCGAAGAGGTGTTAATAGGACGAACGATACGCTTCTTAAGTTCGGGTTGAATAGAGGATAAGGGATGAAGGGTGAGTGTTGAAAAATTTCTATAATAGAACCATCGATTAAAGTAAAACGATATTTACACGTTGTGTGCTGGAAATTTTTTACCAAATTTTAATCCAAATTCGTACAAATAATTGACCTCTATTCGGTTGTAATAAAAGTCGGCTATAGATCACGATTCGATCATATCGCGATTAACATTTTGATAATTTGATTTTTGTTCGACATAGGAATATACGTAATCGCCATCGCCTTCCTGGCATCTTGGGCCGTGAGTGCCGCAGAGGAAAATGATCTGGAGGAAGACGCCTACCAGGACATTCTCAGAGTATGTCCATACCCAGAGCGAAACCCAGAGAACACCACAACCAACCTTCCACACGAAACCGATTGTACGTCGTTTTACAAATGCGATGTGGGTAGGCCTGTCTTGCAAAGATGTCCCTTGATGACCGAAGGAGATCCAATAACGAGGCTACACTACAATAGACGCCTGCAAGTCTGCGATTGGCCATGGCAGGCCGGTTGTGCCACTTGCCCCCAAAGATACCGAAATGGAACATATCCAACGTCGTCTAGAATAAATTTGAGCCCCGACAATTGCTACCAGTACTATGACTGCATAAATGGTGTACCATACTTGCGTAATTGTGGACC
The DNA here is from genome assembly GCA_035220615.1 of Leptothorax acervorum. Classification (NCBI taxonomy): domain Eukaryota; kingdom Metazoa; phylum Arthropoda; class Insecta; order Hymenoptera; family Formicidae; genus Leptothorax; species Leptothorax acervorum. The sequence goes on along the minus strand of JASTWQ010001258.1, from coordinate 1,807,730 downwards.
CGGTACGTGCTTCAGTCGCACATGTCAGGAATGCGTTGTGAACAGGGAAGGTGGAATTTGCGGTACTGGAGGGATTACATGGTCACCATGGACAGATGCAACTGAAGTAACACCAACACCTCCTTGCAGGATCGGCGATAGAAGATCTCACGAATGTGACTGCGGAATGTATTTAATATGTAATGGTGTTGATTGGAATCCCCAACAATGCGGTGGTGGTCTACATTTTAGCCCCAGAACAAGCACGTGCCTACCACCAAACGAAGCTGGTTGCCCGCTACCATATAAGCAATAAAAAACTTGGCAAACTATTCGATAATCGTCGTTCTTCCGAGGTTGGATTCTGGCGGTCGCACTTCGCAGAAACTGCGCGCGAGTGTCTCCGATATACATACCCAGGGCTGTCTCTCGATACTGAAGTAATCGCCGTTCTTCCGAGGTTGGATTCTGGCGGTCGCACTTCGCAGAAACTGCGCGCGAGTGTCTCCGATATACATACCCTTTATAGCAACGTGGGCTCGGTACGCGTCGTGCATGTAGTCGGGCAAAGTCCCCGCGGGCTTAATACGGTATTCACGTCTGTCGTTCGCAAGCTCGACCCTATGCGGGCTCGAATCCGCTACCAAGCTAATATTCCACGAGAGGGCCCTGGGCTACGTGCTCGGACTCGGAAAACTCGGTAGACCCGTCGAAGCCCGCTCCCTGATACCGAGCAGTCGATTCCGCTGCTACGTCAGATCGGACAAAAGCGTGGGTAATTGCCGCCAGGCCGCGATAGATTTCGTCAACGGTTAAGTCAGACTCGATATTGTAAATATCCACAGGCGAGATAAGTCTATCATTTGCCGAGCAATTATATTTAGAAATTAAAAAAGTTACCGTCACGTTTGCATCGTGATCGCCGCGATTCATTATGATTTCCATAGATCTAATTAATACAGCATGATCTCTCAAATCGCTACTGATTTTTTTAAAAAAAGGAGAGCCGAGAGATAGACAAAAAAACTTCTTTATCGAAAAATATTTTACTTGGTTGGATAATGGTTCGTACGCGCAAAATGTTTATATTATCCTTTGCTTTTTCTTCAGACTTACTTATAGCAGAGTTCGTAAATAATATGAACAAATTCATATTATTAATAATCAAAGTACTAATATTAGATTTTTAAATATATTTAAGAGGGATAATCTTCGCCTTATTTTTCGTAGCCGGCAGGTAAAGTAGGATAGTGTGTGCCAGTTAATCGTAACGATCCGCATGCTCGATACCTGTTAACGATCATAACACACAATCGTCATTTAATCCTACCGCGTAGATGCATACCGCGTGTATAACGTATACGCAAATAAAAAACCGTGCATCGCATCCGTGCGATCGACAATGGTCACCGAAAGTTCGTTTGCGTCCCGCTTGCCATGCCGGTAGGTAGCGGATGGTTTTGAAGCTGCCGCCGTCGGGGGTGGTTGGGGCGGCGATGGTGACGGTAGGGTTGGTGCCGATGTGGATTGGGGAGAGCGCCACAATGGCAAAGCGAAGAACAAAGCCTATCCACGGGTAATTCGAAATTCGTAGTGCTCTCTGTGCCTGCACGCTCGTAATTAACGGTAACCTCGTGTTCGAAGCCGATTAAAAAACGGGAAAAAAAAGGAAAGAGGACGTCCTATAATTGCACGTCGAGGCGGCCGCATTCAGTTGATGGCGCTTTTAACGATCCTTAAAGATACTTCGCGATACGGAACTTTGATGTCTGCTTGCTTGATCGAGACTACAATGACATTAACAATCGCACGGACGAAGATGCTGTGTACTTTTCTTGAAAGTTGATTTTCGTACTCATCTAAGCAACTATTGTTTAACACTATTATAGCAGCACCTCAATCCGTGTAATCCGATAGAAAATTATATATTAATTACGAGCAATTAAATGGATTCAAACTTTAGAATTCATGTCTTTAGGGAGGCAGCTATTAAATCAGCCATATCTCTACTTATGGTCACGTCCCTTCAATTGACATGCAATCAAACGCTAAGGAAAGGAGGAAACCTTCGCAACATTATATTCATTAACTGGCTTTTCACAATTAGATTGACATTTATAGATGTTGGAATGAAGATACAGGCAAAAGGAAAAGGGTGAATAATATGAGCATATGAAATATTACGTTTCAGGACGAAAAAACAAACGTTAAACCTGCTGGAATAATTGCCGAAATATTCTAGACAGTCGGTTATAAGACGGAGAAGAAGTAAGAGAAGAGAAAGAAGGAAGAGAATAGAGGGCAAAGAGAAAGAAAGAGAGATGTGGGCGGATAGAGCGGGAGAGCAGAATGGAGGCAGTGAGGAAGGAGACGAAAAATAGGAGAAACAAAGAGAAACAGCGGCGGAGGAAAGGGGGGAAGCGAGTCCCGGTTTCCTCTCGCGATCGAGACGACGACGGAGCCTGAGCGGGAAAGAAGGAAAGAGGGACGAAGAGGAGGAGATAGTGGGAGTGCCCAAGATGGCGCCACGCGGTGAAGCTGCTGTAGGAGGTAGGAGGCGAAGAGAGGTAGAGAACGCGGACACGCGGGCATAGGGAGGATGGTGGGTAGTAGGGTGAAAGATAAATGACGTGTCCACCGCTACAACCACTACCATCTCGCGTCAACGTCGTTGCCACCAACAACGCCTCGCGGGTACGCGAGAGAGGAGCGGGAAGAAGACGCGAAAAGACGATGAGAGAAAGCTTCCATTAAACATAAGCTACTCCGCGCGTTCGTCTGCTTACTCGCCCGCTCACTTCGCGCGCTCGTATTACGGGGTTTCCCCGGCTTCCACCATTTCGGCCGATCTCGTCGGTCCTTTTCCCCCGTTCCAAACTTCACGCGTTTCAGCGTTCGACGGACGATCCGTGGGACCAAAGTTCGCGTTTTTCAAAGGCGCGATTATACCGCGACGTAACTCGTTTCGCGCGAATAAATCCTATGGGACTCAAATATCTCTTAAGAGAGCTGTACGTTTTACCGATACTACTAAAAATGTTTGATTAATATTAATATCGCACTAAATGTTGTGTGGCGATCCAACTTGGTATCAAGAGTCAACCGTTAATTTCATTCGTTTTTCACAGCTGATCGTAAATGATGGCTCATCCATGATATATATTTATATAATATAAAACTAAAAAAAATACTTCAATAAAAATTATCAAAAATTCATTGAGACAAAGAAGAGATTGTTGTCGGTTCGCAAGAAAAGATATCAAGAATTGCGGAGGTATTTACTAGTGGTAGATCTTCGAGGAAAGATTCGAAGTAGATATACGGCATATAAGCTTACGAGTTACGGCACTGTGAATCGACGACAGTAACAGGAACAGGGAACTTGCGGAGTCTCTATCCCTCTCGCGTCATTCCGATGTTATGAACTATCGGAAGACACATTAGCGCAAATCTGCGAGGCCGATAACTCGGCACGACACCAACCGATGCGGAAGGTCGGTGAAGAAGGACGGAGCGACGAAGGAGGTGGTGTAGAGAGGAGAGAAGGGCGCGTAGAACGCGCCGCCGGCTCTGTCGCCGGGGCGTCAAATTATTCCGCGATTAATAATCCGCGCGTTACACGCGTGATCGGGCCTTTATCGCTACGCCCGCGCCCGCCGCGTCGCTCTCCAGTCCCGCCTTCCTTCCTTCCTGGCAACCAAACCCCGAAGGTATCAATGCTCGTGGTACGTCAACGCGATTGTCCCTGTGTGTCGGCGGCATTTATCGCTTCGCGGAACGTGTATAGATCGATTGCACGACAGGATCCTTTAATGAGACACGTCGCGGCAAACGCGTCCCAACTGTTTCGTACGACATTCAGCTCGTGGCCAACAATAAGTCTGATCAGAATGATTCGATCATCAGTTTTGTTAATTTTCCCCTTGACTTGACTTTATAAATTCTTGATTCCATCACCACCAAAGGAAATCCTCATACCGACGCGTTTCACTAAATCTTTAAAACGTTTATCCTTAACTTTAATCTTCTAGATTTCGACAATGGATGAATGAGTCCAAAATACATTATCAAATTGTAATTGTAAATAAAAATTCACTGACAAATTGGCTTTAAATTTCTTCTTTTATTATTTTTCAAGTTACCTACGCTCTTTAACTACAGTTAATTATCGTCAAACATCCGATAAACTCTTGCGTCAACTACTTTTCGCAATCATCCGTAAATGAAGTAACGTTCGCGTTCGGATCGCGAATACTAATCGCGCCATGGCATGACACCACATCCGGATATTCCAACTTAAGTATTTCACCTTTCGGGAATGCAGCCTTTTTAAGCCCGCATTTCGACGGTGACACAAAGAGACCCCATTGAACGGAAGTCCGCCACGTAGTGCGTACGCGTTCCGTACGTCATCACTCTCGCTCGGTCCGTATTGTACAAAGAAGAATATGCGCGCACGCGCGCGTCCACGTGGGTGTGCAAAAGGGTGATATCATCCCCGTTAATGCGATGCAGGCGCGATGATCCGAGAGCAATATACGATGCTCTCTCTTACTCTGTCTCTTTCTTTCCCGCTCCGTCTCGCGAGTCCCCTCGAACCCCAGGGAGGCGGCAGGATAACCTCGGCAGGACCCCCCTTCGGGTGCCCGGGACACCGCGATATTGCTTGTTTTATTGGAGCGTAAGACCCGCTTTTTCTCCGACACCGTCTCCGACGCGGGTTAACAGCCAGGATCTCGTGGAGGAAAAAAGTCATTTCACCGGATACTTAGGAGCGGAAAGCCGGAAAGCGTCGTGTCTCTCGAGGGCGAAACGATCCTCGATTTCGCGACCGGGCGGGTGGCCGCGATAAACGAAACAGATTGCGGCAGGGTCTCGGCATCGTTGGCACATCGGGAAAAGATACGCGTACACGAGTAGGTATATATCCGCGCATTTTATGGAAAATGCGTCGGGCCGCTTGGAATAATTTAATAGCCGTGTCGCATTCGGCAGCCACGTCGTCTCGCGCATTTATAATCGACGTGGCTGGTCGAATGAATATTTTGTTCCTTGCATTATTACATATAATTGCCGTTAGTTTTGAATACCTTAATGCTGCTAGACGCAAATTTCTTTTCTTTAGATAACAAACTATTTTTGATGAATGTATAGCCAGTTGTTATTTAAGTTGGAACGCAAAAGGATTTGACGAGATCAGGACGAGAAATTTTTATAAGTAGAATATAGCACATACATGTATATATCTATTTTTGTGATATATGCATCGATAATATTCAAATCCAGCAAAATCGTCTAGAACCCGCTCTGTTTCGACAAAATGGCGAGAACGGAATGGGAAAAGGGTGAAAGGTGAAGGACGGGGTGGCCGCGGGAAATGAGGAGCGCGCGCGCGCGCGCAACCGGATACGAGCGAGCGCGACAGAGGAAACCGCGCCGGACCAGAAAGAGAGAAGTCTACTAAATTTATCAGTGGTCATCCGAGGGCGGAACCGAGACCGGGGACAAATTCCATCGCGAGCGTCGCCCTCTTTCGCGAACGAGCACACGGAACGTTAGCCGGCGCGGGGGATGGTCGGGGTGAATGGTTGGCTCGTTGGCCGGCGACCGAGCGATTCTGCACCCTCGTCCTCTCTCTCACCCTTCTTCGTCTGTCGCGACCCGGCGTAAGTCATTGCGGCTGACCGGAAGTCACGGGATCACCGGAACTCGGGATATTTATGCGAGCGCATCCACCGACCGGAGCATTACCCGTAATAAGGAAATTGCGAATTTATTACAGGAGCCCTCCACCACCCCCTCCGGTTCCTCTACGTTTTCGGCACCCTCCCGTCCACCCCCGACCTTCTTCCTCTTCTTCGTTATTGTCCGCCGTCGAGTCGAAGGGGGTCCGGTCCGAGAGTTATTTCGGCTTTTATGGGTCGAGACCGCCATGGGTCATCCGGCAACGTTCCAGATGATGGGGAAAAAAAGCTGCGACAAGAGTGGGTGGTGGGGTGTAGCGAAAGAGGAACGAAATTGATTATTCGAGCTCTTTGGCTACTACGAAATCCATATCATTCCTTTCGAACTATTGTAGAAATACCCCACGACGACGGCAGGTGAAAGATTCAGAGAATGTGCGAGGATAAATTCGAATTTATTTCAGATTACGTGAAAATCTGCAGTTATATTGAATAGCTATACCTATATCGCTCATGATTTAAAAATTCCAGAAGACGTAATGGATCGTTTTCTTAATAAATTTACATTAATAAATTTCTGTTTTTTTTTACACTCCTAAAATATTCTTAATTGTGTAGAATTATGAATGCGATCCTATTATGATATTTAGTATCTTGTAAAATGTCTTATTTTCCTTATTTACGGCGTTTATTATAGTAAAAAAAATTGTATCTAGAATCTAATATCTAGGCTCTCTCATTCATTCATTTAAAATATTTCTCCAGAAAAAGTGTACAACGTCATGCATATCGCCTGCATAGTTATACACGTTAAGACAGGACAAGCTCATCGTCCTATATTGTGACAACCGTGCGTTTAAATGAGATTATATTTCATGTACAAGCATTTGTTCGGCCATGCGTTACGTCAAAATCGCAGCGCGCACTCGACATGTAAAATTCAAGGCATTTAGTACATTATGAAGTGGCTTTATTAAATCATGATACGTTAATAAATTAAATTATGGATATTAAAACGGCCTAATACTAAATAAAAGCATATTATGTCGCGACGGTGCAAATTTAATCATGTAACGAATATCGTCATCATTAAGTATGTAGGAGAACTAATAACAATATGATTATAATAATTATTATTGTTATCATTGTTGTTAAGTACCTTAAAACTTTCACAAAGAGCGAGCCACACCCGCGCGAAGTTTCCATTGAACGTGCAAAACCTGATTTTCGTGTTGGCGTTAATTTACGTCAACGCCAATGAGATTCGCGTGGATCCTCGGTAACTCTAAGAGACGCAAATCCGCGAGAAAGAAAAAGCGTGTCGCGGGACCTGGATACTGTGAGCGAAAGCCACAGGGGACTATTAGCACACATCATCGACAGCCGGGTCGCTGCTCGTGATGCGCCGGCATTGTTGTGCCCGGTTGAGCGCTGGCAGGAGGCGTGGTTCCGCGATAATTCATTCTTGATTGCGTGTCTGATACATACGATCCGTAATTATACCGCTGTGCCATGTGCATACGCCCGTTCTCGAAATCATTCGGGAGAACACCCGGGAACGAGGCCGTTCGTTCGCGTCTCCTCGCGCTGCTCCGCGAGCGGCTGTTTTGTTTTCGTCGATTTTCCGTCCGTTTTCGCGTGTTCTCAGCTTCGTTAATTTCGCTCGCTGCACTTGTGATTTACGAGAGCGTAGGGAGAAACCCTATTCGGCTAAGTCGATACCGCTAGTAATTCGTGACACTTTTGGCGTAAGAACGGAGAATAAATATTATAGGAGCAAGGATATTATGTAAGTAGGTATGCACAAATTTTCGAAAAAAAAGAAGATAATGTTTAATGACATTTCACAGAGGAAGTTTCGTCTTGAGTTTCGCGAACTGTAAACTGCGTTCAATGATTCGACGAGTATCTCGTCGAAAAACGAAGTCACGGCTCCTCTCTCCGCCGCGAGAGGAACATGCGCGCGAGGCTAGGCGAAATGAGGCGAGGCGAGGCGAAGCAAGGTGAGGCGAGATGAGAGGAGGCGAGAAGAGAGGCCAAGGTGAAAGAGTCAGGAGAGTTATTGATGATGCATGGGCACGGACACCGCCGGATACTGGATACTAACGTAACTCCCGTTTCATCCATCAAGCTAAGGGATTCGGCTTAATATCCTCGATGACCGCGAACGTGGCTCTGCATCTCTAATTCGTCGCCCCCGCCTCTCGCCGAGGGGTGTTGGTGGTGGTTCGTCGTCATCGCGGTTCTCCTTTTTTCTCTCTTTTCTTTTCTTTCCCCCCCCCCCCCTTCTTGTCTTGTTGTGTTTCTTCACTGCTTTTTCTTACGACCGCCTGGTCCGGGGACTCCGGGGTCCTTGACGTGCCGAAGACGGGATTCCTGGCCTAAGCGTCGAATAATTGGGTGAAATATTAGCGGCCTCTAATGTCGCTACTAAAAAGACCCGCTCGCCGACTTGCTCGAGCTGAGTCGCTCGTGAATGTAACGAAATCACGCGGGGATTACGACGTTTCATTAAAGTATGTCGATCACTGATGTTACATGAAACTATCAAGCCAGGGCGTTGCGAAATTGAAACCGGTATAAAAGTGGCACAAGAGTCGTGTTCAAAAGTTGAACGTCTCTCAATACTCTAAAATGATTATCATATGCGTTGAAAAACATTTAAATAAAAAGTATTCAATTTTTTAATAGTTGTAAAATGGTTAAATTAACATCAGAACACTAATTAATCCATATTATAAGAAATTTTTGAGTTTTAAGCTCACCCAACTAGTTTATTGAGCAGATTAAGTTCCTAAATGCGAAACAATATCACGTATTGGAGCTGAATTCTCCGAAACTAACTTACAACGCTTTTAAAACAAACTGCACAATTGACGGCTCCTAATTTCGTTTCCACGCGGTCATTTTCCCCCGCGCGCAAAGTTTGCGCAGCCTCGTCCCTCGGGGTAGGTAGGCCGGTCCCCGAAGAATTTCCGCCCTATAAACTTCAAATCCAATCTGCGCGGCGGTATATCGAGCGTATGCCAAACCTGGCCCTGGCAAAATATTGGACCTACGTACACACGTGTGTACCGTGTGTATCGGCACCGACGATGGACGCGCGTGAGCCTTCACATCGCTTTGTATGTATTTGTATCGCGTACATACACTTAAAACACGCGCGCGCGGATTGGTATGCGCGCCACGGCGTACCATGAAATCCCCATGGGCTGTTTGACCGTACGGTAGACGAAGTGGCATTATGTGAGCTTGATTGGCAACGGCAAACGTTTGCTATCGCTGTTGCAGATTTTGGCCAGCATATCCGATCACTTTACCAACGGTACCAGCCCGTCTCAAAGATAACCCGAGATCGATCGCCGTTGCCACGGTGAGTCCACGCCGCAAAGAAATCAATTATGGGTTATAAAGGTAATCCCTTGTTATTTTGAAAATTGGGCAAGTTCGAGACATAATTAGACACTACAAGGCTTTAATTACCTATTTTTAGTAAAAGTATAATTCAATTCCCGGCGTTCTATAGCGAGAAAAATCTGCACCGACGTGGAATTCTGACTCATTTACACAATTTTTTGATTTATGAGAAAAATATTAAAAATTTCATTAATATGTCGGTTTTATCCTATTACTTGAAAATTTACCATGAAATAAAATATTGTTAAATGCAATATATTTCCCTCCGTTATTTCCTTATCGAAAACTCTGCGAGCAAATATGAGCAAAAGCGAAGTGCGTTTTTGCTTCATTCTTCGTATATCCATCCTCGATTACCAACTTGCACACTTGGATTAATCGTCGAAAGCTCAAGTTTCACGAATTCTCGGCAAAGTTCTCAACTGCGTCGCTCGCTCTCCCTCTCTTTCTCTCTTTCTTCCTCGGAATTCTCCGATTCCACACACATGCGCTCACAAGCGCGACCGTGACGGTTCGTAAAAGGGAACAGATGCAGTTGCGGCGCGATGTTTAAGGATAATTGCGATCGGTCGAGAGGCCATGTCTCCCTACACCGCGTTCTGCCAAACTACTTGAAACTTCCCGGGATCGTGATCGAGAAGAGGGCCATTGCCAAAGGCTTTGCTATACGCAAATACCACGGCCTTATATGGACATATTCCTGGAGAATATGCGATAGTAGAACCTAGCTTTGTGTGCCACCCTTTTGCGTCACATCAAACATACCGAAACTTGTCAAGTTTGCGTGTAAAAGAGTAGAGAAAAAAAAGAGATATTTACTTAACTCCAAATTAAAATAAAACTTTGATCTAAAGTTTATTTTTTCAATAATTATAATATTTTGCTTCTAAAGGAACAGCAAGACTTTTTGCGGCAATAAAACGAACGAAGGGCTGTTTCAATTCTCGGCAAAATATCCTATTTTATTATATATTTCTTTTACGATTTTCCTAATTTAATTATTTTGTTATAATGGCTCTCTCTCTCTCTCTCTCTCTCTCTCTCTCTCTCTCTCTCTCGTCTCAATTTAATACAATTACACTTTTATAGAATTCTAATTACATTCGGATATTAGAGCTGTCTCGCATATGTCAAGCTACGCATCAAAGAGTAAAACGTCTCCTACTCCACATTTGTCCGAGAGGAAGGCGCGCGTGTCGAAACTTGCAGGACCAGTCACGTCCGGGCGAAGAAAAGATCGTTCGAGAGAACCGCGAAGTGAATACGTGTCCGGCGCGTCGCGGCGTGGCAAGTTATTTCGCTAATGCAGCCGCGACGAATCCATCCGACGAAGTGCACGAGTTTACGGCGCGAGGGGTTTGGCGGGGAAGAAAGGAGGCGGTCGACAGAGAAAAAAAAACGAAGTCCACGGTATTCCCACTTGGTAGAATGCATCGTCGAGAAGTTCACGCCTCACAACCGCGCGGCCTCCTCCTCGGAAACCGTTCTCCAACGCGAACCTCATGATTACAGCAAATTACAAGATCATCATCCGCGATCTCGAGATTCTGCACGTAGGGGAGGACGGGTGAATTGGCACCAGTTAAGGAAAAATATTAATAAATATGTTATAATCATCGAATATTTATTGGAACTTTTATCAGTTAAATTGTGCAAACATCAAGCTTCAATATGGCATACAACAGAATTTTTCAATTATAGTACAAACATACAAAAAAACAAATTTTTTAAAAATGGAAAAAAACTCATTACCCCAGGCATTGGGCAATGAGAACCACCTTATGGGTAATGAGATCCATTGCTTATGCGGAATATTTTTAAGTGCGTAATAAAGTATTTAAATGGAAACTTATTAATAATAATAAAACATATGTAAAAAAATAAGTTTTCAATCTTTTAACCTATATATGTATAAATACTAATATATGTAAAAAATAAGTTTTTAATCTTTTAACCTTTTTATCATTTTATAATAGTTTGTATGAATAGTTTTAGTTATGTAAGACCGTGGTTTTAGTATATTACTTTTTATATGAATACAAAGGTCGCAAATAAAAATGTTTGCCTTCTCACAATCTACGCAGTCGGCATGAACCCACTTTCCACAGTTTCTACAACGAAACCAGAGCTCATTATCCTTCCCAACGTCAAAACATACAAGACATTTGTTCGATCCTGGATCCTCAGGGGTAATTGGAGCCAGTTCTAAATACCCCGACGGTATTTAGAACTGGCTCCAATTACCCCTGAGGATCCAGGATCGAACAAATGTTCATCGATCGGTTAGTTCTAATTACCCCCATTCGTGTAACTTTTGGTCAGCGAATAAAAAAATAACTACTGATAAGATTTTTTTAATTTTTAATGTTTTGTCAATAAAGGTATCCTATGACACTAATAATAAAGAAAGAGTTCATTGAATTAGTAGAAAATATAACTACTTACTTGCTTAAGCAAAGGTCAATGAAAATTGTAACAAAGCGGGCGAAAACACGACGTGCGTTTTCCTGAGCAAACAAAGCGAGACTGATGGAATATTCTACTGGCACGGGGGGCGATGTTCGACAAGCAGTCGCTCACACGCAGATTCGAATTTTTTACGCGCGATAGTTATTTTATATTACGATGGTTCTTATTACCCAGTGGCCCCAATTCCCCCCTTCTCCCCTACATAATAAAATATGGTCACATTAAATAGTTATGCATCAAAATTTAATTTAAAAGTCAGCAAGTCGAAGAATAAAATATCGATAAATTTTAATGTGTGAAATCGAGATATTAACAAGTAAACGTGATGTTGCTTAACCATAATGTACTAAGTCTCGTTTAAATAATTATATATATAGTATAATTATATAAAGATACTTTTAACATTTCAGATTTTCCACACCAAAGATAATACTTGGAGCAATGTTTATAATAGTTTAATAAAAAAATGAGCAAAATTGCCAGAAATTATACGTGATTAGTGTATGACAAATAGCACTTCGATACACAAATACATAATACATAAATAGAATTACATATGCATAATCAATTTGTTAGGTTTTTTAATCAGTGTATAGCACTTTCTAAAGTGCTCTTCTAAAGTGGGTGTGACTCAAGATACTTTTTTCGAAGAAACGTGAAGCTTGTCTGCGGACATAGTGTAAATAAGCACAAACAAGATAAATCCTTTTTCTGAGTGGAAAATCGATCTTTTTGCGGAGTAAAAGAAAACAAAAAAAGTCGAAAACCATAGAGAAACCGAGAATCAAGTAGATACTGTTTTCGAAGGAACGAAAAACTTACCTGCGGACATAGTAGTAGATAAGCTCGAGGGACAGAATAGAAGGAATTACCAGGGTCGAATAGACGAACGTATATGCGATTAAAGATAAAAAAAAGGAGGACCGTATCAGAAGAACCGGAGAACTGACTGCCATGGCGCGCGCGCGAAAGCCGCGAACCGGATGATGGCGTAACCGAAATTACTTAGGCGCGCGCTTTCAGAGGCAACCGAGGAGAAAGGACTTGTTGCACGAGTAAGCCGCGCGGTTAAAATATCGGAAATTTAAGCATCCTCCCCCTATGCCGCCCCCGCCGCAACCGATGCCGCCACCCTCGCGCGTACCCGCCGCGCGGTACATTTGCATTTCGTCTATATTTCTTTCCTCGTCTCTTCTTCTACTTTTGCCTGTTATTTCTCCGCCCTCGTCCTTCTCCTCTTCCATCCCCATACCGGAAATTCTCGACGTCACTGCTGATATCCGACCTCCAGCTAGCATGTAGACCGATCGTCGCTCACTTATTCTCAATATTCGCGAATAAGATTCTCTTATTAAATCTATAGAATAATTTTACCTTAGATAAGAATTTCATGAAACCTTCAAATAAAGAAATATACGTTAACATATGTGTGTGCGTGATTGAGGTTTTTAACTGCAATTAAAATAGCTTTTAAGATGTGAGGTTTTCACGCGAAACATTGTCAATATCATTTTACAAAAGCGAACGAGGGTAATTTACAATACAATTTCCTGCTGTTCAATTCAATTGTCAAACAAAGATAGCCACAAAACATAACGTAGTCAATTGCAAATGAGTCCATTACCGTAATATTAGCCGTTTTCTTTCATTACCCTGCCAAAATATAGAAACGAGCCGCATTAGTATTACCATCAGCGCGTCACATAACGCAAATTCTACATAATCACGTGCGTATCTGCATTAATTAGCGCTGGGACGGCCTCTGTGGTATTTATTAACATGATTGTGTACGCAAAACCGATTCCTCCGGTCATCCCCATGTATTGCATAATTTCTCGTCGCCGATATTCAATTTCCACCGAATATTTCAACGCGTCATTCTACCGTTCTATTATCTCCGGATATCAATTAAGGCATTTCCCTCCAACTCCAACGTTGTGATTAATTTTCTCACTATTTACGCGATGTATAATGTTCGTACTTAACACATACAATAAAGAAATAATTATACGTTTAAGAAAAAAATTGCAAAACCAAATCCGAGTTTCGTCGGAACCGAAGTCCTTCCAAATAAACGATGCATCCATTAATTAGAAGCCATTAAATGGATTCAGTCATCCACGTCGACGTTTTAACGAGCAATGTCACCGGCGGTGCATCGATACCCGCGCGATTCCAGTGTTTCGGGACTTTTCTCCTCGCGTTAATTAGTCGAAATTAGTGACGGCGCTGCTAATTGTCGTAACGATTGTTCCGACGCGCAAAACCAATTTATTGTCTAGCTCGCGCAGAATTGCCGACAATATTCCCTCGGAAATTCAGCGCAGCCGCGTTACACCTATCGCTATCGAGGGATTATCACGTTGTTTGCCGACTAACCCCTCTGACACCTCGATTCTTATTGTTCCTTTTTTTTCTACCGTGGCATTAATGAGACATCGCGGTGTTAACTGCTTGTTTCTTTCGTCCCGAGAGATGTGCATTCGATGCATAGCGACTTACACAGAAACGTATTTTCTCATTTTGCTCATCTTGCTCATTTTGCACTGGCTCTATGGAATATGTCCCATCTAGAGACTACTACGAAGCTGCAACTTTCATTTATGAAAAATGTCATCGGAACAATTTTTATTGACTTTAAATATATTTTTTCTTATTCTTCAAAAATGACTTTTATTTCTCATTATTATTATATCACAAAAATCTAAGACAAATTTATAATATAAAAGAAATAATATAGATAAAAGATAAAATATAAACTGCAGCAAAACTAGGATATTCAAAAAGTCATCTAACTGCGAAATCTTATTTCTACGTCATACGATATTTTTCGATGCGTATTATCGAGGAGTACGACGGAATATCGAGAAGCAACGCGGCTCGTATTCTCGGAGCAAATCCGAGAATGGGCGAGACGCCATCGCAAATCTAACCAACAAGCCAAACGATTTTTCTCACAAGCCTAAGACGACCCTGCGCGTGCGAGGCTACCTGCTCGGATTCCGACGAGCCCTCCGCAGGCCCAGTCGTGCTCCAGTTAGCAAAAAGGTTCCCACGACATAGGATACGCTCCGCCATTTTAGACTGGGGAGAAAGAGGGGCGAGATTCGTCTCTCTGTACAAGGCAATATTCGACGTGTCAGAGTATCAGGATTACTGCCGCGCGGAAAAGATTAACAAATATTTTTCTTAGATATCCGTAATTGTACATCGCAGAGCAGGGTGCATTTTAACCGAACGTATGCCCCACGGAGGAATCACGCGAGAAGCATGAAACAGTGTTACGCGCGTAATTCACTTTGAATTAAAGACCACAACTTCCCAAGACGATATCGCGTTTTCGCACGGATTATCTCTCGTGTCCAATTCTCTCTCTGTCTACGTCCGCCTTTCCACCATCTCTCGCCTCTCTTTCTCTCGCCCGTTCTTAGTCGGCCGCTTGCAAGGAACGAGGCATGCGCGTCGCCGCCTTTATTGGCAACACAAATTTTCTCTTGGCTGTTTATCTGACAGCTGATCTCTTTGTTGCGCGCGCTTCGCCCGCGGCTGGTAATGGCGAAGAAGACAGGGTCAACGACGTCAAGCACAAAACGCTGCGCGGTCCAGGACAAAGCACCTGATCCTTTCAGATTTTATTGCTGCATAAACACAGGTAGCAAGAACTCGTTTGCAGCATATTAAATTATGCAAACGCCTGTAACTGCCTCGTTTGCCTAAAATCCGAGCCCCGGCACACGCACCATTGCTATCCATCTGCCACGGTTTTGTTATGTAGCCCGCTTAAACGAAAGTGGCATTCTTCGCTAACACGTTTACGGCCCAGAGAGATGATCTTACTGCTGACGCCCCTAATAATAGACGTATAAAAGCTAACGCGACTCCTGCAAGACTGTACTGTCATGTCCGACCTGATCATTCGTGAGATATCCAAATCACTATGAGAAACTGAACACAATTACTTATTAAAGAACAATTCTATTTTTTAACAATTATTCTCGTTCTCATTTACTACAGTTATTACATTCTTAACTTTATATCTGCGCGATATAATCTCTGCAAAAAAATTAAAATATCGTGCACGTGCATGCGTACGTATAAATTTTAAACTACAAGACTATAAATCGTTTCGAAGGCAAAGTAAAAGGATGCAAATTCTTGCGTAGTACCTATCGATTTCGACGCGTCGGATTCCCAGCGGACTAGATCACGAGGTTGTCGGCCATTCGTTATAGATCGCGGAACGGCTATCGGCATTGACGTTCTCCGGAGATCGTTAATCAACTGAGAGCCACTGGGAGTGCTCATTGTGGACGGGTTATTAATCAAATGAGAACTACTGCAGCCTATTGTCGACTCCTCGTGGAGGTCGAAGGCAGAGAAAAAGAACGAGAGAGAACGAGAGAAGGTATATGATAAAAGATACACTAGAGAAGATAAAAGAGACTTTCCTGCTTTCCAAACTCAAGAGAGTATTGCGATAAAGACATTTTATCGCAGTACCCTCACTTTTTTTTTTTACATTAGAACACTTTTTTAGACATTAGAATATTTTAGACATTAGAGCACTTTTAGACATTTACGGTGACGCGAACCTGGCTTGGGTTAGCTCATGGATATAGAATACATACCTAATATGTTCATGTATTCTATGTCCATGAGCTAACCCAAGCCAGGTTCGTCACCAATCGAACACGCCATTAGAAACCACTTTCGAATACAAGTATACAATAGATGTAATCTATAAAAATATCTCTGTAACTTCGCGTCTAGACATACTTCACTTTTACTTCGAGCCTAACGTTTCCTCTTTACTCAGAAAAATATGCATGCCACAAATTGCTGAAATTTTCAACCAGGAAGAAGAAATATACGGCGACTCCTAAACTTACATGGACAATATCTGATACGAGTTTCTATTCCAAACATAGAACAGAATTCAACAGAAATATTACCGCGCGATCCTTGCGTGTTTTCCTAACAGTAGGAATCTAGATTCTATGGGCGATCCGGAATCAAAGCAAAATCAGTCGGCTTCCCGCTGTTAGAAACGCCGATGAAGATGTCGGCGGCACCTGGAGATACACAGGGATCAACGCCAACGCTCCCGTTCGTTCGTCGCACCTCATTCCGTTTTCTACAACAATGACGGATAACGAGAGCTTTACGACTTCTGGTGACAGGGAATTCACACGTCTCGTGTGACCCAGATGCATGCAAGAAACTTCGTCGTACTTCTTAAAAAAAAAATATTTCGTTCCCACGTTTCTATCGTTACGCGTCTATCTTTTGGAAAAAATAATAGCGAGTCGCAGATAATCTGCGTGACTAGCGAGAGGATCGAAAATGCTTTTATTCTTACGTAATGTCACAAGTGTCACGGATAGGACGCGACGTAAGGAAGGCGGCGGAATTATAATCGAGCCGAAAAAAAGAAGCTTTCGCGATGCTTCAGAAAATTTCTTAATGCGCAAGTAGACTCCGGGCTCAGGCAGGCAGGCTTCGCACCCCCGAAGATTATTCCGTGTAATTAAGTCGACGGAACTTTTCTCAGAGCTTTCAGGCCTGAATCTGAAAAGAGGGCGAGAAACGGAACGAAAGAGGGAACGCGAGAACGAACGAAGAAAGGGTGGAAGGAGGGCAGAAAGGACGGCAGGTCGGGAGAGGTGGAGACAGACGGACCGAGGAGGTGCCACGGAGGCCGACGGAGGAGAGGCGAGGAAGTAGAGGCGGTAATTAAGAGAGTTAGTTGCCGGTCTCCCAATTAGGAGCCAGTAGGAGCTAACTCTGCTACCGCGACGCCTGCCTTCTCTCTGCCCTACAGCCAACTCCACCTAAAGACTGCCCGTTCCCCAGATGCTACCGGGTGTATAAATGCGAAGATCGATGTTCCGCATCATAGATGGCCGAGCCGGCAGCAACCGGCAACCAAATAACAGAGAAATATAGCATATTGATGTCGTTGGAGTTGTACATATACTCTAGAGGTATATACTGTATTAAATATACATAATAATAACGCAAAATAAAGATTTTAAAAAGAAGCTAATTTATTGTAATAACTCGTTCCCAAGGTAGTTCCCCTCGAAATAATAATATTAAGAATCGTAAAATCGCTTTTGCATTTCGCTATCCACCGTCTTCCTCCAATTTTCATCTAATAAAAGCTATTATTCCAACAAATTGGACGTAGACAATGAAGGAGATCGCTACCTCCCCGAATTTTCATCTCATTGCCCTGTGTTAGATCTGATTTCTTCTGGGGAAAAGAGTGAATAATTGTAACAAGCGAAGATCACGCTCTGGATTGCACGATAAGAATTCAAATACGAGGCGGAAATGGAAGAATCGTAGGGGTAAAGTAAAACGTCGAAGGGTTGCCGAAAGGGTTGTTCGCCTTAATTTAATCAAACTGTCGCAATTCAAACGGCGGACAAATTGCAGCCTTTAAAAAGGGTCAATTCAGAAATTTATGTAGTTTCAAGAGAAAGCCAAAGGGAATAGATTATATTTTCTTTCACTATGGGTACCTATTATAGAAGTTATCTAATCTCTTTTAGAGAAAAAAAGAGATTTCGTGTGGCACGCCTACGAGACAAATTTTCTCTTCTAAAAAAAAATTATACTAAATTTCTTGCTTGTGTAGATCTCATAAAAAATCTAATAGCCAATCTATGCACAAATTATTTATACGCGATTATATCTCTGTGCAGCAACGAAAATGGCATCGTTTGCGATGCAAAGACGATGACGACAGACGATCGTGCCGATATTGGGGCGCCTTGACATGGCGGAGACGACGCAGTCAGATAGCGGAAGAGGTGTTGGCAGCGTGACGATACTTACCAATCGAAAAGTTGAAAAGGTATCGACAGATCGACGCATAGGGAACTACCGTTACAGAACGCTTTTCGCGACACGGCGCGCGCTTGTCACGCACGTCCTTGCTCGTCGTCGAGATTCCGCACGTATGTACGAATCCTCGTCGACTCTTCAACAGGTTGCGCGTTTCTCCGGGCGAGATAACGCGTCGTCGATACGTTGCGTACGTCGATAGCGACCTATGATCCCGATATGCCGATATCACGACGTGAGAATGCCTTAAATATTTTTCTTTCTACTTTCAAAGAGATAACGATAGACGTACTAACATCTTTTGCTATGTCTACAATGCTCCATATCGACGCCTTTGAAACGGAGATAACGAACTTCAAAATATTTTTTAAACCATTTGAAGTACCGAGAGAAATTTCTATATCGCGCACCGTTAGACACGGTATTTATCTCATATTAACATAATACTCATAAAAAAGAGACCAAAGACATGTTTTTAATGTACTGCTATATGTATATCTAATATTTTACTGCATATCTATACTAAATATCTATTTAAATAAATTCTTGTGGCAACGGCGTATAATATTTAATCTACTACATTTAAGAAGACAATATACGGATTTCACATTTTTTTAGTACTCAAATAATTAATAAAGTACGCCGAGCATATGCTACTAACACGCGTAAGCATATGAGCAAGCTCTCGAGGGTAATATGCCCATCTATATAGGCGCGAGCCAACTCTTCCGCTGGTCCTCCCTCTTTGTCGAGGTTCCCGTCTCGCCGTCGAAGTCGTGGGTCAGGAGAAATCCCTCCCTCCCTGATCGGATGACAGGAGGGTCTCGAGGAACTCCTCCAGGCACAAGGACCGAACACCTGGTCGTTCAGCACAACGGGAATAGATCGGGGGAGGGTAAGGGAGGGTTGGAGGGGCTTGAGAGGTGACCTCGGTGGCGCGGGACGGGGTGGGGTGAAAGGGTAGCGGCAGGGTATTACCATGACAAAAGTTCCCCGTCACGGCTCTTGCCGGGGTACCCAGGTGCGTGGGACCGAAATTCGGGGGGGCCCGGTAGCCGATAGAAGGGCAGTACGAATCACCCCCGCCGCGAGCCAATATTCTTCATCCCGATCCCGATAAGTCCGCTCTGGTTCGTTTGTCCGTAGGACGAAGCTCGTGCGCGGCGGATTTAACCAGAAATCGACGGAAACTTCACTGACGAAGGTAGGATCTTAGTACTCGAAATCACGCAGTTCCTTGTAGAAAACGAGACGTGATCCTCTTAGCGCTTAGAAATTCGACGTTCAATTAGAAGGACGATTAAGATCAATTAGGAAAGCGGAACTTAGACTAAAGTACTTCCATATTCGGTGGCATCCACCTTAATGTATATCGGTTTGTATCTTGCACATCAAAGCAACTTACTTTACTTTGAAAACATGCGAAAATTCAAGAACTATATGATAAGGATAATAATTTTTTTTTCGATAGCACAATGGCGTGTCACATTTTTACACTAAGCACCTATTCTTTCATTTTAACATTTTCTACGAAAACCGATATCATATGCTAATAAATTTTATATTCTAGTTTGCCTTTTTCATGTCTAAATTATCTCGACAATGGAGACCTAACGCTAAGTAATTAAAAAACAAGAAGGAATAGACGAAGAGAAAATACAAAAAATCCCAATTTCTGCGGTCTGTTCGTGAAATATATCTAACGTGTCCGTGCAATGCGTTTAAGTCATGTTCTCAGCGTGCCCTCACATTTTTATGGTTTCCCTTTGCAGAGCGTTCGGAAAGATTCGGTCCGTGACGAGGTACATGGCGACGAGACGACTCGCGATGACGGACATGAAGAAACGTATCTGAGAAGAGAGAAGCGAAGGGCGACGAGCCACGAAGGCCTGGAAGCAGCATACGCGGACGAGGCTTTGCGTAAGCAGGTGTGACGATGCGTGGACACGCGTCTACCAGGAAAGGTCGACCCTCGCACGAAAGATCCGCCACCCGCGGGACCAGGTGTTCTTTATTGCGGATTTCGTCTCGTAGGCGAGAGATCGCTGCGGCTGCGGTAATCTTTGTTTCGCGAGAAACTCGACGACGACAGCGACGGTGAAGGCCTTCCATTAGATCAAACGCAATCCTTTCTTCCTTCGCTTTCACATAAAATGGTTGATTCTTTTAAAAAAGACGTTAAAATTTTTAATTCTAAATATTGCGACGAAAAATCATTCTGTGCTCTTAGGTCCGAATTAATAGACGTTTCTCAGTTGTCAAGATCAGTCTGTCTTTGTCTCGCGTGTGATAAAACGGTATACGCGAGACAAAGACAGACTGATCTTGACAACTGAGAAACGTCTATTAATTCGGACCTTAATGTCTAAAAACATTAACAATATTTAGTCACAATAATGTCTCTCCACATTCCTCAGTCTATACCAAAGACGCTAATACCCGTTCGAGGCTCTTGACGAGTTCAAAGACGTGAGCGACACGCATCCAGCCACGAAACGGGAGCGCGCGGTTTCAGGTGGAGCAGCGGCAGCGCCGGGAGCACCCGAAGTACGATACAAAGGGGTATTTATTTTGGGTTATTGACGTCGCCAAATATTACACGAGCAGGCATTGTGTGCGCACACGGGTCCTTGATATTAGCATAGCGTGGATAGAGCCGGTGCCTGGCCACATTGTTGGTGAACGTGTATATCGGTACGGCCCTGGGGCGGAATACCATTCATTGTGTGGGTCGTTCGTGCCCCCCCACGCACCGACGTTCCGTTACCGCCGGGGTGGCTACCCCGCGGCCAGGAGGTAAGTTAGGAAAACCGAAAAACAATTCAAGACTCTGATATCAGACATAAAATAATTTGTTACGTGTTTTTGGTATAACAAATACGTTACTCCGTAGATTATTCTATTTAAAAAAAGATGTCTAAATCTAAATCAGAATGTAAACAAATACGATGCCGTGAAATTAATACGTAAATCGAAATGCGGGTCGACAGATTCGACCGAAAATCGATTGTATTCGATTGTACAGATAACTGTAACGATTAATTAGCTCACTGACCGTAAATCATTACCGGCTGAAATATCTGAAAACGAGCGCGGACACGGTGTCACGACGTCTTATCTCTCAGAAACGTGTCGCTAGTTATCATCAGGCTACGCTACGCCGATATCGTCGCAACATAGCCGAAGCGATTAATCTTAGCTGCAGCCAGGACGACGCGGTGTCCCGGAGGTTCTGCAGCCCCGTCAGGGTAATGATCCGTGGCACGCGTGATAACCCACCGCTCTTGCGTGTCCTGCAAGCTACCCTCTATGGCCTTGTAACGTCCACCCAACATATCGATGACCCGGAAATTCTAGCCGGAATGTAACGTGTCTCTCGTGGATGTTTGACGAGAAAAAAGATTCATACGCATGAAATCTTATGAAACAAAAACGCTCTTTTCTTCCTTCTTTTATGGATATTTATAAATCGAGAAACGTTGGAGTTGGATGCAATTCGGAGAAAATTGATCAATTGTTTCGCAGGATTTGAAGGTAGGTACTGAGAACCAGTCGCGTCATACGCGATGATCCGGTACTCGAGCCGGCCAACTGGTTTGGCAAGTATTGAAATAGACTGCCCTCTTATAAGCACGAACGGGGGCTGCCACTTTAAAATATAATGATCTACTGGGTGTTTGGTACTGAAAAATATTACAGTTTCAAAGTCCATAAAAGCTAATAATTTGCTTACTTTGAATGACAAATAAAATCATTAAACATTTATATGATCTGTCTTATGTCATTTATATATGTGTCTTCTATATTCAACTTCCTTATATTAAATTACATTTCCCGACTTTCTTTTTCAATTTTATTCAAACCAGTTACTCCTTAAAATCTGGCTTACATTTTTCACAATAGATCGACTTATGCGTATTTCTTCTTAAACAGTGACCACTTGCGACGTATGTAAAATTCGCGGAGAGGCGAAATTGGATTTAACGGAGCACCCCATATACGACGTCGTGAGAGCGCAGCCGGTCACGTCCCGGCCGCGTGAAATCAATGTTTCATAAGCACAGTTAACAGAACCGACCGCCATGTACACCGTGACCAATGTACATCTTGATTTAGTAGGTCCGGTGGACGCGTTTAGGTAGTCTCGTTTGGTCGTTGAAGGTAGGCTTAGGGTGAATACGTTGGTCGCCCGGTTGCTTCTCCGCTGCTCACGAGCTGTCTCGTTAGCAGCAGCCAGACGTGAACGAGCGAACCGTGCCAGATGAGAGAGGAGAGAGGGAGGTGGGAGGGAGGGATTACAAGAGGGAGGATGTCTAATAAAGCAATTCCGTTATGGTGCCCGGCGTAATATGAGAAGCTATCCGCCCTCGTTGAATGCGAGATTTTTATGTGGTTACCTGTCCGCCATCCTGGGGAATCAGAAACAGCGGAGAGAGAACGGGGGAGAACAGTACAGTCTACATGCCAAGAGCATGTTTGCGAATGTTATGAGATACCATTTTTAAGAAAATTTTTAAACCGGATTCTAAAACCCTGGATTAAAATATGAGAACGTTCAAAGTACTTTCTCAACGCAATTGTCAATTTTCACATGTAACTCATATAACAAAATAAAATACAATATTAATATATTAAAAGATATATCTTTATATCGAGCTTTATATTAGTACCAAGAATTCGTTTCAGATGCTCCTTTGAATACAATCACCGACCATAAAACAGACATGTTTCTTAGTGTAAATCTTAAATCAACTCAACACTATTTCCTTTCACGTTCCCTCACGGTTTCTTGAATCATGTCTTTGCGCTCGTCTGAGACACGTTCGTAAAATTCGCCAACACACACAATGACGATCTATATAGCTTCATTAAACGCGTGACCATTCAGGACGAACGGCATCCGTGACGCCTCTAGACTCTCAACGAGCGAATTAGGGAGATTTACGGGCCTGGGACGTGACCGTGATACGTCTGACTAGGAATAGACCATATCTACTTTTCGACTTGACCTCTCGTTGCGACGCTGTCGACTGATTTAACCCACGAAACAAAAATTTGAAGAAATCATTGATACATTTTTGTTTAAAAATTGTTTGATCAATCTTAAAGCTAACTATATATTTCATTTAGAATATCGATTAATTTTAAATTATATTTTAATATACATTCTATAAAGAAATATTAATAGTTGAATTGCATTCCAAATATTTTATAAATGCTGTATTTAGTTAGCTGTTTATACAAATTCTATATTTTCACCTAGATTTGCTAGAATTGTAATTCACTTTTATATCTGAGAAATCATCAACAAAACAGGAAGGCGAAAGAAAGAAAAGGGACCAGAGGGTAGCGCGCATTGTTTTTAACCAGTCCTGGTGGGAGGAGACTGCAGGGAGTTCTCACACAGAATCACGCTATACTTAACCGGAAGCCGGTGTCGCCATCAGTTTGGGGGTGCTCGAGTACTCGTATTCCAAGTACCCGTCGTGCAGAAAGAGCCCATTCCAATCTCACGGCGTAAACGCGGCGGGAGTCCGCAACAGGATTCTGTAGTTTACACATCGACAGCACGCACGCACGTACGTACGAACACACGTGCGCCGCTTATAAATCATTAGCGGGTCGAGCGATTAGTCCTTGCGGAGGGGATGCAGAGGGGGTGGGTAGCAGTCGCTCGTGATGCTGGCGGCGGCGATGCGTGGCACTCGGTGTACGGTCGGGCCCGCAAGGGGGGTGGAAATGATTATTGCCGCGGCGCACATAGGTCGGTTAGGGGGAAAATTATTAGTAGCCCCTGATTGGAGCTACTTCCCTTCGACCAAGAGGGTTCTAATATACTAACGAGTGCCTCCATATCGACTGAACCATCCGAAAAGATTTACCGCGATCCACTGTCCTTCTCGATATACGTATACCCGCAGTATTTACGTAACGCGAATGTATAGACACCGGATTGACTCAAATAAAAGGCATTGAGTAAAGACGCGTTATATAAATTCAATAAGAGACTCTAATTTCTCTATAACTAATTTCTTCTTTAGAGGAAAATAATATCCAAAGGTAATTATCAGCTTGATATTATAAGATACACTACTCTAATTAATTGTTCTAATTAATAAATCAATGTTCTAATTAATATGCATTAATATATGTAGCAAGCATCATTTGACAATGGCATTAATTCGAATAAATCCAATTTAAGCGTTTTTTTTTAGTAAGTTTACAATTAATGATAATCAAAGCTAAAAAAAATAATCACTTAAAAATAATAGTAATTCATAAAATCTGTAGAAAACAACGCACAAAGTATACGTCACAAATTTATCCCTGAATTCATCTGGCTCTTGATTACTATTATCATCCCCTATAGCTTGCCTCGCAATGTTTCGCTATGCCACTCATGCTGAACGACGCCGCACGACATAATCAAATTATTTACACTATATACATTCCCGCGCGCGCAAACCATCGATGGAGAATAAAATTTCGTCACGGATACGTCATGAATATTCCCGCGCCGAGATCGCCCGCATCGAGGGTCGATAGTTGCGCTTTCCCATCCCTCCGCGCATGAAAATTGTGCACTCTTGTAGTCGGGGATGATGTTCTAACTATCCCACAGAGGCGAAACATTAGAGCACCGTAACGCGCGCGCGACTCCCCTCCCTTCCCACCCAAAAGATGATCCTCGCGAGGGTGGTTCGCTCGCCCGTTGGTCTCTCCATCTCCGTCTCTCTTTCTCTCTCGGTCGGCAATATGCCACGCTCAGTTCGTAGCATATGCTCGGCTCGTCCCTACGCACGGGCTAATCCGATTTATCATGTACGCGCCGCGTGTGCGAGTATCGAGATTTTATCGCCCGGCGCTGATATCGGCGGCGCCGGCAAGGGTGGATTAAGTCCAGACCCATCGCAAGAGGGTCGCCGCGAATTAACAGACTTGTTTCGCGCGACGTATTTGCTCCCTGCGACTGATAGATAACGATATGATATCGGACGTTTGGAAGATGATGTACAGTTCGATAAAATCAAACAGAATTAACTCTCTTTCGGGCTTCTCGCGAAAATAAGATCTTTTGTAATCGTATTTTTTATTCCGATCGATATACCGGAAAGCAAACGATAAATTTTTACTTCTATTCTCTCATCGAGAACTCAACGGTTTTAACATCTTTTTTTTACAGCGGTGTAAAAAAACTTCTCTCTCGCTCCGAACCGACACGATTTAATCTCATCTCGTATTCAAAGCTTAAACTGCTTGACCGAATTATCAAATATACCCTGTATCGCACCCGTATATTAGCAAATGAAAAGGCAGTGGCTACGATATATTCATGTGATTATTAAATTATAACCAGTTGTCGCGCGGATCATCGTATGGAAAAGTGGTCCTACGAGCAATTCAATGACGTTCCAGCAACGATACTAACCCTCTACACGCCGCTACCCCAAAGCGTGGCCACAGATTCACTTAGCACCAGTTAACACGGAGGGAGAGAAAGAGAGAGAAAGAGAGACTCCCTTTCTCCGTCTCTTTTTTTTCTCTCTTGCTCTTTCTACACGAACTATTTATTCTCCTCCTTCTCTTCAATCCCTCTCGTTCTCGCATGAAACATACTTTACGTCACCACGTGGCTTACCCGACCCTAAACTCGAGAAGAAGGGACACACCCCCTGTCACCGATTCACGCCCCACCGTGTGCGTGTACATTGTCATATACGGTCATTGTATAATCGCAAAGTCCGTTTCAATTTTCGAGCTGTACCTTGCCCGGCGATCATTCGCATATTAAAAAATAATCGCTACGATTCTTCTTTATCGCAAAAAGTCGGGAACACCACTAAAATAAATATGTAAATGAAAAGAATAGCCAATATCAACGTTGTTTCAGCTATAACTTTCTCTTATCTACAATGGACTTTTTCAAACTTCGTAAGAGTGATATAAAAATGCGCTTTTAACGGTTACGCGATGCCCTCCTGCGGGGCGAGACGGGTTATTTAAACCTCCGCGAGTTGTAGGAGTCAAGGGGCGATGGGGTTCTGTCGTTCGTGTAAGCGTCAATCACACACCGCGCATATATTTACGAGAATCGCGCTCCAGGACGTCCCATCCCTACGTCTACCAGCTCGACTAGCGTGTGACGTCTACCAGGCTCCGAAACACACCCCCAAGGAGAGTCTACCTACCCCCGTCGTTTCTCACCGCCGTGTGCACTGATGTTGGCTAAATAATAGCTCCCGGGGGAGGGCACACGACGTGTCAGCCGCCTTGACAGCACGTGACGTTTCGTACGTTCGGAATATACCTACGATAACCAGGCAACTTGATTCCCGCTAACACAAAAGGATATCGCACGTATAATCGCCTTGCCAAATCGGAAGAGTACACGAAAGAGATCCGCAAGTGTCAATTTTCTATATTGACTTATTACGTATAAAATAATTAAAAAAGAAACATGATATACCTACGATTGCTTACAATGATATTATTTAGACATTCAGAATGCCACCGGTGATTATAAAGTGACATAATTGCTATTACAGTTACGGATATGCCAAAAAACTTCGGCAAGAGATGCGACATAAGTCTTAATAACATAACTTGAAACAGTATATAATGGAACTTATCAGTAAATTTATTTATGTAAAGGTATATTTAATATTCACAAAACTGCAGGAATGATGACGCAAAAGGATCTCCTCACCGACGTTTCACGATAGTATCCCAAACTGTCCCTCAAAATGTCGCACGACCCTATTTTACGACGTCGCCGCCGTTCTCGCCTCGCGCGAACAATCGTGCGTTCCGCGGACAAAAAAGCTCCCGTCGACCTGTCTAAAGTTGCCGCACAGCGCGACAACGCGACTGTCTCGTGACGATGACGGCTAAAGTGCCACGAACGTTTCTGGCTTTATCGACTTTGCGCGCTTGCAGTTTATTAACTCGATCATATGCGAAACGTTTTTTTATTTCCTCTTTCCTCTTCCGTATATCTAATTGTAAGACAGCTTTCAATTCTCATAAAACATAATCATATTACATGTGTATAAAATTTCATATCTATTGCACTTTCAATTAATTAACAAATGATAGGAATTATAGCTATAGTTTTGTAATATAATTACGATTTTCTCTGTTTCATAAAATTCTTATGAAACTCGCATATTCATGAAATATTTGAATTGTCATGGTTGCTTGTCGTGTTTGATAAAATAGGTTATTCTAGAAAAGTTAAAGATGATGTAAATGGATATCACTACTTTATAGTCAACGTCAACAAACACATATCTTACTTTCGATTTTATTCTTTTAACACGGACCGCGTCCCTCTATCAGGAGATTTAAAAAGATGTTCGTCGAGTCGTAAACCACGGCGAAATGACTCGAACAGATTTTATCGCGCTCTCTTTAGAACTCTCCATCCAAGATACGTCCCCTCGAGAGCGATGTTTCAGA
Organism: Leptothorax acervorum; assembly: GCA_035220615.1. Taxonomy (NCBI): domain Eukaryota; kingdom Metazoa; phylum Arthropoda; class Insecta; order Hymenoptera; family Formicidae; genus Leptothorax; species Leptothorax acervorum. The sequence continues at coordinate 1,779,870 of JASTWQ010001258.1, read as the reverse complement.
CTTAGTTTAAAGTATTTCTCTCGGTTATTGATAGGCGACGGGACGCTATCGCGAAAATTGACGCACTTCGTAATAGCGGGAGATCGGATCGAGGTCAAAATTGAGAATCCTATTTTTCGAAACGCTATTTCGGGGTCTCTAAACGCGGCGGAGAGCACCGAATAGAATTCACCGCCATCGATCAGCCATTTGAATTTTAGAGTGGCCCAACGCTGTTTACACATCCGGGATTCGCGCTTCATCACCGTGCGAATTTCGGACACGCGCGCATTTAAATCAGTCCCGCGTGGAGCTGTCGCGCATGAAAATAATTTTTGTCATAATTACATTATCTGTCGCGCGCGCAGCGTCGATTTACTCGCAGCTCGTGCGATTTTTCATTTTTATTCGCCCGAAGACTCGTGCGGGACATGTGTCGATGATATCGGTATCGCCGACGGGATGAGCCGTAATGGCGCACAAAGAGCATATCGCAAATTCTGAAATAATAAACCGAGTTGGCAGCGTACCACTGTAAAATAATCAGGAATTCCGCGCGTGTCCAGCTTGTCGTACGAGGCGCCAATCACGCCAACATTCAATCGCACCACGTGTAACGAGAACGACAGACAGGGTTAAACGTACATGGTGTACAAAACGTTTCGGCCAACGAATAAAATCTCCCGATGGGAATTTTTGGGTCCTGAGTCCGTCAAATGGATATAATCAACGTCATAATTACTGATTGTCACTCATTCTGCAAAAACGAATGTAAAAACGATTGAAAAAATGAGCGAATCTCCCTGCGGGATAAGTAGAATATCGCAGATAGATTGGCCATTGTAAACAACTAAATTATTAATCCGGCTTTATGAACCATGTTAAATTACCTATTTGATTAGAAATAAATAATCAAAATGTGAAATATCGAACGTATCCTTATATAATGGAAGGAAAAGCAACGCAGTTTCAGCGAGAAATGCCGTCGAGCAACCGCCACGATTCGCGAAACTCACCAATTATTTGGCCATTCTTTGGCAACGTGCGCCAAATCTACAAGTGTTTACTCCTGTTACTACACCTGTCTATGTGAGCAGAATGACGAGTTTTGATTCGGGATCTTTCGAACGGTTGAAGAAAGAACAAAGACAGAGATAGAAAAAAGACCAGCACGATAGAAAGAAACGGCGATAGAGCAGACCGAGAGAGAAAATTGGGAAACAAGCTAGCGCGAGAAGCAGACGACAAAAACCTAGGAAAGCGAACGGCCAGTGCAATGGCAGAAAATCGCTGATTTCTCGTAAAAATCGAGTAACATCACCGACGTGGCTACCAAGCGATCCTTAATTGGACGACAATAATTATCAGTGCGTCCGCCCTTTTCGGCCACGGCTTTTCCTTCGACGGCGAATTTTATTTCAGCCGGACCGGAAATTGCCGCTTCGACGACGCAGGTCAAGCTGAGCCAGCTTCAACCGAAAAAAAAACGAGAGGATAGTCGTTGCTCTCGCAACTTACGCTTGTATCTTTTTGGATTTTTCAGATGTAAAAGAGAAGTCCGGCCAAAATTTTTCATTAAATTAGACGTGAAATACTTATCAACATTTGGATAATTTTATAATCAATAATTCTTTCCCGTTAAATAAAATGTATTTAAAAAAAATTAAAAACTAATAATTTTTCAAAAACAATTCTGTGAGAGGATAAGTTGATGGAGATATAGGGGGAGAAAGACGTCAAGCGTTACCAAGAATGACGAAGACAAAGAGACCCAACTATACAAATGAGCGCTGATGAGTGATCGACACGCTCTATAATTGATTCCCTCGAAATCGATCACTGAAATAGCGGGTGAACACTAATTACGACGCGCTTCGACTAATTAGTGCAACCAGACTCTGCGGCTAGGTGTTAATTAATTAAAGGCCCTCTCATCGCAGATACGATAACGACGGGTAACGAGTATCATATTATTCGAGAAATGTCAACCACAACTCGGAGATATAGCACCTATTTTCTGCTTATACATTATTTTCGCAAGCACTTATACATGTACAACGTTGATTACCTTTCTTTTACCAGCATATTCTTTATTAAATATAAAATTTATTTTTTTAATTAAAGTATTATGGAAAGCAGCTTCTTTATATTCTCAATATTAAACATTTTGACAATGAAACTTCGAAGTAATTATGTTCCAAAAGTTCGTTGTATCGAGATCGAATACAGAAACCTTCCGTTTCCCTCTTTCTCCACCATCTTCGAGCAGTTTACCGCGGAAAGAAGGTTTCACTTCGAAGCGGAAGAGGAAAAAAGAAAGATCGAAAAGAAGTGCAAGAGGAGCGCAAGAAAGGAACGCCGAAGCCAGGAAAAACTCGCGTCTCTCTCTCTCTCTCTCTCTCTCTCTCTCTATCTCTCTATCTATCTATCTCGCTCTCTCTTTCGTCAGCTCTTTGACCGATGATTGGCAATCCGTAAGCCGATTACCGGCGCCGAATGAATGTGCTCGCCGGCCCGCGTCTAGCCCGGTCCAACTCCGCGCATAACTCCCTTCCTCCTTTGCCCCTCCGTAGCTCGCATATATCCCTCGAAGCCGACCCCCGTTCCCTCGTCCGCTTCAGGAAACCACCCTTCTCTTGGTGATCTCCTTATTAACCACAGCTCGGTAATTGCGATCGACGAGCGATTATGCCGCGCTTCGCTGGATGCTCTCTCTGCACACGGCGGGATTAGGCAGATTAGTTGGCGGTTATACCGCTGGATAATTGATCGCACCCTTCTTGATCGGTGCCTCAGTGCAATTAACCAGTATATGTTCGTCGCGAAAAATCATTCCATCGCATACGTCAAAAGCCGTGTATTGCAATGTTTAAAGCCTACTTTAAACCGTCTATAATTTGTCCCAGAGAATTCAGGAATTCTCTTATAATTTATTTTTATTTTATTATAATTTAATTGTAATTTTATGTTTAATGCAAAAAACATGCAAAGAATACACATGTATAATACCTATATTAAAATATAACAAAATTTATATATCAAAATACATAGCGTTATTGTAATATAAAATTACAAAATTTTAAGATAGAATTTTATGCAAGTTATAGATTATTATATATGTATACCTTATGGAATCTTACAATGCAGCACACAGCTAATGATTTTAAAAAATCGCAAGATTGCCATTTTTACGTTAAATTATAATTACACTATATGACAGAAAATTAAATTACTTAAAAAAGTAAAAAAATATTTTTAATTAAATCTAAAATTTAAATCTGCGCTTGAGATCATTAAAGGGCGTTACCTATAATCGCGACAAAAAAAAACCGCAAGAAACGTTTGCAAAATATTCTGAAATATCGACTATACGGATCATGAGTTCGTCGGTATTCGCCACCATTTGGAATTACTCCCTCTCATTTTCCTCTCTTAATTTCCTGGGAATCAAAGAACACGACTAACCGGAGTGCCGAAAGCGAGCACATATTTAATATAGCGGGCGACACAAGAGGGCGTGTGTACATCTGTCAATGCGGTGTACCGCGAGTCTTTGCGATTTAGAGAGGCGAGAGAGAGGACCGAAGGCTTGCTTGAGTTATTGGAGGTTGTCAGCATTGGCTTCTGGTGCCAGAAACACATGCTCCGATTTCGCGGTAAATCGTCGCCCCGGCGACTACCCCCGTGTATTTCGGTACGATCAACCCTCACGGCCTCGCACTCTCCGCGCGATTCTTTCTCCCGGTCCGGTAGTAAAAAAAAAGGGAAAGAGAAAGAACCGCGGCTATGCGAAAAATAATGGCTCCGCGGGAGGGAATTGCCGCATTGGGAAAAGAATGACGGACGATCCTCCGCAAAAGAAAAAAGCCTGAGGATTAAATAAATAGTGTATATGCAAACAATAAATATATGTATAATAAATATAGAGAGGCATGGACAAGTGGACAAGTGGCATACATATGTAATACACATGTTGTACCTACAGTATGGTTGACATATGTGAAAATTAGGTAAAAACATGTTGTACAGTATACAGTTAATAATATATGTATATACACAAGTGTACAACATATGTATATACACATGTTGTACACTTGTACAGTATAACTGACATATGTGATAATTAAAAAGACACGTTATATAGTATAGTTATATAGTTGACACTGTTACATATATATAACACCATTTTTTTCATAATAAAATATCACGTTTGTTTCCATCGCGCCACAAGCTTTTACACGAAAGTTTGCGCAGCGTTTCCGTTATTCCTCTCGCTCCATCCGTCATTCGTCATCATTTCACTGGGAAAGCTTTGCGTAAATACAAGATGTTTGTATTAAAAACAATATGTACCCAAGAGCCCGCATATCGAGAGACGACGGTGGAACGAATGCACTGTGAGTAACTCGAAACACGAATTGTTTGGTCTACTAAAAGTTCTCTCGCGACGCACAAGAATGATGCCTTCAAAATGGTCCTGCGAAGGGGTGATCCTTGCCTCTCGCGTGTGTATCGAATTAAAAAGGATCGAGCTTAAACACCGTGTGTTCGTTTTCGCACGGGTTTCCAAGTTAAATCAAGCGACTATTCCGGAGTATATCCGTAAGATTTGTATAATTCTTTTTAATCATATATTATGAACTAAATGGCACAGTTACACAGCGCTTCATATGATAATAAAAAAGAAATATTAATTTTATTTAAGAAATACTACCTTAGAAACTTTCTCTTTCAAGATCTACGATTTCTAACTACGACTCCATAGGTCATTATCGAATTGCAAACGTATATAGTAATGCAGTGACATGATAGATCGAATAGAAGCGCGAGTATGGTTCGCGGAAGTTTAGAAAAAAAATCATGCTCGCCATAGAAGCACCCTTCTTGTCTATTCAATCGAGTCGCCCTTCGGAAGCTTTATCGATTTCTTTTCACCACGATACGAAAATAGTTTCGAGTGGCCCGACGGAACTCGAGGGCTTCTTAAGGCCGACGAAAGGGTGTACTTCTCATTGACAGAGAACCCAAAATGGCGTTCCCGATACGAGAACACCCACCGAATGGTTGTACATGGAAAATGCATTAAATTCGGAAAGGCTAAGTAACGTCCACCAAAATAACTCGATGGTAAAGATGTTATGTTATGTCGTAGTTATTTTAAATTTAAAAAAATCTAACTATATATTTTAGGAATGGCTGCTTAGTATTTTAAAATAGAATTTCTAAATAAGAAAATTTTAGCAATAAAAATATCGGTACTAATTTTTTCACAAGCAATTAAGTCTGAATATTCCAGACGCGTGCTGCTAATTAGACACAATTGAATAGAAAGCGGAAAGACAGAAGATGCTTAAAAAATGGAGAAGAATACGAGACGTGTAACATGTAACAAGAAATGTTATCCTCCACCAGGCGGTGGAGGATAACATTTCTTGTTACATGTTACACGTCTCGTATTCTTCTTCATTTTTTAAGCATCTTCTGTCTTTCCGCTTTCTATTCCACCGCCTGGTGGAGGATAACATTTCTTGTTACATGTTACACGTCTCGTATTCTTCTCCATTTTTTAAGCATCTTCTGTCTTTCCGCTTTCTATTCAATTGTGTCTAATTAGCAGCACGCGTCTGGAATATTCAGACTTGCCAGGCGGTGGAGGATAACATTTCTTGTTACATGTTACACGTCATATGCACAATGCTAATTAGGATTTTTTAAAATAAACGAAGGAGATGAATTTTCCTAAAGAATTCGTATAGAGAAAAACATGGATGCGATGAATGTGTGAAAAAAAAATACATGTACGTTGAAAATCGAAGGAATGAATTCGCATCGCGGATAAATTCAGGGAAGCAGCAGAAAGGAAGAAATGTAACCGCGTGTAGTAAACGTACGTGAGGGTGGATGGTGTTCGCGCAAAAAGGAGCAACCGCGTGTTCCCATCGGACCTGAATGTGCTGGATGACAAACTTGTCGTCGACTGAACCATTAAATTCCTTTGAGAGGAGCACGCGGAAGATGTGCGCAGTGTCAAGGAATGTTTATTCGCGGAGTAAGCCTTCCTTTCCGATCTCCAGGATGCGCGCTAGTGTCTGCCTAACATAACGCAGCACAATGAGAGAAGAGGAGAGTCACATGACGAAATATGAATAACAAATATTGTGACACGACACGAGAGAGAGAGGAAGAAAGAGAGAGAGAGAGAGAGAGAGAGAGAGAGAGAGAGAGAGAGAGAGGCAGTAAATTATTGTATTATGAAATAAATTATGTTAATTTTAATCTTTATGTTCATAATTCTATATTTCTATCACAATATCATTTATTATATCGTTATTATACACATATCTCTCAGATATATCTGATTCATATTTTGTCCTAGATAAATCATATCACGCAATATTGTAGAAACTTTAATACGAATGAAATCCGCAAAGTAGACAGGGTCTCGTAAATATACTTATAATCCCGCGGGCACTCCCTTTCCCCATCAACACTCATTATTCCGAAAGATCTTACTCTACGCGACGTAGTCGTGATCCAAGATTTACAAAAATCTTATCATGATGGGTGGAATGAAACCATAGAAAATATGACGGAGAAAGAAACCGGCGCCACAGGGTGCGGGGTAAATGTTAATTGTCCAATAAAGTCGAGTTACGCTTGGCAAAAATATGTCGTTAACGCGGCCTTAAGGAGACCTGGAAATGACGCGGAAAGACATTATTTTTCGTTTAAGTTCGCTCTCCCCATCCCTCCGCATATCGCGGGTTTAAAGAAAGATATTATCCTCGTAATTCGCGTTATATCGCGTCGCGGCGATGCAGCTGTGAATTTGCACACTACACAAGATCCATTGACGCAATTGGGCACAAAATTAATATAAAGAATAAGATCTTGCTTCTTACTGGGTGGTTTTTCAACATTTCCATGAAGATACCAAAATATATAAATTGAAATTTATATCTCTGAGCAAGTTCTTTACAAAGTACGAACTACTCGTATTCGTCATAATTTATTAATGGTAGCGACAACGCGGAATGTTGCGTTTAAAATGCGTCGCTACCGTTCCGGTCTACTTTTTCTCCCGGGGAGCTTGTCGAGATCTTCCCGGAACACACCGGAGCGAGAACGGGCTGCCGCACAACGAACGAGGAGGCGGGCGGATACAGAGAAAAAAGCAATAGAGAGAGGAGGAGAAATCGAAAAAGAAAGAAAGAGAGAGAAGAGGAATGGCAGAGAAATTTCTCGAGAGACGGAAGAAGCCGGGAAAAATGAATTCGGTGTCCCTACGGCGGAGAGGGAGAGAGAGAAAGAGAGAGAGAGAAAGAGGATGAACAAGCGTGCGGGACTCCCGGGAACAGGATCGCGCGGGATTATGATTATCCTTGGCGTAGAGGAAAGGAGTGATTTATCCTGTCGCCGTCCTCATTATGGCTCCCGGTCACATAATCCAACCTGGTGTGCCACACCCTGAACCGCTCCGGGCAATAGATTAAGGTACGTCCATACACCGACGTAGGTGCATCCTGTAAGTCCGCTGCGACGTAAATTAAGCGCCGTGTAGAACGTGAGATATATATGTATATCGCGTCACGGTACATCCACGCTTCTCGGACTCCCGTTAGCGAGATTTACGCTGTATCAAGCGAACGATACTTAGGGCCAGCGAGAAACGTCGAGACAGAGAGAGACGAGCGTTCGCTGAACATTTTCCATTTTCAGTGGCGAATAAAGGGAAATCCATAATTCTCGCACGCTCGTCGCCTTTTCTCTTATTTTCGAAGAAGATTGATAAAATTTTTTCATTAAAAAGAGACCCACGAGTTTTCGCGCTTCGCGTACAAGCTCGTCGCCCGATTTAAAGCGCTTCGCGCGGACAGCGCCGCTAGGGCGAAAAAAGGGTGTCGGGTGGACGGGGTTTTTATGGAGAAGAACATAAATATGGGGTATTATTCTCCTGGAGCTGGTCGGTCGGCTGGCTGTCGCCCTGATTTATAGGCTCGGCTTGTGAACACGGTTGTCGGTATTTTTATTTAAATTTAATACAGTCCACTTGGCGCTCGCGCGCGGGGGTGTATTAGACAGTTTTGATAAGCAACTATGTACGGATAAGTACACGCGTATATGTCGCACTGCCCGCTGATGATGATAAATGACCGTTAGCTCTTGCTACCTCACTGTTAATTTACGAACGTATACATATATATATCTAGCGCGAAGTGTGAGATGTTGATTTAACGATCGTTTCTATTCATCAAAATAAAACGTAGAATAATTTCGACCGAGGCTTTATAGAGGAAGATTACATTAAAATTTTTATATCTCAAGTAAAATAAAAAATGTAGTATAGCAGATAAATTAGATTAGATACCTATAAAAAAAAACACTTAAATATTTATTATATTGATTACTTTAATCAAGATGTAGTTGTTTTCATGTTCAATCATCACGTTATCGAGGCGTATATCCGGGTACACCCGATCGTTCATTCCCGGCAATTCTACTAATATTAAAATAATTCGATATAAATCAATAGGTATACTACCCCCGGGTAAAGAAACGATCGTATTGCGTCGATTCGCACGTAATCGCTCATTACACCTTAATCCAAGTGGGCGAGCGCGCACAGCAGCAACGTACTTACACTGCGTACGGGAGTTAAGTCGATTCCTGCTGCATGATGGATCGAGTTAATGTAGCGTACCGCGGGTTTACACAGTGCGCGCGGACGTTAGGCCCATGATGATCCTAAGCTAGGTGCAGGGTGAAAGTGATCGTGGGAGAAGCCGCAGTGGGTGTCGGCCCGCGACCGGGGTGTATCTATTCCACAGAACTGAACCGTAGATCGAATATTAAACCATTCGATCGGTCGATGAACCTTCCCATCGCGATATAGAGAAGGGAGAAGATATTTCTTCTCCATTTATTTATTATTTATTCGCAATCGTAAAGCTTAATTTCGTCACGCCTAAAGTTTGATAGATATTCGTTTTATTTTTAGCAGTCACTGATATCTATTAATGCCTCAAATATTTAACAAAAAAATCGAGAATTGTTTCCATTTATTTCTATGATTTTAGGGTCGACGAGTTAGAGATCCCCGAGTGAGTATATTCGCAGACAATATGTTTTCTTGTTGTTGTAGCGAGAGGACAGAGATGGTACCGTTCGTGGGGTTGGCGTTTTCGCCTTTGGGGTGGCTCGCGGGGCTTGTAACTCGGTTAAACCGGCACGGATATTTCATTAGCCGTCCCCCGAAGCGTGCCGACCCCACGCACGACCCCAGAAAGCTCAGAAACGGTGGGCCAAGGGTGGGCTCGTGCATGAATCTCGGAAGGCACTGTCGCTCCTGTCGTTTCGCTGTTCGAAATCGCCGCATTAAGTCGAGTGCCCCGGCACCCCACTTTTCGTTAAATTGTTGACACGACAAATATATCGTACTGTCGTCTGCGACCCGCGTGCATCGCACCTCGATACCTCCACATTTTTAATTACCGGCAAAACGCATAGCGACAGAACTCGACTAATAAAATAATGTAATAATGTAATAATGTAATAATGAAAATAATGTAATAAATGAAATAACGCGCGCAAAAATAAATTGTCGCTCATAATTCGTCCAAGAAACTAAGCAAAGCAAGTTATATAAAAAATAGAAATATTATAATATGCAACAATTGAATGAAATTCATGAATTTCTTTCTTCGCCGTATCAACCCGCGAATATTTGACGGGCGCGTTTCTGCTTTCCTGTTTCGCAAATTCCTCGCCATAATACGCACGCCCGGCGGACAACGTGGTCCGAATACGTTTGCCTTTGCCATCAGGATTCTCTCTTGCGGAAGCGCATTCTCCGAGAAGGTGCAAGATACGTGAACGAATGCGAGACAAGCCGGGGGCTACGAGGAAATGCAGGGGGTTAAGGGATGGTGCAGCCGGTCAGTACAGGGGAATGAGGCGTTATCAGACATTAGCTTTCAACGGGGCGCCCGGGATATAAAAGTAGCCCGAGGCAACCATTACTCGGACATTGTCCGCTCGAGTCTCTTTCGCAAGTCTATCTTTCTCGTTTCCTCCCCTTTCCAGTCCCGTGTCTTTTTCCCTTCCCTTCTCTATCTCCCTCTTTCTTTCCCTCTCTCTTTCTCGCGCTCTATCCTGCTGTCTTTTCGAATGTATCGCTCCCTCTCAAGCGAAAAGCGAAGGACGGAGAAAGACGCGGCTCCTTATCAGAATTCCTCGTTCGCATCGCCGTCACCTTGTCGCAAATCCATTTCGCAGTCGGCGAATTTCCACTCGTACACGTCCCCGGAATAGGGACGAGAGCTGCGTTCCAATCGCGCGAATTTCTACGTAGATTCTTACCTCTCTTACCTCGGGCTTTTTTTCCGCCCTCCGTCGCTGTTCGTCGCTCGCCCGCCTGCCATCCCCACCGCAAATTCTACGATCGACTCGAAAATGGAGCCACAGAGAGGATTCGCGAAGCGCTTCTTAATGGATTGTACCTAATTTGTGCTCGAGGGTCCTCCGAAGGGATTCGACGGGATTATTCGCACGGAGAATGGAAGCGCAGCACTAAAAGTGCTTCTTACTGAACTCTTATCTATAATTGGGAAACATCGATACGCGCGCATTATAAGTATTTGTAAAAGTGCATCTCTGCGTTTCTAAATTATTCTCATGCTAAGGATATTCTTCAACAATTACTATTATTTATACGCTAAACTTTTGACAATATTTCATAAGTCACGAATGAGCAAATTAGGTCTGTCAGAACTTGCAGATATCCATAAATTATTCTTCAATCATGAAGTCCTTGTATCAAAACCCATGGAAACAAATATGTTCGACGATCGCAAAATAAATGTAAATTCATGCATCAATATTTTTTTCATGAATGCTATCATTGAGTCGATTATTTCCAGTGCGGTTGCTAACGAAGCCGGATATTCCCTTTCACCGATTATCCCACATAACATTTCTATGAAATTCGCACGGTGAGAAGGATAAAGCGTGCTCTCGCGAGCTATTCGAAGGTTTCGCCGTATCGCCACAAGCAACAGGAAAGCAATTATCCGCTTCGAGATCGCGGTTCAAACGCTCCCCTTTATTCAAGCCAATGAGGTAAAAAGGACTGAAATATTGGCAAGCGGTATCTCAACAAATTAGCCCGATGAAACGCAAATGGAACACAAAGTGAGCGCGGAGGGAAGAAAAGACTACGAGAAGACAGGAACGACGGGGGTGGAAACTTTGAGAGGAGGGCAGTATCGAAGACAGAAAAGAGTGAGAGCAGAGAGAGAAAGAGAGAAAGAAAGAGAGAAAGAACGAATCAAAGTAAAGTCGTTGAGACTCATTGAACTGGAAGTAACCGACAGAGTGCCTTCCACGCCTGGCGCTACTAATCTTATGCAATTACTTTACAATTCACTTTGCCGGTTGGCACTCACTACCAATAGAACAATCTCTGAAATCGAGTTACCCCCTCGAAAGTTTTCAAGCCCTTCGCCGCCCTCGTCCTCGCGTTACGAGTTTTGGATAGCGTCTGCTGATCTACGGTTCAAGACCTCGAGATAAGTCTCGATATACTGTTTGATAAGAGACTCGCGTAAGTCAAGTCATCGCGGTAAAATATAAAACAAGACTTTTTACACAACTTTAAATTTCCTATCACATATGTAATGCATAATGATATAATTAACGTATATAAAAATATCTGATAAAATTGACTGTATACAGGAAAATATATATGCGCATTTCATATAACGCGCTTTTATCATGTAATATAACTCATAAAAAACGCATTCATCCAATGTTTTCACAAATGCAACTTCAAATTACGGTGATGTTTTAACGAGCGCGATAATTTTTCTCGTTTTCATATTGCTCTCGATTTAGCCACCGACTAATCATTTTGAAGCAACCATCCGTGACGAGATGACTCGTCGTAACCGTCGTAATTGTCTCGTAACAGTGCACTGCGAACGCGCACAAAACAAACTTCGCCATATGGACCTTCGTTGAAAGGGAGCGGGACGGGAAATGGGAAAAAAAAAGGACGCGAAAGAGAGAGAAATAGAGATCGTCAGTGGTGTACGACTCTAAAGAGACTGCAGAATCGTGCCTGGCGGAGCAGGATCGGAACCCGCGATCGAGATACGCCCATGTAATCAAGAGAATTAAGGGGACACCCGGCCCGCCCGCCCCACCGTCCCTCGATACACCCCCGAAAACCCGGCGCGCAACGATATGGTGAGCCGTGATTAACTTTTCGTCATTCGCTCCGCGCCCCATTCATTCGCCATTCATTCGCGTCCGCACGGATTACGAGCACGCCCGCGCGTGCACGGTCCGTGTGCGTGTGCGTGGGTCGGCGAAATCGCGGATCAGCAGACCGAACGACCGGCGCAACATTGCCTTGCGTCTGCGTGTGCCGATCGTCTCGTCGACTATTTAGCTAACGTTCGCGAGATCGTCCGTACTCTACCACGTGATCTCCAAATTCTGTAAATTGTCGTTTGATTTTCAACCTGCAGAGTCGATCAATCTGTACCGAAAACTGACGTTATCTTCTTCGCAATAAATTTAATTCGCACGATTTTAACGTAACGCTACAATATCACTGCAGTCTTTAAGTTTCAATTAAACGTGTCTGTTTGATCTATTATAGAAATCGTTTGCATGATTCTCCTTTTTTGATACTTAAGACATATACCTCAAACACCAATGAAAAGTAGAGAGCGCGTAAAATCATCTAAAGCGAGCGGACCAACCAATTACTGCGAAAATCTCCTGCGTCGTTACAAGATATCACGATAAGATCGTGACCCTCGCATCCACTTTAAAGCGCGCCCCGTGAGTCACCGCCTTAAAACCACTCGGCGACAAAGGGCGGAAGGGGTTTCCGCCCTCTTCGGTCCAAGATTTAATGCACGTTGGTTATCAGAGTAATCACGAGACTCACCCCACGTCCCTCCCTGCCTCCTACTGCCGCTACCCCGCAGATTTCCCCGGCACTCCGCGCTCACGGAGCGACCGTTGATTGAAACGTTCTGATTGCGTCCCCCAGGGGGCGGTATGCGGGTGCCACATGGGGGTGATCACCCCGGCCGACCCCCCTCTTGCGGAACGTACCCACTTATTTGGTAGTCTAATGTCTAATACGGACGTCACCGTGACGAGGACGTTGATGATGTCGACGGCGGCGGGATCGAGAACAATGCGACCCCCGAAGAGTCCGGATTTGCGGCCGAGGAGGCGGGTCCTTGCGTTCTGTTTGCCGCGGCTCCTAACATTATTTTTACGCGCTAACGTCTTTAGAGAGCAATTACTGCCACTTCACATCTCTTGCGTTCCTACATTTCATCACAATATTAAATTTCATCTATCGACAAAAGCATAATGTAGAAAAATATATATATAAAATAATCTTTGTCGATAGTCTCAACAATTGCGATAAAGTCAACTAAGTTTTCTGACATGTGCAATCTTTGCAAAATTACAATCTAAAGCGCAATGCTAAAAACTCCGATCATCCCGATTCCCATCAAGCGTATTATCGTTAAACTTCTCAATGACGCTTTCTCGTTCCGTATGACGCGCGCCAGCATGAAAATCGGGAATTCCTGGCGCGAATTGAAAATTCATCTCAGATAAAACGAAGGCGACGAAAAGTCGAGGGAAAGGGGCCGGATCCATAGGCAATTTCTCGCGCCCCTGCCGCGATAAAGCGTAGCCATGGCGTGCGCGACCGCCGAGGATACGGCCGCGGCGGGAAGGAAGCCGGAGAAGAGAAGGAGCGCCGAAAGTCTTCCGCGTGAGGAGAGGGAGGCGGGTCGACACACCGAGCCGAGGAGAGGATGTCCTATCAACGTATTTCAAAGATAAGCCTGCTCACCCTACCGCGGCAGCGACCCCATGGCCATCAGCCATAATAACAATCCGATATGATTACGCCATAATCGTAACGCAGCCAGCTGCACCGGCCGGGTGGGATGAAATTACGCCAGTGAATTGAGATACCGTGTTTACGTCTTCCAAAGTGCTCGCATAAACAAAATTAAACGACTCTAGGGCCACCCCTCTCTCACCCCCAACCATGCCGGCGTGCATACCGCGCGTTAACCGCGCGTTGTGAGAATAAGTGGAAGGACATTTTCGACGACGCAACGTCGCGAAGATCGCCCCGCGAAGAAAGGGGAACGATGAATTTTATGCGAGATATAGAACGGACAGAGAATATAAACCGCCGATTAAGGATATCCGCGACGCTATCAATCAGAAGCTCCGGCGCGATTTGCAATCTAATTAGGTAGATAATGAAACCTATAAGATAATGAAATCTTCTTAATTCTAAACAAAATATTAACATTAATTATTTTATAAAATCCTCACTTAAGATTTAAATCCTCATGCAGATACCAAAATATGCTAATACTAACAATAAAATTGATTTGACTTGACTGCAAATTTGACTGACTCCAAATACCTCACATATATTTTACGTGAAACAAAAAAATCAAAAATTGCCAAAATTCATACTATATAGAATGGTTCGCTATTTTAACAAGAGAATTTATTAAAAAACATGACCAATATCAATTAAGAATTTCATGTCGTCGTACCATCCGCGGATTCGCAGTACAGACATCGACATTAATTAAATGTCGAAATGTCGCCAGTGGTTTTGGCCAAAGCCGATGGCTTTTCACAAAAATAATTAGTCGTTTTCGCAATAAGTTACGGGTCGGAACGTTTAATAAACCAACGGGGGCTCGTTACGCTGGTTGACGCAAAATACCACCGTGACATCGGCACGCGATATAAAATACGGGGACGCTATATAGCACCGCGAACGTGCGTCAGTCTCTCTTTCTGTATTTTTTTTTTTTCCTGTCTCGTCTATAACACAATGCCGATACGTTTTTAATGATTCGCGTCACGAAATACCGGTGCCGGTCACACAATGCGCCGGTCCGCGTGTAATCGTGGTTCCATTCCGCGCATAATGCCCAACAGTCACGTCGACGCGACGCGACGCGACGCGGTCGAAATCGCGGCGACTCTTTCGGTCCCATAGCACGCTTAATCGTAATTTCGGTATACGGCAATTATCGTTCGTCACAAAGTCAAACTGAGATGCGCCGCCACCCGTAACGAGTCTATCAAGCGCTATCCGTCGCGCGTGTGTTAATGTCCGAGCACTCGGCACATGAAGTCGACCGCAAAATACGGTCCTAGCCGTTATACGCATTAAACTTTTGCAAACGCGGACGACAATGGTTAATAATGGCAATATATAACACTTGGGTCTAGTTATGGTATTGTCACTCATCTCAAAAACATATCAGATGAGAGTTATAGCAAATTCTAAATAAAACTTCATATCTTGAAATGTGTTTTCAATTTCATATCTTGAATAAGTTTCTTTATCAAATCTACAATCTCTTTTTGCAAGACTTGCTCTATCATTATTTATCACTTTTTTCCAAGTTTACTTGTAAAATATTTTATTTTGCTCTAGAAATAAATATTAAAAATAATTTATCTTAGCCCATCCATTTTAAAGCAATGGATCTGTGAATATTGTATTTATAGTACTTTTATGCTCTGAACATAAATCTTTAATATTATACATACATTTAACGTACATAACACTATTTTCATAAATCCACCAAAATAAAATATAATTTGACAATCACCAATACGATCCGGAGCAGCGGAGTTATCTACTTGTTGATTTGTAAAATACAAAAATATTTTTACATATTACAGTAGCGCCCAAAATAATTTAATAAAATAGTTAAATATCTCAAAGCATTATTATTGCGCACAATAAATTTTTTATTTTATTTTGTTTTCCAATAAAAACGTTTAATAACATTAAATAATTATATAATTTCCGATAAACGATTAATTTCTTAAATAATAATATGTAATAATATAAATAAATAGTAAATTACTCACCCCACGGCTCCGCCGTCGGCCGATACCACCCAGACCTTCTCCTCCTCTTTTGTTCTTGGTTACTGATTTTTCATAGTATTTGCGTAACACTCGCGAAAAAACGATTAATTACAATCGCGCGACATTTTGTATGATACTCCCGACATTAATCGCTCACACTGCGAATTTTATCGCATTGTGCATGAAAAATAAAAAAGAAAGTATGAAGCTATACTCACGACGGCTCGAGAATTAATGCAACGAACGAGACACGAGTCACGAAAAGTTTTAATGAAATATATCGTAGTTTTTTGTTATTTCAATCACTCGATTCAATCAACTATTGGTACATTGTTCCGCGATCTCAAAAAATAGTAACCAGACGACATTTAAGTATACGAGAAATTTAAAGAGCAATACGAAAAATATCATCAAAATGCTCAGAGGTACCGTTAAAAATATAATTAAATATTACAAAACAATCACTTATAATTCTTTTACTTCGATTTTTGCTTCAAATAAGTAAATCGTACGAAATGTTTGCTTTGATAAGTAACTGTCACTCAGTTACGCTTGCGAGTCGCTAATTAAAAAAATTAATCGTGCGTGTCGACAATCGCGAATCGTTCGTGGGGAATGATCACGGCATCTTCAAGTACTTGTCGTATAATAACGTGTCGAAGGGTAAAGCCCGATCTACAATAAGGTTGTAAGCAGGTTTTAAGCGCAGTAGCAGTAGGTTGTAAAAGAACGGTTTTTGCGATGTGGTAGGTCCTATAGTAGTTGTAAGCGAAATGAACCAAATCCATTTCTTTACGAACTACTGCTACGACCTACTACACCAGAAACCGTTCTCTGCTGCGACCTGTTACCGAAAAAACCTTCTTTACAATTTCCTTACGACCTACTGCTACTGCGCTTAAAACCTGCTTACAACTTTATTGTATAAGATCGGACTTAATGCGAAGATACGAGGAACGGCTGTTCCACTGCCTGTCGACTCGAGTCTCAATGTAAACGTAAACAAGATGACCTTGTGTATACGCACATTGTAAAGCTCGAACGCTATGTCTTAATTTAATTGTCGTTACAACATTTTTAATATACTACGAGTGTACTAAATGTACACTCACCGGCAGAAATGCCTGGACATTTGATATTGAACAAATATTCTGTTCTTTGCATTAATAGTCAATTGTTAATAAATGATCGATAAGTATATCGTGCTTTTCGTAACTGACGATTCGCGTATTGTTCCGAGCTTTCAATCCGAGAAGGATAGACAAATTATATTCATGCCAAAGAGAGATTCTAAGTTTGATACAAGACACGTATATTCAAATCCAAGTATTGTAAAAAAAAATAATTTCTGTCCGCAAATATCGTGAAAGGATAATTTCTATACCCCGTCACTCCGATTGTTACTTCAATAAGTAATCTCGCAACGCGTAGTACGAATCGTCGATTTAAAAATTCGCGCATGTGATAATTAATTGTTCGTGAAGTACGATCCTACTCGCGATTAAAATCTAGTACATACGTATAAAGAAGTGATGCGACATACGGAGCGACTCGCGTCGCCTGCACCTTTCGATTCTAGTCACTGCGAAAAATGATGATACAGGTAGTCTTGTCTACGCATATACATAAAAATTGTGTTCAAAACTACTTAAATACAACTTCTTTCCCATTCAATTAATATGAGATTTAAAAATTATCAATACATACATGTATGATTCTCTTAGAATTGATTATTGAATCGCGAGAAATAAGCTGCGTCTCAAGACAAACTTTATACCTCAGTTAAATCGCGATTATAAACATTTGATATTATTTCTTAATATTATTTTATCATGTATTTTCAAGTGTATTTTATCATAGAATATTATTGACTCTCAAGATTCACTTATTATAAATCACATTTCAAAACTGGTTGTAGCTGAATTTTTCGGCAGAGACACTATAAATATTGCCCTTGTACTCAGATTCCTCGAGAGTTTCGGAACTCTAGAATCTAAAGTTCGAGACTTTAGAGATAGAAAGAATCTAGGAACGTATTACAGGTTCCGAATCGATCTGGAGACAAGAAAATCGCACGGGCCCGAAACTTTGTTTGGTATCGACGTTCGACAGACTTCCTCTCAACGGTGTCATCTCGGGAGTTTTCCGAGGAAGTGGAGGAGAAGAGGTGGGACAGAGGAGGTGGCTGGGGGATATTCCGGTCTTCGCGAAGATCCGGACAATGCGCCCTCGACGTCACTCTCGATGCTCGCAATGTCGATGGCGGGGGCGTGGGCGCGACGAGAGGACGAGGGACTTAGAATCCGGATAGCAGGAGGAGATCGCTCGACGAGGCGTAGAAAAAGACGAGGAGCGCCAGCCATGCGGTCGCGAATGATGGAAAGCGATAGAGCCTCGATCAACAGTCAGCTGACGAGGAACGAGCATAATAGCGACGAGAGAGTGAGGAAGGGGTGAGAAGAGCGATGTGCAGGGGCGAGAGGGAGGAAAGACTCTCACTTTCCTGTCGGTAGTCGACGGTCCAGATTGTCGATGGAATGCTAAACGACCCGGAATCGTTGAATCGGTATTGAGCCCTCTCTCGCGAGTTCTCTCGCCCTCTCGTACTCGTGCCGCGGTACTTTCCGTTCCTTCCAACGAATGTCGTATACATATATACAGCCGACCGCTCCCGACGTATCGCTGATTCTGATCGGCATTTCGTACGAATTTGCCTGACGATAACGATAACGTCTCAGTATATTGAAGCATAGCGAAAGTTTCCGGAAAGCCGAACGCTTTAACTAACATCTCTAATAAAAGGCGATTTGAAAGCATAGAAATATATCTAACTTTATATAACTTCAACTTTGGAAACTATCATTATTAGATTTAACGTTAATTACGAATGTAGCATTCCGAGTATATTACAAATGCATACGAGCGGTGCAGAATAATATCGCTCAAATGTGAAACGAGGACGAACGATATGCGACGGCGGATATAAACCATCGAAATAACCAACTACGCGATCATCCGCGGAATCTCGACTCGCTGCTCGCACGAGGCCACCACCGATTCTCATCTCGCTCCATCGTCCCGACATACCGACACACTGCCCCTCTTCTCCTTACGTCTTCCGACACGCGGGCCACGCGGCTAGCTGGTGACGTATACAAGTCACTTTATTTGCGGGTGTGCGCGTTGTACGCGATTTTGCAGCGCGCATGCCTCGCTCGCGTATTCCGTTCACTACTATCCGAGCTGTAGTATCTGATGACCCGCCCTAGGGCTGCATATGACAGCAGCGGCAACAGCAGCAGCAGCAGCAGCAGCGTCGGCGACGGCAGCAACGACGGCGCTGGTGGCCGGAAAACGAGGACTTCTAGGAGCGGAACCACAGCGGACGGCGGGGATGGCTTTTGCGAAGGACATAGGCAAGGGTGGCTAGAGGGAGGACGGTAAGGGCGAGGAGTGGGCCGAGGGGGCAGTGGAAGCCACGGGGGCGAATAGGAAAGGGGGGGCAGAGCAGTCTTCATGTCATGCACTTAAATATGTACCGAGATAATGCCCGTCGAGAGGACCTACGGGGCTCGCAGGGTTCTCGAATGGAATGGAGCGTCCCGGAGTGTTTCAGACAGTTTGTTTACCACCCGAGTGTCTCTCGCCTTTCTCTCTGTCTTTCTCTCTCTCTCTATCTCTATCTCTCCCTCTTTCTCATGCTCTCTCGAGCCTCTCTTCTCTCTGGCGCGGAGGACCGCTCGCACTCTTCTGGACGATTGATATCTACGAATATTTGCCCGAATAGCTTTCATTCGAGAAAAAATGAGATGACTGATTTCCTGCCTTTGCTGATTAAACGCGATTAAACGACAATATAAGCTAGCTATATCGTTCCTTTTAAACAAAGAGTCGAAATTTAAACAAAACCATCCGTGTAATGAGATCAAATAGTCAATAATAAGTGAAACAGGATATAATATACAATCAATTAGAAAAAAATGCCATTTTTGGTCCAGGCTGGATCTTGGTGACCTAATAATAATATTGTATAAATTTTGTATATTTTTCGATTTAAGTATGCAGATTTATGTTCCAACAAAGAACTGTGTTTTAAAAATCGACAAAAAATCAACGCGCAGTTTACTGAATTTGGAAAATACAAAATTCACTCAAAATTATTATTAGGCTACCAAGATCCAGCCTAGACCGGAAATGGTATTTTCTCTAATTAATTGAAGACCCAATAGTGCTTTTCATGATTCGCATGTGTACATACATATGTATGTATTATATATAAAAAGGTTGATATGGAAAATGGTCGAAATAAAATATTCCTTTTTCTAAATTACTGTCTTACGTTTCTTCAGATTTCAACAATACAGTAATAATTACTCTTTAATTAGATTTTAGATTACTGTTCAAACGATCTACCAAAAAACTTCTTATAACCTATGCTATCAGTTTCAATCCAGCATCCAGCGATCGCCAGGGTAAAACGCAGCTCGAAAGGGGGAATACGGAAGCAAGATACGACGATAATCGATATACTCGCGTGTGTGTACGCACGCTCTTGGACGAATCTCGGCATATCGCATATGCGATGCCGAGCGGTATGTGCATATGCTAATGCAAGAATAAACGGTTCTATTAGAAAAGCCAACAAACGTCCCACTCGATGAGCATGGGGATTTGAATACATAAATACTCGAGTTCCTGGTGGACGCGCGCGTGTGTATACAGCGAGGGTATGCGATCTGCATACATTTAAGACGGGGGGGGGGGGAGTGTGATGTTTTAATCCAGGTTCGGGTACGCCATTATTTCTGCCAGGAAACTGGTCCGCGGTCTTCTCCCTACGTGTGAAAAGGGAATCGCTTAAACCGTAGCTCCAGAGAATAAATTTTGAAAAGTTATATCGTACGTAATGATTTAAAAAATTCAACTGTAATGAGATAAAATATTTATACTATCTGCCTTAAAGATATTGTTCTTTTCCGCCCCAACTAAATTCTCTACGATCAAGTATCTTTTAAATGAACTATATAACTAATTTTTCCACATATCTTTTATAACATTCATGAAATATCCGTGACAGTCTCTGTGACGTAAATAATGTAGCGATAAAGTCCAAGTGTTATATCTAAAAGCATATTTGATCTACAAGGAAAGAGAGAGTAAGTTCTCCCGGATTCTCGACGAATGTCCGTGCCACAGAGGAACAGTTTCCAAGGGGACTCTCGAGTTGTCGCCGGGCAACTCGAATTCCCTCCGTTCTATCCTCTCAACCCTCTCTTCTCCCCCTCCCCGCCCCCCCGCTTAGTTCAAAACCCGTATCCCATTGGTAAGTTACTTTGTCTAATACCGGCCAACTTCGTCGATTTATCTCGAGAGTCGGTTATATACGTATATAGCACGTAATCTTTGCGATAAAGTGATATTTCCAGCATAATTTGCCGTGCGCGAGAGAGAGAAATTAGAACTTTCTCTTTTAATTTCTTTCTTCCTCGAAAAAGAGCAAGGAAGACAAAACGTAATTCATATTTTTATCGGTAAGTTATACATGCAATTATTTTTGTGGTTAAATTTGTGCAAAGGGCAATTCTGAATTAAGTCTAATCTGTTTGAGCAAAAGCCTTAGTTCGAAAACAAAGGGGATGCTACAGCTCCTCAATGAGCGTTATCTATAGATTACACCATGTCTACGTAATTTGCGTGCAAACAAACAATTCAAACACTGCATATGTAGACACTAGTATCGTGTATCGTTTATCCTTATACGTACCTACAAAGTATTAACATAACGTAAACACACAAATTTTAAAAATATTTTGCGTAATACTTTCAATTCTCTTATGTCTCAATATGTATAGATATACGATATACAAAACTCGAATATTTGTCTTTAGAACAAAGTTTTCAGGATGTAAGGAAGTGTCTCTAACAATTAAGTATGCATTAAATATTATGTGATATAGAATGATAAACGAGTATAGGCCTTAGAAACGTGGGAGACATTAGCTGTCCGATGACAAAAATAAAAGCAAACGCGAACAACTGCCAAAGCTCAGCCAAAGGACAGCGATATAATTTTCCAGGACGTGGCGGGGCCAAAAGGGGTGACGCTCGGTTTTCTTGGCGGCCAAAAGGAGAGTTCTCCGTAGCGTGGCACTTGGCTAATGGGTGCCGGGAGTCTTACAGCGGACGACGAGGACGCCACGATGCGAGACACGAGTGAGAGGAAGCGAGAGAGTGAGATAGCGTCGCGACGCCCGAACTTTAACTCGTTAATTACCGGCGCGAGGGCAACTTCTTGCCAGGGCGCTCGAATATTTCAAACTATTGTGTTCGTAAACCCCTCGGGCTTGGCTCGAGCAAGGCGACCATATATACGCGCGCACGTACATACACACGGACACGCGGACACATGTACACACACCTACATACCGACTTTGCATTTACGACGACTTGCTCTTTGCCCGAGCGCGAACGTATAGACCTCTGTCGTCTAGCATTCCTTTCCTGCGAATCGCCCTCGGTCTGCCAACATCTCTGCCGAATGTCCCAGAAAGCACCTTGCTACCAATCGAATTGAGTCGAGTCGAGTCGAGTGTCGCTGGCTGGAGAATAGGATGCTGAGCCGAAAAAGCTGAAGAAATCGCGGAAATAAAATCATGCGCGACGAGGAGGAATATCGGGAAAAGTAAAAAGAAGAGCACAAAAAGAATGATGAGATTTCCGTAAGGCTAACTGCACAATAAATACAACAAGTTAATGCATCAAATTGTAACATGATTTAAATATAAGCAAGCAATATAATGATGCTTAAATCTCAAGTATCAACTTACTGGAACACAATCAATATTATATCAGTTACCGTAAGAAATAAAGTATGATTATTGTTAGTACTTAGCGCTTGCTAAGTTTATTTATGGAAGAATCCACGTCTCTCCTTTGCCGATTCGTAATTAGTGTAAATGAATATAGGTTGACCAAGAGGTCGACCAAGCGTGAAATCGACGTGTCGAAAAATTGCAATGAACAAGATGAGTCGGATGGAAGTTTTTCGCGCATTCGCTTCCGTACCCGTGAAAGACGCCAAACAGGGCACCAGTTGTTGCTCGCTTGCTCTTCACGCCTACCCACGTTCGTTATCCTAGCTTTTCCAGACACACACGGACATATGCATGTACATACATGCACTTGACATCTCGCGGGTTGAGGGCGAAATCAGATGCGCGAATGTTGACAATGCGGCAGATATGTTCTCGTCGACAAGACGAGGCTAATGGACGAGTGTAGGGCGTAAGCGCGAAAAAACTCCATGAGAAAGGAGCGTAGTCGGAGTTGAAAGGGTGCAACCAACGATTAACGACCGAGAGGACCGAAGGTATCGTCGAGAGCGTTGTCTTCGTGAAGCCGTCTGCCGCTTCCCTTTTCTATTCTTTTCTCCTCGCGTCGCTGCAGCGATGCAGCGCGCACCTTCATCGCGCTCCATCCTATCTCCGTTCCTCAATTATTAAAAAAAACGAACGATCTTACGAAGAAATTGGTTACGAGGCGCGGTTGCGGGGCGCAGATGAGGACAAAAAATCATTTACCATCGATTCGCGATTTACTGCACACGCATATTGTTCTACAGAATCTATTGATCGACAATGGAACCTATTCTCGGAAATAATAAAGATTTACAAAGTATACGATAATTGCAATGATTACTATAATTATATGGAAATAATATCACTGAAAGCTGTTAATCTAGTTGTTCGTATATTTTCGAGTACTTTCTTTAAAACGCATTCTATTAAGGGCAAAAGCATTGACGACGGTACAAATCGACGTCCGCTTACGATGCGATTTTCCTCACTATGAAAACAAGATTTTTCGTCATGCGGAGAACGTCGGTCGACGGAATCGCGTGATAGATAGAGTCGCGTTACAAAGCGATTTTTATCGCTTCTACGGGCCCGTGTACGCGCGCAAGTCGAACCGAGGCTTGCCTGCGAAGACGCGCATATGGCGCGGGATGACGCGGCGTTCTCTCATTAGGTATTATGAAAACTCGTGCGTGAATTATAGCATTTATTAATTTACGCCTCGCGCGACCCTTCTCTCAGGAACGAAAGGGTAGCGGGAGAAACGGATCAACGACAGGAAGAAGGTTGTAAAACACGTCTCATCACGTCTGGGATAAATTCTAGATCGATATACTCCTCTGTATATTCCTCTATGTTTGCGCAAATTCAATCATTCGAAAACGTGTCATTTAATAGTCTCTTTACAGCATATATCATATATGTATATAAAAGAATAAACTGTGATATCAAAAGAAAAATTGAAAATATCAAAAAACGTAGCTCTTCACGTAACAAAGATATGTCTCATCATTGTTATTCATAATCAAAAAAAAATTTACTTGTTGCAAGTAAATACATTTTCTTGAAATATAATTACTAAATTGAAAGAAATAATAACTTCCAACAATAAAATTCTTTTTTAATTTAATAAAATATTATCTCCAAAACAAATAATTTGTCAATGAAGAGAATATTTTATTGAAACAAAAACCCAATTTCTTGTCAGTAGAACATTATTTTATCAAAATTAATAAATGTACTTACTTAAACATAACAGTCGTTAATAAGTAACAAATTTTTGGGAATTTATGACATAAATACTAGAAATAATTCATTGATTACTTGAATCAATTAATACATACGTATAAACAATTATTTCTTGCCGCAAGTATAAATTTACTTAAAAGAAATAACTCCATACTGTAAACAGTATTATACAAAAATAATTTCAAGTAAAAATTTTACTTTACACAAAAATACATTTCTAGAACCTACAAATTTATCTTTTTAGTTACAAAAAATTTAGCTTCACTTCACGGAAAAAAAAGTGTTCTTGTTTTAATAAATACATTTTCTTGAATTATGATTTCTAAATTGAAATAAATAAATACTTCCAACAATAAAATTTATTTTTGTTTCAATGAAATTATCTTCAAAACAAATAATTTGTCAATGAAGAGAATGTTTCATTGAAACAAAAACCCAATTACTTGTCAGTAGAAAATCATTTTATTAAAACTAATAAATGTAATTACTTAAACATAACAGTTGTTAATAAGTAACAAATTTTTGGGAATTTATGACATAAATACTAGAAATAATTCATTGATTACTTGTATCAAATAATACATATGTATAAACAATTATTTCTTGCCGCAAGTACAAATTTACTTAAGAGAAATAACTCCATACTGTAAACAGTATTATACAACAATAATTTCAAGTAAAAATTTTACTTTACGCAAATAATACGTTTCTAGAATCTACAAATTTGTCTTTCTAGTTACAAAAAATTTAGCTTTACTTTACGGAAAAAAAATTTTTTTGTTTTAAGTAAATATATTTTCTTGAATTATGATTTCTAAATTAAAAGAAATAATTACTTCCAACAATAATATTTATTTTTGTTTCAATAAAATTATCTCCAAAACAAATAATTTGTCAATGAAGAGAATGTTTCATTGAAACAAAAACCTAATTACTTGTCAGTAGAAAATTATTTTATCGAAACTAATAAATGTAATTACCTGAAATAATATATTATTTGATTATAATGAATATGTACAATGTGATGTCTTTTCCACCGATAGATGGCCTAGTTTCTCAAATTTAAAATCTGACCAGAGACAGTATATATACAAGGCCGTACGGCGACAGTGTTTATCACTCGCAGTTCTACCATACGGAATCATCCGTATAAGTAAATAATTCGCTTATGACTCTGGTCATTCGCGATATTTATATATGTGGCGGTCGAACGACCGCCACATATATAAATAAATAAATATTAAATAATTGTTTAACTAAAGTAAGCTAATTACTTGTAACTTGTGTGAAGCAATACATTGCTTTCAGACATTTAAATTTATTAAATCCAAAGAACTCTTTCTGTGTACCAGAATCTTTGTCAGTTGCAAATAAATTAATTTCTTATCGAAGTAAAAATATATTTATTGCAAGAAAATATTGTAACCGCGCAAAAATCTGTTTATTTGTTGCAAAAAAATAAATTTCTTGCAGTAGCAAATATATTTTTATTGCAAGAAAATATTATAACCGTGCAAGAGTCTGTTTCTTAGTTGCAAGCAAATTAATTTCTTATCGAAGTAAAAATATATTTATTTTAAGAAAATATTGTAACCACGCAAGAATCTGTTTATTTGTTTCAAGAAAATTAATTTCTTACAGCAACAAATATATTTTTATTGCAAGAAAATATTATAACCGTGCAAGAGTCTGTTTCTTAGTTGCAAGCAAATTAATTTCTTATTGCAGTAAATATTTCGTTACTGCAAGAAAATATTATTACCGTACAAGAATCGATATTTTCAATGCAAAAAAATTTTCCATTGCCTCAAAAATAAGATTACTACTCGTGAGAAATATTTCCTTTGTTTCAAGAAATATAAATATTCCCCGCAGATAACATTTTCTTATTTTGATGTAATTTTTATTTCTTTTTATAACATATAATTTTTATTTAAAGAGATAATTCTTTCGTTCCAAAAATATTTACTAGCAACAAAAAGTTGTTTCTATGTAAGAAGTAAATTCCTGCTAGGGACTATTTGAGTAATTTTTTTCCTTGTTGCAATGAAATTTTATTTGAAACAAGTAATTTTTTTTTTCCGTGTATTCATAATCACAAAGTAGCTTACTATCATCGAGACGAGAAGAGAGAAAAAAAAAAGTTAATTCGGACACGTAAAGTCGGCTAAGTTTCGCGAGACTCGTTCATTCTCCGCCCATGTGCGCGCCCTCGCGTGAAACTGCGAGTGCAAGCGCGAAGGGTGCGAACATTTTCGCGTCGCGGGACATGTCGCGCATGATGCGTCGTATTCACGATGCGTGATACACCACCGCGCGCCGCGACACCCGGGACGACATCGACATCGCGCGCGAGCAAGCACGCGAGCACGCACAAGCTAGGGCGCGGCGTATGCACAGGCCCGTGCTCCCGTCCTCCTCCGTGCTCCGTACGCGCGCGTTAAGGGACGCGTCTGTCTAACCGCGTGCACGTAGCACGCCCCGTCGACGTTTCCGGCCACAGGAGCTCGGCGAACGTAAGTGTGAATCGCAACACCGCGCTCCCAGCGCGTCGTGACGTCCCCTCGCCCTCGCCTCTCATCCGTCGCCACCGCGAACTGCCACAACTGTAGAATGTGGTTGCGCAGTGAGTGCCGTTGCGTGCATAATACGCGCGGACGCGCATACTAATTACGGCGTTTCCATTTTGCACGCAGCCGCCTCCGCGCGACTTCGCTCGCCGTCGTCTCGCTGCGACGATCATTCAGAAACGGCGAGCTACAATGCGCGACACCTTAACTCTTCCCCGAAAGAGATGATTTTATAGAAAAACATTCGTTACAGATGAAGAATATAGAATAGTCAAGAAAAAAAATGACAGGTGGATGTTAATTACGGTTGCTCGAAATCATTTGTGAACATTTAATAAAAAATTGAGCAGAGTTAATCACGTTTCTTTTCACACATGTACTTGTAAAATAATTACTTATCTATTACTCAACTATAAATCCTATCTCAAAAAATTCGCATTTGCGGCCGTCTCTCCTGCTCCCTTTTTCAATTGCAGACGGAGCAGCCCTTAATTAACATTTTGATTCTCAGAATAGTGCATTTGTCAGTCGTGAACCGAGTATCGTAGAGACAACGATGTCATCGTCGTCACGTGGTTGCGTCGACACGGAACGGATGCGTCAACGTCAACGAGAGAAATAAACGGGCAACAAAGAAAAGAAGAGGCACAGATGAATCCGAAGGGGTTGAGAAGGTAGGGAAGCGGTAAAGGGAGTCCTTTTGTGCGTCTCGCTTGCCGTCCGTATTCTGGTAATTAGTTCGTTTGCCTGTGCTAATTACATTACCTTTTAATAGCGCACAAGAGACATCCTGCAGCATCTCCGCGAACAGACGTGCGCAGGCGTGCCGCTAATCATGAGCAGACCTGAAAGACCTAACCCGGTTGTCGTTTTCACTGAAACCAGCGAATATTTTTCCCCCCTGAAACAGACGAAAGCAACGGTAGAACGCCCGTCTTGCCACCCGGACCCCCGTGAGTCGCGATTTCATTCTTTACGCGCACGCGATAACCCTACCGTTAAAAGTTCGCACTGTCGAGCTTATAGACGAGAGAGGAGCTCAACAACTGATCTCGAAACATCTCGATGCGTGCATAGGGGAATAGCACAAGCGTCGAAAAGCATTCAAATAAAAAATCTTTATACGAAAGTACACATAATATAAATATTCCGTTGCTTTTTAAATGTGTCCCATTATTCTTTGTAAACAATCAAATAATTAAAGTAACAATTATTAAAAATCTCTTTCAGTTAAGCTCTCTTTCAGTTAAGCGAATTTATTTTCCATGTAAACTGATATAATGTTTTACCAAGATTTAATTCTCCCGGCAATAGATTTGCATTGAGTTTTTAATCGTATTAAACTCGTTAAAAAAATACAATTAAATAATTTAAAAATGAAACATTTCAAAAATGTTGACCATGCCAAGTAGCCATTTGTTGCTTGCGAAATAACCCTTCGCGTGAAATCAAACATCCCTAGTTGTTGTACATCGTCCTCTCTCTCTCATTTTCCTCCGTGAATGCTTTAACCTCCTTCAGACTTACAATTAGGGGGCGTCGAGACGCTTTACGACGCTATGTCGCCCTTTTGCCTGTTATTTAATTGGGATGCGCAATTGAATGACACTCGATACACGGTATACCGGGAAAGAGTTGTCATCTGCTCGTGCTGGGCCCTAACGATGGTATTGTGCGGTCCCTCTTTCGACTACATCGCATCGCCCTGTTTTTACAGGTTTTTCGCGTTTATTTTCGGGTGTGGTGAAACAAAGGTAAACTCACCGTCCCAGATTATTTCGTGCTTTCGCGTAAAGAAACTTTGAGGTGCGGTGAGTTTTAATAAAATAAAAAATAATTTAATTAAATGCACAGCAATTTATATTTATTTATTTATTTACCGTAATTTATGAATTCTATCAACTGAAACTGTTGTATTTCGCAAACAAGATTTCGAAATATTTATGTACAAAAAATTCAATAAAAAACTCAATTAAATATTGCATTGTTCGTGCTAATAATTTTGCTATTCTATAAGATTATATGTAGGTATCGATCATGTAAATAGCACCATCGCGACGAAAAACATTAATGTCTCTCAAATCACATTCTCAGCGATCTAGAGCCATCCAATTCCGGCAAGGAAAAGGAAAAATAGAAATAAACTTTGCGAGACATGCTAACAAGGCGCGAACGGGCGGGGCAGAACGAGTCCCTTAACGAGATCAGCTCCGTGGAAGTGCGGAGATTCGCGAGGTATCCGTCCCGAGAATGACGAGAGAGGAGCCCTTTGACACTCCGGCGCCACTAACTAGTGGAAAAGAGAACGACAACGCAGGCGGATAGTAACGAGAAAGAAGCGAGTGGGAGAAATGCTGCAAGACTACGTCTTGGAAGACTTCCTCGAGCTCATTACACCGACAATAATTAACGTTGCACAAAGTGTCGTTATAGAAATAACCGAGGAGCCGAGCAGAACGCGAATGAAAGAGAACAAGACGGAGAAGACGCGCTCCACGCGAGAAGTAACGAAAAAAGACGGAGACGGCGGGATAAAACACACACTATCCAACGCCATTCCGCGCACCGATGGAAAATGTTTCTATTGATAACCCGCCCCTTCGCGGGATATCGTTGCGGTTTGTCCTCCTTCTCCTCCTCTCGCGCTATATCCTCCCCGAAGAATTATAATTCAACCGTCCTTCGTCCTGAAAGCCGACGAGCGAGAGACGGTCGAGACGGAAAGGATGGCGCTTCGCGCTGAATGTCCAATTATTATATCACGAAATATCTGCTAGAAAATTGGATAATGCACTCGGTATAGGGCCGGTAGGCGGAGCGCAGCGGATAAAAGGGGATGAAGATTCCTCTTCCCGTAGGAGTAGGGAAGCGAGGGACGAGGGAGATCAGTACAAGGAATCTACAGGGGCAACTCGCCGGGAAATACAGCCACCTCATCACGCACGCTATATACATATATAACTGTCTACGCGAAAGAAACGAAACCACTGGCAGAAAACGCCAGTGAACGACAGTCAGTACGCGGAAACCGCGACGAAATGACACTCGTGCTAGCGCTAATTGGGCCCTCGAGGTGACGCCATCAAGAGGGATGCTCTTCCACCCTCGGAGTACACCCCGACCAGCCTCCCACCCTCTACTGACTTCCTGCCAGTCCCCTACCTTCCTCCCAATCTCTTTCTACCTCCTCATCATCTTGCTTCCTCTCCATGCATCGCGAATTGACGCGGTAGACGGCAAAAATTTCGAAGATCATCAAGGAGGAAAGGATAAACTTTGGAAACACAATAATTTCTTACACTTTCTCTCCCGTAATTTTTAAACGTTCGAATGAAAATTCGAATAAAATCTGAATATTTCTCTCGAGTCACAATTAACATCAAAATATAATGATTTGCTTAAGTTGCTTTCAATTTTTTTAATAATTTTGAAATTAAAAGATATTAATCAATTCACGATATGAAATGCGAAATCATATTAAGTTTTTTTAAATTCACGGCTGCTCTCAATTGACTATTCTTCATTTAATCTCTTTGGAAGTTCACCCCGCAAGAGGTATTGTCACGCACTCCTTCACGTACGATATTCGCGAATGAAAGAAAGATATGAGCAAGCGAGATCATCCATGCATGCAGATTTCTATTTATGCGTATAAAACGAACGATGCAATGCGCGTTAAAAAGCAAATAAATAGTTCCGATTCACACACAAAATTAATTTCGTATCTTATAATTATATTATTATCAATACAAATTATATAAGTCACTTTAGATGTGATAAGCATAGTAAAAATCAAAATAAAAAATTCAATTTAATGCGTTTTGAAACTTATCTATGCGTCGCTGTGGAGATTGTGTAATTGCATTACTACAGAATTACTCCTTAAACACGAAAACTATACGAAAGTCGTAAGAACGCAAAATAGGAATAGGATCAAAATCATAAGACTCACCGATCGTACGACGTGCACCTTCTGCCGATGGGCCGCAACAAGTCGCAATTCACCTGAAACAATAGAGAGAAATGCGTATGAAGGTGATGTTCATTGAGATGTTCCATATATGTAGTCGCGAGAAGAATAGGCAAGAAAAGGAAAGGGGTGCGCACTGCGTGCGAAAAGATGGCGGGAACTGAAATTAAACATTATGCCAGGCATTAAGAGAAATTATCCGCGTTATGCCTCGATCATATCTTTTATGGAGTTTCGCAGGCAACCGCAACGAGCGAAGTCAAGACAGCGAAAAGGCAAGAAACGAGCCGACGATGGGGGACGGAAACTCGTTGAATTTATATTCGCCACTATACCGTATATAGGCGTATATATACGTACCTATATATTTTATTGCGATATTCATATCGTTTACAAAGACGCCTCGCCGAACTACCTCGTTAAATATTTTACGATATGATCGATCTACGCGCTCCCTCCGACGGACCAGAAAAAACGGCGTGAATGAAATCGAATGAGAAATCATGTACAAAGACGTACAATTTTTAAGATAAGCAGCAGACAATATAAAGACAAACGCATTGCTTCGCTAGCATCGTAAATCGAATATTAAACGAACTACACCCCAATATGTCTCTAAAGATCCGTAATACATTTGCTTCAGTGTGTACGAAAAATTTGTAACGGTTTTATAAATATACGTCAACCAATATTCGCAAGTATAACTATACATTTCTTTATTAATCCATATGTTTATTAATTTAATAAGAATGCAAAATTTCATGGAGCAGCTTTATATAGAAAGCCGAAATTCACACAAAGTTTTCTAAAAAATTTTTATGTCCAATTCAGCTGATATGATTCTTTGTGGCAAACTTTCGTGGTTTTCTGCGTTTCAAGTTTCTGTCCTCGTTCGCTGGTCAGTGTCGCTTGCGTCGTAAAAGCCGACAAGTAATAATTGCGCCACCCCGAAGTGTACGCGCGGATGGACCAAACGGGGACAATATACCAAAGCAGAGGAGCAGAAAGGGACCGTCGTTTCTCTCGCGACAGAGTCTCACGAATAAAGTTTACCCATTTGCAAGAATGGAAACTTTTATTACGCCGTTATACGAAGACGCATCATGCCACGGAAAATAGTTTTAATGTCTCTTCTCGCACTTTCGGAATTTCGTAGCATTTCGAGTCCCGATCTCGTAACTTACATTGGTTTTTCTTCGATAATCCAATGTATTCGGAATCTAAGTAATCGTCAAAAGAAAATATAAAGCTATTTCTTACAAACATTTTAAATCGTACAGAAAAGAAGGAAGGGGGAAAAAAGCTAAAATTGATTAAGACTTTAATTACTTGGAAAAATATTCCACGTAAAATAAAAAAAGATTTGTCATATTGAAAAAAGTAAATCAATTTTTAGTTGATTTCAAGAACTCGCGACACAAGAACGTGTAGATGCGTGTACGCGTGTCTTGGACATTAGAGAGTTAGTTGGAGTATTATAGTGTGCATGCGAGCGTTCTATATGTAGAGCATAGCTGCCGAAATAAATGACCGGACGTCGCAGGCAGGCATTCATAAACTTGGCAGTGACTAGAGGAGTGCCCTGCTCTAGTGCCTTTCGGAATTCCGATTGGGGAGTCTTCGCGAGAGAAAGAGAAAGAAGGAAGGAGGCGGTGGCGATCCGAAGGGGAAAATGAGGCACGGACAGAAAAAGAGAGGATAGACACGCGAGCGAGCGAAAGAGCACGAAGGCGGTGGATGAATCGGTCGTACAACCGTAGGGGGAGAAGCTTCTTTCATGTCAGGATAGTGAGCGATCGACCGAATCGCAGGTGAGTGCCTGCGCGACCGCGTAGGATTATTTATATAAACGCCGAGTCACCGGTTATTAATGAGAGGTACCGCCTCCCTCTGTCGGTGGCTATCGATGAGTTCCCTCAAACCATCCCTAAAGCAATGCCGGGCTTATATGTCGACGGGTCAGGTCACCGAAGGTGTCGATCGATTGATATTCTCCCGGAAGACGTCCTCCCGAAATTATTCGCCGAGCGCGACGACAATAGTGATTAAATTCTTGTTTGCGTCAAACATGTCTTAAACTTCCAAAAGTGTCATATACTTAATCTTTATAATATATAAGTATGGATATATATTATATATGTATATATATAGATTATTAAAATATATTCCTAACAAAACAATTTATATTATAGAATAAATATATATACCTACATCATGTTTGTATACAGTCTGTTCGATGACATCGCACGCGAAAAGCTCAGCGGCTATTAAATAAAAACAAATTTGGAAGCTCAAATTTTTTGCTTAACACACAATAACGCTGAACGCGCCGAAATCATCACGATCATGACAATGAATTTCCGCCGACGTTTCACCATTAGTCGCGTGTCAGCCCTTTCTCAGTGGGTATACCTAATCGGTCTCACAATTCGGAAGTTTCACCATATAAAAGCTAGCGGTCGAGGTTTGAAAATTTCTCTTGCCGCCCACGCTTCATTTCTTTTGCTATGCATCCTATTTATTGCACGAGATCGCAGAGATCCACCTCGAACGAAACCGGCACACCTGCATCTGGCTTCCTCCCATTGACGAGATGAGTGAAATATGAAGGTCTCCGAGGATGTAGCGCGACAGGAACACCTGGATTTAGCAATCGTTCTCTCAATGAAGGGATTCTCGACCGAGGGTTGGAAACGAAGTGGAGGACTGACCAGTTACTTCTGCCCTTTTTTTTTTTCAAAACCACCGAAGCAAGTAATCTGTCTTGAGGGACTAACATTGACTTTTAGCAAAAACGAGACTCTATTCTTCAAATATTTCCTGAGGGTGACCCACTTATTTTCAACATGGATTTAACTGCTACAAGTGCAAGTTTACATATGAATAATACAAATCGCCTTTAAAATGTATAGATATATTTAATTCGTAGGAGTTTGATCTTAGAAACTTTTTTGCAATATTTTATCAATTTTTAACAATAAATTTAAACTTATCTTTGCCAAATCGAAAAAGCATAATTGCACGATCAGAATTTCCACACACATACGTTTGCTCATGATTCCATCCATATCGCGAACCAAACAGTTTCGGAAATAGATACGACCATCATGCGGCCGTGGAAGGGAGGTTAAAAAGGAATCGTAGGGGTTTACAGTGGAGATGGGGAACGCAGAACCAGGTGTCACGGGGCTGCTATACAAAGAAGTGATGGATGTCTGGCATGGCAACCCTCGTAACGTGTCATGGCGTCGACACCTCAGGTGTCACTCTTGGTCCATGCCTCGTTATCTCGCCGATAGGAAAAAATAAAGCCGATTCTTTCTCACCCCATATAAAGCCGACGTACCGCACACGAAGAAGAGTCTTTTTAATTTATATGCAAATTATGCGGTTAGATGCGTTTGACATTGTTCGTCGAAGTTACTGAAGTAAAAAATAAAACTCATATAAATATAGTTGAATTTAAAAGTCAGATTGAAACTGCATTATCGAGAACGAGAGCAATTTACTTTTTCTTCCTTTAAGACGACTCCTCCCTTCTGTAAAGTTGATAATATTCACTTTGTTAATGCGGCTTCAGATCATCGAATTCGTGGGTAGCATGAAAATTGAATGGCCGAGTTGTGATCCTCCAAAGGGATCTCTTTCCCCGGCCCCTGGCCGACAAGAGAAACACTCAAGAATAAGAATACTGGTCGCGAGCGCGCGTGTTTCTTCGCACCTGGCAATTCCAAAACATCTCCCGAAGTGGGCTCTCGCTTTCGTTCTCTTACATAGGACCTCTCGTGCCTTTGTCGAGCCACGCGCCCAAAGAAATACAAAAAAGATTAAAAGTAAGATCTCTAATCCTCCTACTGACACGGTGTGTATTGATAGGGCGACGCAATCGCATTTATATTATCGATAAATAAAAATTATAACAATAATAATTATCACAAATAAAAATAAC
This sequence comes from Leptothorax acervorum, assembly GCA_035220615.1. NCBI lineage: Eukaryota > Metazoa > Arthropoda > Insecta > Hymenoptera > Formicidae > Leptothorax > Leptothorax acervorum. The sequence continues at coordinate 1,744,839 of JASTWQ010001258.1, read as the reverse complement.
AAATAGTAATAATAAATAGAAATAATAAAAATATTAACGGGCATTTAACTTGTATCTTTTCACAATGTCATATTTTTTCCATGATATAAACGAGGTATTCGTGCTGTGAAATAACGTTAAGGAAATAAGACATCATCGCGCGTAGAGGATTACTTATATATCTTAATCTCATGATACGATACTCCATCTCTAAAGGAAGAAACGCGGTCAAGACGTTGGTGTCGACACCAACGACGCGCGCGTGATTCGCGTAAGGAAAGATTTTCTTCCTTCGCACGGTCCGGTGGCTTCTTTCTCGTTGGGATAGGTCCTGTCGGGGGCACCTCATTTCCTTTCGAGTTGTCGGTAGGGGTTCGGTTCTACAGTGCGACAATTCTTCCTCTCCTGCACCCAACTTCTACCTACTGAGCCCGGGTCGACAATGGATCGTTGGTCCGCGCCGCGTAAAGAAATCTAGCACGGAGACGAGAAATGTGAGGAACGAGGAGAGGGAAAGAAAGAGAGAGAAGTTTGTTATGTTCTCTTAGGGTAAGTTGCTCTAACAATGAGAGAAATAATAAGCAATGCATATAAGAAAGCAAATAATAAAAAGTGGAAATAATAATAGGTAATAAAGGTATAAATATAAATACTTCAACATAGTAACTTATCATAAATAAATAAAGAAAAAAAAAATATGACGTCATTAATACGTCTGGCTACATGTTACAGAAATTTAATCATTTCTTCAAAATATTAGGTGTCTATCGTTTGACTCGATATAGAACATCAAGTATAAAATTTGACCTATAAAGAGGTAGAAGAAGAAAAGAGATTGAAAGCGAGAGGGCAACAAAAGGAAATGGAGGAATTCTTTCGAGTATCTCAAAAAACGCCATTCATACACCGCAGACCAATATTGCCATTCAGAAACGACAACCCTGAAACGAGCTTGTTCCGAATGACATACAGAAGCAATGAACTAGATTATACTTTGCAAAGGTACAAGTCAAAATTTTCTTATATTTTGACTACCTGCAATGTTTACAATATAGGTATATTACGTAAAATTCGTCACACAGGGTGACATCGATTATAGGGCGCTTTAATAATCGTTATGCCTCGAGTTCAAAGAACTCCTTTTCCTTTTCTTCCTTCCTCTATTATCTGCAAGTCAAGCAAAACAAACAAAAACCTACATATACAATTTGATGTCGGCGCCGATATCAAACTGCTGAAATCGTTTAATGTTTAATTGCAATGAAACTTGCTATATTAAACTGAAACTCGCACGACACAAATCAATGTGTACCGGAATTAAAAAGTAAAAAGACATAAATATTACAACATCGAATCCGAAAGGGAGAACGAAAACGAGCTACTAGCATAGGGAGTGAATGAGAGTGACCTTGACAAAACATCGCGGCCACGAAATGAAGCCGTTGAGCCGCGAGAACAAAGAGATTCTATCGTCCTTTGTCAGACAGTGTCTCTATCTCCGTCTGTGCCCATCGTTCTCTTTCCCTCCAAACTTTTATCTCCTCCCCCTTTCTCTTTCATTTACTTTTATCTAAGTCTGTTTGCCACTGTTCAAATTATTACGCCGCTTTTGCTCAACCGACTACCATTTGCGTCGGCCATAGGTACATTGCATTGAGTCGCTATTCTAAAAAAAAAAAAATCGATAAAAGCTGGCAAAGCGATAAGTTTCAGAAGCTAACTGCCTTATGACAATTTTGCATCATTTTATAATAAATAGTACATTAAATACTAATAAATCTAATTAACAGATTTTAATTAAATGGCCCGAATAAGCACATCTTTATCTATTAATTTTAGGAATTAAATATTAAAAGATATTTTATCCTTATCCTGCAAATATAATACGATTATAATACATAAAATCGATTCGGCACCGTCAAAACTAACTAACCTTTCACTGTTGGTCTTCGGGGAAGGCAACCTTTAAAACGGAGTTCACCACTGACCCCTTAATATCACTGGTTTCGCTCATATAACTCATCAGTTAATTAAGTCAAAGTTCATGAAAGTTTATAACGAAACATGCCAATAACCAATCCGATAAAATTTCGAAAGCTAGCTCCAGCCAGTTTCCTCGCGATGCTTCTGCTCACAGCAATCTTGCGGAAGAAGAGAAAAACGGAAATGCTAAGGACGTGAAGACACGCCAGACCTGTCGATATCAGGACGGCGACGTCCCTCCTACAACAACATCGGATGACAGGGAGGGAGACGGGGGATGGAGAGACGATAACGGAAAGAGAAAGAGGGAAAGAAGAAAGAGAGAGAAAGGAAAGAGACAGGAGAGACAACAGAGTTGAACAAGTTGGAAAAACACTTAAGCGGGCAGCTAATGCTTTTATCGCGACCCTTGATTCTCCACCCTAGCCTGATTTTCGGCGACAAATCAAGGCGCTTGTCCCGCCGGGAACGGTAAATACGTTTTTCGACGCCCCCGCGTGAAATAATGCGTGCGCGTACGCACGCACGCATGCACGCACGCGTGGCGTAGAGCGCGTAGCGCGCACTTACGAGCGGCGACAATACGCGCGAGCAAGCCTATTTAACGGAGGGTGGGAGACGAACCGAGTGGCGGAAGAATGGCACTTTATTAGTGTTTGCAAACGACGTTCCGCCGCAGCGCGAAGTTCCCCGTCTTGGACGATTTATCAGGCCAAGACAGCACCGTTTCGTTTCGCTAAAATGGCGGTATTCGGCGTGAAAAGGTTACCATTCACACGTAGAATACATCTGCAGTAAATTTGCGACAGGTACAAGCCGCACGAGAGGCGTCATACGTATGTCTAATGTGCGATATGGCGTGCTTGATGTATAACTCGATCGTGAAATTTATTCGGCAAGTTATCAGATAGATCAAAGACATAAAAAAACTGTAAAGATTATTATATTGCACGTTTCTCATTGTGTCACGTGACTACAATGACATATAATATTGTTAAACATTTTAGAACTATTTATAAAACTATTTATAAAATTCAGGATAGAATTCGATTTATAAATTTGTCGTGTACTACAAAAAACATGTGAAAAATCTGATTATACACACATATAGGTATATAAAATACATATTAAAATACATTAAGCACATGAAATTATAAACAGAATTTTATCCTGAAATATGACGCGAATTGTAGATTATTTAAAACTTAAAACATTAGAAACATGAATAAGATTGTTGTTCAATATTTTAAATTTCTAAATAGCTTGATAGTTCATTGGTTTTTTGGTGCTTGCTGTGGATTGATACTTTTTATACGAAAGAATCGATACTCGTGCGAGGCTGCTGCCCGGGACGACAATAACTTGCGAGGGATTGCTACACAACCTGGTGGGACCTTGTGAATTTGGAAATTCGATATTAGCGAACATTTAGATCCACCATTCATAGAGAATCCACATTCGGTCACAGAGGATGGCGCGGGTGCTCACTGTTGCGTTCAACGTGTTAAAAAATGATATACCTACTGCATCACACAAACTCGCCGATTAGTGTAGTGTACGCCACGTTAATCGGATTTTCAATGTATCGACAAGCCTCTAAACCGATTCGCGGTGTAACTCTAACAAATCTAGATTCGTTGATAACGGTATAAAATTATTTCACGTTAGAATAATAAAGAATCTAAAACGCAAGAGAGAATTGCCCTGGGGAGATTACACACGATGTAAGGTGTAAGGTATTATTATCTTTCTCAAACTATTACTCATGGAATCTGCGACGGAATATCGTTGGACCGACGCTCCGGTTGAGACAAAATGCCCGAGATTCGCGCTGTTCCGAGGTTTGCCACGTCAGTGACGATGGCAGCACGTACCATTCTAGGGGGTGCAGCACCCCCCCCCGAGTTCCAGGTTAGCGAGAGCTGTTCTATAGACTCGAAGTAGGCGGCAGAGGAGGTAGGAGGTGGCGCGTATGGACGGGTGAAGGGGGGAACAACGACGGCGGAAGAGCCAGGAGCATGAGGTGGAGGAGGAAGAGGAGATGGAGGATGGAGGCACTCCATCGCAGTCCGTCGCCTCGTCCAGAGGGTGGGAGTAGCCGGCGGCGGGGTGGTTTTGTCTTCCTTCGCCCACCCTCCTTACCCGCCACCCGCGGAACCACCTCCGCGTTATTCGAGTGCGCTTGCGCTCGCCGAACCACCCCCGCGCGAGCCACCCTCTTCCTGCGCCGCGCCGGCCCGTTTACGCTTCTGTCCCCTTCCCTCCCGCTTTATCCCCCCGTGTGTCCTCTCGCGCGCCACCCCTCTATTGATTTTGTTACAAACCGGCTCCATCCCATCCCCTCCGGCCTCCCGACGTCACCCTCACGCCGCGGCCGACCCACGCGAAGTCCGTTGGAACGATACGCGCCGATGCGTGTATGTACGTTGATATATAAATGTATATTGTTTATACATATTTCTCGTCGTTGGCGTCACCGTCGCCGTCACCGTCGTCGTCGTCGTCGTTCACTGCGCGACTCCGAATTTCTAACAGGCGACGTCAACGCGCTGCCGCAAGTCTCTCTTGCGACCTAAGTATAGTCAATAAAAGTGGAAGTGTAGTGACCTGAAAATCGCAAGCAGAAAGCGAGCGATGGTTTCGAAAACACTCGCGCGAATCATTCACGTTTAATTGTAACAGTAATCGCGGCGAACTAACTTCCTCTTAATTTACGATTTTATTCTAGATTATATAATCATATCTATTATGCAGAAAGAAAAAAATCAGAATGGTGTTAATAAGTTATACGTTAGCAGCAGAAAAAAACGCGTCCATGAACTATTCATAATGTTTCTGAAAAATATGTACACCCCCAATGAAAGAAAAAAGGTGACGACATAAAAGGAAAAAAGAGTCTTGTCCCTTCCTAAATAAGATAAATAAAATATCGCAATAAATGCTCGTTGCTTGAAACTAAAAGAAATACAAATATTTTATAATGCGAAAGCTTATAAATTAAATACAAACGATATCTCGTTAACGATTGCATAGAAAAGATCGTATCCAATTCAATTTTCTGAAAGACAAACTTTAAATTAAAGATGGATACAGTTAAAGCATAATATTTCATATAATTACCGCGTGGAAGGCATGTAATTTTCGACGCGAGCGCAGCGCGAGTTTTCGCAGCCTAAGAGGTCGGATACGAGCCCTTACTGATACATAGAGCTTGTATATAGCGCATATTCATTTTTTCGCGAGCTATTCGGCTCTACCACGTGCAACGCAGCCAACATTCGGTCGGCCAACTCTCAGTGGTCCCCAACTGGTTCAAGTACCACATACTCTCGTGGTCGCCCTTGCGCTCACGTACGAGCAAGAAGTACTCGATGGCATTTGCGGTGGATTTGGCGGTACTCCGCGCCACGGGAGCCCCACTTCTGGCCACCAGTAACCATAGGGTACTCTCTCTCTCTCTTCCTCGACTCCTCTCTGGATTCCTCCTCTTCCTCACCCCTCACTCCCCCTTACCAACGTTCTCGAGAGGCCCCGTACGATACCCCCGTGATAATCTCCCGTCTATCGAAAGGGAGTCGCTGAGCGCGGATTAAAAGGGTGCCTTTTACGCAGGGTTCTACGCAAGATCTACATTTTCTCTCTTTCTTTCTTTCTCTTTGTCTTTCTCTCTATCGCCAAAGCTTTCCCGACATTCGCGATTACATACCGCGTCGTCAAGAAATATATTCGTAAAAATCGCGAGAAATTTATTTCGCGCATTTGAAAACGACAGATTTTGTAAAAAGTCACCGTACACTATAACATATCTCCCGAAATTCTCATAAGCGCTCATAAATGACATTTATGCTTCTGCTTCACAAAAGATGATTCGAATAATTGCTAAAATATTTGAATCTAACATCTGTCAGCTTCGATTCTATGAAGGAAGCCGGTCTTAGTTAAACCGACCTCCGCGTAAGTCAGATATGTCAAGATTCGAGAACATTGTATCGTAGCGTTGCCAATAAAATTCTGCAATTTCTGTAGGTTGCATAAAAAATTCTAAAACATTGTCACAATGATAATACCTACTAAAATAGTGTGCGATCATTTTTTTAATGTCGATAAATGTGCATAACGTGTTACAATATAATCTAACATTAAAAAGTAAAACAATTACGCTTCGATAAACTAAGTTTCAACGATGCAAATAGACTTGAAATTTGATTTTTTAACAGAATTTTAAGTCAAACATTGTTTTAACAAAATTTAATTTTCAAGTCCAATATAAAATATCAATATACCTTGTCAATTATTAAGCAGGTTAATCGACGCGATCATGCGCCACTTATTACACTAAATCTTCGCCACGTGTTCGTCTACTTAGCCCAACAATTCAGCGTTACGTAAGGTTTCACGGGGAGGACAGGATCCCGACGAGAAATCGGGCCCGCGTCCAAAGTGGGTTAATAAAGCGATATTAAAGCCACGGGTGGTAGACCCTACGGCAGAATCCCTCGTGTCCACTCTGGCGCGGTCTTCGGACAGCGAGAATTACGTGCGAGAACCACCACCCCGTGATCCACCATGGCGTTTCATTAGCTCTCCGCTGTCTCGGCACGTTTTTTCAACAAGCTCGCGAGTTCGATTATTAACTTAGCGTTTTGCTTGAAAGCTTTTACGTTAAACGTGCAGTAAACTTTTTTTTTTATTTACATCCGAAAGTGAAACTCGATTCTGATAAAACGCTAAATAGAAATTGCACTTTTATTATGTAATATTATGTAATATTGAACGCACAGCCATTAATCCTTAATTAAGTATACTATCGTACATACATTTTATAAATTAAATTCCATAAAGAGATTTGTATACATTCTTATTTATGCAACAATCATATATACGGCCATTCCATATTTTTATGTGAAAAATATTTTTAAAAAATTACACGTCAAACATATAATTTACCTAAAATTATCGACCACCATACCATTACATGAAAACCTTCAAAAATATATTTGCTGCTTCTAAACTACACGATGCGCTGCGGCACGACGTTATCGCGGTGTAATCTCTGCAGCGAATGTAGAACTTTCATTCGCATATTCCCGACCGCTCTAACTATCCGACAAGGCTGGATATGTACGGTGGATCGGCAAACTGTAAAGTTTACAAACACCAGCGCTTCCTAGTCATTATCCCGTAATCCCGGTGTTTTACATGTTATGAGGATGCGAGAGAGGCGGTCTGCTACCTGCGACCTTCGGTCTTACATTATTACACACCGTTAGTAGTCCACATATCACACCGACGAACAAAAGCCTGCATGATTTTACATAAATTTCACGAGTCGAAACACCTCGCGCGGGCAATCGTGATCTCCTCGGAAAGCTACAAATATGCTGCCGCTCAGTATAATCTGAACACGGCGAGGAGAAAACGCTGCGAGTGTAACTTAACCGTGCGTTTATTTATTGCACGTATTTATACATATGCGTACGCGTAACAACCTATTTCGTTTTTGTCTTATTGTTAGATGGGGCGTTTAAACTTTAAACGGCGCTTAATCGTAATCGTGCATATTCATTACGTTTACAAAACGGAACGGCTGAGTTTCGGCGGAGGTGAGCGTGTGTACGAAACTCGACAGAATGATCCCGATATGTCTTCGGTTTCGAGTTACGCCCGATCGCGTGCGAATTGGACGCGCGTGTTTTGACACGCAGCCCACCCACGCTACCCTCCCGATCACACGCCTCGCACGAGAACTCGTCATTAAGTGCATTAGGACGCGTTTAATAGCGCCGTGATCGCTCGTTATATAGGTGGCTGCTCGCTCGCTCGCTCGCTCGGGGATGCTGCGCTCGTGCTGGCCCGGCGAGTGTGTCTAGTTCTCATTGTTCCCGCGCGTCAGACACGTGGCCGTGGCACGAGTCCAGCGATATCGAATATTCTTCCTTGCTTTCTCTTCTTTTCCAGCCCCCTCTCTGATTGGCACTTTAAAATCCGGACGATCATGCGTCGCGCGAGCGGAGGGAGGTAAAAAAAAAAAAAGCGAGAAAGAAATGACGGGGAACACCCACGGCACGGAGATCGCCATTCAGCTGCGGCTCGAATGTCGCTCCCGCGAACTCTCGTGTGTCGGGAAGTTTGCAGGCTAAATTGACCGCAGCTCCGATGAAAGCGGTAATTTCAGCTGCGGAAAATTCTGTTTGACGCCGAGAAGTAAACTGTATTTCTTTTTCTTTTCTTTTTTTTTTTTCACCGTAGGCGGATATACGAGTCGAGTGCAAATACGCGCGAACGGTGTAGTACCGCGACGAATTCGAAAGTAATAATGTATCTATCTCGAGCTCCCGTGAATTATTTTTGTCTTTGCTGCATTCCTTTGACTAACAAGTTAAGATTGCGAAATTGCTAAGATTACAAAATTACTAGGAATTTCTACTTTTCTTTAAAGCTGACGTGCCAAAGATCAAGATCGCGATTTTCAACAGCGATATCCTCGGGCTATTTAGTAAGTACGTATCTCAAACGTTTTCCTAATATCTCTAGATGCGAATGTAAATAATTTATCACCCGTGCCGCGTGAAATTATCCGCGCGTAAATGGATCAGGTGTCGGGCGCGGCCCTTTTTCCTTGTCTACCATCGCGCGGTCAATTAATAGGAGTCATTTATAAGAGCAAACCGGGGAATCTGGGAATCCGCGATCCGCCCGGAGGCAATAAATCTCAAGTCGCCGAGAGCGGCATGGTAGCGGAACCCCCTCTTGTAAGCTGGTTGTATTGTAGCTATTACCGAGCCATGCATCACTAGGTAACAACCGCACGATTCGTCGTCTCCCTCGTTCCAACGGCGAGCACGGCTCTCTCCACATTTCGTGACCACGGGAAAGAGCACTAGGACACCGTGTAGGAAAGCGCAGGAAAACGCGCGTGATGCGTTTGGGAAGCTGCGCAGCTGATATCGGACCACCCAGGTTATTCTCTTGGATATACCTTCTGGCCGTGGAACGTTCCGCGCGGCGTTGAGGGAAAACGTTACGTCCGATTCACGCATGACCACGAACAATGTTATGGCACGAGTGATGAACGATCGCCGTCGTTAATGAGCGAATCGTGTCTCGCATCGATATTTTATGTTTCGATGCTTGTATAGCAGAAAAGGTGGGTTAAAGCGCTGATTTGTAATTTTGGCGACCCGCTTTTACAAATTATGTGACAACGCGATGCTCGCAGCTGATAGAGAAAAAAAAAATTTTATAATCACGAAATAAATATTCTTCTCAATCAAACAGCGAGAAAAACTGCTTTCCTCGCTGTTATGTCCTTTCTTCCGCTTTAAGACTTTTTGAAAATATGAGAGACTTCAAATCTTATAAGATAAAATATAAGATTACATGTACAAGTATTAAAACGAAGAAAATACAACTCCGGTAATATCGCGGTGACACATCTCAAGCTTTCAAAAACATACTGCTCTAAATCGCTCGCTCGGTCCAGACGACACAACGACAGACGGTGAGAAAATAGCGGGCGATACTTTGTACGCGAGACAGAAGGTCGCGAGGAGAAAAAAACAGCGGAGCGAGGAAAAGAGATGAGTGAAGAAGAAGAGAGGGAATCGCGAGGACAGAATATACGGCGCGACGAGCCGCGCCGTGGTACAGCACAGTCTCTCTCGCCGGACAACCGACAGTTAGAAGAACGGGGTGGCTGTCGAGGAGGGTAGTACCTGCCTACTACTCGCACCCTCGCCGGGCGCTATAGTAACAACACGGGGAAACATAGGGAAATCAATATGGCTTCCGTTGCCCTCATCCCTCTCGCGCGCGGCCCTCGCAGCCGCCTGTCTCTCGCTCTCGTCCAATTCTCTCGCTCCTCTCTCGCTAGTACGGAATTACATCTCTCCCTCAGTCTCCCTCGTTTTACCCATCTCTGTTTATCTTTCCCTTTCTCTCTCCCTCTCGCTCTATCTCTCTCTTTCTCTTACCCTCTCCTTCTAGCTTTCTCTCTTTCTCTCTAGCACTCGACGCGGACGGGTGAACCCATTATAAGGGGGTGTTACTCCGGGCCAATCCCCAACCATCCGGAGAGAGAAACCAGAGAGGCGAGAGTCCAAGAAGGGCGCATGTGCGTTGCTAGGGCCACCGGATGGGTCGCGCGATGCGATGCGATGCGACGCGATGCAATGCGACGCGATGTGATGCCGCGCGTAACGTCCGCCCGGTATATATGCCAGATACTTGACAACGCAGAAATATCTGACAATGCACCCAAGAAACAAGTACGACGTATAATTTGCACTCTGGTAGCTGGATGTGTTGTACAATAAAACGAACGATGAATTTTCTCTCTAGAACCTCCGAAATATATTTCTTTAACGAAAAAATAATTGAATAAATTACTGTTGCATATTCTTTTTATATTTCTTTAATTTAATATCCTCATAAATAAAATCATGATTATAAATGCATTTTAATCTTTTTATCGAATTTTACGATTAAATCATTAAGAAATCTTAAGAAATCATGCGATATAAAGTTTTAGAAAATAAAATATAGAAAATATTACTAATAAAGTATTATAATATATAATTTTATTATCATATAAACTATATTGCATTTTTCATATTACTAAAGATTATTAGCTTAAAATCCTTTTTATATAAATGTGACATATATATGTATATGATGTAAGACAAATAAAAAGATCGTGATTACATATATGTACGTATATGTGATTTAGATTTAATTATTTGCACTTATCAATATAAAGTTTCAAAGCAAAACGCTACCCTTACCAATTCTTTTTATAAAAAGGCCTTTAACCCTTTCGGAAGGGTTGAATGTATCAAGGAGAGCTCTCTGGCGGCATACCACGATATTTGAAATCAGAACTCGTACGTCGGTAACATAGAATTCTAGCGTACAGAAGGTATACTTACAGATGTATTCTAATGTACTCTTTCATCAGAAGTATACCAAACCTCCATGATAATGTCGCACAAGTACATTAATATATGCTTTATTATTTAATTAAATATTTTCCAGAACACATAAATATACATAGCGAAAAAGTTGACGCACGTAAAAACAAATAGATATTTTTTTTATTTTTATACACATTATTAATTATTTAACTGTTTAGTGCATACATATATTCTGTAAAATATTTATTTAAATATTTATAATAACTGTATTTTTCAAAGTACAGTCAATTAATAAATAATGATGATACAATAAATTTACATATATATATTTGTATTCAAACTTGTCCCTGTAAACTTAAACTGTATACGGCACGTCTAACAAAATAAGCTCGTGAATATCACTTTTCTCGCGAACAATGTTTGTTGAAATTTTTCTGAGTCTGTAAAATGATATAATTATTTTAATTGATTTAAAGTAATTTTAAGATCATGTTAAATAGCAATTAAAATAATTATATCATTTTACTAACTTAGAAAACTTTCAACAAACATTGTTCGCGAGAAAAGTAATATTCACGAGTTTATTTTGTCAGACATGCCGTATACAGTTTAAAGTTTACAGCGGAAAGTTTAAATATATATATGTAAATTTATTGTATCATTATTTATTAACTGACTGTATTTTGAAAAATGCTTTAAACTATTTTCATGCAAATCAATCAAGATATTGAATAAAAAAAAAATTTTGTTTTGTATTTCGGTGCAAAATGATGGTCCACGGTGCTACTACAGTTCGCAAGAAATCTCAACTGATTTCAAGCAGCCCCATCCTCGTATTCTTCCGACCAAATCACGTTCACAAAGAATCCTATGAGCGCTTAGTCAATTCAGATCCGCGCTCAAGAATCGTAGGAGAGATAAGGAGTTATTTTCCCGTTTCTTCGCTATATAAATAGCCGACGTCCATGTATTACAATTCGGTGAAGGTGGTGCATGCCTGTTATTTAACCGACGCGGAATATATTCGGACTGGGCCCATTAAATTTCCGAAAATTATCCTTTGTCGCTTTCCAACACTTTCTCCTGTGTGAAATTCACTCATCATCGGCCTGATCCTAGCATATCACGGGAGACAGATCCTAGCTTTGGCTCCACTCTATTTCAAGAGAATTCTAAGGGTATTCCGGGAAGGTTAGAGAGGTGTCAGTGTCATCTTGAGAGTCTTATATCTTGAAAGTCCTAGCCGTGAGAATATTTCCTTCCCGTTTTATTAGTTCTTAATCCCTATCTTCTACGCAACGTCACTTACTCTAGAGGATAATTGGATGAATTTTGCTCCCTCCTCTCTAAGAGAGGGCAATCCAATATGTAGATAAACCATACGATTTCATCTTCCAATCATCGTGGTTCTTCTTCTTCCTGAGAGCCTTTTGGGGAATTTTGCAATTATTTTATTCCCCCTATTTGACTCTATCTATATATACATATATCTATATATAATACACACACGCATGTTTATGGTGCGTAGCTTTCTCTATATTAACTATACAGTATCTCCTATATTAGCAATATCACGAAGAAGGAAAGCCCTGTGTTGGAGATTAAGCTCACCCTCGAATATCCCCCCCTTTTTTATTTCTTGATGAATTTGTATGATGTATAAATATTCTCTGGAAACCATCACACAAATCAAATTCACTCCCCCTTAACGCAAGGACTCAACTTTCTTCTCATCTATTATTAACAGAGCAAGGAGCACAAATACTTCAATGTTCTAATTTATTAATTATTAATAAGGATTGCTTTCGCAACGATGTCCTGGTGACCGTCTTTCATCAACTTTTGTGAGTGCGTCCACTGGAGCCTGTGGGAACGAGGTAGCTGAAAGAACGATGAACGAAAACTTTGCCGCCAATTCTGGATGACGAATCCGTAAGTATTCCGCCGCGATGTGTTACACGGTCCCATCATCCTGGCTTATGACGATCCCTGAGTAGCCTCAGACCATCTGACTTACATGTATTCTGATACACCTTATAAAGAATACGATGTTTAAACAAATGCTTACGAGAAAGTTCAGCCTAGTATACGAAAGCAATTATAACGAACGTATCTTTACAGTCTGCTTTGCATCAAAAGATGAGATAAAATATAGCATCAAAGAGACGTTTATATACAAATTATGTATCAGGGTGATAAATTATAATAAAAACTGAAAATTTAAATAATAGACGTTCAATGTAATGATATCCTAGCGGTATTACTAGCAAACAAACTCGCAAAAAGAGGGCTTGACGTCAAGGACTCACGGTTACCCTGAGTATTATTTACCAGCGTCATACCGTATGGTAAGAAGTACCGGTTAAAACCGGATAATATTTGATATCAAAATAATCATTATTATTACAAGCTGTTATCGTCGCAAGTATGTAAAATTATTTTGTAAATGTTAATTAGTAACGTTTATTACATGTGGGAAAAGCTAACAAGAAAAAATGATTGCAGTCGGCAAAGCAGACTTCGTTGCTAGATCAAGATGCTAGCGTCCTTGCTGAAGAGAGAAACGTTGCATGTACCATAGGTCCATACAGCAAACTGTACCAATGGAAAATGGCCTTACCATCCTCGTCGGTAAAGGAGATTTCTCAGGGTTAGAATAGTGCACCATGGTCAGATCAGAAGCGATAAGAGACCTACGGTTTCAAGAGGAAGGTAGAAGAGAGTTTGATCTGAGCTTTGACTAATCCTCTTACACAGCCCTTCGCGATTTTGTATCAAAGAACCTTGAATTCACTCTCTATTAATATATTTTTTTGATTGATTAATTTTGAATTAAAACCTCCTAATTTTCCAAACAAATTATAAAGGTGTAAATTATAAAACAGTCTTGCAAGATTTATCTATCTCATTGGTTCATTTAAAATCTTTCTTTTACACGGAAAAAAACCTAGCGACTACATCGATTTTTCGCCTTTTTAGTTTTTATTTAACGTTAAGTACTTCTGCCGATAAAATACGGCATAGCATGACCGAATTAATGCTTCTCACTCGCGATTCGAAACATTAGAAGGTCGTGTTTGTCATCACGTGCTCATACGAAAAGATTACATGTATGTACAGGTGAACAGTGTGGCAGGATATACAAGCAGGACACTTTCAGTTGTCGGTTGACGTCGTAACGATTCGCAACGGCTCTATGATTAAAGTGGCTCTATTACTTTTATTGTGATCCAGGTAATATCGACGCGAAAGTGAAATCTTGTTGTATAAGAAATAATAAAACATACTCGATTTAACGCGATGCGCGTATTCTCAAGAAAATAAAAAAATCATAATTCGAAATTTCGAACAGAATAATTTCTCTCGAATATTCGTCTACAAATACAACGTGGACTCTAAGATTACATTCTTTTGCCAATATACGTTATCTTTGACAGAAAAAATCACGCGCGAGTGTTCCCCACGCGATTTAAACTAAAAAAAAGCAAACTTGCAATGTGCACAGGCTCAGAATTCTTTGATTTCAGTACAAATGTTCGTTTTTCTTTTTCTCTATTTTAAACAATCCAAACAGAAAACATGCAAAGTGCTGATGTGAGAAAAAAATGTGTAAAACATCGATGATCAGAGGTCGCTACAACTACGGGGATTAGTCTCGATCTTGTAAATATCACGTGTTTATTCTAAGTATAGCATTATTGTGACAATCGATTTTGTTCGAAGGATTCGCTAAGAAGAGATACACCGAGGACAACACTGAGCAAAAATGGCATTGACGTTAGCGCTACCGTTATTCGGTCTAGACCCGGAGCACTTTTCCACGTTGAGCCTGAAGCTTCTTAATATTGAGCGCGAACAGAACTTGAGGAATTTGTCCGATTCTGGGCGGACTTCTCCAAGTACCGGAAGCGAGTCTAGCGGCATCAGCAGTCTCGCAATGTCCGCCGAATTGGCGTCAGTCGAATTAACGCCGATCTCATCGAGACCAGAGACTCCCACTAAAGCACCGTGCAAGAGCCAGGAGAAGGTAAACATTACAAGCGTTCACGTTGGCACGAATAATTCAGAATTCGACGTAAAAAGGAACTGTATAGGAATGTCACATCGAAAGAAAGTAAGAAAGAAAGAGAGAAATATCGAAGACACTATTTCCTTAAAAACTATTTTCTTAGTAAAAAAAAAAAAAAAAAAAATATATTTACAACTTCTTACAGAAATATCGGCATACAAATGTCTTTTAATAAAAAGATAATTTTATATGGGTGTAGCATTATGCTCATGATCTTAACCATATTAAGCATAAGTATGCATCTCTCTATGCAAGATAAAAATTAAAAAATATTTCCTTTCAGACAACTGTACCATTACGCGTAATATACGAAGGCCGCGATATATTGAACTTGGGAGCGAACATCAGACAGTCGTTAAACTGGCAAATGAGAGATCGAACGTTGTCTCGACACAATCTTCAAGATTTTATAACTAATCGCCTGGTGTATCATCGACTACGCGAGCAGCCGCCTACCAAGGATCTGACTGTATGTACAATGATCAATCCAATGTAGATTACTCTTAATCTGGGTTTAATTTACCTCTTATCTTTTTCTAATTCTTACTTAGAACTAAAAAACGATAAAGAGTTAATTAAACCAAGATTAAAGTTTATCTACATTGGTAGAAATGGACATTATTGTAAAAAAATCACGATAATGTTTTATAGCCCGTGCCGGAATAAAAGTACTTAATATAATTAATTGTTAAACAATATCAGATATAATGTATAATTTATATATAATTAATCAATTTTAATATTAAAATTTAATCACAATTATGATAATTGAAATCGTATCTTACAGAAACATTGTCACGATTGTGAGTTTTGCGAGCCATCGTCTATCTTTTGATATCGACTTAAACGTAACGAGACGATTGGCGACAACAACGTCCGACGTCCAACATCATGGACAACTGAACTGTAATAGACTGGATAAGCGGCAGCCGGATGGGGACGTATCGTAAATCGAGGAACGTATGAAGATATAAATCTAATATCTAAATATCTAAATTGGGATCCGATATTCGCAATATAAAACGTGAATATTGAGATAATTGAAATATTCGCGTAAATTAATAAGTTAATTTATTATTGGTGAATTTGCCTAGGAAGATATCGAGAATCTAGATTATTTAAATGGTATACGTTTCCTTGCCGGATACGGGCTGCAGTGATCATTAATTCTCCTAATTACGATATCGTAAGATGTGGTGAAATTTGTCAGCTAATAAGTTTTGCATCAGAATAAAAATAATTTGAGGGTTATTTAATGTCTCTGTCTAAATCTTAGACACTATATATGGTTTTACAATCTTTTGTGATACAGTGCAAAATTAATTCTCTATTAAAGTAAACGTACCTCATCTTGCAAAATTAATTATCTACTAAAGTGAATGTACCTCATCTTACGATATCCTTTTTTCTATTTCCACCTATATCGCGCATATGTATCCAATTATACTTCGGACGAATAATGATGTCGCGTAAGATATCGGCGCCTTATAAAATACAAAACTGTCCGAGCATAGAGTATCGTGTGACTGTCATCGAACGATCGAACAATATCGGATATTTTACGCACCATATGACGATCTGTGATTCAACAGATTGAACGTTTAACTAGAGAAAAGGCCGTAGGTTTACAACTCGCAGTCGTGTGTGTGTGTGTGCGCGCGCGCGCGCGCAAAAAGTCGTATGTCGCCCAAAGACTTTTCTTTATGTATTCTTTACACATTAATTTAAAGATATATCTCACTATCCTATTGTCAAGATTGTCATTGTCATCGACAATTATCATTTTATTTTTTACAGTAACCATAAACAAATGCCGTTGCATTTCGTAAAACATCGTTATCGAATGACACACCGGTAGATGTAACGCGTTTCAAGTAGTATCATGAACGATCGGCAATTTCTCACGAACGGCCGAAAATCAACCCTTACATTTTCGCGGTAATGTAGTACCTGCTCGTAGGATATAAATACGTATTTCTACGACGGCATTGCATATATATCTTGACCATTGTTTATAAATACATGATAAACAATATTTTATATATCCCAATATTGCGTTATTAATTATGCTTTTACATTAAATAAAATCATATTATAAAATGTTTGCGAGGAATATGGGAATAACTTAGGTACGTAGCGTTCTCTCACCGTTGAATTTCATATATTCAGCTTTTATAAAAAGAGATGGAGCAACTCTATCCCTAAGTTAAGAATTTCGCACGACAATATCGCCGTGGTGCAACATCAGCGGACCTTCTAGTTGCGATACTTGAGCCTGCCGGCCGAAGATGAACGCTCGGCGAATTAGCGCGTAAATTCGCGCGAAAGGCATTAGTGCCGTTTCACGAGCCGCACAAGCGGCACAAGGGGGTTGATCGCTCGGACCCTCGTGCTTCTGTATTGTTTCAGTTCGAGCGTAACACCCGGCGTGGCGCTGTGTGGCCGGTTCGATCCACAATCCCGTCCGAAACACTCACACCCCTAACGAGAGAGACCACACTCGCGAGGCTCGCGACCGCACAACACGCGCGCATTACTCCGATCCTCACCGACGCACACGCGTATACACGCATCCAGAAAAAATGGACAAATTGCTAAAAGGAAAGAGAGAGATATTTTGCCGTAAGAAAATTATATAAAAATAGCAATCTCTCACATATATATAACAGCATTCTTTTGCCCAGATTTCCTGCGATGCACGAGATTATTTTAGACACGAGCGTTATGTGTCCATTGTTTATTATACGTAATTACAAATTAAATGCTAATATTATGCCAAATTGCTTCTCATTTGATGATCGAAATTAAGAACGATGTTTCCTGCCCGCCGATTTTTCGCCTTTTACTAAATCCGCCACTGGTATGTGAGTTTATATTGCTTGCATGTATTCCGCGGGGTGTGCGGGAACCTTTCATCAGGCTGCACGCGTGCGTGTACATCGGTGCACGCGCGCGTGTGGAAGCGCCCCGTCCGTGCGTGCACGCGCGGATGCGTGGGTGCGTGCAACGCGCGAGAGATGCGCAGGACGACTATTCAGATATTGTTGTTATTGTTGAGGGAACAATCGCCCGTCAATAGGCCGCCTCGGCACAATGTATCTATTCAGGTGCGGTCAGCGGTGCTCAATCGATCAGGATCCACCCTTTGCGAGTGTCGAAAAAGCACCGCGGAGACTGGCGAAAGATTGTCGTCAGTTTCGCGATGTGCATCGTGGAATTATTTGTGCAAAGTCCCACTTTTAACTTGAGCCTGACTATGCATGAAGAAAATAGGTGTGCTTATTATTTTCTTCATGGTTCAGGAGACCAAACGAAAGCGATTCTGAGTAGCTTGTGCGTTTCTACTTATAAGACATATATACAAAATATTTTATATCTTTACATATTTATAAGGAGCAAAATAAAATTTTCAAATTAATTAAAATTTTATTGAGAGATGATTAATTCATTGATTCCGCGAGAATTGTGTAAATATATTCTTGTTCCCGCGCGTATAGCATATAAATATCATATTTTTACAATAATCACTTTCATTATTGTAAAAACCAATGTTTTACTTTTGAATGATTTAATGGGTACTATATCAGGATGTTTTACTTTTGAATGATTTAATATAGGTACTGTATCAGGATAGGTGGATTCAATAATCGAATTCAGAGTATGTGTGCATAATGTATATGATTTCGTGCGGTGCGAAATCACTGTAAGGACTCAAAACACTCCTGATCACGATGAATTGGTATCGAACCGTGAAATGAATCCCGACCCATGATCAATCATGTCGGCATTTGAGATCGTATATCGCGGATGTCTAAAATATCGTTATTCCGATATCTGTACTGACATTGATTCAGATTAGCTGAATTTCTTAGACATACTGCATTTTCTCTCAACGTCAAGTCGACATCTTTCATCGTAACTTTAAATAATAACTTTAATTTTCGTATTAAAAGTCACGCACAATACACACATTCCCTAAAGATCAAATCTTCTAAAAATAGATTTTAAGCTATACATGATTGCTGATTGACCTCCACTTACACCTATGCAATGATCGTCGCTTATACACACGATTGAAAAGCGAGTTGCGCGAATGAAGGTGAGTCACCTATGACTCTCAACTATTATTCAATGAGCCAGAGTTTGAGCCGACAAACGGACCGCCGTGTCACGGTGATGCTCTATCGGAGCTTAAGCATCAAAGACACCCTCCAAAGAGGTCCAGCTGGAGAAAAAGAGGCCGCGCGTGAGAGCCACTGCCGCGAGCGAGGGTACCAGAGTTCCGCGGCTATAGCGATGATTACGTATGCGGGAATCATTGTCGAGTAACGCGCGATGCACATGCAAAGGCCAAAAATCGTCGAAATCAGTCGAGTTCAACATCAGCATTGTACCTGGGCTTTGTCTCTGCCTCATTGTTGTTGGTCGGTACTCCTCCCCCCCCCCCCCTCTCCCTTTCTCTCTCTCTCTCTCTCTCTCTCTCTCTGTCGATGTATAACCTATGCGTACGACTGCGATCCCAGGATACCTAGTCTCTATAGCATCCACGCGACCAGGATCATTCGCTAGTAATACCTATTCTGCGGACAGGGTCGGTTTAACCCTTTCGCCGCTAAAGACGCATACGCGTGCCATTAAAGAGAACAACGCTAAAGAAAATGTGATATTTTTGACAATAAATGCTATAAATTGATAGTTTAAACTTATAAGGTAATATCAAAATAGTAAAATAAAATAATTAAATGTTATATTTAATTATCTTCTATATAAAATTTCTTCGTGTTTCTCAAATTGAGGAAAATAGCTTATAGCTTCTACTTTGCCGAACGCTGAATAATCCCGCTTCTGTGATGAGAATATCTGCCTCCTTTGGGACACAATATATCAAGTATAGATTAAGTTGTATCATAAGTTATTCATCAGTCCTGAGCGGTTTTCGCACGGTGCATCGCGTTTCTAATTCACTCGCATCGCGATCCGATCCTACGCAGCCAACGCGCGATCGAAATGAAGGAGAAGGGATCCACACGGCGAATCCGTGTCTGCCTTTTTCCTCTGTGCATAATACAGGTGCAGGACAGATAGGACAAGATCTCCACGATGATATTGGAACGAGAACGAGCGAGCGAGAGGGGTAACATCACCAGCAGAGCAAGGCGAATCCGGCAGAGGCGGGGAGGAGGGGTTGAGAGCAGAGGGAACGAGAGTGAGTGAGAGTGAGAGAGAGAGAGGGAGGGACGGTAAAGAGGGGATAGGAGGAGAAGAGGGCATAGAGCAGCTGAATAGGAAGCGACACAATGGACCTGGGTGGCTGTGGAGGCGTGTTATCAAATGGGTTCCTCATTCACATACTGCGGCCTGAGCTACCTGTGTCTGTCTGTACCGGTGTCTGTCTGTTATACTTATTCATACCGCCCATTGTGTCCTCCACTGTTGAGTCGAGTTCAGTTCAGTTGAGAACGCGATGGAACGTGCCACAATGCACGAATATGGGCTGCGCCGCACCTCCTCCCCTCCCCCACCTCTTTCTACACCCTTCCGCGCACCCCCTTGTCACCGTATCTCTTTCTCTCTCTTTGCCATTTGCCACCCACGGTCCAACCCGCGCGCGCGTTGGATTCGCCGGGGCCGACTGAAAAGAAAATTGCGTCGGGAAATTGTATCCGTGAGAAAACCCGACCGATAATGCCGAGTTCTTGAAGCGTACACGTCGCGAGATTTCTCCGTCCCGACGACGACGGCGGCGTCGGCGACGGCGACGGTGGTCGTCGAATCCTGCTACCGAATGTCTCGTTAGACGAGCGCGCGCGAGTTTCCGCGGGTGGTCGATCGATGGCCCAACGTGAATCTCGTCCGGAATTCCGGGATGCACATGATATTTGCCGGCAATTTCAACGGGAAATTACCACGACGCGATAGTTGGTAGAGGCGATAAAGCGAAGCTAAGATTGTACGAACGAGACATTGGGGAAGAGTCAACGCGGTCAACGTAATCCTTTCTATCGTATTATCCAAGAGTAATCTCATTTACCGCGATGCAGTTTATCGTCCGAAGCGGGTTCCAATTTAAGAAAAAATACTTGTTATTGTTGTTTCATACTTTACCCTCAATAAAGTATGAGATAACAGTAAAAGTAAAACTTACTTACAAAATTAAAAAAGTTCCGCAAAGAAACGTCTCCAAACTGATTTTATTGCCTCTGATAACAGAATGCTTAAAAGAGCAAAATCGCTAATTTCATTTTTAGAGAAAGCTTTTGAGAGACAACCCGTATAACGTGGCGCGCTATCAACTTATGAAAGGGATGAAAGAGAAACCTGAATTACGGAACTGGCAGCATTCTCTGTCGCGAGGGTATATTGCCGAAAAACGACAAGCGGGAAGAGAATCTTGAGAAAGAGAAAAGGACGTGCAGACTCGTACGTTTCTTGTCGTGACTGCACGATGTGGAAAGAGAAAAGAGAGAACGTAATACGTATAACGCGTATAAGCGGCCATAGGGCCTGGATGAGCCGTCCGCGGACGCAACGGCATACAAAACTCGCTCAATACGTCATTCAGCCGAAGAATACGCCTCGTTCTCGCCATTTTGCTCCCAGAATGAGAGTTTCAAAGGGAATTAAGGATTCAAAGGCATCTTTTGCGCGGCGCGCATAAAACGTCCAGCCGCCGCCGCGGCTCCGCGTCGCTCTGTCTCTCTCTCCCTCTCTTCTTATCTAACTTCCGTCTTTCCCTTTTCTCCTTCTATAACTCCTCGTAAGCGTCGCCTTCGTTTCTACAACGTTCTCAAGAGGAGCCGTGAATCGGCGAAGTGCTGAATCGCACATCGAGTCGCACCAGCGAGATATCCACAGAAGGATGCTAAATCGTTGAACGAAACATACCTAGTCCATATTTCCCATTTGCGACAAATGTGTCTAACAGATTTTCACTTTATGTTGGATGCAGACCTCGCCCCCCAAGCAAACAAAGCTCAAAAGTCAAAACTAAACAAAGATTTTCAAACATACCTGATGCGCGGGTTTTCGATTAAGGACAAAAAAGAAAAATATACGGAAAACGTCTAACATGTATGCCTCCCGACGTATTTTTGAGCAATCTCGATTATTCTTATATAATTTTAATACTAAAACTTCTCTTCTAAATATTATAATTGTAGATTATTTAGTGGCGAATATATAAATAAAACGGAACACGTACCAATAGAATATATCCCCTATTCACGTCACCGTTCAAATAGCCGGTCAATTCCCAAGCAGCCCCAAATCTGTGCACACTTATCCAATGAAAAGAAAAGAAAAAAAAAAGAACGCGGTCGGATCGCCCTTCATATTTAACGTAGAGTTCGGTCAAAAAATATGCCCCGGCCCCCGGCACACATGCACCCTCGCGATCCCTCCCTCCGCGAGATGACCTTTTTCATTTACGGCGTTCGCGCGGAACAAATTCGGACGGCGATCACTATTTGCGCTATAAGATAACAAAAGGAGGGGTGGCAGTCGTCCCGCCTGTCTAGGATTGCGCGATTAACATAAAAATGCGGCGGCTCGTAAAAGGCCACCGTATACATACATATATTATGAGTATTATGTATCGCGGGAGGGTTATAGCTCCTGATTGTTATTCATATATGGTCGGTAGCCGCGTCCGGCATTCGTGCCAAGTCCCCGAGTCAATATAATGTCAACACAGTGCAAATATAGAGATGAAAGGTATAGGCACATCGCTCGTCATAATTTTCATGTTTTGCACACTGACAATATGAGAGATGCAATGTCAAATTATTTTATAATATTATCATAATATTATACTACATATATTTTATTTCTTAACATACTATATTTTATTCTTTAACAGATGCGGTTTTGCCTCGCACGTGGCTCTAGCATAATACTATATATTAAACTTTTTGGTTATCTCTCGGGTTATCTTTACTTTATCTTATTTTATTTATAACATAATTTCATTCGGTCAGTTTCTTTCTACTAGAATCCGCATCACGTAAAGACGACTTACTCTTCTTCAAGAGAACTAATAATATTCTTTCTCTAACCATAACTGTATTAGATGTAACGCATGCAGACTTAAACTTACCAACGCAGAATTAAAAGAGTGAAAGTGCCACTTGGTCGCATCGCTGAAAAAGCCAAGGACCTGAAAACAAAAATCGATCTTAATAAGAGCAAGAATTAAATGTCATAAGAAATAATAAATGTAAATGCTCAATATAAATGATACTGTCTTATCCGCGTTATAATTAATATAAACAACGTAATATCGGTCAATTCTGATTGCAACTTATTTCAATTCTCAAGTTTCGCCCGATGTTTGATACAGCTTGCACATTAGTTTGCAAAGAAACGGCTCCAGAAAAGCAAAGGAAATCGAGTCGTTCCTTGTTCACCCTTCCCCATCGCGACATCGGTATTCTTTTCGTCGACTACACATCTGCGTTATATTCTTCTTTTTATATCCTCCTCTCTTGTACGCGCGCGAAAATGCGCGACGCGATCGCGCATACACCCCCACAGTTTGAGCATTGCCGAGGCCTTATCGGCAGTTATCGGGCCGTGATGTCACACAATGGGGCAGACAATGCGCGGGACAATACACCCCCGTGCTTCTAGAGACTATCCGGCCTTCCTCACCCGGGGCACCCATCCACCCATCCACCGTCGACTTCTCTCCTCTCTTGGAATCAGCACATCCCGCCAACTTAATAAACATAATAGCTGACTATGCCGCCCCGCGGTCACAATGAGAGCTCCGCGCAAAGAGATACCGAAGATACGAGGCACCGGCATTGTATGCCCCGCTCTCCCTCTCTGTCCTGGCTACCACCAACGGATTATACATCGACAGACGTGCCATCGTGGATTTACCATTCACGAAAGACCTCTCTGCAAGAGAGGGAAAAAAGAAAAACGGTTGTTCAAATAATAAAAGACGAAGAGATTCACTTTTAGTCATTATCAGATCTAGAGTCAACTGAAGTAATAAACTGCAAAATTTACCAATAATACATTTCAATAATTTCCAAATTATCAGTAGAATATACTTATTTATTTCATAGACACTGTGATATTGTTACAAGATAATTTGTCTTATTTTAAGAACTCATTTTAATATTAATCCTTAAATTAAATTAGCTGATAAACGATTAATTTTTAGGCAAGCTGTTAAGGCAAGACTTGGAATGAGAACAAAAAGAAAAGTTTTGAATTGCGCGATGGATTTTCTTTCGATACGATTATTTCAGAGGGTGGATTGCCGCACGCATCATCGGATCGACTCCACGCCCTCGTGTATATACTCCCACTATACTCGACCTACCGCGGGTTGCTCGAACCACCCTTTGCGGCTGAACAATATGTTTGCCCTCCCCGCCGCCGTGTAATTACTCTAAACCACGTGCCGCCACAGAGAGGGAGAGACGGAAAGAGACAGAGAACGCGTGAGAGCTGATGCACGAGCCATTGAAAAACGCAGTCGAGCGCCCATTATCCCGAGAACTTTTCACTTTAAGCGCATCCGATGCCACGCACGACGACGCGTGTGATCGTGCCCGAAATGAGTCGCAATCGCCATAATCTTTTCCATACTAAAATTCAAAGCATATAAAACTTAAAATAAAATAATAAAAATTTGAATGTAGTAAGAAATCACCTACTAGTAATGTCGCTAACTTTTTGGATGCGTATACAGGGTGGGGAATTTAAATTGAGACGTTTAAATATCTAAAAAATAAAGCAAAATAGAAAGAAATGTTTCAGACAAAACTTGTAGGGCTTAAAAAGATCCATTTACTGGCCTTATCAGTTTGACCTTAGATGGCGAATAATAATTTTTACATTTGCAAATTTTCAAAATTGAGTGCGCCCACAAAATGCAATCTTAACATAATTTTTTCTGTATTTTTTTTTTTAAACATTCAATTCCTTTCATTATTCTATGTATAAAAGTATCAAGGTAAAGTCATCGAGAAGTGAATACTTTACCAGATATTTCACATTTTATATTAAGCGTCTCAATTTAAATGCCCCACACTGTATACCGGCAAATATTGGGTTGATTCATAAATAAGTTACAGCTATATTACCGCTATTGAATCACTTCTTTTGAGAAACCAATATTACCCGTAGTATCTAATTATTTTATCTGTTGAAAATATAAATTAAAAGTGTGTGTATTATTTATCAATTAGTACTTATACAGTCTTTTGAATGTAAAAATTTAGTTGGTTAAGTAAAACGGATTACTAACTTATTTATGAAGCGACCTAATAAATAATCTCGAACTAAAATGTCAATAATATAATGTATAATGATATAGGATATTTATATCTAATATTATTTTCGTAATATTGTCTATTATCCGATATATTTTTGTATTATAAAAATTATATCGTTATATGTTAAGTTAAACGAACGTAAGAATCTAAAATAAGCTTTCTAATTGCTGGTTGATATCGACAGGTAGATTTTCGTGTAACATCTTGCGCCCGGTACCCAGCACCGCGACACCGATCGTATCTTCGAAACAGCATCGGAGAAACGTTAATTAAGCAAGCAGATGCGCCGAGGAAATAGTAAATCATACAACCCCGCGCAAATAGAGACCGTTCGGCGCATCGAGCGTCGTATCGTCGCCGGGTTATCGGGATAATGATAAATCGTTCATTCGAACGGACCCTTTCCAAGCCGTATTGTAACTCGCTGAAGGGGTGGAATATATACCCTTGCTGGGGCACAAAGTGAACTCAAACAACGCGCTGTTTAAAGAGTTAAAAATTCTTAGTAATTTAGATGCGGGCGGAGAGATTGCGACCGACTGTTACAAAATCAAACGGATCTCTTTTCAGTGAATACACACATCTCAAAGGGAATACTATCATCGTATAATAAACTCAAACTTGTGTTAATAATATTGTACAAAATTAGTGAAAGCAATAATCGCAACTCTACACGAATTAAAACTCTCCTGCATTTTTATTTCATTTTAAATATTTTTCCATATGTTAATTTTTTAACGCAAGAGCTTCGGAAGTCAGGCTCTTTCGTATATCAACACGCGACTATGCCGCCAGCTTAAAGCCAAAATCGCGAAATTAATGTCAGCGGCGTATTAACGAGTAATTAACCACATCGGTCGATTCGATAGATAATCCGGAAGACGGCAGTAAAACAAGGTAACCTCGTGGGATTGGCGCCAGCGACGGTCGCGGCGGCGGATGACGGTGGTAGCGCGGTTGTGTAGCAGCGGTAGCGGTGCGGTAGTCGTTGGCGGAGGTGGTGGTTATAGTGACAGTGGTGGTGGCGTCGGAACCGCCCCGGCTTTGCAAGCCCGGCGAATGGAGTGACAATGCTGCCACGAGATTCACAGTTCTCTACCACCCCTTTTGTCTTTCCCCTCTTTACCCTCGGTCTCTCGCACGCGCTCTCGCCCCCTTTCATACCATTTGCAACTTTCCGGCCACCCTTCGTCTTTCCCCTGCCATCTCTTCTCTCTCGCTCTAACCACAGCTCTCTTTCCACCTTCCTTTCCACGCCACGAGTCTCTTTATCTCGTCTATGCGCCCGCCGCGCCGCCCGTTGCATTCCGGCGGCTGCATACTTCGAGGCAAATCCTCGCGAAGCGATTATCATCGTCAAACGTGCGGATCGAAACATTGTAGAGTGTAGACGAAACTCGTACAACGAGATCAACTTCATCATGAAGAGAGAGATAGAGTATATATATATGTATATATTTATAATCAATTAATTATGCTTTTAAAAACGCAGTTGCTGAATTTCTCAGTCTTATACCTCATCGCACAAAAAACCGCACCACCACATCTCATTGTCAGCAAAATATATTTGTTAAATAATTTTACAACAAGTCTTTTCCTTTAACGATTAGAAATTCTAAATATTTCTCACATGCATAAACTCGTTACATTCATTTTTTAATTAGAAATTAGTAATTTGCTACGATGTAAAAACGCACAAGCTATCAAAATTTATTATTAGTATTAATCGTATTTATAGAGCATTAAAAAATAACCGCGAGTAAATTGCCAAAATTTTATCAATCGCTTAAATTCAAGTAATACTCACTTTAACGGAATTTCGATTTAAGGCTTAGTTACGCCCGGAGATATTCAATGCCGTAACGAGTTCCCGTGAGACGGTAGGAAACACGTACACGTGCTGCAAAAGCGAGAGAAGGGGGTGGACGGGAAGCTCGCGTGCCGGTCGAGTGCGGAGACACGCGATCGAGTGAGACGCCGCGCCGGAGCCCGGACTGCGGAGAGAGGGTGGGACACGCGCGTGAACCAAAGCATATCGAAAGAATCCACCGCTCTCCTATTTCACAAGAACGACGTCCGATGCGCGTCCGCCGTCGCATCCCCGCCGCACCGCCCACATCACCCTCCCCCTTCCATCTTTCCGCTCTCATCGGCGACGTTTCCCGCCGCGCGGCATCCTCCACCCCTTCGCACCCCCTATCTCGCGCTCTCTCCCCGTATCAGATCGAGTCCCTCTATTTCGCGTCCTCTATTATTTCTTTTATCAATCTGCGCGCTTTCAGGACGCTTTGAGGCCCGCTGAAAGCTGCGCGATAAATCATGAAATGTAAGAACCCACACGTATGTGACGGGCTCACACATAGACGCGAAAACGTACATACGTACGCGTTGTAGCGGGTGCATCTACGTGGAGCGTGCGTTTCTGTGTGCGCGCGTATACACGCGACGAACGAACGAACGAACGAATGAACTGCGTTTTCGTGTAAACTGCTCCTTCGTATACACCGCGTATACACGTACATACGTGTACACGCATACGAGTGCCCTCGCGCGCTCATATTCGCGTCTGTCTCTGTATAGAGATGCGCGTAATATACGTGTGTATGTGTACGTATATAACCGACGGTTCAATAGGCGGCATTGCCAGGGCGAACGCTATCCATACAGCCCGCCAGATGAGGTCTTCTAGCTTCCGTCGAGTCCGCGTGAAAGGATGCCCCAATAATATTCCATTCACCGAATCACCCACTCCCCCCTCCAACCCCGTTCACCCGCGCACACCCCCGCCGCCGCCGATATATATACTCGTCATCCGTAGTCCGGCACGACTCGTGCCCAACGTCACCCGCCATTGATTTTTCATTCCTGGGCTTTTCAATAGTTTGTTACGAGCTTTCCTACGATGACGCGCCCCATCCCCGTAATAACCTCCCTCGTTTTCTCCTTCGGCTTTCCTTCGACGGCAAAGAAACCTTAGCTGACGCTGGGACACGTCGCTCTATTAAAGGATGCGTCCATAGATCGCACGACCATTCGCGTGGTGCACGTTTCCGAAAAATTTTCTTTTTAAAAAAAAAACATTTTTAAGACTATTACTATAAATCATAGAAGCAAGCTATATGGTAACGGTATTGATGATGATCTGTGTATTAAGACCGTTCATTTAAAATCGTAAATGCAATAAATTCGTTATCGATATCGAGAGCATTTCGCGTGTGTGTGTGTCTTATAATATCGAAGATTCGACTGACTCCGTACCGACTCTTGCTACTTGCTACCAACGAATTAACAATTGCCAAACATGACGTGGACTGGCGCCAGCTAGAAAAGTCCGTCGGCACGAATTTCACCGCCGCGAAACGGAGCGAAAATAACCTATAACTTTAATCAGGGATGAATAAAGGCAACCCTTTTCGGTACGGCGCTGCGTCAAGGCGAAGAATGGAGATGAGGATGTAGCCGAGTATCGGCATTGTTTCCAAACAAAGCACGCTTTTCATACCACCCTCTCCTCTCCTCTCTTTCTCTCTCGCTCTCTCTACAACCCCCGTACCTGCACCCCGGCCCCCGTTCCGGGTCCCCCCACCCATAGATTCCGCCCGCACACTCTCCGCGGCGCGGTTCAGTCATTTGACACGCAAAGAAGTCTGGCAAGTTGGCATTGTGGCGACCGCGCCACGCCATCCTCGATCCATTGTTACCGCGCCACTACCAAAACCGCGAAACCGTCCGCCCCAAACCCTCTCAGTTCGTCGGCTAAAAGTCAAACCTCTTTCATCACCCTCGTCAAATCGCGAATAATGACGAGTAGATCGCCCGCACACCGTCTTTAAAGATCTTAGTCATTCGGAACGGATGTATGGGAATCGAACAAGTGCGGTAGATAGCACCGTACGTTTACGATCCCCCCCTCGTTCACGATCCCCCCCCCCCCCCAACGACCTAAATTATTAAAAAAGAGGTTTGTCAATTTTCTAATTTTTAAAAAAAGAAAAACTTCGAATTCTAACAAAAAAATATGTTATTAGATGCTAAAACGACGCCGACAGTATTGTGAATGCTATTAAAATGATTTGATGAACATAACGGTCTCACAAATCCTCCGCGAATTATCCGTGCTGTAATTAGGACGAATATATAACACGTAATGCATGCAAATAAAACAGTACGCATAACTGACATAATATATGCATAGTGACACGATTAAATTAACTTCGCAGCATAACTGATTAATTGACTATAAAGAGGTAGAGTCTTCGTTCGAGCGCGCACTCACCCCTCTCTATGACGGCAGTGGTTATGAAGTTCCCCATGAAGTTCCCAGGCATTTGCCACGGATGTTCATTATTGGCTCCGCGAAACGAACTTTTTATATATTATGTAACTGTATGCGCACTCTTTTTACTTTTTATCGCACGTAGAATGGAACGATATAACGCTTTGTCATCGTGATCAATACGTATATATATATATGATATAGGTATACCATAGAAGTACATAGAAGAAATTTGTCTATATAGGTACATTTCTTTGTAACTTGAAGATCGTTGATAATAATAATCTATGTGATGATTATTGCCCTAATTTTTTACGATATTTATTTTAATTTATTTATTTTCACGATAATATCTTACGACATTTCCGGATATTTCTTAAAATCTCCGCAATAATTATTCAAGTGATAAATAAAATAATATTTTTTTAATTGATAAATTTTTTGATGGGCTAATCAATCTGTTTGCAAATTACTTAAGATATGAACAGATTTCTATCTTATAGTGAACATTTTACATATCGTTAAGAAATAAAACAATACAGTTAAATAGCGAGTAAATTAATATCTTCCTGCCACTTGCACGACTTAAGGATGATTGCATTACTGGATGCTCTTGTATACCATATCGCGCGATATGCAGTTCCTGCAATGTACTCCTGATTTGCAGCATAGCATCGTCATCATTCAGGTTCGTTTTCACGTACGCAGCAGCGTCCCTTGTCGCGCGGGATACACACGAATTCAAGCACGATTCACGTGCGAATACAACGACCTCCTCTCTCTACCCAATAGAAACGACGATTATGTCGTGTGTGCGTGCGAGTAGCATATAATGCAATAACGCGAATCAGTCCTCGGGAGATGCTCGCGAAAGCATTATCCGTAATGTTATAATGCCATGCAGAGCATGCGTGCACGTGTCACACGTGCGAACATTAATAAAGGACCGACATCCGATATATCGACATCCGATGGATTCCTCGAGCGAACGAATTATCGGCAGTCCTATTATACGAGTTCTAATAATTTAATTCGTATTTCATTTTTGCTTCAATGACATGTTATAACAAATGTATGAGATATGAATATACTTTTCTCTAATGAACCAATCACACGTAAAAATACAGAGACAATCTATCGTAAAAATGATGTAAACACACAGATATAGGTATACACAGATATACTCTCTCTTTTTCTTTCTAGACTCATTGTCAGAGAAATAAATTAAAAGTTAATACACTAGCAGAGTTTCATATTGGATCGCAAAAGTAGATTTGAGAAATTTTATTCACATCCACGTAAAGAAGCGAACACGATTTTTGCCGAGAGTCGCCGGGCATTGAGCTATCACGAGACAAATAATCGTCTGTCGACAGAGGAACCTGTTAAAAGTTGCTAACTCCCGTGACAGAATAGGGCGCCGCGCGTTGAAAGGATATAATAGACATGTACGTACGCGTGGAGGGTAACGGAAGCTGCACCGTCCTCGTCCACGTGAAGGGGGGGGCTCGGGAGAGATGCGTACAGAGTAGGGAGAAGGATCATCGACGACCGGGATTTCAGGAGGAACGAGGACGACGCGAGACCATACGAATATGTTATACGCTCAAGCTCGTTCGCTCGTAACCGCGCAGCAGAATAGACGAATTGTTCGGCAGCGGGGCTTTTGTCTATTTTACGGAGTTCCAAGGGCTTCCATTGAGGGACGGGAGGACGGCAGAGAGAGAGAGAGAGAGAGAGAGAGAGAGAGAGAGAGAGAGAGAGAGAGGCACGGAGAGGGGAGAGGAAGAGCCGAAAGCTCGGAAATATATTCTCGACTGAACGTTGTACGGATTCGCGCACCGGGCGTTCCTAATTATTGTTTTCCAGACATCCGTCCTCCGCATGGTTGCTGCGATGACTGAAATTCCCGTTGTAAAAGTTTCCCTGTCGCTCACTAGCGAACAAGTGAGCGAACGCAGCGAGTTGTTGCGTCGCGAAAGGGATCCTGAATTCTTATGCTTTTTTTCACGTGTGCTCTTCTCGTATACCTATTCTTGGCGCGTTTCTCTATATAGACGTCGAGATAAAAAAGACCTCACGTAATCGGGCAACGTAAACCAGTGTGAGTACCACGAATGTAGATAAGAAGGAATACATCGCGGTACTCAATGATATTCATCAGTTACATGTAATTTTCTACCTTTCGCATTTGTTATATTGTATCATAAAATAAAATAGGAAAAAAGATATCTATATTGTTTGCAATCAATATTTAAAAATTGAAAAAAACGAGCAATTATCGTATTTCAGAGCCAGTTCACACTTTTTAACATATAATCTCAAAAATAATATATGTTAAAAAATGATATATTTAATAAATATAATTAAGAAATAATTTCAAAGACAGTAAATTTTTGTACTTTGTTATGCATAGAATCTTTTGCGCGACACATTAAGATATCAATTCCTCTTTTCGATATCGTCGATAAGAGATCGGAAAGTGATAGTAGAAAACGGGAATGCCAAGCAGATCGAGAGAACAGCGTCGCGCAAAGACTGAGGATAGGAAGGAAAACGGGGTGGGGATAGGGGTTGATGGTGAGGCAGTCGTATCGGTTAAGTGGGGGAAATTGCAAAACAATGAGACGTCGAGGTAGGGGTAACAATGTGAGGGACAATAGGCCTGATAATGTGCCGGAGAATGGACGCCTAGACAAAAGAGTCGAATAAGGGCGCGCTCACCTACCCGATCCAGCATCCACGTTACATCGCCGTCTCGTTTCGCACCGTACGCACTATGCGCGCACAAAGCAAGACCGCAAAAAAGACGCGTGCATATTTTTCAGTCGATTCAGTTGATTTTCAGCCGGGAGCACGAAAAATTTAGATAAATTTCCCAGCATGAGTGATAGCGACGTGAATGATCTATATTGAATGAGCGGCACTCTCGCTTGCATAAAAAGTTTTCACACACACATACATTTTATGCAACTGCAATTATGTCAAAATATTGTTTTAGATAGAGGAATAATCGTCTATCCGCCTGCACTTTCGACAGCTTAAAATGTACAGAAATTATAGTTGATATCCTTAATAAATTTTATTTATTTTTTTAAACTCTTAATTACAAATTTAGGGAACATTATTTCTTTCTTTTCTCTTGAATAAAACATATACTTTTTATACAAA
Organism: Leptothorax acervorum; assembly: GCA_035220615.1. Lineage (NCBI taxonomy): Eukaryota > Metazoa > Arthropoda > Insecta > Hymenoptera > Formicidae > Leptothorax > Leptothorax acervorum. The sequence continues at coordinate 1,712,157 of JASTWQ010001258.1, read as the reverse complement.
ATATTAAGAAAACTGGAAAGCACTCATTTATATTCCATACAAATGTATTCTTACAAAAATTTGCTAATAAAAGAGAAGATGAAAAGTGCGAACGGAAAATAAATGGGAGAGAGATAAATGTCCATTAAATATTTTACACTATAAACGATCATGCAAGAAACTACAGCAGCGGGAAGCAGGAATAACGTAGGTATGGTGCACATCCGTGTGCCGGAGGCTAATACCTGAATGTAACCTCGCGTTCTGGCGGGATTGCGAATCAAGGGGTTGAATGTAAGAGCTCGAAGCCAACTCGGGACACAATCCGCTCGCTATACAGCTATACGTGTTCGACTTTGAGTTATAGTGCGAATCTATGATAACATACATGTCTAATCGGTTAAAAATCGGTTAAAAATCGGTTAAAATTCTATTTAAAAAATTTTCCGCACGATTCAGTAAATTAAGCAAATTAAGCAGAAAAATGTCACGTTATGAAAAATTACTTTTGACAATTGTATAGTTTAGAGGTAGTTTAATATACGCAACCATGTACAAAGCTTACTCCGAGGCTTACTCCGATTTAATTCTAATATTGGCTATTTAGAAAAAGGCGAATAATGTGGACCCTTTTAAAGTTTATTTTGTTCTCCTTTCATGAACTTTCTTCCGAAAGTATTTGGATCCTCACCGCTCTCAACAATTGAGCGCCGAGCGCATTGATGCACCGCAAACGGCAGAGAGCGGGGAAAAACGCGGACGAGAAAGCTACGAGGAGAATCAAAGTTTTCACATGTTAACGACTCTGCCGTGGAAAATGTGTCTTGAGAGCGCGCGTATCTTCGCGAGCGAAAGACGAGCAAAGGAACACCGCAAAAAATCGCAAGAATAAGAAAGACGATGGAGATTCGCAAGCAAGAACGTGAAGAAAAATAGGGAAAGAACGTGGTGTCGAGGACAGAACGACAGAAGTGGTCATGCAGGACGAGAATGTCACAAACGGTCCATAGAAATTCGCGACTGCAAAATGCAACCATCTCGCTGCCGCGCACGCGTGCAACGAGCAGACGTCGTCATCGTCTTCTGGTACACGCGACTGTTATTTTAATCCTCTCGCGACTCTTTTATACCTCTTGTGTCTTACATGCGAGACTCTGTCATTGCGACGGGGTGCATTCATTACGATGAATGCCGTGCAAGGTCTTCACAATAGCCTTTTTATTTGCAACAGATACTGCGCCATAGTACCGTAGAGTATAGTCGGTAGCCCGAGGCTGTCTTAGTTTTTGGTCTTAGCGAAATCGTCTGAGACGAACAAGTCTCCCTCATATAGTTCCGTTGCGTGCAATGAATATTAATTTCTACTTAGAAGATGTATAGATATTTAGTATTGGAGCATTAAAAATGTCATTCGATTCAATGGTTAATTATCGCGTATTCAGATCTTTTTCGAAAAAGACTTAAAAACAAATAACAAAGTTTTGTGAACATAATTTAGTAAAGTAGAGAATTTAATAATAGCAATTAGTAAAGAGCGTTTAAAAATGGCTACATAACGCCTTTTCTTTCTTCTCTTGTTCCTTTAAACTTCGTTGCTTAGTAAGTATGTTCACAAATCGCCAAACATGAACAAGTGTCTTTATCGCCAAAATTCTATTTAATAAATAAAATGTATTCTTCATATATCTTTCACCTATATAAAAATAAATCTATACAAAATTGACACACAGAACGGTATTTTCTAAATAACTTTATAAAGCTAAAGTCAATTGAGAAGAGATTCTTCTACGGCAACCGATCCCTACGAACAGGGTGGAACAACCCTTGCGCAGCTTAAGCAAAGTCGTCCTGCGAGGTCGCCACATCGCAGATTCGCCTTCCACCCCCGTTATCCACTACCCCACCAGGTTCTTCACCGCCGGTGCCCTGTGCGCCTCGTCGTGGAAGTGCAGGGGATGAAAGGAGAACAAGAGAAGTACAGACAATGGATTCGGTTCGCGGCTGTGTTGGTGGTGCCTGCATTGTCGCCCGGCATTGTTGCGGCCCGGTTATTGTGTCGCTGTTTTGTGACCGATCGCAAGGTGGCGTGTCTCGTGTGCGCGAAACCCCGTCCACGATCGTTAGGCACGTTCGCGATTATTCGGAAGAACGATCGTTCGACGATAAAACCGGCTTCGAAAGGCGCCATCCCCCCTCTCCCCTCCCCACCTCCCGTCCCTTCCGCGGTACGCGCGAACCAGGAAGGGAAGGAAAGTGCTGATCGCGAAGTTAGTGACCGAAGCTTACATGACATTGACTTTACCCGGATTGGCGAGGCCACGAGTAAAAGTTAATGTCAATCACTGGTGGGGTGTGTCTATCACTAAGTCTATAAGGCGTAAGATTATTCGTTCGTTATTTCTTCAATCTTCCCTGCTTCGATATTTTCTCGAAGACAGTTACCTATCTATCTCAAGCGTCGAGTTCGCAAAATTACTGAATTAAAATTTCGGAGCATGCATCCTACGGTCGTGATTCCTCCATGAATCAGTGTCGGGGGGTCCGACACTATTTCTTTCTTCTATTTGTCTACAGGATTCGCGGTAAAAACGCGCGTGCCCCAGCTCACCCGGCATGACACCACAAAACTTTATTCACAAGTAGGAAAAACATATGAAGAATTGGAGGAAGACGGGCGGTGGAACCGAAAGAGCGAGAACGAGAAAGAAATAGAGAGAGAGAGAGAAGAAGAAGAGAGGATTCTCTACTCATCCTCCCGTAGGTCTCATTGTGTTGGACGATTGTCTTAGAATAATGGCGGAGACTCACAATAGTGACTACAATGCTTGCTCGTTTAACAATGCGGTGACGTCACGCGGCGGCGTGTACGTGAATGTACCGGTACGGGCGCCCCGGCATCGTGTGCGTCGGTCTCTTTAGACTTCGTCTTTCTTCCTCTCTCACTCTCTCTCTCTCTCTCTTTCTTCGCGATGCCCAGCCGCCACCTTTCTCCCGCTACCACCGCCAACCTCGTGCCTTCTCTTTTCCGCGATTCTTTACTTGGTTATTCATGGCGGGGACCACCCTCGTCCACCCACGGGTCAGCGGCAGCGGCGCCAATAATGCCGGGGGAAGTCATTGACGGTAGCGTGAAAAAAGGCCGACAAGTCACCCAGCTTTGTGGCAACGAGTTATCACGATGGTCAAAGCAAGTAGCGCGAAACGCGAAATATGCAACAGATTCTATTATCGGATCGCGAATGAGAAAAAGAATCGTTTTCCACTTTTCAAAACCGTCCCGAATTCATCCTTAATCTACCGTCAATGCAACGACAGCTAATGACACATTTCCATTTTCAACAAATATTTACGGATTAAAATAATTACGTATCAATATTATATTATATTAATATTAATTCCATAGGCTATTATAGACTATTATAGTCAGAATAATATTCAATAGTAAATGCTGCAATACGGTAAATTTTTCACTAATTAGGTACCCAAATATTTTAACCATATCAATTTAGCTTCTTGATAAGAATTGAAAGATTTCAAAAGAATAATCAACATCGAAGTATTGTTTCACATTTGCATCGATCAATTTTGACTTTTATTACTGGGGTGGTCGCACGAACCCTTCGCTCTAATCCTCCGCATCCCCCGCGCGGTAAATTCAGTCGAATCATCCCTTGGGATGAGTCAAAAATGCAGTTCCCACCTTTTTACGCTACGCTATAGAGCCTTACTCAGCAGAGCTATTAAACGAGATGATAGGCACGATTGTATTGGCAATTTTGTGTACCAGTTAAAAAGACGGAGTGCCCCACCCTTCTGTACACAAATCATAATCTACATCTGTTGAGTAAGATACAAATAATTTCAGGAATAAAATTAATACAATATATGTGTAAAAATAACAGAACTTTAAGGAAAATATAATTGGAGAACATCACAACAAACTTGGTCCAATTCAACGAAGACTAACTAAGTTTTCGCCCACGTCGAATCGATCAAAATAACATTTTTAATCTAACGTTTGATAGATATAAAGCGATTGGTGACGCGAAGACACGACTTTGCGTCGAAGCGAGAGGTAACGACGATAGGTTGCAAAGATTTCGCAAAAGGCGCGTGGGTGGCGGGTGATGAAGAAAGAAAGAGATAAAGGGAACCCAGAAAGACAGGGGTACATTGTGCCCAGCCGCTTGATACTTTATTCCATATAAAAGGAAAGACGGAACAATGGCGGGAACGCGGAAGAATGGAATGAAATGGGACCGAGGGAGACTGATAGAAAGGAAGAAGGCAGAGGCGCGCTCGCGCCAGTGTGAAGACTCATCACTCTGTAAACAATGCGCAAAGCGAGAGTGACTCAAAGAGCGGCGAGATCGTCAGAACTCCTCCTCCAAATGAGACAAGAGAGGATAGAGAGAAGTCGACTTCTGTCGTCCTTCAGGTATTTCTACGCGCGTGCCCCGTTTTATACTAACATAAATGATAAATAATTGTTTACCGATGAAGTTAAATTTAGAAAATTTAACTTCATCGGTAAACAATTATTTTTTCCCTCAATATATTTCCTTTATACGCGCGCGCGTGCGCGCATGGGTGTACGTATACGTAATAAAACTCAAAAGTTTCCAGTTCTTGACATGATCACGTTTGAACAATCAGTATCACTTTGATTGATTAGTTGATTCGAATTGAATCAGTTGAGCTTTCACTTTCCAAGTTCAGGTAAAAATTTCTTTGGAATCTGAGACATTGTCAACTTAACCATGCATAGCCGGAGTAAATTTTAAAACTATTTAAAATCCAGTATCGAACAAGTGATTAAATTTTAAACAAAAGAGGGAAAAATCTACTGGAAGTTGAAGAATAGCCGGATGTTGTTTATGGAGACTTTCCCCTATGAAAGAATGGGCGAAACAATTCCGTTTAGGAAGAAAGTCCAAGATAAAGAGAGACCGCGATAAGAAATGTCTATGGAAGATTCAATCACGAAATAAGAGAGAGACAAAGGCACAATTAGAAAAATATTTTTACATGAGAAATTGCTTCATAAAATACAAAAAACACAAAAAGATAAACAAGAGATTATTTTAGATCATCTCTTCCTTAAAATATAAAAATACAAAAATATATGAATACAAAAAGATAAAAAAGAGATTATTTTAGATAATCTCAAACTATAAAGCACTTCTACATTTTCAAAATTTTATCATATCAACAAAAAGAAAATTTCTACGCGCGCACAAAGCGGGAATCTTTAAGAGATACAAATACGCTGCTCAAAAGGTTTATTAGGCACCATAAATCAAGTAATACAAAGCTATCAGTCCATCGAGCTATAGTCCGTCGATAAAGCTAATCCGTTTCCTTTAATTGTCATCCAGTACTTACAAAACTATTCCGTAAAAACTAAAGAAGTAAAGGGCAAGATTACTGGCAGAATAATGCTCCGGAACCTGCTTTACATAACACGTTATCCACCATAACAATAGACCGCCGACAGCCGTGACTACCTTCAGAAAGAATCGTTTAATGCCGAAGAAATTGTCTAATGCCCGTTTCTACCAACGTCGGTTAACTTTAACATTAGGTTAACTCACTCTTCGTCTCTTTCTAATGGTGACAGTTAGAAAGAGACAAAGAGTGAGTTAACCTAAGATTAAAGTAAATCGACGTTGGTAGAAAGGGGCATAAGACAGGGGAAAGAGGAGCGAAAATTAATTTCACCCTGCGAACAGGAGAAACGTACCGCAGCATCACTTTTTATTGAATATATTCATCCGAGGAAAAAAATAATTCTTTTCTTTCACTTTTCTAGAAAATTTGTCACATTATTAAAACATTTTTAATTTTTGAAATATATCTTTGATTTCTATAATTAATAAATGTAATTTTGCTTCTTTAATCTTATTGAACATGTGACAAGAAAGGAAAACTAAGTGGCAAGATCGCAACTGTTTTATTGTAGTTTGTAGTTGGATTGTGTAACCGATTGGAGTGTGCAGTAAAATTACGGGTTGTCATGGCACGAATACATCGCCATTAGAGCGAGATAAAATGTTACAACTAGGGGCGGGCTCTGTGGAACTTAGAATTGCACAGAGAGAAAGAGCGAGCGAGCGAGCAAGAGAGAAAGAAAGAAGGAGAGGGGGCAGAGGGAGGGTGAGAGGAAACGGGAGGGTGGGCGAGGGTTGAAAATATTTAGACATCCGCGAAGGGATGAATAAGACTAAATTGTATCCACAATGCTGTCTCAGAGGCAGAGGCGCTCTGAATAGCCTTAATAAACTCGCTGAATCCTCGGAAATATTTCCAAGCTCTGGAGAAGTACCGAATGCGGCGAAAACTCTTCCCTTGACTTCACGTTCTTCCCGCTTTAGCACAACGTTCGCCCTCACCCCCTCGCCGTCACCCTCTTTATCGTCTACATACTGAGGTAATGCGAAGCGCCTCGGAAAGCCTTTGAAAATTTTCTCAAGACGCCCCGCGCGCGCGGCGAGAAAAACCAGATGCGGAATGTTAATAACCGATGCTCGTCATTAAGACGCGTGTGCGATTATCATATGAATATGCTCGCGTTAAAAAAGAAAACTTATCACGCCGCGAATCCTAATAATATCTTCTGATGAAGTGAAAATAAGATGTGCGACTGGAAAAAAAAAAAAATCACGGGAGTCCCACACGTTTTTAGAATGTTACTCCACGAAACACGGGCGAGAAGTGCTTCGATGTGTAAAATATCGGGGCACTCTCACCTCGTTGCGCAAAGATATTCTCGTCTTACTTGATAGCCCCCATCAATAAGCATCGAAATTCCCTAATGCAACGCCGTGTTCGTATAATACGCAGATTTGCCACCGAGCGCGATACAATTTCACTCGCATTAAGGAGACAGCGTTCGCCCATTTTCCCCGCTAGACGATTTGTTCGAAGTTCGCCCTTCGGACTGAGCTCGGAGACGTACGCGATCCATCTCCGAGAGCTTCGCGTCGACTTCCCACACTCGACGCAAATAAGTCTTCAACGATTTTCGCAAGATATGACATAAAGTTGTACAAGCCTATCAAATTTACCGTATCTAATAAAACATTGTTTTTTCTTTATCAAAAGACTGTATCGCGAAAGGACCTCGCGACGGAACGTCAATCTGATAAGATCGCTATCTACAACCCCGAGGCAAGTGTATAGCCGGCAAAAGTATAGACTATTCAAAGTTCGCCATTCGCGACTTCCGGCCGCGAGCAAGGCGAACGAGAACGTCGTTGGCGGAGATGCAGGGGAGAGGGGGGGAGAGAGAGAGAGAGAGAGGGCCAGCGGAGGAGAGCGCGGAGAGTGAAGCCAAGCAGAAATGGATTCGCGATTTCGTATGAATCGCTAGTTACTGAATAAAGTCTTTTCGCCCGGGTTGGTCGGAGCCGGCAGTGGTGGCTGGCTTTACTTTATTATATGTATATTCGCTGCAGAGAGCGCGCGCAGAGAGGATGAAACAGGGTTTTCGCGGAGAGAGCGGAGAGCGGTCGAAGGGCGAAGGGGGTGAGGAGGGCGAGAAGGAGGAGAACGGGCTTAGGGGTGGGGAAGCGAGTATCGCAAAGAGGGAGTTGGAAATACGCGGAGGAGGAGGAAGGAGGTGGTCGTTCGACCGTGCGGTTCTATGAAATCAAAGGCCACATTGTCACCGGAATTACCTCCATTCGGAAACGACGTATTCAGGCTACCGGGCGCACGTGGAATTAACCCTATTTGTTTGCCGCCTTCGAGTCGCGTGTAACGAAGCCACGATTTATTCCGTATATGCCCGCCCGCGCTTCGCTCGCCGGCACCCGCCGGAGAGAAAGGGAGAGAGAGAGAGAGAGAAAGAGGGACATCGCGCGTACCCCGTGCTTCGCGCACGCCGTCGATTCAGGACGTCGAGGAATCGATCGAGAGAAAGGGGAATAGAGAGAGAAAGAGAGAGAGAAGCGCGTCGTACGCTACACGGGGCCCGAACTCGAAGGCGCTCGGGAAAAGGAGCTCGCGCCGCGTGGCAAGAATCTGAATCGCGGCTAATGAGTCGCAGCTCGATCTACTTGCTGAATTACATCTGCATGTGCATGCCTGATAACTACGGCGGCTATTGTACGCGAATATCTCGGGCCGCTCCACGCTCGGCAGATTTGCCGATAGTAATCGCCGCAACGAGTTTCGCCGATCGCACGGGTGTCGCCAAGGCGACTCGCCGTGTGTTCCCATTATAGACGAATAACACGAGATTCTGGAATACTAAGAACCCCCGCGCGAAGGGGAGATTCGAAGCGGCCGCGACTGCAAAAAGTGAGATTCCGAAGAATCTCATTTTGAAATAAAATAAAATTACACTGTTATTTTCATAAAGTCGTGAAACGCTACGCAAAGATAAAAAGAGCTAGTTTCGTAAAATTGTCTGAAATCGCGAGAATAAAATGTTCAAGCACGTGTTGGTCTTATTATAATTGATAGTCATCCGTATCGCGTTGCCACATTGCTCACGGATGAGGAAATTGGAGCGTATCGTTTCGCGTCTGTCAGCTGTTGGCATTACGACCAAGCCGCTCGAAATTTCACGGTTGCAGATGACACCGTTTAATTGACCAACCGGTGTGCGTCATTCTTGTCGATTTCATTATTGAAATGATCGCCCTGAGAGTTTCGGTCTGTTACACTACCCAAAATTAATTAACAGTTCCGTAACACACGTATTCCTGCTGTTCGAAAGTCTCGCATCAACGTAACCACGATCGATTAGAATTAAGAATAACGTATTCTTTCATGGAGTTTACTGTATCCCGAAACAACTAAAACGTCGGTGATGACCGCGAGTTTCGCCACGTGCGGAGGTGGCTTTCGCGACATAATGACGTGAAAGGAGTTCTTTTCGGTTCATTAAAGTATCATTATCATTCGCAATCATTCAATTCCTTTTATTCACGATTTAATCTCAAATTTATGCAAAATTACTATATTTTGAAAAAAAATTAAACCTACGCCCTCGTCCCAAATATCTTTTATACCTTATCTTATCTCTATCGAATATCTATATACAGTATCATATGTATATATATAGTATCTAATGTATTTATTATCTATAAAAAATATCTCATTAAATAAAATACATTAATTTTAATCAACTTATACTTTTGCAAACACGTAATTTAGAACCTATATAATACGGTACGCAAACTGGTACAAAAACGATATTTTTTTGTAATACTGTACTGACATTATACCGATGGTAATAACATTAACAATATTACGATATTAAGAATCCGATTATAATATTTTTGATTCAGGATATAATCCGGGAGCCAGTGAACATTTTTGACACTTATATTTTTGTAGTGAATCTGGATAGGATTTTGCACTTACACGTGCCAGACTTATTTGCCATACCTGCAGATCAGCCAGACTGCTTTTTTACTGACTGTTAGGGTAACACTCATTAGTAGAAAAAAATTCATTAGTGCAAAAATAAGTGCCACCCCTCTATTTTTTTGTTTTGCACTCCCTGGCTTGATGCAGCGGAAAATCGTAGCCAGACTGCCGATTTGTTAATTAGCATCATTAAAGGAACAATCCTATCTAGACTCACTGACTACAAAAATAAATGTCAAAAATGTTCACTGGCTCCCTGACTAATACGTTTTGGAGCGCTAAAAAGAACGTCACTAAAAAACACGCCAGGAATATTATCGTTCGAAAACGAAGAATTCGGGGCTGGAAAGTGGAAACTACCAAAATCGTCTTCCGAGAAATGACCAATTTTATCGGAAATCAGCTAGAAAAAGTGCGCCACAAGACAACAATGAAAAAAGTTGTTAAGCCGCAGCTGTGTTTGTCGAGGAATTTACAAATTCCTGAGATAGACGATCGTAATACGAGCAGCGCACGCAAAAAAAAAAAACCAAGTGAACAGGCGACATGGCGTCAATCCCAGTCGGCCTCCAGAGAATAGGCGCACGTGTGCGGAAGAGAGGATTCGTGGAAAGAATCGTGGCTGAAGGTGGGAGGTGGGAGAACGAAGTGCGCGAAGAAAAACAAATGAACGCTGCTTGCCCGAAACAATCGAAGCCTGCGTGGAACAGGGATTGCTGGCCTTTTATGTTACCAACCCCTGGGTGATCTCTCCCCCACATTTTCAGCCCTCCGTACCCTCGACGCACCCTCCCTCTATCGTTCAGGCTTCATCCAAGGCGCCCCCCCCCCCCCCCCCCGCGACCCCTCGATATTGGTTGCTCTTAAACTGGGACTTGAAATAGGCCGGCGAGGGGCCCAATAACGTGTCATATGCATAATATTAACTCTAAACTTATCAATAGGGCGGGCGAAGGGATACTTTATGGGAGGGGTACACCCATTGTTGATATTAATGCCCTTTTAAATGAAATTCGTTAATTCTAACGTCAGTTTTATTTAACGCGTATTCAAGTCAATTTTCATTCTTAAGTAGACTAGAGAATAAAAATTTAACGATAAGTACCTACATATTGACTATAAAGGAGTTTCTTTCGTCATTCTATCCTTCCCTGCATTTAAGTCTGTCTTATTTCAAAAGATTATTATATTATTCCTTCGTTTCCGTTGAACATTATTATATTACTTTAGGTTTATTTCAGACAATTTATAATTTATATTTTAATATTAATACATTTTTTGTCTTCTGCTTTTAAAATGTATTTTGTATATTATACTATCCTGTTGATTTATTACACAAAACATAGATCTATATATATAAAACAAGTACTGTGACGCATTACACTTGAGAAAAACAATCATCGATGTGACTACATGCAAAATTGTTCTTTTTCCCACATGCACTCAACTTTATTGACATTCGTCTTTAGCCAATCATTAACTATAATATTAACGTGCCTGATAGACTATAGAAATAAATAAAAAATTATCACTACGCATAAAAGTCAATTAAACAAATCGAAAGACTGTTACGTCAAAAGTTACGTTCATCTATACCGCGCAACGTCGCGTTTTTTAGTCAAACTTTTCAAAAATCGCTCGTTATCAACACTGCAGCATCCGGCGAATTAAGAATTGAGCGCACATACACGCACACGGTGTGCGCGTCCGAGGAGACGCCGGCGCCGGTACACTCGGTAACAGGAAGGGTACTCACCTCCAGCGACGAAATCAGGTCGGCATCCGGCGATGACGGGGGCGGCAGGAGAATTTCGGCGATGGCACCCGGCGCAACATAAATCAGAGATCCCCAATCCCGAATAGGTATCAGAGGTAGGTAGGTAGAGGTGTGATAGAGATAACCGACCACTCTGACGACCACTCAAAGTCAAAGCCAAACGTCATTGCAACCCGCGGCACTACATCCAGCAACGGCCTCGGGCCGCGTGACGCGCTGTCACGATCGTCGCGCAAAATTCAAAACCGAAATTCCGCGCATTGTCCGCGCGTCACCGCGTCACTCACACGCGAGATTCTCTAAATCATCGGCCTCGTCCCGACAACTCGCGGCTCGCGGCTCGCGGCGCGGCGCGGCGTGCGTGCGACGACCGCGGCGCGTTTGGCGAAACGCACACGCCACACGGGAAGAAAACGGCCGGGCCGGCCGGCCGCGCTCCGAATCCGCGGCGCGGCACCTACGCCTTACGTCCCTCTCGCGCGCGAGATCGCGAGTCCTCGCTTCCACGCTCGCTTTCGTTACACCCGATAACGCGAAACGCTGCATCTTGGTCATTAAACGTTTACAGCGAGTGCTCGCCTCGAATTAAAATGGAAATTCATATACAGTTTCATATATAAAAAATAACAGAAAGTGAAAGAGAATGTAGGTTCCTTTAAATTCACGTATCCTTCGTTATCGAAAAAGCTAAGAAAATAATAATTGTGACTTAAAGATAAATGTAATTCATTTTTTAATTCGAATTTAATAAATTAACAACCGTGTCTATTATTATCAGCCGTTCCAACCGCGTCAAGAGTTTTACTAAATTTTTCAAAAGTGCAGCTGAAAATTGTCAACGCGCTTTTACCACATATTAGAAGAATACGTGTTCCTGTATATTAAATTCACATAGATCGTATTGATATTTGAATTACGTGGTTTACCAAACCGTTGCACGAGCAACAACATCAATCGACAAAACTACGAAGCAATGAGAAAACGATCGTTCGATACACAACGTACGAAAATATTAAAACAATTACCTACAAGTATATGAGATTATCCTGGGATCTGCCGCAGAGACGTTTAGACGTTTTATCAAATCTCAACTCTCGTGAAATAACATCGTCGATATCTCTTAATTGGACGAAATCACGAGCGTAACGAAACTACGATCGCACGAAGCGAGGAAGAAACTCGCGCCGGGAACAGAAACGTCGTACGCAAATTTACAATTGCGTATGTCATTGGGCACTCTGCGAAAACGGCAACGCGACGGATCGGTGCTCCGGATCTTCGATATCGCACTGACAACTTGTCCGTGCACTCACTCTTGTCCCGTGCAAACCTCACTCGCAAGTAAACAGGAGCCGAACACAAATGAACAAACGAACGAACGTACGAGCGAGACGCGAGATCCCGTAAACGCGCACCCGAACACGTCGCACAGCAGCATGAGACTGACCGTCGGGGTCGGTTCGCACGCGCACGCCGCCCCACCGTTGCACTCGTTTCACGTGATCACCCCCACTCCGCCGCGCGAGGCGCCGGGCGGCGCGTTAACGCGGCTATATTCGCGGAACTAACCGAAAAGCCGCGTTCCCCGATTTTACGTACATATCTATAAGTTTATACATACGTGTATTTATGACTCCGACTCGATATATATGTATGTAGGAAAGAGAGCAATAAAGCCGTCGATGAAAAACGTTTTATCTGACCTCGACTCGTTGTGCGACCAAATTCACGGCTGGACGCTGTACTGTATATAGCGACGTACCCAAAGGCGTAAAAAATCGTCCCGACAACCTCGGCACTTCGACACTCACGACACTCAATTTCGACACTTCCGGCACTCGACTCGGCAGTCTCGGCACTCCCGATACTTAATCGACGCTCGTGATGATTAATTCGACACCCCCGATACTCCGTTCCAAACCCGGCGAATACAGGTCGCGAGAAACGCGGAGCCGCTGCGGCTCGCTGCCGAATGGCTGCGAGAGAGACGAGGCGACTGAAGTATGCAGCAGATGCAGCGCGACAGCGACAGCGCGACGTTATTCGCATCACCTGATGCTTCAAACAGCGGGCACTTCGACATGTTCGATATTCATTTCGACACTCTCGACTCTCGACATTCGATTGACGCCGCGGGGCGCGGACACTTAAGGAGGGTGGTTGCTCAAATCAATATAAGAATTAGTTCAAATTATGGAGGATATTCATCTGTTGAAGACAATTGTCTGCATGGTTGTCGAGTAATTAAATTATTGTAGTTATACATACCTATTGGCGCACAGAAAAAGAAATGGCATCTCGATTTGAAAATATCTTTAGTTTCAACGTGAAAATCTTGAAATAAGATTATATATTATTGCGTTAAAGAAAGAATAATTGCGTTAAACGAGAAAAACTTGCTCGAATGAAGTATTTATATAGTTCAACTAACAATAAAAAAAAAAAAAGTTGAAATAACGTTGAAATTCTTATAAGAATTCTTATAAGAAAATTATAGTGATCTTGCGTATATATGAAAAAATACTTATAATCTTCTTATAAGAATTTCAACGTGTTATTTCAATATTTTTTTCTTGGTTTAACTATATAAATGTCTTCATTCAAGCAAGTTTTCTTCGTTTAACGCAATTATTCTTTCTTTAACACAATATAATCTTATTTCAAGATTTCCACGTTGAAACTAAAGATAAGTATTTTCAAATCAAGAATATATTTTTTTTTTCTGTGCGCCCATTTATCAGGGCCGACTGAAATGCGACATTGTCAGAAATGCACGCTCTCCGTTATATAGCGTGCTCGATATCTATATAAGTACGCGAAACAGCTACAATATGCTGTTTTATTTTTACAATTTCATTTTTAATATGCTTTCGTGAGTTATAAGTGTCGTAACATTTTTGCTGTTTCGCCCGTGTATAAGAGTAATAACTTCAATAATTAATTACTCGAAAACCATGCAGATTGTCTTCAACTTTGGCATAGACGACAGATTCCCATAGACAAATATCCTCCATAAAATTGAACTATTTTTTATCATATTGATTTGAGCAACCACCCTCCTTAATTCGACACTCTCGATATACTCACTTCAGATTCGACGAGCAAAAATCGCGAGAGATACGAAGCCCACTATAACGGGTCCGACATTCGGCACTTCCGCTATTGATACTCGATTCAAATCTCCCGAATACACATCATCGACACACGATTTCACACTCGATTCGACGTTTCCGACACTTAATTCGACATCCTGGACACCCATTGTAGATTCAGCGAATACAAATCGCGAAAAACGCGGAGCTACCACGACTCGCCGCCGACCGCTGCAAGAAAAACGAAGCGACTGAGAGAATTATGCAGTATAGAACTTTCTTACTTGCATTACCTGATGCTTTAAACATTGGACGCTTTAACGACCGTTCGCTATTCGGAATTTCGTCACATTTGATATTCGATTCGACACTCAATCGACACCTCCAACACTTAATTCGACACTGCATACACATTTCAGATTTGGCGAGTAAAAATAGCGAGAAATACGAAGCTCACTAACGGATCCGGCATTCAGCACTTTGCCTGATACTCGACTGGATCCTCCCCGGCATAAGAGATTTCATACTCTCGACACATTATTTCACACTCCAGACACTCGATTAATGCCACGAACACTTAATTCGCTACTCTCGATATTCACTTCAGATTTGGCGAAGAAAAATCGCGAGAGAGATATACAAAGCTCACTAACGTGTCCGATATTCGGCACTTCGACGCTACCGATACTCGATTCGAATCTCCCAATAGACTATTTCATCACCGATATACACGATTACACACTTCCGACACCTGATTCGCCGTTTTCGATACTTAATTCGACATCCTGGGACACTCATTATAGATCTGACGAATACAAATCGCGAAAGAAGCGGAGCAGCTCGCCGCCGACCGTTGCAAGAAAGATGAAGCGTCTAAAGACTCTAAAGTATGCAGTATAGAACTTTCTTACTTGCATTACCTGATGCTTTAAACATTGGACGCTTTAACGACCGTTCGCTATTCGACATTTCGTCACATCTGATATTCGATTCGACATCTCCAAAACTCTCGACACTCACTTGAAATTCGACGAGCAAAAATCGCCAGAGATAGGATGCTCGCCAAACGGCTCGCCATCCGACATTCGACACTTCGACGCTGTTGATACTCGATTCGAATCTCTTAATACACTATTTCACACCATCGACATACGATTTCACACTCCCGACACTCCATTCGACGTTTCTGACACTTAATCCGACATCCTGGGCACTCATTATAGATTCGGCGAGTATAAATCGCGAAAAACACGAAGCTGAATCACCACGTGGCATCGTGGAAATATCAGGAAGAACATGGAATGATCGGCAAACTACTTATTGCGAGGAGGGAAACGAAGCAACTGAAGTGAGTTGAGGACATTCCATGTGTAAAAACTAAAAAGGGATTCGAAAAGTACGGTTTTGTCTGCATAGAAAAAAAGGTAAAAACCTACCTACGGTGAAATGCCTAAGATACAAGATACAATGTATATTGTACAAATTCAAAAATTTCCAAAGTTTTCTTTAAATACTGTTTCGAATGCATAGAAAAAAGACATTCTCTAGATTTTGTATAAACATTCTTTGTGGATCTCAAGAAAGACATTTTTCTATATGATTATTTCAGCCTCGTTATGCCGCTTTAAAATTGGAACCTGGTCACAGTTATGTTCTTCCTTTCTCCTCTCTTCCTCTCTTTCTCTTTTGCCTTTCTCTCTCTGTGAAAGTGATACTCCTTTATTTAAGCAACAATGCAGGAACGCTTTGCTTTAAATACCGTTGGGCATACAATACGCATATTCAAAAGTTATAATCAAACTTTATTTATACATAAACATATGTAATTAAATTGAAATTAGTTCGTGCAGAGATGGATGCAACGAAATAAATAATCGTTAATAAATCATGAAGAGAGCTGTTCAATAAAGAGTTACTGCAGACGATCTACTAAGAATAGTAACTTGATACTTCGGCGAGGGCACTTAATTGATTGAGGCAAATTGAACGATGAACTCATATTGCGGGCCAGAGAGCACAGCCAATAATCTGCTTATTATTACAATCGTGAAACTAAAAAAATATAAAGCGTTCATGCCTCTCGACGTAATTTGTATAACTTTATAAATTCTCAAAATTCAGAACTTAACGATTACTCGCGTTAAGATAAGAATCTTACGGTTTCCGTACACTCGGAGGCGAGATAAGCGAAAATCAAGCCTATAAATAACGCGCACATTGTAACGCACGCTTTTCGCGCCGAGCTTGCCGAGTGCATAAAGGCCGAGTCAATATAGTTGACGATATTGTGTTAGCGGGCGCGCTTTGTAAGGAACGCTCGGCGTCTTAATATCGCGGCCGGAAGGATTAACCACGAGACCCACCTAAGAATGGAAGGATCACGGTAGGATTCTAATTAAACGGAAAATAGCTTCATTAAGTTCGTAACAGCCCCGGGGGCACACTCCACGTTACTAAACCTATGCCGTGTCGGGAGCGAAGGAACCAACCAAAACCCCCGTCCCTCCAACCCCGGTCGACGTACATACGCGGGGAACGTATAACGAGAAGTCGTGTATTCCGTGGCAAGTACAAAAGGCGTCAATACAAATGAACCGAGGATGTGCGCCCGGGTTAATTGGCAAATTGATTTTGCATAAATTAGCGCGTGTCGATTCGACGATCGTAATGAAGGAAATCGCCGGAAACAACGGGGGAGTAGAAATATCAAACCAATCCACGGCGTTCGAACGAGCGCGATAACGTTCGAGATATTGCCGCTCGTTGATTTCCTTTTATCCCCTTTCGATCTCTCATTATATTACGTAATTTCGATTACAAACCGTTCATTATGACTTTATGACACTCTAAATTCAGTCTTGGATTCTTTCTCTCTCATCGTTTGATCATCCTCTCTTTCTCTCTCCTTTTCCTCGGTCGCATCATGAATCGTCTTACTCACCGGATCGTATCTTTTTATCCAGCCTAGCCAGCACTTTACAGTTTATTATATAGCCGCCTTTACGTCACACATTGCTTTATGAGCGAAACGCTCTCGGATATCCTCCATTGACGTTGCATTTTCCGAAGGAGGCATTTCGCGGCCACCGACAAAGAATCGCGCATCAAGTGGACAAGGGAGCGGTATGCTTTATATCATTTTATCGCTTGCGATGTCGTAAACCGGGCTTTGGCGAAAGAAAGTCCCGTATGATATGTATACGCTCATATACTCAAGTGATATTTCAAATTAAATATAGATACAGATTTTTTATTTAAACTTTCGAAAAGAATTTGTCCTTCAAATATAAGTCTGATATATAGATTTTTTGCGATAATTCGAAAAACACATTAGAATTTCCGTATCTTTCAATTATTTATATTGAATTCTGTGTTTATATTATACAATGTTAAATTATGGTGTTAAATTGAAGTTCCAGGCAAGCCTTACCAACTACACTATTTCTGTAGGAGATGAAATACAAAAGGAAACATACGATAATGGCATTTCAACGCTGAAAGATCGATTCTTTGATCTACGCGATTTAAATCACAACGATGCTCGCAATAATACATTGACATCGCCGCGCACGTGAGCTCGCGTAGGCAATAAAAGAAGGTAAAAGAGGCTGGAGACGAGGAACTGGCCGCCGAATTGGCGATTGCAAATTGCGGGCCGCATCGGTGAGGATGGTCTCCAGACCGAAGAGGCGAGACGGGAGAACGGTACGTAACTGGAAGAGGACGCGAAAGAGGAGGGCTGCGGAGGAAAGGCAAAGGCAGAATGCAACGAATTCGAAAAGAGCGGAACCCTGCGCCTGCATACGTAATGCCATCGAGCTATTGTCAACCGGCGCCGGCCCCCTTTTGTCTACCAGGGGGAGAGGGAGAGTTAAGCCCGCGCCCTCAGCACCGCGAGCCGCAGGAAAATTCTGATCGCGCCGATATCGATCTTCGGCCGATCATTTGCATGCTCATTGTTCGACGACGCCGGCGCAACGAACAATATTCCCGTAGTCGCGAGCTGCCCAAACCGATTTCCTTCAACCCTCTTTGCGTCGCGTCGCGGCGTCGGGATGAGATACGCGAATATGTCATATGTAGGTACAAGAAAGCGTCATGCACGCATGCAAGGCTAAATAAATATGATTGAACAAGGTGCGATCCATACGTCATGCAGACCGATCTCTGCATAAGCAATGTAAAACTTATTGTTTATCGTATTAAATTATATAACAAGCAGATGTCTTTATAGTTGATTAGAAAATTGTGCTTTATTACTTGTTATTTTCTAATACTGAGATATTACAATCTTAAATTTTCTTTTTATAATAAAAAATAACGCTATTTTTGACTGAACCTTTTTGCATTTCGTACGAAAAGCGGAGCCTTCTCTGTGATGTGTCGACAAACGGGAAATAGGGAGATGAGCAATAGGACGGGAGAAAACGGCGCAGAAGTAACGAAAGGAGATGGAGAAAGAAAGAGAGAGGAGGAGATACATCGCTGCACATATTTTTATGTCATAGCGGTAGAGGCGATGCATTGTTGTCGCGAGACAAAAGCAAATGTGGCGGAAAAATTGCGGGGAAAAGACGAGGTGCGGGGTTTCGTGGTGTTCGGGACGAGTGTCGGAGGGTTGAAACGAGTGAAAGAGGACATAAAGATGAGCTAGAGAGAGAAAGAGAGGGACAAAATAGAATGGGTTAATGTAGGATCTCGCGCGATTACTTGACGATTATTTTCACCGAATGTTCCGTGAAATCCACGCGCGACAGTGTACAAGTCACTCGCGTAAACAAGATCACATAAATAATGGTTATCATAAATTTAAACAAATTATGAGGTGGGAAAAATGGCGTGTCAACAATTTTCAACGGAACGTGAAGAACAGGCCATTTACAAGCAGAGGAAAGTTCCCTATTATGAGATAGGTTCCTAATATGAGATAACGGGGTTTCTTTTAAACATATTAGGCCCTATCTGGGCCTATTAAAATATAAAAGTGTATTATGTCAAGGTTTTTTTTTTAATTAGACAACTTGTAATTGAGAAAGCTATCTAATTATAGAGAAAAGATTGACACCATTTAGTCGTACATTTATGCAAAATGTTCGTGAGCAAAAGCATTCGGAGCAATTCCTCCCACGTTTCCCGAAACTTTTGAGAGCCTGACGAAACGACTCTAACACGGTACACTGACGATTAAAAAAAGAAGCGCTCGAGAGGAGACGTATAGCTACTACAATTAAGGTAGTCAGCTCGTGACTCCGTTCCATTCAGAGAATTGGCCTGCACAGGCAATGAACTATCGAGCAGAATTGAGAGTCGGCAAGGAGATTTCGCAGATTATCAAGCATCAGTTGCCGGGAAGAATAAGCAACCGCCAACCGTCATTTAACTTTAACGCTCCAACTGCCCAGCTCCGTCCCCGGTTACCCCCGAGGCCCGAGGGCTTCCGCCGGTCCATGCTAATTAAATCTGCCTACGTATATTCCCCTCTATCGGCTCTCTGCTACTTGCATCCTACACAACGCTCACAAATTCTCGGCCGGAGCCTAGCCGGTCCGACGATCCTGAAGCACGCTATTTATGCGCGCATGATAGGTGCTCTCACTTTCATCTCGATCCACTTTTGTTCCCGTCGTATCGAGCTCGTCACTCCAATCGTTCGTAAAAATTAATCCCCCGGAACTTATTTTTTGTTTCCCGGAAATATTTTTTATAATGCACAACACGGAGTGTAAAGAAAATTTCAAAATTAAAGAGATTTTCATTGAATTAAAGAAAAAATATAATTGGATAATAACTGACATAAATGTATAATATTACATATAAATACACAAATGGAACAAGCTTCGGAATTCGCGTGCTATATTATGAGTAAATGCATTATCAGTATCACTCGGATAATTTTCATCTCGTACGTAGACTACTTCTTTCGACGTCAGCAGTCGGAACTGTGTCTTAGCGATGGTATTCTCTTATTCATTTGATTCAGCTATACGGCTCACACTCGACGAAGCACAGAGTAAAACGCAAGAGTATGTGTTATTCGTTTCCACAATAGCGTCATTGTTGGAGCATTGTGCTTCCACCCCATTCCGTAGATTCGTCGCGAACACTTTACCTCCTACCCCTGGACCGTTCACAAATACACACGCACCGGCTTGCTTTACACGCACGAGATCCCCTTTTCACCCGTTTCTTCGTCTTCTTCTTCTTCTTCTTCTCTTTCCTCTATATCTATTTCACCTTATATTTTTTCTCTTTCCCTTTATGTGCTAGTAAGTATCTCATGGTTTCGCTACCTTGCCCATTACCTTGCACAGGAAAGAAGCACTGTGTCTCTTACATCATCGATATCGACTACTCCCCACGATTGGAATAATTATTTGCTTTAGCTCCATCCTTCCGTGCTAAATTTCTTTTTTCTTATGAATTACAATAGTTCCTTTCTTTATGAATATATTCATGCGCTCTCTATAAGAAAATTTGTCCATTCGTTCTTGTAAATATTTAAGTTATAGGGGAAACAAAAAATCTAATCTCCGTTTAGAGAAATAGTAATACTCTAGGAGGGTCGACAAATTTTCTGGCTTCTTCGCAAAAGTTGCGAATGTAAACGCCTGCGTCTAGGCGAGCATAAACCCCGCGAATTACTATGGCTGTTCAGGAACGATGCCTGATTAACGACGGCGCGCGGCGCGACATTGTCCCGGGGTTGCTCGAAAAGGGGACAACGGACAGTAATGCGCTCATCTCTCAGGCACAATAGAACAATGCGTGCCATAAGTAAAACGCGTCCACTTTCACGAAATACACGCGGCCATGCGCGTGTAGGTGTACATTGTGCTATCGGCTATACCTAGCCTCGGTATGCTCGCTTATGCGTATTTGCGACGAATCCTTAGATATTGTTATCCTAGGACTTTTGTAATAACCCTGTCTCAGATTCTGACGAGTCTCAAGTACAAATAGCTCGAAATAGGAGATGTATATATTTCTAGGTACCTTAACAATACATATGAAGGTACTAATCACTTCTCTCAAAGTTTATTTAAGTTTTTTGTATTTTATCATTAAATAAGATACAAAAAATTTTATTTTGAATTTTCTTCACTTAGACCTTCCGGGAAAACCCACATGCTTAGCAATAAGATAACTAATAATTAGTTATTCTGACGAGTCTCAGGTACAAACAGCTCGAAATAAAGGAGACGTACATATTTCTATCTTAACAATACATATATGAAAGTATTAATCATTTCTTTCAAAGTTTATTTAAGTCTTTTGTATCTTCACAAAACAAAAATTTTATTTGTTTAAATCTTTTTCACTTAGAGCTTCCAGGAAAACCTATGCTTAGCTATAAGATAACTAACAATAAGTATGAGTCGTCAATGAAAGAATCCAAAGTCTAACCCACTGTCAAACAATGCTCGGAAACAATACGAGGGAGAAAGAGACGCTATCGTATAACAATGTGGACAATAGATAAATGGTCACAACGAGAAGCAAAGAGAAGGACAAAGGTCGGTGCGAACGCAATAAAAAAGAATCGGAAAATCGCGATAGCCACAGAATTTAGGCGTCTAAGGTTGTTTTCTCTGGTCCAGATGCTTTTCTAACGTCACCTGTTATCCGGATAAAATCAAATATTAATTTACTAAGTACAAAAGATAAAATTCCATTCTACCGAAATAATTACAAGCACTTGTGTGATACCGTCATATACGACATTTTCTTAATTAAACGAATTGTTTGTAAAAGGGAAAAACGCAGCGATCGACATTTAATAGAAGGCAAGTCGAGTCAACAGATCCGATGACCTCAAACCTCCAGGCGCTTTTAATCATCGCGCATCTGGATAACAAAACGGGTGGCGGTTAAGGTGCATCCACGGGCAAAGCGGAGCTACCACGTGAACGGGTCCGTCTACGATGAGCTTTATGATTGAAAGAGAGAACGGTAGGGTAGGCTAACAATGTGTGGGAGCGAGAAGGAGAATGTCAAGTGGACATTGTTGACGGTGACAATGCCGCTGAAATTGCCGGAGGACAAAGAGGTCTTATGATGATGCTGCTGGCGAGCGAGCGAGCGAACGGGCGAATAGAGCGAGTTGCTCGTGGACAGGGACACCACTGTATTCTCCGCTTCACCCTTTGCCACCAATCCGCCGCCCTCCCTCGCCCCGCCGTTCCTTCACCACTTCGCACTTCCTCTTCTCCGCGACCCCCGCATTATCCGTCATTCTCGAACTCCGGTATTCCGATATCGCGTGCGGCGTCCGCGTCGTGCCGTTGCCCGTTGTCGCGGCATCTTCACTCGCGAATTAGTCACCATCGTCCATTAAACCCTTTAAATGGAAATCGTTTCTTCTCTAATGGAGTAACAATGCGTATGCTGTATACTTTTTCCGATGTTTTCATTCGAAAATTATAATGGAAATCACGTATTTTCTTGATAATAAGGTAGTTTTGAACCTTGCAAATTGTCATAGGTACTTAAAGCGAGAAAATTTAAGGTGTATGCACTGTTGTGTATTGTTAGAAAATTAGAGCAATCTTCAATCGCTACATTGAATTAGATTTTATATATTTGCCATGATGAAACAGTCCTTCATACTCGGTTGGACAACTTCTTTTAATGCTGTTACTCCCTCGGGAAGAACTTGACCCTTTTAACGAAGGGTAATTCGTGACCTTTGGACGAGCGGAAGAAATTTATCGCGTTCATTATTTGGATCTTTCCTTTATAATCATCTTGTAAATAGCATTAAATTTAATTAACAATGTGGTTTAGATAAACTTTGATACGCCAATATTAATACATGATCCATGGATGAATGATCGAAGATTTCTCGATTAATTTTTAATTGTTATTCACGATTGCGCTTCTTTTACACAGAATCCGTACCTACTTTAAATTTTCGAGTCATTCGTTTGCTATTAATTTGAACTTTGTGCGAAATCTGCATGCACAAGATGTGAATCGATAAAATGCAACCATTCCTGTTGACACCCTATTTTTTACGCAAAGTAATTAATGTCGGTCAAGAAAATCCAATCATCAGAATGGCAAAAATTTTCTCTTGTTAAATAGAAGATTATTTTAAATATGTGAAAGTTCAAGGCCAAGTCTGTATCCGCTTTCTCGCAATAGGTATGTATTGCATTATCGCGACCGCGAATGCAAGTATGTTGCACCGTACTCATATACACGTAATCGAGATAATTTATATATATGTATACTCTATATATTTTTTCTATTTATATATAATATATATAGAGTACATGTATACATTTATATATTACATATATATATCCAACGTTCTTTGCTTTCATTCGTTCACAGAAAGAAGTAAAGAGCTTTGTCGCCGCGGCATCAAAAGCTTGAATAACGCGACGATGAAAGAAGGAAGTATCGGTACAAGAAACTGCACAGTGAATACTGAAAAGAATGTTGTCGCGAGGAGAACGGCGGCAGATGAGGGGGATGAAAGAGTTAAGAAAGAGAGCGAGCGAGCGACATTGCAAAAAAGAAGGAGCAGATAGAAAGAAAGGCAGAAAGAGATCGAGAAGGACGGCGGGGAGGAACGGGAGAAAAAGAGGGACGCGCTCTCTCTGAGAAGAAAACCTTTTGAGGGAAAGTGATGAGCATTTCTGTGGGAGATCTAATACAACCGTCGAGATAGACATCGAAAGAAATTAAAATGTTTCATGAATTAGCAGCGCGTTATTATAAGTTACTGTTGAAAAAAAAAGATTATTTATCACGTTGGTGTTCATCAGGAAAACTTAGAAGTAAATTAATTAACAATATAAATTAATTAATTTCTATCATTTAAAAAGTGATTGTTGAACTTGAGAGAGCATTCGGAAATATTATGCAGTAACAATAAAAATTTATTTAATTTTAGCCAGTATTTGAAACATTCAGAGCAAGACTAACAAATTATATTAAATCGAATTCTAGACGAATCGTTAGATTAGACTTTCTCTTCCAAACTTCAGACTCTCGAATGCTTCGTTTATGATTTGAAATCGAAGATGAAACTGTTAGAGAACGTATCCACAAGATCTGTAAGCATGGTAACAACGAATGCCGAATAAAGAACGAGCAACAGAATGCGTTAGGAAGGATTGCGCAGCGACAAAAGTGTCTGCGTATACAGATGCGTCTACGTTTCGTGTCTGATTTGCCGGCGCCTCGCGTTCGCGAGAACAGAAGCATTTCAACCTGCGTCCCATCGCAGAAGAGCGGTGGGCGAAACAATGTGGCTTTTGTGGGGCAAAAGAAACGGCGAAGCCCGCCTAAAGAGAAAAGCTAAGAGCGATTGAAATACGCTCGTATATGTCCGCCTTTCTTCCTCGGTTTTATTCCCGCCTCTTTCGAACCCCGCTACCGTGTTCGCTACAGTTGTTTCCGCGCCTTTTATATTTTGTATTACAATAAGCGGAATATGTATTCGCGCTTGTGCAAGTGCGAATTCATATAGAATATAAAAATGCTCCATCGGAAGTATCCCGTGATTGGGGAACAAAAATGCGACGTGATCTTGCAAAAGGGAAATTTTAGCGATATTTCTGACGTCTCGAAAAAACACGCGTTTTCCGCTAAACTCATAGATTTACGGACCGGACGTGAACTTGAAGATCGTCACTCACGACGAACGGCCGAGGAAGCTGCGGCAAGAGGGGATTTTCGCGGAGGGACGAGAGGCAGGGTAAGAGCGAAAGAATGAGAAAGTAACGACGGAGGCTGGGGACGGGACGGCGGGATGGTGCGGTCGGCAATCGGGGGGGATGGGTGTGTGTCGAAGGAGCGAGTATTGAGAGATGGGAGAGGGGACACATGGGGAGGCAGTATGGGTGGTTGCAGGTTGGTAGTCAAGACTGCCTTCAGATTTCCAGAGTGAAGCATTGTGTTCCGAAGGCGCATTGTCCTCCCGTCGGCGGGAACTCGACAATGCCGAGTCCGTAAGTTAGTAACCCTACCGTAAAAACTTATCTCCACCCCCGAACCACCGACCTCCAGCCTCCGTGATTCCGTTCGATTTCCAACCTGCCTCCCCCCCCCCCCTCCACCGTCCTTTCACCCCCTTCCATTGGCGCATTCTCCTGGGCCCCGACGTTCCGGAGGACGTGTATCTTTCTCTCGCTTCCTCTGCCTCCCTTTTCAGATTACGGCAGAACAATTCCGCGCCGCGGTTCTGACGTCTTCCTTCTTGCGGAATCAAGCCAACCGTCGCGTAGCGAATTCGTTCCTCGCGGCTAAGAACGGGCATCTCCCGTCCGTTTCCTTCGCCGCGAATATTTTTAAATTGAGCTCTAACTGCGACTGATCCAGATCACGCTCTGCATCGCGCCTTCCGTAAAAAGTATCATAAAAATGAATTTTTTCGATAATTATGATTAAGGAAACAAAAAAATGTTCTCCAACACTGTTTTGCGCGTTGCTGTTATTTTTTTCATTTTTACACCCGATAGCGCAATGATTGCGCCTTCTTTATAGCAGCTAAAATTGATAACAGCAATTATATAAGAGCGATATATGAGCGTTCGTGATTGCACACCCAATGATGTGCGTTAATTGTATCGACCATTCGTGAGTATCGCGGGAAGCGAACATACACAATAGGGCACACGGCGGCGCGCGATTCCGAGAGTCGGAAGTGAACGTTCCGGGGAGCGGATACAAGCATCAGGGGTTGGCGGGTGGTCCTCTCCTCTCTTCTCACTCTCTCTCTGTCTCTCTTTCCCGTTCGAACTCAAGTTGCCGGCCGGCCGGACAGCGCTCGGTCGCCGGACAAAGCTGCTCTAATTGTCCCTATCAGCGACGAAGAATAGACGGCGGGCCTGCCTCTGACAATTTCATTTGTAATTTGCATAAGGCTTATTAAAATCACAATGAGCGAAGAGCCGCGGCGTTGCTGCGTCGCGCGGCGATGATCACTGGGCACTGACCAGCGATCACGGGGACGATCGCGAGGACGATGCCAACGCGTCCCTCGTAATCTTTTTCAGAATCGCTTATATACCGGAGCGGAGGATAATCGCGTTACAACGAGTAACGCCGATTGCCAGTTGCGCGATGTTAACGCCCTTTTGTAAGCTGTTCTGTGTACAATCTCAGTTCACGAAATTGAATTTAATATGTCTCGAAAAGAAGCGAGAAAAGCTACGATGTAAATTTATTTACAAATAGGTACAAATTATTATAAATACAGTAAAAATTTATTATCAATATTCTGAATGTTATGGCGAGGGCGCATTTTCTAAATAATTTCGCAATTTTTACGATTAGCATATTTAACGTTAAATACGAAAAGAAATATTTTACCAACAGCGACGTAAAAAAAAGTATCCTATCAATGGCGGCATAAAAAGAAAATATCCTACCAACAGTGACGTAAAACAAAATATCCTACTCTAATGGCAGGGTTGCAAAATAATATATCCTACCAACTGGAACTTACAGTTACGGTGGCGGTGACAGTGAATACGGACATTCATACGCATAGATATATGTATACCATTGACTATAGAATAATACGTGGATGGAAATTTTATGAGGGGAAAATGATTTTAGCGGTGTGGAAAAAAAAATATATATTAGCCATTTTAAGGCAACGGATGTATTAAATGCTATATAGGTACTTATGTGTAAAATCCTTATTGCTATAAAATTGCATACATTTATCTCTAGATATATCGTGTGTACCTATATTTAATAAGTTGCCACACACACACACACATCCGTTACCTCAATTCATCACTCACCCCGATTATATCTGTGGAATTATATCTGCCACGTAGAGGTTGATTCTGTAACATATGAACATAAAATTTATATTAAAATAGTGTTCACACACAAAAAAATCAAATTTTTTAAAACATTTCTTACGCGCATCAAACTTTTTATTTATTATTCAATTAGATGTATATTTAAATAAGGTAAAAAATACGAAATGTTCGAAAAAGTACCTATACTTCATTAGTTTAGTAGATAATCATAGGTATGTTATATGTTCATCTTTCGAAAAAGATCTTCACATGAATTATCATCATGAATAAATTTGTATAAAATTTTAAATTTTACTTTTTTTTCTATTATTTTTAAATCATTGTAAAATAAAACGATTCAAGAATAAAAAGAAAAAAATTGCTTTTACACGATATAAAAAATAATATTTACCGCAAAGTTGTTCCGTCGGCACCCGTTGCCTCTCCTAGACCTCCTCCTCCTCTCAGGATGTCATCTCGGGTGATCAGCTTGAAGCCTCGATGCGACGATGCGACTTTCCGCGTCACTATTGTCTGAAACATTTAAATAAACGATTCGATTAAATATTTGTTACGCGCATCAAATATCTTATTTTGAGTTATTTGATCACTCTAATGACAAAAATACCGATATGAATAAGGGCTTGGAAAAGCTACATTTGATTTTAAATTAGAGCATATGCATGAATACAACGTCAGGACTCAAGAAGTAAAAAATACGAAATGTTCGAGGAAGTATACTTCATTAGTTTAGTAGGTAATCATATGGTATAAGTTTATTTTTACATAAAAAATATTTTTCATTTATAAAAAAGATTTACAATGATTTAATTTTACAATGATTCTTTGACCGCTTATGACTAGTTGAATGTTATTGCCAAATTTGCTGACTCCATATAAGATTTTTGGAGGGAAAACGCTGATTTTCTAATTTAAAACATTAATAAGAAATCTAACTTATATTTAATAAAACTAATGTTCTCTACCCATAAAAAAATAATATTTACAGTACTATCCTTTAGAATTATGACAGATATTTCATCTCGGACTCGAGTTTTGAATTATTTATTAATTTAGTATTAGTTGAGGCTGCACTCGCACAGGTACACAAAGAAAAGATACAATAAATAAAAATTAATAGTTATTTAAGTATTAAAATATTAATAGAATTAAAATGAGAGCTCGAGAATACATTTTAAAGTTATTGAACTGCACTTGTTTCAAATATATTAAATTTTTAAACTTAAAAGAATGTCAAAGTAAAGTTTTTTTCCTAGACAATAGAACTCATTGCCAGACAATAAAAATAAGAAAAGAATACCTACTTATAGCTAGAGTTGTATCTTAATAAAAATAAATAGTTCCATATAGATATCAGAAAAAATTGTGGAAACAATTAATTCTTGGTTACATTATAAAGTTGCTGAAATAAATGAAGAAGGAATAAGAAAAAATAATCGTATTGGAAACAAAATATTAAAATTTTAAAAATATAAATTTTTTTCACAGACTTTTTTTCACAAAAAAGAATTAATATAGGATATTTATATATGTGTAAAATAGAAATAAAGAATTGTCTTTAGATAGGGAATAAGTTATTAAATGAGTTAGACATGTGTTTCTTTTAATCTCCTCGAATCTCCTCTCCAAATATTCGTCCGACAGTAAAGTTTGGCGTACTTTCAAAATGAGTGTTGCTCCAGTGCAACCGACTTATAGAATTTTTTCTCGAATTATTATTATTTTTTTATTTTTCTCTAATTACAATTATTATTTTTAAATAATCGAAACAAAAAAACTAATTTTACGCAAATAAACAATAATACTTACCGCAAAGTTACTCCATCGGCGCTCGAAGCATATACCTCTCCTTATAGGCCTTCCTTATCCTCCTCTTGGGTTCTTCTATCTGAATCCTCCTTTTTACATCACGCAACAGAGAGAGAGAGAGAGAGAGGAGTTATTTACAAGACTGAGCTGTAACATACGAAAATATTCAAATAAAAATAATGTCTAAAATAAATATCCTGATCTGATATCCTAATCTTGATATAATGTGAACTATTCTAAATTTTAATTATTTAGAAATATTTTATATATTAACAAGTAATATTTTATATGTATTTGTCTATATTAATCAAGTCATAAATAATTTATAAAATATTTAAAAAATCTTAAAATATAAACTAAAATATTTTAAACAATAAATAAGTGGAGTAAATAAGTTAAATACGACCGTATGAGATATACAATCGAATTACATAAAAACCGATAAAATATTTTATTTATATACACTATGTATTAAACATTCAATACACTATTACATTATACAGTAATCTGAAAACGATATACTGCGCAAATGAGTAATTATTTCCATCAGTAACAACAATTAATAAATGGGTTATGAAATGCTCACCTTATTATGTTATACTTGGCCGCCTCCTCGGCTTCTCTTCTTCTCTTCTTTCTACGTTGCTATTTCTTCGTGGCACTCACATCTGTTTCCTAAAACAAACAAAATATTGATTACAATTAAACGCAATCAAGTAATAACTAGAATACATAACAATAATCGCGCGGCTTTGCCATACTTTCCACGATACTCTCGAAATTAATCATATTGCGACAGCGGAGAAATAAATGAAAAAATTATAGCAAGTTCGATATCAGCGATATTCCACAAATAAAAATGCAACGAAATGTATATCTATATAAGATCGACGCAGCGTCGCTAGATTGATCTTCGGCCGAACAAGACTTTCGAAATGCGTTCAAACGGATTATCAATATCCGAGCGCCGAATCTATACTTCTCACGATAGGTACTGTAATAAATATTAAATGCGAAAATAATACATGTTATATATAAGGTACTCACCAATTAAATAATTTACGACAGCAACTCGTTCCGGAGCTGATCCGTCTCGTGTCTGTCCGCCGCGTTCTGAAAATGAAAGAGGAATAATGTGATCAACATGACGGAGGTGCTTCGTCTTCCGCGTACGGTCTACTTCTCGCGCGCGTCAAAGCGATAACGCGGCGCGGCGACGTCACTACGCTACATAATATATGTATGTGCTTGCCCTATTACGATTGTTATTCTGCAATTCGAGCGAACAGGCGTATTAATAATCTTGGTAGATATCCGCGATATTTAAAAATATGACCGTCACTTTCGCGACTGCCAGCGCGACACACCATCGGCCGAACAAGTACAGGTACCGCGAAATATACGTATTTTCAAGAATTCTCAATACCCGAAGCGCCAAATGTGTACTACGCGACAGATACTGCAGTAATTAATGAATGCAAGCTTAATATTTGATATTTTTACCAGTTAAACGAGCTGCGACGCCACTCGTTCCGGAGCCGATTCGTCCCGTGTCCGCCGCGTCTGGAACTTGGAAGGGGAACGTAATCAACATGGCGGAGGCGCGTCATTTCCTGCGCGCGGACTACTTCACGGCACCAAAAGCGACGCGGCGCGGCGGCGTCACTTACGCGTCCCGCTCTTAACTTCACGCCTATAAATTTTCCTATAAATTACGAGTAGGAAATATTAGGCGTGCTCGCCTCTTATTACGATTGTTATTTTATAGCCTAGCGAATAGGCGTACTAATATTGTTGGCAGATACTCTGTGATATTCGCGACATTCGAAAATATATATGCAAAATATACGTTCGATGCTTTCGCGATTGTCCGCGCGATACATCTCGGCCGAACAAGTATCGCTAAATACGTATATAATAATACTTACCCGAGCACCGAATCTATACCACGCGATAGGTACTACAGTAAATAATGAATGTAAGATTAATAGACATTACTCTTACCTTATCAATTAAATGAGTCGCGACGCCACTCGGTCCGCAGCCGTTCCGTTCCGTATCCGCCGCGTTCTCTAGAAATGGAAGGAGAACGTAATCAAAATGGCGAGGGCGCGTCGCGTCGTCTCCCGTCTCCCCCGTCTACCGAATGCCTCGATCACGTGACTTTACGCGCGGTCAACTTCACGCGTCAAGAGTGACACACGTAATGCCACTACATCCCCGTTTTTAGTTTCGCGCGTTTATGCATTTTTTTTTCATTTTAACAATAAATTACGCTTGCCTCATATATAGCAGTCGTTTTTCCCCTTTGTGATCCAAGTACCGTTAGATATACAATGTTGATATTGAAGATTGATATCTGCAATACTTGCAATATCGGATATAAATGTATACAGCCACAGATCGTCAATGTGCGAATGCCGAATCTACGCGATGGTTAAATGTTATTACAAGGAATAAAATTATACTGTTGATTAACTAAAAATATGCAATTAAATTTTAATTTTGCATATACAGTAATATACAGTAATTGAACTTATTAATATCACATATAAAAATATATTATGTAAAATTACATTTTTAATAAATAATTAATATATTATGCCTTTCGGATATATATATATTTTTTATACTACTTGATCATTTTTTAAAATTACATATATAAAATCATGGGCGTAGCGAAACGCAGCCAATAGAAAGAAAGGGCTTCATGTTTGCCGCCCTGGTAATCGCGATCTGGTGGCAATACTGATTACTGATAACTGATTCACTCCGGTCTCCTCGCGTCTGCTACTACTTGCTACTACTTGCGTTTACAGTGCACCTTTGACGATGACGAATGTTTTCTTTTCGCCCCGTGCGTACTGCAAAATCATTTTACACGCAGCTAAATACCCGCATTGTGCAATAAATGGCCTGCTGCTTGGCAAACAAAAGAACAAGGACGGCAGGGCGGATCTGTACATCGAGGATGCGATACCCTTATTCCATGTATGCCTACATGTTTCCCCAATGGCGGAAATAGCGCTTACTTTGGTAAATATTTGGTAAATATTGACTCGCTGCCGCGGTGAAGCATTTCGCAAAATTGTGCGTGCCGTCGCACCTTTTTAATCACGTATTTCGGCACGTGCGAAAATCAGTGTGGACGTGTCAATATCCTAACCTATACCACAACGACGAAACGTCACAGCTAGTGATCGCGCGCTCTACTTTTTTCTTTATTGCAAAATTTTTCGTTCAAAAATGTTAGAATAATAGCGTCCTGTAACGTTTAATTTAATGTTGCAACAGGTGGACCAGTTAGCTGCAAGCAAAGGCCTTACATTGGCAGGTTATTACCTGGCTAACGAGAATATAAATGATTTAAGGTATCTTGAGTCCTTTAATGTAACTAATGTCCCTTTTTTTACATTGCATTACGTACTGACTCACCTCCGTGTTCTCCGTGTAGCACAGATAGACCAGCCCACAGAATAGCAGACAAAATCACAGAGAACTTTAACAGTGCGCTGCTAGTAGTGGTATGTTTGTTAGTCGCTACGTCAAAATGTTTTACATTTCTACAAACTTCATTGGTTTTTGCTGTTCTCAGGTTGATAATCGAGAAGTGACTCTAGGTATGGGATCGAGTCCATTGAGAATTTCGCAATCTGTAGAGGGAAAATGGAAGCCAAAGGACAAGGCAAAGTAATTATATCTTTAAGATCATATGGAAAAATTATGTTGACCCTTGGAAAAACGACTTAATAGAGTTCTTTTGCTCGGGCATTAAATATTCTTCTTCTTGTTGCAGTATAATTTACGAGGATGATGTTGCACACACAGACGCAATGTATTCGTTACTGAAGGCAGAAGAGTATAGGAATCTGGTCGATTTCGACAACCATCTCGATAACATCGCTCTTGATTGGCAAAATCAGAAACTAAATAAAATAATCGACGAGGCCGTTGACAAACACACATAAGAGTTGACAATGCAACCATTCCACACACAGATCATACAAAGATTGTTTTATTTATATGTTATGTTGCACTCTATCTATATTTCATTCACTATATGCAAAATAACAAATGTACATACGCTATAGAATTTATAAATGAGTATCACCTGTTTTTAAAATCTCAGCTTTACTTTTACCTTATTATCCTGCAATCTCCACTCTTTACAAGTAGGCCTCATTGTCTTTTTCAGGAGAGATCTCGGTCGGATTCAATAATTTTATAAGTTTAATATTTGTATTTGATAGACATTGAATTTAAAAAGACGTAACTATTATCTTTTATATAAGAATGCAGTATATTTTTGTATTATTTATATTTTCTTCTCCATTTTATGTATTATATTCTATATATTCTTCTGGAAAATAATTTTATGAAAAATCATTAAGAGCTATAAACCCAATTTTGAAAATCTTATAAACGATAAATTTGAATTGAATAAGTAAATAACGAAAGACAACTCATGTTATGGGATAGTTTGAAATGAGAAGCATAGATATACGTCGATTTACAATTCTACAATGAAAACATTATTTACCGATCGGTTGAGTAGGCAGGTTGAAGGAGAGGGAGCTTCAATGTAAATAGTTTCTCGGGACAGTTCCACATTTCTTCTTATTGTTAGCTTTATTCGACTTTCAACTGCCAAAGGAAGTTCTACCATTTGCATGTAAAATATTGCTTCATTGCAATTGTTACGACAGTTATTTATCAGGACAATCTTGTTGCGTGAACTTAACCTCAGCTTAGTAACGTCTTACGTTCGTAAAGAAACCAAGGTATGTGACAAATACTTCAAATATGAATAGTCATTCCCTTCCTAGAGAGCAACACAATATTTCAAACATAATATTGGGAAATATGAGCAAATTATTTATCTATAATTTGTGTACTGTTTGAAAAAATAAGTAGAAAATATGTTCTAACTCTAACTCATATAATTTATATTAATGATAATGTTATATTAACATATCATTCGTTGTATTATATAATTATATGATAGCATTTGTGATCATGTATATAAATATACATATAATTTATTGTAAACTTATCAAGTTTTTCTTTTAAATGATTTTGCATATATCATGTACAAAACCATGTACATATACATATAATCACTTTGTATATGTTCATGTCTTGTATTTTTTATGGTTAACAGGGTCCACAGATAATGGAACATCGATGTAATTGTGGTAGTGCACATGATACAACAGAATTAGGAGTCAGTTATAATTTATATGAAAAAATAGATATAGATAGAGTGGAGTGTCTAAATGAGCATGAGGATGGCAGTGGTGCCGGAGTCTTCAAAACGTGGGAAGAAAGACTAGATAGATCACAAGTGAGTCCCCATGAAATTTCTGTTTTATAAATATCCAATATGCCTTAATATTTTTTTACAAAAACTTCTACGAAATCTTTTTTTTATTTTATTTCAGTACGTTGAAAGTGATGTCGATGCTGAGCTTCTGTTTAACATACCGTAAGTATCCTGATGCAGTTTTTATAAAAATGGATCAATATCTTATTACATTTTGATTTCTTGCAGTTTCACAGGAGATGTAAAGTTAAAGGGCCTTATTGTGGTTGGAGATGAAGATTATTTGCCCAAAACAGTAAAGCTGTGAGTATAATAAAGTTTCTCAAAAATAAAAAGAGTTGTATGTAGACATTCAAGATGTAAAGAATAATATGTTTGTTTCAATAAACTTATGTATGTTAATAGATATAAAAACCGGCCACACATGCTATTTGATCATGTAGGTACTAGCCCAGAGCAGGAGTTTGAATTAATTACTGATTCATGTGGAATACATGAATATCCCATAAGGTAATTATACACCTATTTTTGTTTGTATACTATATATTTAGATTTAAAAATTTTTATAGCACAACTGTAATTACATACAAATTGTGAGATATTAAAAATATACATAAAAATTATGTGTTATATAAATTATTATTTATTATTACAGAACAGTCAAGTTTTCATCAGTGCAGCACTTGAGCCTTTATTTCACTGGTGACGCAGAACAAGTTAAAATTTATTACATCGGTCTCAAGGGAGAATGGACACCAGCTCACAAACATGGCGTAACCATTTGTACGTACGAAGCACGTCCCCTGATCAGTGATCATCCAACAGATTTTAATGATGTCGGTAGGATAATTAAATGATCTCTGGATTAAAACCCGTTTTTGAGAGTCTGGTTTTGAAAACAGGAAACGGATGTTGAGGATACGATTGGAAAATAATGCATTTTCTATATTCTACTATAAAAATTCGATATAATATAATGTTTTTGAATAAAAGTCCTGTAATAATAAGAAATTCTGGTAACAGTTTTATTTCAATTACACTTATATGTTCGTAGTCTTATTGGAATTATGTTCTATGATAAGATGTACACATTAAAGACCTTACTTACTTAGCAAATATATTGTACATCATTTCCATCACATTACACCGTTAGCAAACTTCCTGGCATACACGGTTTAGATTGATCGATTTTAGAATATGAAATAACATTATACGTCTTACGTTTGGAATTTGATCTTTCCTACGTCCATTTCTGAGAATTGCATATCTAAGTGAAAATCAATTATTTGAAATAATTCCAGTGGTTGTGGTATCCTGCCGGTTTCAAGCTTTGACCAAACAGGAACGTCTGAAATATATCAGATGCAACGATAACGTATCTCACTTGATGCTTATGTTAACAATAAGATAAATATACTTACCATTGAAATGTATTTCAAATGCACCCGACGAAATCAATGCACCTTCTAAGGCATTGCCAATCAAAAAAATTAATATACAGGAATAAAAACGATTACTTATACACCACTGCCAGATCGACGTTAGGGGCAGACCAAAGTTGATTCCACATACGATGAGAATAATTATCAGTATTTTTAACATTCCCTAAATACAAACATTTACATATAAATGAGATATGTACAGAAGCGTGGGTCACAGACAAATATCAAGCAATGAATTTAATTACCAGTGTTTTTGCGACTAACATATTATAACCGGGTGGGTTAAAGTTCTCGCCTTCCACATGAAGTTCTGGGTACTTCTGCTTAAGAATACTCACGTACTGTTCGAAGGCTTTTCTATAGCCGCACGAGTAGCTGCAACAGAGAACGATAAATTCATTATTTACCGTCAAGACCAGAGATGGACAATAAGATCCGCGATGTCTTTAGATTTATGTGAGAAGTCTAACAAGTGTCTCGTTTAAGCAAGCGTGCAATTTAACGGCGAACGATCGTTGCGCGTCCATTATCTTATAGGATACACGCCTCCGGTCGCCTCCGTGAAAATCAACAAAAGGATTGTTAAGCTTACCAGTAAAAGAACTTCAGGGTCGGCCCGGTTTTTGCGCCGAGTTTGGTTAAGGGCGCCTCGTCTCCGCTGTTCGCCTCTATGCTGTGCGCCAGCAAAATCGCGAGGGCACACAGGCGTATTAACCAGCGCATTATTTATCCTTTCCTTATCAATTCATTGAAGAAGACAGCCCCGCACGTTCACGCGATGAGCAAACGCAACTAAACGCATCGAATTACTGCATGGCACCTATCAGCCTGGAGCCTGGAGTTGGAGTATTCTCCCTCTCTCTCTCTCTGACGCGTGCGTGTGTGTGCGTGTGTGTGTTTGCGTAGGGAATACCGAAACTTATCGCAAGCCCCCTAATTTTCCAATTATTGCCACAGAATGCTGTTATCGCAACTGATACTGTCAGATTTCGACTCGACCTGTTGATAAGTGGATTTTCATCGCCTGTCACCCGGCCAACGATAAGAATTAATACAAATTATTCTCGCTCTGACGTGACAGGTTGCCTCGTACCGTCTCGTACGCATGCTTCGCGGCAGCAGGCGGCGAAACGCAATTGGCAGTTATTGGCTACGCTCGCCAACGCTCGCTCGGACAGCCTTCGGGGAGGTTATCGTTGGTGGGTTGTCGGCTGCCCGTTTTCCGGGTCGTCATCGACGATGTCAGAGAAGCGATTTCGCACTCATTTCTCGTCTCCTGCTTTGAAAATACTAGAGATCGCTGGCTCCCGAAAAACACCTGCCTGAATATGACTCCATCGGCATGCATTTTAGCGATTTCTCGAGGATCATCCTGAAAGACATAGACAAGTCTCGAAGTACTCCGGCTGAACTCCGACTGTACTCCGGCTGTCGAAGTTAGTCGAAGTATTCTCGTGCGACGCGACATAGCGTTGCCTAAATACGAACATTGAAGGATTAAATAATTTTGATCGTACGGATGATCGCAGCCTCCCGCGACATCGGCGTTCCGAAATTCATCGAAAAGAACTGTTTCCGATCTTCCTGACCTGTGCTCACTCCTGAGATGACGTGTACACGTTTGACATGGCTTCGTTGACATTTCTGCGTAGGTTATGTCAGGTTATGTGCCGCTGATAAACTTCAACATCCGCGATGAGCGAGAAAAACATTAACTCCGCTTTGGTGCGGAGGGTAAACAAGTTGCTGGAATCCAGGGTGGAACATGATAAGGTACGAATAAATCAATCGGCAATAAACGAGTCGATTAATGTGAAAATTTCTCTTTTGCAAGTTGAGTACGTTCTTGAGTACTGAATAATTATTCAGATACCGTATTTTAGGACACGCTGGAAGCTCTGAAAGAACTGTCAACGTTCTTCACCGAGAACACGTTGAATTCCCGCCGAAACCTGCGTAGCAAAATAGAGAGGAGGAGCCTGGCGATAAACGAAGAATTCCTGGCCGCTTTCAAGGAGGTAAAGGGTACTTTGGACGATGTTTATCAAAATGTTCTGGCGATGAACACGGCTGTGCAGTCTATGACTAATCGCTTGCAAGTTACGAAGGCTCAAACGTCGCAACTGATTGAGCAGACCTCGAAGCTTCAGAGTGAAAGGTAAAGATCAAGATCAGATTTGTATGTTTTTATTTATACGATGATATGCAGCTGCATTTTTCAAGAAATTTACTATTTACTTTTATCCCCAGTCAAGCGTTAACCATGCAGCAGGAGGTCGCAAATGCATTTATCAAAAATTTCCAACTGACTCAATCCGAATTGACCGTACTGCATGGATCGGCCAGGGAGTCGCCTATAACGGAGGAGTTCTTTTCTGTAGTTAATAAAGTACAGGTAGTACTATCAAAAGCTATTTATCTTCAATAGTGATACTTGATTCTGCTGCTATACTGTTATAACTTTGTTGGAATTCCTTTTCCAGGATATTCATGGTAAATGTAGAGTACTGATGCAGTCCGGCTATCAGACATTGGCTCTGGATATCATGCAAAGAATGACGTTGTTGCAAGAATCCGCGCTTGAAAGGTTATATCGGTGGACGCAAACTCAGTGTAAAAACATAGAAAACGAACGTTTAGCGCCGTTGCTCATTAAGGCTATGAATAAGCTGCAAGATAGGCCAGTGTTATTTAAGTAAGACAACATTTGAATTCAAATATTGCTTCTTTGAAATTACTATTTTTATCATAATTAACATGTACTGAACATTGCTAGGTATATTCTGGATGAATACTGTGCAGCTAGAAGAACTGCCTTGGTGGGATATTTCATAGATGCACTAACATTAGGAGAAAATTTTGGTGGAACACCTAACCCTATAGAAATGCATGCCAATGATCCAAAACGATATGTCGGTGATATGCTTGCATGGTTGCATCAAGTAATTCCTGTAGAGAAAGAGAATATTCTTATTTTAGTGAAAGGCTGTGATAAAACAGGTAAGAAACTCTCCTTTTTTTCATCTTAAGCCTTTGTTGGGCTTAAGTTTATTGTTAAATATGAATCTGTTTATCGCAGAAGTGTCAGATCAAGTGAAACAGGCGTTAAGTAACATCACGGAGG
The DNA here is from genome assembly GCA_035220615.1 of Leptothorax acervorum. Taxonomy (NCBI): domain Eukaryota; kingdom Metazoa; phylum Arthropoda; class Insecta; order Hymenoptera; family Formicidae; genus Leptothorax; species Leptothorax acervorum. The sequence continues at coordinate 1,673,442 of JASTWQ010001258.1, read as the reverse complement.
GATTGTGCCATCCTTTAAAATCAAGAATAGAGCATGTTATAACTACAGAAGCACCAGCAACAGTATTATACTCTGTTACAACTTTAATCAGATTTTATCGCGCTATTATTGAGCAAGTGATACCCGACAGTGTCCTGGATCAGACATTATCGGACTTATTAATCTTGAGCGAGAAGAGTTTTCTAAGTAGGCTGCAGAGAGAAACTAGAATTGCTCTCGGAGAGCGCGCGGAACCTCCCGGAAGCGATTTGGTCCCCGCTCCATCAGTCTCTAGACTGTTGTCACTTCTAAATGAAATATTGTCGGTCGCCAGTATAGCTGAAGACAGGGAAAAAGATATGTTGCAGGTATATTCAGCAAAACTATTTTTTTGCCTTTTTGCATTTACTTCATAATCGTTTTATGATCGATAGATCGTCTCGTGTATCATCGATCCATTACTTCAAGAAGTTAACGAAACAGCATCCAGACTGCCAACCGTGGATATGGCCGTTTATCTTCTCAATTGTATGCATCAGATACAATCGACGTTGGCATTGTACGAGTATATGGATCAGAGATTAGAAAGGTTACAGGTGATTGGTTAGTTTATACATTAGGGTGAGACGTAATAAAATGAAATTATTTATGTTGCTTTATTTGGCGTTTACTTGTAAATTTTGGACGATATCGTAATCAATTGTAATAATCTAGGCACAATCGGACGCGCAAATCGACACGCTTACGTCGGAGCAAGCTAGTTCCTTGGTCGCGAATTTAAATCTTGGCTCGATTTACACCATCTTGCAAGGACGCGATCAGGGACCGCTTTCGTCCATACCCGGCATGGATTCCCTCAGCGTGAAAGAGTTCACTGTAAGTATTTCTGTCACAAATATAGAATAACGTGCGACTAACGACAGATATTGATGCTCCTTTACAGAATAAACTGGAGGCATTTCTGGTGATGCCGGACGTCTTGCTGCTACCGCAAATAAGTTTACTGCAGAGCAACAATCATCGCGTGATCACTCAGAAACGATCGTTCGAAGTGATCGGTGCTATATATAGACAGTTGTACGACGCCTGCCACGACCCGAAGAATTTATACCAAAACCCCAGCGGTCTCTTTTCCAGAACACCCGAGGACCTTCTTCAGGCACTAGTTTCTCAATAATTACATCTGCAAAGTCATCGTATATTATATACATATATGTACATATTTAAATGATAATGAAGTATACGAAAATGAGTATGCTTGGTTCTTTATAAACACGAAATATCTCAAGTTCTTCAACCATTTTTAATAATTATTTTGTAATAATTAAATATCTTGAACTCTTTAAACATCTTTAATGCGTGCAACGTGCGTGACTGTCATTGTTAAACATCGGATTTGTATAAAAGAGATTATTTGTTTAAAATTCCGGAAAGACGGACGGATTTAGCGTCCCGCCAATGCTCGCGCGATTCTGGAGTACAGGCGACGACGAGCGCCGATTGGTCGCGTCGCCCGCGACGGCAGTGGGTCGGCGCTCGGCGCACGCGCCTCGCGCGGCGATTGGCCCGGCGTTTTCAGTCAGTCGCTAGTCGCTGCTCCGGTGTGGTGGAATGTGGTCGCTTCCGCATTTTGTTCGCGAACGCCGCGCGTCTTTCATTCATCCGCCCGTGTGGTAGGTGGTAGCGCGTGTGGCTCGCTGTGCGCGGAACGGCTTCATCGCTAATCGGCAGCGATCCCGCGCGTCGATCGTCTTGTTCGCGCGTCTCGGGAAGACCCTGTCGAGATCGTTCGTGTCCGGACTCCGGTACGGAGCGGAGTGTGTGTGTCGTCTCGCACGGGGTGGGCGACGTGAGATGCGGCGCCGTACGGCGGCGGGCACGGCGCCGACGCGACGCGACGCACGCAGCGCGATATAATTCCGGCCGCGGGTATCAAACGCGCCATGGACCTCGCCGTCCCGTCCGGCCCATCGACGCGCACAAAGGACGGATGGAAAGCGGCGGCAGTAGTGAGTGAGTGAGTGGAAAGAGCGTTATTGAGTGCGGGAGCAAGATGGCGGAATCGAGCTATTATCAGGTGAGTCTCCGCCGTGCGAAGGCATTCCGTCTGCGCTCCAGGCTCCTCCGTCTCTCCACGCTCTCTTTACGAACTGGTGCGCCTGCCCGACGTGCCGTTCGCCGTCGGTACCCCGTGCGTTACCCGCGTGCCGCCGTTAATCGCGCACCCTCTCCTGGGGGCACGCGGCTCGGGATCGCGGGCTCTCGTCCTCCTCGTTCGCGTTCTCACCTCTCTTTCCGCCGTTCTCGCTGATCGCTCGCTCGTCCGCGACGCACATGCATTTGTACCCCGGGGCACAAGCGGGCTTTCCCCTGCACCGACGACCGGGGACCGTCGCTGTTTTCGTGCGGCTGGATCGCACGGCGAACCAAGGCGTGACGGGCCGCCGCACATCTGATATGCATCCGATTTCCTCGGCTCGGGCCAGCGAGGCCAGCCCCGCTCCTTCGCCGTTGACTGTCTGGATTAATTGACTCTGCACCGCTGTGTTCCCTTCGAGATTACGTAGCCACCTGTGCGGCGTAGACGCGGCGAGAAAATCAAGTTAACGAGGATTAACCGTCGCTGGAGGCGATCGGCACCCATCCGATCGCGAAGTTGGCGAAGTTGCGGGTTTTAATTCGACCGATTCCTTTTAGTGACTGCTCCGCTATCTCCGGAGTCATATATTCACATCGTGTACTTGCCATAGATAGTAAACAGTAATTTAATCTGTAATTAATTAATGGCTGATCTAGGTCTGTCCGATCGGCACTAATGTCTTATTTATACCAATGCAGATCAACTTTAATCTCGTTTTAACTTGCCTTTCATCTTTTTCTAATTCTTAAAACTATAGAAGAACATAAAGAGAGCAAGTTAAACCGAGATTAAAGTTAATCATCCACATTGATAGAAATGGACATAAATCGCACGACCCAAGGGATGGAGAATTTTACGCACGATATATCTCGCCGGGCTTACTTTTCGATACGGAAAGAGATTCGTCCTTTGATGGTCGCGAACGAGCGAGCACTACTCTCCGCACAGCAGCGGGATTCAGCTCGCGACGGTGCCGGTCTCGCTCTCGCGAGATCGTTATCGTTCTACCTGACGAAGACTACAAGAAGGTGGCCGGTTGGCGCTAATCAGCGTCGGTGTATATAACCGGTCCTGACTGACTTTTCGCGCCGCGCCGGTCGGGTCCTCCTCGGCAACACCTGCTCCTCCTCCTGCGAGGAGGCACGAGAGACGCGGGATTCGCGGGAACGGAACGTCCGAAAGGAACGTCCGAGAGGCGCGCTCTCGGCCGCCGCAAGCGGATCACCGGAGACTCGCGCACGATCGGGCACGTTTTACGGTGAAGGCTTTTACAGACTTCGAATGATCGTCCGCTCCGTTGATCGTCGTCGGGAGATCGTGGAGTCGGTTTTTGTCCCGAAAACTTTCACGTATATAATCGCGAGTTACACTTAAAGATCCGATCTCGAAAGGTCGATTCTGTTAGATCGTTTCCCCTGACTCCTGACACCTTTCTCGAATTTCGCAGCGAATAGAATGTCGAGCAATATTACGAGAATGATATTCAATAATATTTTCGGTGATATCAACTGCATCTTTTTTGTTAGATTTAATCTTACGGTAAAACGGAGATTGTATCAAATGGTGCGGAAAGTTTGTCGTTTTTCCTCCGTCGAGTCGTGTATTAAAATAGCTGTGAAAAACTAAAGAAATGAGATAAGAATAAAGTTGGAGTTCTTTGAAAGGGAAAATGAAAAAGGTTCTACCTAGAGGGGAAAAAAGGAATATACTGAAAGCCAATTTTGCTTCAATTTTGCTGAAATTTTGTCTTGACGAACCTTTGGCGATCAATCTAGTGTAACAGATTAATTTTATACATCTTGAATTTCGCAATCGTTTATGCTCCGGATCAAAACTATAGTTATAATCGTGATGCGCCAATGGATGAGTAACGAATCAGTAATTTAACGCTATTGCGGACGTCAGGATTCTCTAAATTTAGCATTGCGTGTTGATTCCGAATTCAGTAGGCTCGGCATCGGTGAAATTCCCTCGCTGCTTTCACGATTTTCCCCTCCGATTTCCTCGTGCGAGACGTTCGTTCGGGCGTAAAGTGTTAGGTATCCTGACGTCGCGACGTCTGTTGACCTCCCGGGAATTATCGCGCGCGGCACAAATATTGGCGGAATGCATGAAAATAGATCGTGCGTCAGGGTGCCGATGCCGGCCGTGCGCACGTTTTCGCACACGCGGCGAAAACCGAATTAACATCCAGAGACGTACATACTTACTTTCATTATTCTCGAAGGCAGAGCCGGGGGGGGGGGGGGGGGGGGGCGGCGTTTCCTATGCCCACCTGGCCAACGTCTTGACACGAGGAGGATTTGCGTAACTTGTACGATCGTGAATTGTGAATGAGACGTCGTAATTTCGTGCGGTAACTTCGGCTAACGCTTTAATAGTAGCCATGTCGTTTCGACAGGTCTGAGAATCTCCTGATGCTGTTTGTTGCACAACAGTGCAGCATGATTACAATACCTATACTTACATGCTGTAAAAATTCACAGATATTTTTCTCGAGATAAATTGAGTTTATCAAAGTCAGCACAAATTGGCTGCGTTATAAAGAAATTGGAGAATTGATCTCGTAGTGGGAATTATTATGCATTATGCATCACATCATATATATACGATTATTTATTTAGAGTCATAATGAAAAATACGTGTATATGAAACGGTCGGTTGGCACCAAGTTACGTGTTTACTTGACGATTGGTTGCTTTTTTTTTTTTTTAAAGATAGGTAGATAGGTACCTTCTTCGTATTAGCATCGTATAAGGAGACGATAAGTCCACGTTTTAACAGTTGAGTAACGCTGTTATCGGCGCGGCCAAGATAAGAGATAACGGCGTCTCGCGCTGTCTTCTTGGTCAGTTCTACTTCTCAAATTCGAGGAGCGTGTCGCGCGCTCCGGGTGGCGAGCGAAATTTTACAGTTAGCCCGCCGACGTGTATGACAGCGACAGTGTGCGGAATCGCGGAAATACGGCGTGCGGACGTGATATCGTAGATTTTCGCCGCAACAGGTGGCTGACGTTTACCTACCTACCTGGCCGCGCGCGGCCGCCGCGCGCCGGCCGCGGCCCTGCTGGAGATTATCGCGCTCCGGTGACAGTGATTCAGCAGTGATTAATCGCGATGGAACCCCGTTTGTTTGTTGCTCAGTGCGAATCTTAATGACGGGACATTAAAACGTTTGCCTGCCGATATTAGTCTCGCACGACAGAACTTACAGAACGTACACGCGACTATAAGGAGACGAGACGGTCCGGTGCGAAGCCATTTCAAGGATGTCGTTTATCGCAGTGGTCAAAAAGAAGAGGAGATCGGTTGCGTGCAAATGCATCCCATTAACCAAAATGACCGGATCTAAATACCTTTGGACTTGTGCGGTACGTTTCCGCCGACGGTGTCGGCTCTGGATTGACTCGGGATGGATCTTTTAAATTTAGCGCAAAGTCGAGCGCAAACTCGCGGCCTCCGATTTAGGGGCCTATTCTGTAAACGTTAACGAGATCGCTACGTGCTTTGCGCAGCTTTTCTATGTGGTATATTATATCTGCGCAGAGCACGTAATGATGTCGTTAACGTTTACAGAATAGACCCCTTAAGCGGAGTCTACAATGAGAATTTAAGGCGTAAAATTTAAGTTTTAAGCCTTAAACCGTAAAAAATTGACAAATCACAGTTGAGTATTCTTCTCATATTCGACTGTGATTTGTCAATTTCTCATGGCTTAAGGCTTAAAACTTAAATTTTACGCCTTAAATTATCATTGTAGACGACGCTTTAGGAACCTGGCACATTGATAAACTTAAGCATTAAGACTGAAAGCAGTAAGCAAATTGACCAATCACAGTCAAGTATTCTCGAAAACTTAAGATAGATTGGTCAATTTGCTTACTGCTTAAGTCTTACTGCTTAAGTTTAGGGCCCTAAAGCGGAGTCTACAATGAGAATTTAAGGCGTACAATTCAAGTTTTAAGTATTAAGCCGTAAGAAATTGACAAATCACAGTCGAATGTGCAGAGAAGAACATTTGACTGTGATTGATCAATTTCTTACGGCTTATGGCTTAAAGTTTAAATTTTACGCCTTAAATTCTCATTGTAGACTCCGCTTTAGGGCCATGGCACATAGAAAAACTTAAGCAGTAAGACTTAGGGCCATGGCACACAAAAAAACTTAAGCAGCCAATCACAGTCAAGACCTTAAGGCATAAACGTAAGCGCTAGCGAATCCATACTGTTGATTTCCTCACTGCTTAGGTCTTACTGCTTAAGTTTTTGTGTGTGCCACGGCCCTTAAACAGTATGTGCTCCCGCAGCAGCCAGCACGTCGAGTTAAGCAAATTGACCAATAGCCATCTTACGTTTTCAAGATCTCTTCACTATGATTGATCAATTTGCTTACTGCTTAAGTTTTTCTACGTGCCATGGCCCTTACTCGCGATTCAAAGACGCGTCTCGCGGTTGCACGTTGCGCGTTCTAAGTAGGTCACTAACACGTCCGTTAGAAGTTTGATCGAATACCCTTGGACGTTTCCATGGGCGAAGCAATTGTATCGCCACGCGGATTGACAACTAACCGACGTCCATTCATCACAACGGATGACGCTGTTTCGATGCCCGGCATTCGATGCGAGAGAAAGAGAGAGACCGCGGGAGACCGATACTTTCTCCTGCGTGTGTTGTGTTTGCCTAGCGTCTATATCCGTATCTCACGAGTAGGCCACGGCGGTATACATCTGTACGCGCCAGACGAGATTTCCGGTTAAGAGATATATTCCGCGGTGTTTTCCTTCGGCCCGACGATACTCTCCGATCGTCGATATTTATACGGTGCAATTTCCGCCCGGTGCGGTGTTATCTTAACCCGAACGCTAACGCGAGAGATCACATTACGATTATTATTATTATTATTATGAAAATTAACGCGGGCTCGCGCATAATACCAAAAGATTATATACGTTCGCGTCGGTTGCGCGGAAACGAGCACGATGTCGATTATTAATTGATACGAATCTTGGCACAAGGATGAAAAGAGAAGTGATTAAATAACAGATATAGTGCTTCGCTCCATGTCTCGTAATATAAAAGTGGAAATTACTGTAGAGCAAAAGGAAGTACTCTCGCTTTAATTAGAAAGAGAGAGTTTAATTAGAGATTGATTAATCGTCCGACGAACTACCCGTCGTTATTGCGCGTTCTTTTGCCCAAGCCCGATCGCTGCGTCGCGTCGCGTCGCGTCGCGTCGCGTCGTCGGCCGTCAATAATCAGGATCGAACTTTGTATCTGTTTTCAGGGTGATTACATCAGGCACCCAGTTCTTTACGAACTGTCGAGCAAGTATGGAGTGGCTGGCAGTGACCAGGTGCCCTTGCCGGCTCGTCTCGACGTGCTGCGGGAGCACATACGCCGTGAAATACGCAAGGTACGTCGAGTTTCGCTTTATTCTTCGTCGACTGCAGCTTCTGCGAAGCACTCTTTTTCTTCGTCCGTGCAGTATACACACGGTAGCACGGTCAGCACTCTGCGTCTCCTTCGTTATCTCCCTCTGTCTTGCACCGCTCTCTTTTCCTCTCCAGCAATAATCAGCCTAATGTGTCCCTCTTTTTTTTTTTATCTCGATGCGTAGAAATTAATCTCTCCTCGCTACATTAACGCGTTCTTTGCTTGTCTCTTTCTGTCTCGAGTAATAAATATTTCTGCGCGATAGACGTGGGTATCTATTGCAGTAGAAATATTAATTGCATCCTTATATGAGGCTAATTTAAGCCGATTCCATAATCGCGGAAAATTTGCAATTGCAATTGTATCCCCGATACTCAAAAAAAACTACGAGACCGTGACGAGTATTTACAGATCGTGCGCGGTTATGTTTTTGCGCGTATACCTATATCTGCCTTAATTAATATCCTACGTACGTCTCGGTTATAATAAGCGATCGATGATCTATGGTTTCCGGATGCGTCGGACGTTCACGTTCTAAATCACGTTGCAAATAGAAACTTGAGGGTGGTCCGAACATTTCTGCAACTCGCGTAAAAACAAGTTTTGCTGTATGACAGCGCGTCTCTCTCTCTTCTTTTTCTCTTTTGTCCTCCTCTTGTTTTACCTCTCGGTACTCGCTAAGCGCTTTTACAAAACGCTCGTCTGACTGCTACCTATCGCTAATAGATCCATTGCGAAACAAAGCTGCGTATGTAATAGCATATAATACGATAGGTTTCTTAACGCGGCACATTTTCATAAACGCTTGTTACCGGAGCATTCGCTCTTGCAAACGGTGAGTCAACTGCGCCGCAGAATGGATGCACACATAACGTTTCGGAAGCCAAGACCATTCATTTCAAATGAACCATTATTCCTTAATTGAGTAAATATCTTTTTCAATGATTATTTTTGTCTGGCTTAATGTCTGGCGTAATGTTGGACCGACCGTTCTTCATATACCAACACGTCCTGGATCAGAAAATAAAAATACGCCGAATGACTCATTGCGAAAATTCGCGGCGACCATGCATTAATGTTCGATAATAGAATATCGAAGGGTAGATCTAAAGGTATCATTGGGCACGTGTGTGATTTTACGTCTCATTTGCCGTACGGAGGAGCGGCACGATCGAGCGATAGATGTGCTTTAAGCGCGAGCGACTGGCCGACCATAATAAATGTGTGCAGTTAAATTCTGCGGTACAGGACGCTAATTTTCGACTGACATGAGAGCGCGATAGCGCGATATGATCGTTCCGATGCGCGATTACGAATTTTTGGCGAATTTTCGTTCGCAGGAGCTGAAGATAAAGGCCGGCGCGGAGAAGCTGAGGGAGGTCGCGACCGATCGCAAGTCGCTCTCGGATGTCGCGACGATTGTGAAGAAGGCGAACAGCAAGCTAAACGAGCTCCAGGCGGAGCTCCAGCAGCTCGAGAGCCAAATTATACTGACGCAGGGCCAACCTCAATCGCCGCAGCAGAATCACTCCAATGGTCAAGGTTGGTAAAGCGAAGCCGCACGCGGCGCTGTGCGATACCATCTTCGTGTTCGCGCCTTATGATATTCTCCGCGTAGCATTGACCGAGCGAGAATAAAGCGGTCCGCTACGCGCTCCTAAACGGGTTTTATGTAACGAGCGCGTCGCGCGTCAGACGCAATATCGGTACAAGCACTAAAGATCTTCGATATCGGGACACTCGTGGAAAACAGGTTAATATAAGCAAAGAGAAATCGGCGTTTCTTGCATCCGTCGCGCGATCGTTTAACAAGCATTATTACATGAGTCATCGTAGAAGATAGACGATTACAAGCAATTAAAGCGCGCGGGATATTAATAATCGAAGTGCCTGATAACCATCGAGCCGATCATTCGCGAAGCTTTTATTCACGAAGTTTCACGAAAGTATACTCCCGTTTTAAATTTTACGATAATTTCACGTTTATTTTTTTGTGTGCACGCGGCGATTATTGCCCCGCTTATTCATTGGTTTTACGTATATCGATGCATTGCGATAATAGTTAATGTTCCGGTATGTCAGCTCCCTACCGCGTTAACGATCGTTCCGTGTCGTTAACGAGGGGGCACTTAATAACTCCAACCGTTAACGAGGCGTCGAGACGACGTCTTCGGGTTTATAAAGCTCGTCTGAGCATACCAGACTAGCTGCTAGCCTTACGTCGCCATTAGCGCTGACAAATCGAGCGTATCTCTTTAACGCAGTGACGTTTCTGACTCATCGGTCAATATACATATCACTATGCATTAGATATGTATCTAAACGCTCACGACAACGCTCAATTGGATAAATATAACGAAAGATGTGTCAATATTGAATCTAAATATCTAAAGTTAAAAAAGCGCGAATGATGAGAAAAATGCATGCGAGGGGTATATTTATTCTTTTCACTGCTGATCGATTGACTAGCAAAGGAAAACAATACATTCCAAAATAACGTGATGCTATTGATGTCGTCAACACTGTCGTTCTTCCGTGATATTGGGTTTATGCGCTAGCTGCACACTTTCTGCCGTGTATGATTCGATCTAGCTCCTGTGTGACGCTTAAAACGATATTCAATTCCACGAGTTACTGCCAGTTTTGACGAGACGACAAAGAGACGACGATTATCGCGTCTGCATGTCGAGGCTATAACTCTCGCTCGACTTAAAATCTCTCCGTTCATTCCACGAGATATAAATTAGGCACGATTAACAGAATTTTTTTTGTAATCAGAGATCATTGCCCTTTCTTGGTATTGACAGTATCGCGTTTCACGTTCCGCGAACCTGCCCAAATTGATAACTGAAATTCAATCGTCGCATTGTTTTCTTTTGCACTCTGTTGCATTTGGATGAATGCTCGAGATTAACATCACTTGGGATATTCTCAAACGTAGGAATTGATTCGAAGGAGAAAAATTGTTTGTTCGTATGTGACGTCGAGTCGTTAATTGATATGGCAGGATTATACGATCGTATAATATATAACGCAATTAATAGGCTACTCTAGTACGTTACACTCGGGTAAAACATCGTTTGACTCTTGAAGAGCATTTTTTCGCTGTATTACGAGTGGCCACTTCGTTACGTGTGTGCGCTTCGTGATACGTTGTACAGAGGAACTACAGTCTTGCGCTCGCTCTGAATTGACGGTAAGTGGTAGCGGCTATTTATACCTTGGACCCCGAGACGCTCTCTATCCATTCCAGTTAAGTCAGTCATCATCATCATACTTGGTCTCTACTAGCAACCTGCCTCGGGGGTGCTTCATTCAGTTTCCCCTGGTACGATGAGGGACGCGTCATTCAGTGTGCGATCCCGAAATCTCTGCATTGAGACGCAGCTTCTCGAGTTATTATTATTGACATTAAGAGCTCATAATTCTGACAATGAGAAACTCTAATGAAGGAAAGACTGTCATTCAAGTTCGTCAAGAAATAAAGTCCTTTTTATCGTCGTTCGTATCTGTCTACGTTAGTCGTTAGATAATGATTTTCAAGTTTGCTAAAAAATAACTGATCCAATCGATTCAGCGCTTGGCGGTACAGTTTCGAGATCGAGGAGAAAGTTTACGCTCTTCTCTCCTTCTCGGTATCTCGCGAGGATGGCGAGCGGTGCGAGGCAGACGCCAATGACGACGACGACCGCGACGACGACAATGTTCGTGTTCACTTTCCAGCTCTGCCGAGACACGCGCTCTCCTGCTGCGTGCAACGGCGAAAACGTGCATGTACAGTACAAACGTACACATACGCAAGACGCGTGTACGACGCGAGACGATCGAGAGCGCATTACGAGAGAGGCGATCGGGATCGCGGAGCGATCGCGCGGAGTATACCGTTACACGTGCGTACATAGGCCCCGAAGCTCTCCCGGGCCCCGGCCCCCGGCCCCCGACCACCTCGTGCTCCTCTCGGTATATCGAGATCGCGTTACGGCCAAACCGAACCCACGCTTTCGCATTCCATCGTCGGCGCTCTCGGGGGAAGCCCTCTCCGATTCTCCTTCCTTCGCCCGTCTGATGCCTGCCTGACCGGCCAGCCGGTCGGCCGGGCCCGATCTTTGTGGATTACCTGTCCGGGCCCTCCTCCCTCCGGGCCCGATTTAAGATCCCATGACAGCCGAAAAATCGCGTCCACGCGCGCCAGAGGCATAAAACTCTGCGAAATTCCGCGAAGAAATGATCAAAACGGAGATTATTTCGTCTTTAAGCTTATACTCTTATAAAAACTGCTAGCGGATTGGCGAATCGCTAAGAAATGAAAGTATATTATTATAAAAATGTAAGCCTGTTTTACAATCGCGTTAGCAATTGGTATAATAGTCCGCTCTAATTATCGGGTATCTTCCCAGTGGGGAAATCCCCGATGAATCACGATACGCCTGGCGCTGTTCGGTCGCGAAAATTCCGCTAGATTTTATGAGGCGAGTCAATTATAAAGCTTATTGACCGCAGGATACCATGCATGAATTTATGAAGTGCACTTTATCGAACGCGCAACGTACGTAACACAGTAACGGTATACGGGCCGGGCATTTACGAGTTAATAAATTTTAAGTGGCCGCATTGGGTTCGTAACTAAATAAGTCACTCTCAGGTTGCCGTTCGAAGCTCCGGAAATACTGCCGCAAGACGTATCATCGTGCAATGTTAGAATTTTTATGTTCGCGACTGAAATATTTGTGGCTCCCGAGAAATAGCATTCTTGAGTTATTCATCGGTGACATAACGATAACGCAAGAATCGCTGGGAACATGTTTAATTTATAAGAATATTACACACAAAAAATGCACTCGTACCGTTAAAATCGGACGTTCCGTATGTAGCTACTTAATATAGCTGATATAGCAGACCTAATATAGTTCCGTAACATAAAACCTGCCCCTCCGGACGCACGTAATACCGTATTGCACAGTAGGTATAGCGCATTGCGCTTCCGTATAACTGGAGCGGCGAATTTATCGAGTTTGTTATCAGACCTCATCAGCGCTCGTAAAACTTCTTAATTGATCGGAGAGGCGGGTGTTCCCTTTTCGCCCAACGACTCTCTCATTGTCAGTAGGTACATACTTTTGCGATCTTTATTACATGCAGACGTCATATTTACGATCTTAATATTTGTTTTCGTCGACGCGCGAAGATCCACTTGCGATATGTTATATTTAATTATTTCGTATCAGAGGTATATTGAAAGTCGCGATATCACATTGAAATCTAAAAACACGGTCAGAATTTCATTTTCTCTGACTTACGTGATACGTGATTCCGAGAAACGTTATCGCTATAAATCTGGTGATATATCTACTACGAGAACTGGTGCTCGAGATTATGGGCGAACAGATTAGATCGATAAACCTCGTGCAATACAAATGTCTTGTAACTCGTCCCATATCCGTCGTACATAATGTATCAGTGCTGTCTAACGCAGACTCTCCTCTAGCTCGCGTGCGATACGTTCACCATGGATGGCAATTGACGCCTACGATCATTCAATGATTGCGGATAATCGATAGGTTCCGGTAGCCCCATGTCAAGGGTATGAAGCACACACGACGAGCGGAGTCTTGTTCTCGCAAATAATTATCTAATTCATCTCCGTGCCAGTCTCTCGTGAAATTGTGCGTCGCGACTGCGTGTGCAGTCGTTGCAGGCAGCGAGCGTCGTGTTACTCGAACTCGATTTTAAGTGATTTTTGCTGGCATAACTGCCGCTACATTATTGCTTTTTTAACGCTGCACTTTCTATCGGACCGGTCCCGCGATTTTCTCGATCGGCGCAACCAACCGGTGGCTCTATACTAATAACTTAATTGCTACTTTGCCGAGCGCCCGGGGTTACTCGTCGTAGGTTTTTCGAGGCGTATGCTAATTTCTCGGTACGCTTTTGCCACTTATGCTAATCGACGCCTCGGGCGTATTTACTATTTACAGCAAAGTTTGCCTGATACGCGATAAAAAGACTGCACTGCCTGCACCAAAGGTTATCAAAGTAGTATTCTTTTTAAGACATTACAAGGTGTTAAATTTTGCATTCTGCCTGTACTGTGTGCTATCTTGAAATATGATTGTTATCGAGGATGTCTTCAACTCGATCGTTATTTAAAAAAGAAGAGAAAAATATTCATCAACTTTCAATAAATATCATAGTTATTTTAACTTGAATCTTAAGAAATAATATGTCATCTTATGATCTCCGAAACCCTCTTTTCGTAATTTCGATAGATATCTGATTCCTCCTCAAGGAGTTCCATCAGAGTCCGCGATACGTTCTCGAGAAGCTCTGATGAATTAAATGTAAAAAATAAAAATCTAAAGATACGGAGTATCAATATCACGGTTTATGAGACAGAAATTGGTAATAATTTTTTTTGTTTCAATTGAGATCGCGAGTTAGAGTCGTGATACTCTTTAATAAAGCTCTCGAGACGTTATCTGGAACTCTTGAGAGACTGTCAGATATCCGAGAAAAATATTTTAGCCATGGGAACTTCGCGTTGCGTCCACTTGATGCAAGCGTTTGTTACATGACGAGATGGTAGGAACGCATACCTACGTATGCGGCTCTCGATGTCGATGCTGGCTTAGATGTATAAATAAAGCGCTTCGCACTCTCGCCTCTCGCAAAGTTACGGTAATTATTTTAATCAATGCCGTAATAAGGATGTTGCCGACAACCATCGCACACGAACAATTGCTTCTTACAAGCATTAACGAACTGCACAAGAGCTCTCCCTCCGCGATGCGTTCATGCTTTATGAACGTATCGCTAACTCACGCTCGTGTAGATGGAACAGCAGTAGAGTTATGAATGGAATGGAGAGACGACAAAACCGGCACGCATCGCGCGATGGCATTAATGCATATCGCGGTTGCGTGTATAGCCACCGAGGAATTACCGTATGTAATTTCTGTCTATTCTTCTCGAGAGATTATTACACGAATTTTCGGTCTGCGTCTTTCCATATTAAGACCTAAAAAAAATTTTTTAAATTTTATATGCTTTCCGACATATTTTTCGAGATTCGTGGAATATTAAATGTCCTTTCATTTAAGCGCACAAGACCGGCAGGGCACCTGGGTTGCATATCGCCTCGATACGTTTTGCATAACCATCTCTCGTGGTCGCTGCACTGTCCTTTTCTCCTTTCGTTGCGAGCAAAAGGCAGAGAGCAATTATCCTCTCCTCGAGAGCGCACGCACTCTCCCTACCGAAAGGGTTGCGTGCGCCGCGCCCGCCCGGCGAGAGTTCATTGAACCGGCGAGAGTGGCTGCGAATAGCTGCAGCCACTTTGCACGCTCTGCACAACCACCCTTCCATTTCTTCCTCTATCTTTTTTTTTCTCTCTCAAATGCTCGCGTACATCGATAATCTCTCGGGTTTGTTTCCCGCGGCGAAAGAATACCGAAAAAAGGGGGAAAAAGGCGGTTCGAGAGAGGAACGAGGACAAGCGGAAGGGCGCTCAGGAAGGGTGGGTGGATGGGTGCAGTTGGCGGTATCAAAAACAAGGAAAGCCTTTGTCGCCGGGTCTCCGCATGCAACGGCGGGCAAGGGCAGAAGCGCGGAATATAATGGGGCACGTGTTCGGCCGAGCTGCGCTAATGACACGGTTTCGCGGAGCTCTCGATGCCGCATTGTCCCCGCAAACTCTTTTATGCCGCCTCCGTCTCCGCCGTCGTTTTCGCCGCATTGTAAAGCCCTGGTACGTGTTTGCATTCGCGCGAACTTGGCTCCCCGTTTCTCTCGTTACTTATATCTGCCTGTATGTGCGCGATCCCCGGGAATAATAACCGTCCCGCGATTGTCCGAGAGGTCTGTCGATGAAGTCGCACCGGGAATCGATAAGATCTACCAGATCTACCTTATGCAGAAAATTAATTAAATTCTTTGCGATTGGCCGTAAAATTAAATCCTTACCCATTAGATTCTTTCTTGACAAATGTACCCTCTAAAAAAATCTACTATTAAATGTAAAACGTGCCGAAATAGTACGCATATAACGGAAAATAATGTTCTCCCATGCAACCGGTTTCAATTCTGTCTAATTTAACATATTTGCAGAACTTCCCGGAATATTTGCGATCCTTACGTGCTGAAGGAGTATAAATAATATTGCAAATGTTACAGATGCTTAGCGCTTTCGTGCCGACCGTTTAGGCATTCACGCGATTCCTGAACTCTAAGCCGACGATTAGCATATATTTTCGGTAGTACAGTTTATTTGAAGTATCGCGTGAAAAATCACGCATCTGCTCGCTCCCTCGCATCGCCTTATTCGGACACGTCGGACGTACTCGTGTGCATAGACGGTGTGTGAGCGTGTCCGTCCGCGTTCGCCCATTTGCGTCGAACGGGTACTACGCGTCGTTTATCGCGACGTGCGTGCGTGCATGCGTGCGTACGTTCGTACGTACGTACGTACGTATACACGCGCGCACAGGAAAATCGCGGAATCGTGGAACCGTGCACGTGTCTACGGTAACTTCCCGTGCGCCCGGGCACGGATGCATAATAGGCATATTTCGATGGAGGAAAGGGTGCCCCACATCGCAGCATTAACGAGCTAAATTCGTGCGCCAGTCATGCACGATGCAACAGCGTGCGGTCGAACAACGGAACGACGTAAATCTCCTCGAAAATCGCGTAGTTGGCCTTGAAATAACGATGTACTGGAGTAAAATAAACCGTCCGTAGAATTGACTTTTTAAAAATGAAATTTACTGAAATCCCATTACATCCCAAGAGGATGCATTTATACGTGATTGAACGGTTTTGCATTACGTAAGTAATTATTAATATATATCCTTGAGGAGATTCGCAATTAGGGAGACGTCAGACCGCGTCAGCGTCGTTGAAATATATGAAATATACGAAATAACAAAGGATAACGCGCGATATGATTACGTAAGGTAACATTGATTAATGTAATTGTTGGAAGTTCCGGCGGGCACGGAAATAACGCTTGTAATTATGACTTGCGTTTCCCACACCGTTCCGGCACGAATTACATGTGCGCGGTATTTTATTCGTACGTATCGTAATATTACTACATTGTGTCATGCATTATTGTATTATTCGTACATAAATTGTGGTCTCAAGTCTATTCGCGTATAGATACGTAGCGATTCCGCCGCGCTGGTTTTGCGAGAAAGCGTCTGACGCAATTGTCAGATAATCCCCGTTGTATCTCGAAGACGTTTATGATAGACAGGCAGAATGAACGCGGTGAAAAGGAAGCGAATGGGAAATTCATAACGGCGCGTTCCTGAAACAAAGCGGGACATCACTTTTTTTTTTCCACACTCCCCCATATACTCGGCTTAAATACGTGGGAGTCAGGGCGTTTTCAGCCTAGCGTGTCAGCACTAGGTAGGTGATGGAAAGTAGGATCCAAGCGCGCCGTACGATCTCGCTTGTCAAATCAAATGGAGATTGCCAGACGTGAAAAAAAAAAAAACATTCACATGTGTAAGACGCGGCGATTGCTTAGGCTAACGTGGAAAATCCGGACACGAAGAAAGATACCCGCGGGCTAAAGAAAGCGTGTCCGAATCGCGCATGGAACGTTTAGAAAACATATATATTTTTTTTTAATGACGCACTCTTGATACGTTCTCGCGTCGTACAGTGCTCCGTTTCATCGAGATATATCTCGCTTAATATCGGTATCGCCGATACATTATTAGGTCATATCGGATTCTTTCATTTCGTGAACGTCTATTTTTGTTTCAGACACGCCTCTATCACCGATGGGGCCTTCGTCGCCGAGTCAGGAAGGTCTATTCACGGATCTTCGGCTTCTGTCCTTGGAGAAGCAGCTCAATATCGAACTGAAGGTAGAATCCGCCTTGTTAAAGAGCCTATTGAATTACGTACATTTCAGAATAACAAGCAGACAATCGCGATATCCGCGAACACGGATGGCATTCGCGTGATATCGAATTGTCTGCACGTTATCACTTTTAGCAGCAGTTGTTGCGATATCGGAGAATATCGATAACGAAATAACGAGAATGTTCTCTTCAGCAATAATTATATATCGGTACTTCTTGATAATATAGATTTAGAATACAATTCTCGCAGAGTCGTTGTGTACAACGTTTTCCGAGTGATTACGCAGAACTTCGGTGGTTCTCTTTCACTTTTCTTGTATCAGCCTCGCGTGAGTCAGCGCAGTGAGTCGCTCGCAGTTTTTCTCCTACTAAAAATAATCTCTCGTTACATCACGCGCAGGGATTTGAAATAATTAGACTAACGCGCCTGGACTCCTTGCAGTTATTACTCGTTAATGCAGAAGCGTTAATTGTCTGCAATTATACCTTCCTCCTCCTTTCTCTTTTTGACAAAATGGTTGATTTTTTTTGCATTATACACTGGATGCATTAAATTGAAGAGAGAACTTTCAATGTTGCTTTCAATGGTGTATAATAGAATTTTAATAAAATAATAAATGTAAATTATAAAATGTCATCTCATTCGTTTTATATCGACAGGTCAAGCAGGGTGCTGAAAACATGATACAGAGTTTAAGCCATCGCGACAAAAAACTACTACAGGAGGCTCAACAAATGCTAGATGATTCCCGCGCCAAAATCGAGTTCCTACGTATGCGGATTATGAAGGTACGCCAGGCACGGCAGCAGCAACAGCGAGGCGATGCGCCACCACCGAACGGCGAAACAGCTAGTAACAAAGGTACATATCAATTGTTATATTAATAATTATTTATGTATACAAAGCGAACCTAAAAGAAAGAAAATAATTGAAAGAATATTCTAAAATATTTTTCTACAAGTAAAATAATTGATACTCCTATGTTGATTGTAACAAACTTAAAGAGTTGTTATTGTACTAGCATAAATTTGCGATATTACGTGCATACATAGGTACATATCAATAATCATTTATTTATACAAAGCGAACCTAAAAGAAAGAAAATAATTGAAAGAATATTCTAAAATATTTTTCTACAAGTAAAATAATCGATGCTCCTATATTGATTGTAACAAACTTAAAGAGTTGTTATTGTACCAGCATAAATTTGCGATATTACGTGCAGATCAGGGATCTGTGGTTAAAACGCTGCGCTTATTTAAATATTGATACACGCTATCAGAAGTTCCGCTAAATTCTGTCGAACATACATGCGTATCGTCAGCTTTATCGTTCTAATTGTTTGAACGATCACAGTTAAGCTGTATACGTTTCATTGTTAACGTGAAGTTTACGGAATGAAGACAGTAAGCTGACATTTACTGCGGTAATGAAACCGTTTCAGAACACGGTATACATTCGTATCTCACCCAGGAATTTGTGCCGAGTATTCAGTATAAAAGTACAATGTTGCGTAGTGTGTTCGTTATTGTAGTAAATGCCGTTTCTTGGAAGGAAGCGCTTTGTTCGTCGAAGGATATGTTCGTTACGCATGTAATGGTTTACTTTTTCTCGCTGTAAAGCGTGGGTGGATATACGTTACGTAAGAAGATAATCATGCGCCGTTGATAAATGAAAGCTTTGTATATAATGGTTAGCGTTGCACGTGTGATATTTTTGTCGAATGTAATGTGAATAATAAATGTAATGCTTTTACAGACAGGTACGAGCCTAGCTTGGAGCTCGCGTTGGAAGAAAGGGTGGAAGAGCTGCGGCATCGATTACGAATAGAGGCAGCTGTCGTGGAAGGTGCCAAGAACGTGATACGTCTTCTACAAAGTGCCAAAGTCGCTGATAAGAAGGCCTTAACCGAGGTAGGTGATCATTTCTTCTTTAATTCGTTATCTGTCAACGTAGAAACGGAAGTCTGCACGTGACACGCAATCTGCGAAAGGTACTTGTATGTGTATAGCGTTAAAGGAAGCTATTTACGTCACTTCGCCGACAGAGCTGTTTCGAAATAATAATAACGAGGAAATTGTCCGACTTCATCTCTCTCGGTGAAAATATAAAATACGCAATTCTAGCACAAGATAAAAATTTGTTTCTTTAAATCAGCAAACATAATATATAAGAATATCCTGTTGCCTTATTCCAATCAAAAGTTGTCTTCTTTTTTTCTTAATTAAGCGTGGATCATGTTTTCTATAAAATTGTTAGGCTGTTATAAGTTGATTGATTAGGAAAACGTTTTCTGTAAATCGGCCAATTTATAATAGTGCTCACGAATTAGCGTTGGAGGCTGAGCGAGCAGTAACGTGATTTCGGCGAGGGCGTTTGTCGGGTGCGTCCGCTGCGCCGATACGAAAACGACTTCTTGTCGACAGCCGGATCGCGCGGGCGACGTCGGCGGCGTAATGCATGTCGACGTGGACCCCGGAGGGTCGGTGGCGGTGTATACGCGCCTCTCTCAAAATAGCTCTTCGAATACCCGCGCTACCCCGCCGTTTCTCGTGACGCCTTTTCGGGTCGCGCTTAGTTACCGTCTCTCGAGGAGAACTGGCATCACCCAGTATCGTAAGCACCGCGATAAACCGACGACATGTGCACCGGCCGACTGCGAAGGAGGCGCTCGTGGAATGTATACGTCCGTCAAGTGGACATTCAAGAAGATATCGACCACGCATTCGGATAATCGTGGCTGTTAATTATGATTTGAACCCGAAGACTGACACGAAGCCGCCCAATGATCGTAGCCCGTTTGGAGTCGCTTCGCCGCTCTCTTCTCGAACGCTGCGCTCCAAAGAAGACTGACGTCTGCTTCAGAATCGATTTAAGCTGTCAGGATACTTGTATACTAAACTGGACGCTCAAACGTTTCTGATCGGAGCCATAAACAATCCGTTACTTAGCGGAAGTTTGAATCTTGTTTGATTCTTGGATGCTTGGATGTGTGCGAGTCACTCACAGAGATAATTGACCCGCCTTTTAGATCGTGCTAAATAATTTCACGCTCACGTAAGATATCCGGGTTTCGAATACTCTCGACTACCGGCGATTATTGAGACTGAATAGTCTACAGCTACAATTGAAATTATTTAAGCAACTCAATACCGATTTTTGTATCGTATTGTATCTCGCTTGACCGTGCATTATTATTGCGCACAATTATTGCGTCGATGACCGTCGAGCGTATGAAAAATGCCACCTTATTCCAAATAATATTCTTAGTGCGACTGTAAGTTGCTTCAACTTTATATCGTGCTAATTATACACATCGTCGCTATATTGCTCAGTTTGTTGCCTTACGAGAGATGAAAACCGCGGTGGTTGCAACAATCGCAGAAGTATTGTGTAATATGCAACGACGAAGTTACACATTATAACTGTTTCACGCGATCGTACAAGAAAAATATTTTATGTAGAGAATTGAATGCAAAGCCACGATCACTGTGTCACGTCGAAGTTGAATCTTCTTCAGGTATTGGCGCTAAAATTTTGCGACGTTAAGGCGGAAAGAAACGCACTCGGATAGTTCTCGGAACATACGAGAACCGAAAATAGATCAGTGGCGATGCAATACCGCAGTATTACCATCCTTCCGGGAAAAACTGCGCCACGGACGAGATCGTGAAGCACGAGCGGCTCAACTCTTAAATAGACATTATTATATAAGATTTCTTTTAATATATTACGGAATCGGATAAAGAGTCAGATGAACTATCGCGGGTGTTGCACGTAATTTTCGGCATTTTGTGTACGTTCGAACGGAGAGACTTCAAATCCATGAACAGAAGAAGGGTACGGACGAGAGAACCGCATCATCGTCTCCTCGGTACGGAGGAGGAGAGGACAGATCGCTCGGACGTGTTCTCTTGGCAGCAGAGCCGATTGGATAACAATAATGTCGTGCGGTGGATGAAGGCACGGCGGAGGTTGAGGAGGAAGAGAGGCGCGAGATGTACGGACGTCAGGATAATTCGGGCGACGGTAGCTCGAGCCAGGTGCCACCGTGGCTCGTGCGCGCCGAAGTCACGATTCGCCACGGCGACTCGGTGACCTCCGAGACCGTGCGAATGCCTCCGGGTACCACCACCACTACTGATGCGGGCGGCATCCGCATGATATGCCGTTGGAACACGAGCGATCCCAACTCGACGCCGACGCCGACGCCGACACCGACTTCGACGTCAGCCACCACGTCCAATGCGTTCCTGTCGTCGAATAGTACCGCCGGCGGCTTCGGCTTTCAACGGGGCAATATACTCTTCACGTCCACACCTCCCGAGAGGCCGTCCCAGAGGTCGTCAAACGGATCATACACTCTACCGCGCTCTGGCTCGTCTGGTAACGACGACTCCATCTCATCCAGAGGCCGAGCGAACGTTTCCGACTCCGGCTACAACAGCGAACAGTTCTCACCGCACACGTATTCGACCTTGCCTGCGCGACGCTCGTCCCAACAGTACAATCGTCGATGTAAGAGCACGTGCAGTATCGTGCTTTCCACCGCGAGCGCGGACAAGCCGAATCTCGAGAAAGCTACGTCCGTCGAGTCTTCGAAGATTACCCCGTTCGTCGAACAGTGGCACCGTCGACCCTCACATCAACGCCTCTTTCCGCGTCATCAATTCAGCACGGTCCCGGAGGTCTGCGAGGATTGTGCAGAAGGAAGCGCGTCGAGTGCCTTCACTACGCACTTCTGCACTCGCGTCGCGGAAAAGACTACGAATAGCAGCAGGTCCACTGCGGTAAGCAAGGACGCGGCATCGCAAACCACCGACATCGAATCGGTGCGCTCGTCGTCGACTGTGAAGAGCAGCAAAATTAGGAGGAAACCTGGCACTGGTGCTTACCAACGTAGCGAGCAGAAACAGGAGGTGAGTCATCATTATGGATTCTGCAATATGCAGTAAACGTATGCAACAGAGTGTTCACTATGAATGCGACGGTCGTCTTCTTCCAGCAGGAAATCCGATCGCCCCCGGCGTCAGTTGGGAATACCAGTACCGGTCCTCCGGCTGATCCAGAGAAATCCGACTCATCTGCAAAAGAGGACAGCAGCAAGCGCAAGTCGCGTACGGTACATATCGACGTGTACTGTACAGGATCCGATGACGACGTCAGCACAGATATGATCAGCGAGGACGAGCGCAGCACGCCCATGACCGTATTCGAGAACGAGAACGTCAAAGTCACTCACACTCAAGCGACGGACAACTTGCCACGTGGATTCCAAGACGCAAACGCATTTCTAAAACGTAGCGCCGAACGACGATGCGCGAGTTTCAGAAACGTGCCGATGAGGATGCCCTCGTTGGCCAGCTCGAAGGGATACGACAGCGACGAGGTTCTGAGTTCCCTTTACCCCTCGCGATTCAGCTCATACAGCGGGATACGGGACCTCGATTCCGTTCCGTGGTCCGCAGTGTCGTCCAGCACGGCTCTTTCACCGTGCGATTACGATTCGACGACCATGACGTCGTCGAAGGACACATTCTCCGATATCGAGTCTCTGATCAACAATAAATCTGGCTTGACGCCTTGCGACAGCTTTGAATACGCCAATGCCGCGGATCGTGATAGAATACGGAGAATGGATATTTTGGCGAAAGCCGGTAATGAGAGACACAGAACCTGGAGATCGCCACAAATTGAACGGAAGCATCTGCTACAGAACAGAAAGATGAGGGAATACTTCAAGAAACACGAGATAGATTGGTCGTCTGGGGAGAGTGCCGAGGATTCCGACGAGAGCGGAGCAGTCGGTTGGAGTTTCGTATCCGGCGATGATAAATCACGAATTGTTAAAAGAGATTCGATCGTCCGTCGTACGAGCAAGGGTCAAATAGAGGAATTTAACGTGACTAATTTAAGCTCGGAGCATAGAAATGCTCAAGAGGAATGTTCTCAGTTTGCGACACGCAGAGATTACGTTCCGTATACGAATGTTTTACGCGATCGTATCGGTCCGTTCGGATCGAAGAGCCCGTCTCCTCTCCCTTCGACCATACCCTCTCGCGTAACATCTCCTTTCACTACGCCGTATGGAGAAAAAACTGATCATATCATAAAAGCCTCAAAATTTGGAGCAGTAATCAACGCGTTTCGTAAACCTGGACATCATATAGGCCCCTCGAAAAATCCGACTTGTTCGTGCGAGCATTGCCGAAGATACTTCGAGGACGGAGCGAGAGAACGGTCCTCTTCGTTGAGCGAACTCGAACGTCATCCAGCATTCAAAACGCGAAAAGAGTGACATTTGATTTCATTAGCTTCTGAGGGTTTTAAACATATTGATTCTTTAGTTTTTACAAGACAACAAATGCTTTCCACTTTATTTATGTTGTAAGATTTGTATGCTTAAAAAAATTGCGTTCCATTGCATTCATGACGATTGAGGACAATGTAAACTTGTATATTGTGATTTGTGTGCTTAATTTATATTTCTTAAAGTATTCCATATATTCTATCTATATATAGCTTTTTTATCTAAATTAATTATTACGAAGGCTGCTACATTCTGCTGAAAATTGAGCATTTATAAAAATTAACAAAGATGTATTATATTGAATTGCATCGTTAATAAATATTATGTCAGATATTGTGTTTACATGTGTGTATAATCCCCTGTTTAGATTAAATTAGTATTACATAAAACTTCTTATCTCTTAATAGCACATTGTTACATAAATCATTAATCATTATTCATAAATTACTACAGGCTCAAGCAAGCCTCGCGGAATCCAGTAGAAAATTGGACTTACTCAGATTGTCCCTGGAGCTCAGAAGACAAGAGCTACCTCCTGACAGCGGTACTGCAGCTCAGTTGAAGAGAGAATTAGCTAGCGTACAGTCAGCTAGTCCAGTTCCTGTTACGTATACATCATTACAACCGTTTCGCGGTCCTTTGGAAGGTAAAGCCACTGTACCAGCTTCAGTATCGAGATGCGCCGCTGTTACAGGACAATTAGAGGTATATCGGTGAATTAGCAACTAAATGATCGACAGAATTATTTCTTTGTATTATACGTCGCAATATGTTTAGGTAAGATTAATGGGATGTCAAGACTTAGCAGAAGAAGTGCCTGGGCGTACGAGGAGGGAACATCCTGCTAGTCCTGATTTACGTAGCTTCGTCAAAGGTGTCACAGGACGCAGCTCAAGCAAATCATATAGCGTGAAAGACGAAACAAGCAGTAAGTTTTCGATATTTTGAGAGTAGCATCAATATCTTTGAATTTTTTACTAATTATCGTTTATTTTCAGATGATATTATGGCAGTTATAAAATTGGATAACCAAACCGTAGGACAAACTAGTTGGCGTCCATGTTCCCAACAAGCTTGGGACCAAAGGTAATACTAATACTAATTGATTAATTAATGCAACTCAATTATCTTCATAGTGTCATGTGTCCAATAAAAATTTCTAGGTTTTCTATTGAGCTTGATAAATCGAGAGAGCTTGAAATAGGCATTTATTGGAAAGATTGGAGATCTCTTTGTGCGGTCAAATTTTTACGTTTAGAAGAATTTATTGATGACGTTCGACATGGCATGGCTTTACAGTTGGAACCACAAGGCCTCTTATTTGCAGAAATAAAATTCCTAAATCCAATGATATCGCGAAAGCCTAAATTGCAGCGTCAACGCAAGATCTTTAAGCAACAAGTGAAAAATTTCCCAAGAGCAAATCAAATGAACATAAATGTCGCGACTTGGGGTAGGTTGCTTAAACGTTCGGCGCCTTCAATGAATAATTCCTCCAGAAACTCAGAGAGTCCGCCGTCAGGTAAAGATTCAATCTCGTCTACGTATAATGCAAAGTCTTGCCAAGATATCTTATATATTTTGATTTGCAGGACCACAACCGTTGCAGCTTGTGTTTGATACCTCAGTAGAAGATAAGCCTGAAACTCCCGGCGAAGTGCCCGATCCGGAGAAAGGGGGATTGGGTGGCGCACGGCCTTTAAACATGTCAACATCGAGTAGTAGTCCAACTCTGCCACGTCCTCCGGAGCATCCTCCTCCACCGCCACCAACAGTGACAAAGAAACCTTCTCCGCCTGCACCTACACCACCTCCCAAATTGGATCAAGAGGTAAGTCTTTTCGTATATACGTGTTTTTTAATATATCAACATCATACATATTTTTTAAGTGAAAGAGCTCACGTGTTGATATGCAATAATACTTGGTATAAATGCTGTTTATTGCGTTATACGTATTTGTCAGTCTTTGCTTTTGATGTAAAGATATAAGACTGCCTAATGTCACATATCGTTACGTAATCGTTATAAGTTTATGCCGTTATATGATATGATATGTATAGATCATTATGCTACAAATATATTTTACTATACTCACTGTATTTTTATAATATTACTTCTACTTTTAATTACTCAAGAAGATTGTAGCAATATGTATTAGAATCTCAAGGCTGGGAATCTTGGTTATGGGATAAAACAATTTATAAAATAAATGTATGATATGATAATTAGATACATTTTTTATAAAGTTATAATTCTAATGAATGTATATACATAGAATATATCTTGATGCGGCATGTTATCAGATATATTATGTATTTCTGCAATTATAAGAAAAGTAGTTTAGCTTAATTTGCCCTTGCTTTAAGAGAATATCTTGTAGTCATTACACACAAATTCTTTATTGAATGGAAATACAGTTTCCTGTTTTCTAGTAGTTGTATTATATCAATTATTTTACAATAAATACAACTTTATTTTCTTGCACAGTCGATTAAAATAATATATATATTTACACTGTCCTTTCAATTTTTCAAAAGCAACAAGTCGCAAACTTCCTATTATAATGATAAATCTAAAGTTATAGAATCATTATAGAATAAATACATATTTCAAAATCCAAATTATATATTAGTTATATAGCCATGCATGTGTTCAATTTAAACAATTTCGGTGCGCAATCTAAAATTTACTGCAGTTTCAAGTGCAATCAAGCATTAGAGTTAAAGAGGTAGTAATGTAGTTGCAGAGTGCATTAAGGGAGTTTGATTTTCTGCACAACGAGGAAAAGGGCGGGCCTCAGGGTGCAAACTTGAGGCCCCTTGTGACAGAGCCCCGCCCTGTGCTGATTGCACCACCCTCTCCACGCACACCCTCGCCCCAACCTGTCGTCGAGTTTCCTGAGGATGAGGTACATATCCTCCACATACACACAACATTGCTTTGCTTGCTTTAGTATGTTGCATGTAAATACCGAAGAAAAATTTTTTTTGTAATGCTTTTATCTTATATTGTAAGCTATTCTATTTTTATCTTTATAAATTCTATCATCTTATACGTATATCTTATATTAATCTTTATTTTCTCTCTGAATCTTTTGCCTGTGCATTGCATGTATTTCTAATTATACATATTATAATATACGCTACATAGACAAAATTAACAACCACATAAAAATTTTAATAATTAAAGTATTACTGCATAACCTGCCATTGTATAAAATCTAGGACATTTAAAGAGTGTCTTATTTTTATAACATAGTTCTATTTAACTAACATATAATTCTTACATTTTTGTATATAGTAATTACTTATAATATGCCTAACTTTATAATGATAAAAACAAGCATTTGTGCATAATCAACTGTTTCAACTAAATCTGTCTTTCAGGTTGTATACGAAATGCCAATTAGACCTCTTCAGTATAGAGATAGTGCCTACGAATCAAGAAGGCATTCTCAGCTCACTGGTATGACTCTGGAGAACTTTAGACTGCTCTCCGTACTTGGGCGTGGACATTTCGGCAAAGTGATACTGTCGCAATATAGAAACACGGGAGAGTATTTTGCAATTAAGGCCTTGAAGAAGGGAGATATTATAGCTAGAGATGAAGTGGAGTCATTGCTTTCTGAAAAGAGAATATTCGAAGTAGCAAACACGACGCGCCATCCTTTCCTCGTTAATTTATTTGCGTGTTTTCAAACTGAGGTACCGATAATAGTTCTCTAATGTTTTTGGTACAACTTGTAAGATAGAAGAGAATAAGAAAGATAAATTCTTTTTAGGCACATGTATGTTTTGTAATGGAATATGCAGCTGGGGGTGATCTTATGATGCATATACATGCTGATGTTTTTGGGGAGCCACGCGCTGTGTTCTATTCCGCTTGTGTGGTTCTCGGATTACAATACTTGCACGAAAATCGCATTATTTACAGGTATATAACATACACTAAATAATCCAACAATATATTTACATATTTAATATATTTCATGGTACGCGTTATTTACAGAGACTTGAAATTAGATAATCTGCTATTAGATACGGAAGGTTACGTTAAAATCGCAGATTTTGGTTTATGTAAAGAAGGTATGGGATTTGGCGACAGAACAGGCACATTCTGCGGTACTCCTGAGTTCTTAGCGCCCGAAGTGCTGACAGAAACTTCTTATACGCGAGCTGTAGATTGGTGGGGTCTTGGAGTCTTAATATTTGAAATGCTAGTTGGAGAGGTAATTTTGTTGCTTAGAAATATTATATAGTTTGTTTTAAATATATTTATATTGACTATTAAGTAAAAATGTAATGTGTTTCAGTCCCCTTTCCCAGGTGATGACGAAGAAGAAGTGTTTGATTCCATTGTAAATGATGAAGTACGATATCCAAGATTCCTTTCTTTGGAAGCAATTGCAATTATGAGAAGAGTAAGTATCTTTGTTTTACTACTTTTTTGTTTTTCTAACATAAAACTTATCCACATGCTTCTCTATAACAGTTACTCAGAAAGAATCCAGACAGGAGACTAGGTAGCAGTGAAAGAGACGCTGAAGATGTTAAGAAACAAGCATTTTTCAGACACATAGCTTGGGATGATTTACTTTTAAGACGCGTGAAACCACCTTTTGTACCAGTAATCGTAAGTATCAGTTTAATTTATTGATGCATGAACTTTGAATATGTAAAAGAGAGAAAAAGATTACATCTGTTAATATGAATAGACTTTAAATATTATTTGAAAATCAGAATTAAATTAGATCTTTTTTATTTTTTAATATTTTCTTACATGGAAATGTTTTTCTGTTATTAGCATTCAGTGGAAGATGTAAGTAATTTCGATGAAGAGTTCACATCAGAGAAGCCACAACTAACGCCTCCAAAAGATCCTCGGCCTCTTAGCGACCTAGAGCAGGGTCTGTTTAAGGACTTTACTTACATGGCTGATTGGTGCTAGCCATAACGATTTATAAATCTCTCGATGGGAAAATATCGGCATAATTGATAAAAAGTTGCTTCATACTATGGAATTCACGCAACTGTGGTATTTACACGCGCGTTTGTTTATCTGGGCAATATATATCATATGTCATTATAGGTACATCATGTATAGATTTTTTTTATTTTGGATACTATATTAATGATCACAGTAGGCACATTTAGAAGAGAAATTTTTCAACCAAAGTTTGTGGAGTGTATATGAATTCAGCTCCACAGGTCAAGATTTACTCGTTAGTGAGACTAATATCTCATCTACTTTCTCGAATATAATTAGATGGGCTGGGATTATTGGTAATCGTTGGATAATTATTCGTATAACCAATTCTCCCTCAGATCTATCATCTTGAAATTAACAGAAAACATTTGGAATGTTTTCGATTTGGACTAAGTCGATGTAGATGTAAACCCATATTTATCTCCATATTATTTGGGTATTCTGGAAAAATATCTGGGATTATTCCATTTTCGGACGCTAATTTCTTCGCTTTGTTGCGACCACTAAGAAGCCTAAAAGATTTCTGTTCCGATATCGCGTTCTCAACTTACAACGCAGATGGATATAATTTTGGTGCTCGATTGCTCACTCTAACGAACGTTTTCGCTAAGAACCCCGAAACAAGGTATCTCTTCGTATAGGTTGTGATCTCTACGGTAAGTGATTTATAGTATCCGGCAATAAGCTGGGTTGGAAGAACTGGAAAAAAGTTGGAAACAAATGCTTTCTTGTCATAGGTTGGGTTATTCCTAGCACTCTCAGTTGCATGTACAGTTTGGGAACAGTGACAATTTTTTGCAGCAATAGAAGATTTTTCTCTTTCTTTTTTTGGTTATTGATTTAGTTATTGATTGCCTGAGTTTGAGTTTTAAAGATACAATTTTAAACCAAAGCATGGCAGTGGAATAATCATAAAACTCAAGAGACGCTTTTTGTAACGCGACAATATCAATTAAAAATTTACTGAAAGTGAGTCCATTCACTTCAATCTTTCTGATGGTATAAATTGCATGTTGAGATTGACTTCTTGTATAGACATTCCAGTCACGAATACTGAATCCTGGATCGCATTCTGAAGAAGAATTGTCTTGTCTGATGATTGCAGCTTAGTTGGTTTATTTATCACCTTAAAAATCTGTCTTTTCTGGGGTTGGTCTTTTAATTTAACTTTGGCAGTTATTCTTCAGACGCTAATTGCGTCAGAATTTTTCTAACTTTCTTGTTTCCCCAAAAAACACTTTCTTCTATTTAGCCTTCGTGGCAAGTTGGAATGATTTAAAAACGTGCAGAACGCTATATTATATGGCGTTATTTATGGGGGACACTATGCGAAAATATATAATAAAATCTTCAGAAAATAATTTTTACCAACAATCATATGCGCGAACTTTGCTCCAGAAACTTCTTTTATTGAATCTCAAGTTTTCCGTTAATGTATGAGTTGCACATTTTTAGTAAATAGCTGGTGCATGAACTTACAATCGATGGTTTGATACGAAGTAATATTGTAAATGAGTTCATGATCGACATATTGTTGAAAGTTAAAAGGTTTCGATCAATGCCTGTCAAACAAAAAAGAAAACGATGAAACGATCTATGAATCTTTCGACAAAGAAGTTTTTGTCGCACATAAATGAAAACAATTTTTTAGATTATATTTGCAAGTGATCTCTAAACACTTTCTGTCCTGTTGCTAGTATTAAATATGTATGGATATCCTTTTGCGTGAAGATATATTATTTTCAACATTTCGTTATCTATATACTGCTATTATGTACAGCAATACATGCAATTATACTCAAAGATTCTATATATCCTTATAGAACTTGAAGGATAATCATCATAATAATAAAAACAATATTAACATTTATTAAGAAAGCATAAAGTAAATCAAAATGTAGCTATACTTGCTCATGCTCATGTGATAAAGAATTGAATTTGAAATGGCGCTATGTATATGCAACAATAATGATCATATTGACATTAACATTCAGCGCTTTAATTAAACTAATCATATTGTCTGTTATAATAATTGGAAATTTAATCCATTTATGTATAGCTAATTTTGCAAGATTATGGTGACGTTAGACATACGAGCCCTATGACATCATGTGAAGCAGCGCATTAATATCATATATCAGAGTCCTTTAGGTTCGTTTAACATTTATCCCAATTATGTTTGCTATATTTCATCGTTTAGTTATGTACATTCATATATTAGTTTATAAGGTACTTTTACTAGTTCATGTGCTTCATATCATGTATATATAAATATATAACCAAATGTGTCGAGAGAATAATAATGAATGATAGTTTGATAGCTGTTAGTGTAGTATTGTACGATCAATTTTAATTAACTTTACAACAAAATACTATTATAAGACGTATTTCACGTTTATTTCGAACATACTTGGACACTTTTTAAGATTCGGTTTTAATCTTGCAGAGAATGATCTGAAAGCTGTGTAATATTGGAGTAGCTGTTAGATTTTATTTGCGAAAAGCTTTTAAATTGTCGTTCTAATTATTGCGGAACACTTTCTTTACGGATGCTATTATCTATATATTGTAACTTTAGTATTTAATAATTAATCCTTTATAGGATTTTAATTGTTCTTAGACCTTCCACACATACCTACACAATCTAAATATAATCCATGGTACACTTCACCCATCTCTTAAAAGGTGCCTACGATAATCGAACAACTTTGATATATAATATGCAATAGAACTAGAGACAATTTTTTGGCTATTAGTAAGAAACAAAATAATCCGACATTATATATAAACTTTTTGACTTGTCATTTGTCTCTATATACACGTCTTAGAATTGAAATTGATGATTGAATTATGGACTTTATGACGACGCAAATGAGGAAGGATATTTCAAATAGAGCTTGGTAAATTTTGTGTTAGTCGATTATGATATAGTTCATTTAATTTTATTTCAGATTCGTTCAATTTGTCATACTATGAAACAATTAAAATACAGTCAAATCGGGTTTTGTTAATTGTAAATATTGATTACTGAAATCTTATTACATCAGTGAGATCTACCAAGTTGTATTTGCACTGATTTTTTCAACAAGGCGTAAATATGTAATGACCAGAATTACTTGTGAAACTTTAATATCGAACATTATTATCATGAAAAGTTAACTGTGTCACTAGTGATAGATTCGAGTATCTCGAGATCTAGTTGCCTTACTGCAATTATAAATTGATATGTATATAACCATTTTGGTATCTATTTTATATATAATTCTTATACACGCAGGATGGTTCAGATCTGTAGAAAAATATTTTAGGTGTTTCGAAAATATTTTCGGATCTTGAAAATAATATACAAGAGTGGAAGATAATTTGAAAGATACGGATAATTTTTAATGTGCCTGTTTTCTATTCATGTATATAAATTTTTAAATCTGATCTTTTTACATGATATTATACGGCTTTGAAATAAAGAATACAGTATTCATAAAAATTTGTGCGTGACGACGCATTTTAATAGTAAAACAGGCAGAGAAAATGACATACATAAGAAATAATTTGTAAAGCAATATGGCAATTTGAAATAGATCTTGCGCGAGAGGGAGACCTAAGCTTTTCATTAATTTAACATTAAATTACGTTCCGCAAAATATAACATTCTAGTTTCTAGATCTTCATTGACACGTATATATTATTTTTATATCTTACATAGCAGAAAAAAACTATAAAATATCATTCTTTTTATGCTACTTTCAACTGCCTACAATCTTTGAAAACTTTATAAACTATTTTGAATGATAAAAATATTTTTACGTCAAATATACCGTTTTTTTATTTTATGTTTTACAATGTACGTATAACTTGATACACATAAAATGGCATCGTGTGTGAACAAATTACTTTTTCCACTGATATTACACGCAGCTCTTTGTAGAAAAAATTAAATTATTTAGTGATTTTGTGGAATATATGTATGGTCCAAAATGCGATAATTTAAAATTTTTATGTACATATAAACATACTATAGTGTTTTGTAGATAGATCTACTCTTGATTCATAAAGATTTTTTTATTAGATTATTATTTCGTTACATGTATTTTTTATAACATATAATTACATAGCAATTACTAGTTATAAGTTTGGTTAAAATGTTCGCTATATTTATCATTAGTTTTATAATAAGGAAATTTATGTGCCTCGTATTTTGTAGTGTCTACTAATAATACATGGCTAGAGATGAAGATTTTTAAAAATTAATTTATTTAATTCATATATATTTGCAGTGGCAGCTTATTACATATCACTTTAAACAATTACGCAATCCTTAGAGGTATTCTCAAAAAATCCGCATTATATGTGAATTACTTTAAAAAATAAATATTAAAAATATACATCTCTCCCCACTTCTAAATGCACTTTCTCCAATCAGCGTGTATTTATCGTGTATAACTAAAATTAGTTTACTTATTTATTGCAACGAAAATTATTTTACTGTGCTTAACAACAAAAAATTACAATACATATATTGAAAGGTTTAATTCCAATGTGTCTGAATTTCTTACACGTTTAACTGTTGTGTGTTTGATACATAAGCTGTAAGGTGTGCAACAAAAAAAGATAAATACCAATATACAAACAGCAGACATATATTAGATCAAAATTATAAATTAAATAGAGGAAAAGTATCATAATACCTCCAAATTGGAATCAGTATTTGAAGATTCTGTAGTAATATTCAAACCAGGATTACAATTTTGATCGTTAATTTCATGAGTAGAACCTAAAGTCTTTGCTAATTCATATAAGTTCGGTGTGTTCCTCCGGATTTCACTTTCCAAATTAAGTATCTTCTCCGCTTTTTCCTTTTGCTGTTTGCTCACTTCTGGTGCTGCTGGTTTCGAGAGGCCAGCGCTTACCGTATAGAAAACACTGCTGCTATCTTCAGATTTAAATACAAATGTCAATCTGTAAACGAAACGTACATTCAATCAATAAAATCGCGTTAACGGAAACATCAAAGAGATGCAAAGGAAAATCGCAGATTTACCGTTCATTTTGCAATAACTGTTGCATCTTCTCAATTTTTTCAAGGCAGATG
This sequence comes from Leptothorax acervorum, assembly GCA_035220615.1. Taxonomy (NCBI): domain Eukaryota; kingdom Metazoa; phylum Arthropoda; class Insecta; order Hymenoptera; family Formicidae; genus Leptothorax; species Leptothorax acervorum. The sequence goes on along the minus strand of JASTWQ010001258.1, from coordinate 1,639,630 downwards.
TTATACTTGGTCGGCCAAGGCACGTAGATCTCCAGCCGAGAGTGCTCCCTTTTCTTCACCTCGAAATAGATCACGTCAAGTTCCTCGTTGTACTTGTACTTGACGTCCCAGTATCGCTTCACTGAAAAACCATCGCGAGAATAGATTGCCCGTTTATCATCCACTCAAATTGGATACAAATACAATACCTTCGCATATCTCGATGTAGACGTAAAAAGCGGTGCTCGTTTTTACCGGGTCATTACAGCCGAGTTTGCACAGATGATAATACTGCAAGCGTACATTGAGAACGATCGCAAAATAATCACACGTACTAAAATGTTTATACATACATAGGCATGCGGGCATTCGCAGATCTAAAGATTGCGCACGTCTTCTTTGTTACTCACGCTGGGATGGCATATGTCGTACATTTTCTCGTCGCCAGGAGTGGAATGCCCCGTTTTTCGCCGCAAAACCACTCGTCGTTAAATTGTCATCGCAACTTGGGGGAGAATGTCACAGAATGTCAGTGGGAACTGGCACATGTGTTCGCCGACAGTTCCAAGTCGCCCCGCGACCCGCGACGCTGCACAAGCTCCACGGCACGGCAGTCCACGGCCACCACGCGCTTCTTCTATGAGCGTCCACCAGGTCCACCTGGTGTTTGAGGCCAGAAAGACGTTGAAATGCACGGCAAAAACGTTATCCGAGGAGAGTCTTGCTTTACCTCTCGAGTTACAGTGAGGTTTCTCTTGATCGTGCAGGGATGTCGCCAAAACATATGTCGAAGATATAGAACAACGAATGAACAAATGCCAAATAGGCTTGTTCCTGCTGGCTGTGCTTTATATTTTTTTTCTAATAAAAAAAAATATATAGAACAACGAAGACTATGCTGCTGGAAATTATCCCAGCGATGTACTGTAGCGTGCGTGCACGCTAAATATGACCAATTTTTGGCCAATAAATTGATTTAATTACAGAACCATGTAATCAATTAACTATATTAGAGAATTAACTTCAAAATTCTGTAATAGTAACTGTAAAACATATAGAATACATGCACTACGATCTCGGACATTGCGTATCTTACAACAAGAATTAATCTTATTTTTGTTCTTGTGTCTATGTACTGCAGACTGCAGTGTGCACGTTAGATATGATTTTTGGCCAATAAATTGATTTAATTACAGAACTATAGAATCAATTAATTATACTATATGTACATAATTAACGCCAAAACTCTAGAATAGTAACTGTAAAACAAATAGAATACATACGCTAATACATCTCGGACAATTGCGCATTACAAAAAGAATTAATCTTATTTTCTTCTTGTGTCTACACCCTTTTAAAATACATTTTTACTTTGTTATACTTTTAAAATATATATTTTCCAGCGATCTCTCAGAGCGGAAATAATAAAATACTCTAATGTAATCTCTAATGTGATGTTTATTGCTTTTATACAAAGTAGGTACGATATAAATAAATGTCGCTCTGTACGCTTATTAACGATATAATGGTTAAAATTTCTTATTATTAAATGTACATCGAAAAATTTTATCTATTATATTTATTATATTTAAGAATTATTTTATTATTTAATAAAATAATTCTTAAGCGTTGATTATCATACAATGCGCATCGAATTGTCTAAAGATTTTAGATATAGGATACTAACATACCGACAGCGTAGTATATACAACAATGTCGTAAATGCAAAGTTAAGAACTGCGTACATATGTCGAGACATTTAAAAAATTTGTTCTGGAAATTTATACCTCAATATAGGTAAACGCAACAACATTTTTAAATTACACTGCAGCTTGTAAAATATATTTCTATATAAAAATATAAGTACAGAAAAAATATTTGCGTTTATTTTTATATACAAAATATATTTGAAATTAAGCTTGAGCATCTCGGCTGAAATAAGAAAGAGTAACAATATATACAATACATATGTATATCACATACAACATCAAATAATTTTTTTTATAAAAAAACAAATTATTTAATAATAATAAACTGAACTTATTGAAGATAAGGTAATGAGCTTATTGAAGAAAATGAGATTTGAATCACGCGATAAAATCTTCATGAAGAAACCATATTTGAAGTGACCACACTCTTTATTACCAGCCTTTTTTGTGTTCTTACAATTAAATCCTGCAAAATAGAACAATCTGAAAGCTTACAAATTTAATCAAAAGAACAATCTTTTAGATATTATTCCGTGTATTAAAAAATAATTAACGTGTGCGCAAGTGCGCAATCGTTATAAGAATCGTATACGTAGGCTCGCTTCCGCCGCCATTTTGAAAGAATTACCAGAATCCAGGTAGCAGGATGACGTCTAAGGACGTCTTAATAACGTATTATTGATGTTAGAGATATAATTAGAACGTTATTAAGACGTCATTTAACGTCACTCTGCTACCTGGAAAGTACTCTCAGTCGCTGAAGCTTCTGATCAAAGCTTTCCTACGCCTTGTGCAATCGAATAAGCATGAGCCGACGGTATTTAGAATAACGAATTAGACTAGTTACAGCTGGGCCGATCCTCGCCACGCGGAATCGAAACCGCACGCCGTGTCGGAATCGGAATCGTTCTGCTGAACGCTACCAGAGGCGATGGAACTGGAGCTGATCGACGTCGTGGATATCGGTCGACGCTGGATGGCCCGGCTCGGTCGGCTGATCTTACCCTGCAGCAACGGAGTAGTCGGCTGACTGGCGACCTGCTGCTGTTCCTGCGACGAGCCGAAGTCCTGCGGACGCCTGCTCCTGCGTTTCTTAATGGGCGCGTACTTCGGCGGTGGCATCAGCTTCTGTTCCAGCTTGCGACGAGAAACAAAAGACACGCGAGAAATTAGAAGGGGCACCGAATGCTCTTATTAATCGATTATTGTAATAACCAGCGTGTGCATTTATCTTTTACATATCGGCGGAAGTACAATTCTATATTTGTATGTTTCGGTTTTTTGTGTAATTATATATTTTTTATTAGATTTGTGTAATTAGAAATAGATCAGTGATAGACCTGCATGTATTCGCGGGATATTTAATTATTGTTAATCTTGCACTTCACAGAATTGTAACGTTTAATCAAAGAAACTGGATATATTCTTCGTTATGGAGTTCATGCATTATCCTAATGTACAACGCGTTCACGAGATGCGCTGGACCTAGTAGGACCTGGATCTTGAATAATACCTGTACGTTATCCGCAGATCCCCACGATTTATGAATCTTCTCGTTGTTGCTGCTAGCCGTACTGCTGGTTGCCACACCCAGGAACTGGCTGAAGGCTTCCGTCGTACGTTTCACGCGAACGTTCAACGAGCCAATTCGTAGGAAACCAAGATCTTTCTCTGTATATTCAATCAATCGCTCTGTTACGGTGCTTACGGTTCTCTTACTTATTACAACGTAACTTTTACAGTGGAAGAATACAGCCGATCGACAGGCTCGCGTATATCTCTATCTAAATCTTGCTATGTTAATTAAATTCTACTCCTCGAATATTATAAAATATTATTAAAACTGATACTATACTATTATAAGCGGGTTGTTAAAACCATAAGTTTGACGAATAGGAGACTAATGCTCTAGTGTTAATGGTCTATTTAGCTTGTTTCTCATGCGCTAAGTTAGTCGGACTCTATTAAAACGCTCGGACACCAAAGGAATTATTTCTTACCTGCATGCTTTTTCCTTGCTTTTATTTCTGAAATAAAATAGAAAATTATTTGAAACTGTGTCTCGTACAGGCAGCAAGAAAATGGAAATATTGACGAATGATGAAAGAATATCGTAAGTCAGTTAGAACCGAGTAGAAAGAAAAAAGCTAAATGTATTAAAATATATAGGTTATTATTAGGGGATATATTATTTATGGCTGATATACTTAAAGCCTAAAGAGAAGCAGTTTAATGCGCAGAGATTCTATTAATAACAAATCTGAATTTGCTATTAAAAATTAATCTCCTTAATGGAAATGTTATTTCGTATAGTTAATAAAAGTGTGATTCGCGCCATATGGGATTATTGTAGATAGAAGGAAAAGACTCAAGGAGAAGTTAATACGGTTAAATAAGTTAGTACAAAAATTAAGCCTACTTTCCCTTTCGAGAATTACACGTCCTGTCTCATTGTTATCAGATATAATAATTATCCAGTGCGAATAAAACGTGATGCTGAGAATCGGCCGACGGGTGTTTCCTAAGTAAGTGCACAAACTTAAAGGGAATATTCCTTAGCTTATTTTAAGAAGAAAAGGTCTTATGAACATGTCCTAAACTGCTTCGTTTTCAAAATAGTCAAAAATTTTTAGATGCGCCTCTGCTGCATCTAAAAATGTTTCATCGGTACTGGAATATAGTTTTTAATATCACACATACGTACACCAAATTTGAATAAAATATTTATAAACATTTTCCAGATTTTCGAAATTTTTATATTCATTCTCTCAACTTTGACACCCTGTATTTTGAAAACGATACAGTTTAGGATACATGTTTATAGGCCCTTTTCTTCTTAAAATAAGCCAAGGAATATCCCCTTCAAGTTTGTATGTACTTACTTAGGAAACATCCTATATATGTGCTTCTCATGCTTACGTGTACATGCTTCATTCACGTTATAACAACATATCACGTGTATACGCCCACGCACGCAAAAACAATAACAAATAATAGCAGCGGCGATGTGAAATATCTTATACAACAAATAAATTAAGACGCAGGGATGGAGCCTTATTATTTTTTAATTGAAAATATACCAGTGCTTCATCTCGCGCACTCATATAAAAAATCACAAGTTTTGACATTAATTTCACATTGCCAGTTACATAACATTAATTTTCTATGAGACAAATTTGATGTACTACTGCCACTTGAATAGTTCACGCTTTATATGCAAAACGTGTGATCGATGCTTATCGATGAAGAAGAAACGACGAATAGATACATGTTACGCATGAAAAGAAATTGTTTCGTTATTAATAATTGATTATATATATAAGTATTAGTTCACAAAGAGTAAATATATGTTATGCAAGTCAATATAGACATATAGAGTTTGAAGTAAGTACGTCAAAGTTGTAAACTCTTTAGCGCATCGACACATTTTCAACATTTCAGACGTTTAGAAGAGGAACATCAGTGACGGACGGACAAACATTCCCTATTGCTCGTAAAACGCCAGAAGCAAGACGGGTTCGTGTTCAACGCTCGCTTCTTTCGGCAAACGATAGGTATCCTCGGGCGATATCCTCCGGCGCGTCACATTCGCGCGACGAGGAGCCGTGAAACTTCGAGATACTCACGTCAGAAGTGCAGAAAAGTGACAGTCATACGTTACTCTAAGGTGCGCCTACGTACTTTAATCTGGCGACACACAAGCGCTTTACTACTTTAGCGGAGGTGTGCTTCTGAACTTGCCTGAGCGTAGCGGCAGCAGTAATCCCTACAACAGAAGAATACTTCCAGAGCCCCGAGGTACTCACCGAAAGAGTGTGCCCGTAACCATTCTCCGTTCCGACTACTCCGAATACCGCGTCATGCCTGACCTACGTCTACACACCTTAATTAAATCTAAAGAGGCGTCTAAAGTGACAGAAAAGTATCCTAAATAGCCTGAGGATGCATTGTTATCGGTGCTGTATTGCTGGTAACGGTATATGCTACTGAGAATTAATAATAGTAGAGCACCATGCCAAGAGTGCTAATGGACGTGCGAAGTTTAGCGATACGAAGAAACAGCGACGTTAAGATAAGGTCCAGATGTAAGCACGCGGAGTATCCAGTCTGAGAATATTAGCTCGTAGAGTACTGACGGTATCGTTGCAGCATCGCATGCATTCATCGAGGATTAGGCAGAATCGGCTGTTAACGAATCGTGCTGGAGCGTGACAGGCAAACGTCACGAAAACGAGCTGGAGAACGGTGAACAATGATCGACACGGGATACAACGGGAAGCAACGGAACTTTGACGGGACTCACACTGACAAGCGGTGTAAATTATAGTGTAGTACGGAGCGTAATTGGTTTCACGGCGACGACGGTGGTCGGGGCGCGTTTGGCACGGGATCGGAGAATTCCTTTTAAAAAACTTTTCCAAGGCGGCAATTATGTCTTTTGTATTCGCATTATGCAAACTGCTTTCTTTCTACTGCCCGTTTCCATCATAGCGTGAGATGAACAATGTCTCACTTGGTAATAACACGTGAAAAAAAAAGGATTTTTATAATACGTGAATAAAAAAGATTTTAATATCTCACGGTCAAACTTTCGCTGCAATTTCGTCGCAAATGTGAGCCGTGGGGAAAAGGGCAGGGAAGCTGATATGAATAATTTATATTAAAACATCCTCGTGATCTTGTTCGTCAACACAAATTAAGCTGGGCCTAAATTCTGTACATGATACCGACAACTATCGGTGTCGGTATCGTATACAGAATTTAGGCCCTGCTTTTCTTAAATCGACAAACAAACGAAAATGACGCGTGTGTTGCATTCTCGAAGGCGGGCGAGAAGATCACTTTGTACAGCTTGCAGTTAAAGTTTCCAAGATAGATTTTATGAATCGTATTCGTAGAGAAGATGCTGAAGATGTCACTAATTCGCGCGAGTTGGAGACGTTAATTTCGTATTGGACAAATTATAAAGAATATCTCAGAATATCCACGCAAACGCAATTCTCCGCAGATTATGTACAAAAATTGTGTTTAGTTTCTCTAATTGTAAGTGGCGTATTCGTTCATAGAGAGAAATTTACTTACTGTGGAACGTGTCCTGACTGACTGCCGCCTCTTGCGAGGCCAGATACTGCCTAGCCTTCCTACCGCTGTAGTCACGTATCTCCTGATTCGCACCTGAAAATATATTTTCAAGATCCGTCGAGATGCGATCATTACAGGGATTTTGCCTCTCTCGGAAGCTATAGAATGCGTACTCACTGTATACTTGAACTAAGAGATTGAATATGTTCTCGTGGCCGAATTGCATGGCGATATGCAGCGGCGTGTAGCCCTGAAATACGATGACAATAGCTTAACGTACATGTTTTCGAACGAGGTGTGACATTTTTGATCATTTATAAAGAATAAATGGGTATATCTCCCGATCTTTCCGCCACTAAACACAGAGGCGTTTAAACGTATATATTAATCACGTCTCAGAAATAAGGAGAGCATATCGATAATTGGGCAAATTAAAAGGCGAACGATATTCTCGTTCGGCGAGCATGTAATATCACGCGAACACAGTGTTCACGTGTTTTCACGTCTGGCGCAAGGTGGGCGCGCGTTATTAATATACTTATTAACGCGTTCGGGCTACAGTTTATTTAATGAATAATGTATTTCTAATTGTACACGCGTATCCCTTTGCGCTGTCCGCCGTTTCCGGCGCCGTTTTACGAAAAGGATACGCCAATCTCTTTCATTCTTTCTCTCGCTGGAAGGAAATTGTAATAAGGAAAAATAACAGGGAGGGACCGTATCACACCTCTCTCCGACGCGTTGTTGGTATATCTTATTGCGATTTGCTCGAATGCGTGACGTGCATTTACGAGTGAGACAGCGACGATGGGAGCGAGACGCGGAAAGAAAAGGGGGATGATAGCGATGCCGTCGCAGAGACAATGAGTAATTAATGGCATCGTATTATGAATATCACCTCGAGCGTGCGAATTCGCATTTCCGCGACAACCAGCGCGATCCGAAACAATCACGTACGTGCGTGCGTGCATGTGTAAGGGAAACGGCGATGCCGCGAAAACTGGCCTCGCGTGCACCGCCTCTATCGCCTGCACGCACGCATTTTCATCCGGCTCTTAAAAGGATCTTCATATTCCTGTCCGAACACGATGCCGCAAGCAGATGAATAACAGATTGTCCGCCGATTAATCTCGAATGGATTTCGAGACACATTTTAATCGGAGCTATAATTAGCGCGATGTTTAACGTTAAGAAGCGAGGCTCGATAATCCGATAAGTCGAAATTACTTCTCGACAAGAGTTCGCTGATCAATCTGTGAGCAGCAGAACGTGTGTGCGTGACTTTAGATATATTACATATAAATCGATCGTACATATAAATGAGCGGACGATAGACTTTAACGTGAATTTAATTAAACCAGGCCATTAAATGATACGAGACCCTCGATATGTAACGTGCAAGAGAAAAATAAAAATAACGGCATGGACAAATATCAATCCGCGGACATGTTTCTCTTCACGGTACTATTTTGGTACAAGGCATCTTTATTAAGCGACACCGTTTCATTTAAGAGATAGTATCAAACTAATCTACAAACGTAAAATGTTAAGTGGGGGCCCTTACGTTTTCATCATGGCATACGACACGTCAAGGTCTTCGGGGTATCGCGCTGTATACGCACCATTTGGTTGCGAGGGCAGAAATATTAAGAAGGCGTTATCTTACAATTAGTATCGTCCGAGTTGGGCAGGCAGGTGAAAAGAGCTGCTTTTCCAGCTCGCGTGTCAGGCAACAGCTGCCGCCTCGATGGCTCTCGTTCGCTTTTACCAAGGTAATACAATACGTGCATTCGATCGCGGCCGATGATCTACTTTAATGCGTAGTAGCATTGCAATATAGTTATAAGTGAATCCGATAAGGTCTATGAATTGGTAATTCATCGCCGCGAAAGATTATAATCGTCGAAATAATTTGCGCTGCATATCTTTGTGCTGTATATCGACGAGAAAGTTATATACATATGTAATTATTCTATAGAACAAAATAATTGCTTCTTTTTTACGTTTTATGTCTATATTCACAATTAAATAAAGTATCTCTATCCTTCTAGAGCCAAATTAAATTTAAATCTCATGCTATGCGATCGTATAATAGCTAATGCCCGCGTCGCTGATGCTGTACCTCTTTTGCTGAGGGGGAAACTGGTTTAATTTAGATAAAAGTCGCTGAAAGCCGATCAGGCAAGAGGAGCCGACCGCATAGCGCGGCCTTGGATTAAGGTATGCAAAACGCGAAGCCGCTGATATACGGTGTCTATAAACAGCTTCGCCCCTTTCGAATGACAAATCGAAATTCAAGAATTGATCTTTGAACGAACACGAGCGCGGCGCGGTAGCCCTACGAATGACAAAAGAGGGAAATTAAAACTCGGCAGACTGTAGCGTAGGTTTCAACACTCTTGAGCACAATTCAAATTATGCGTCATCGATTGTTTTCCATTGAAAGATTATTCATCGTTTGACGGTCTCGCGAACAAGCTTCGCCTCGGCACAATTCGCAGACAGTATCCATGGTGAAAAGTAACCGTGGGTCGGTCAGGGACATCGTGTATTCTTGCCGTGGGCTAGCGTTCGTGAAAGAGCACGTTGTACCACGTACACGCCGCGGTCACGATGCTCGCGTCGATAAGTGCGACAAATTGCGCGTAATTGTGTGCGTGCGCGAGTCATTATTCAGCGGAGGTGAAAACGCAGACGAGCTGTCTTAAAAGTGCGTTTTATACTTGTAAAATATGCGGGACATTCGAAGGAGGAAGCGAAGAAGGGAAAAAAAACAGGTGCGTCTGGAACGTACCAAAATACCGTTGCACCCTATTTTTTTTATATATATTCACCATATGACACACGTATGTAAAGTAAGATACTTTTTAAATAAGCTTCTGTGATCCTACTTCTACACTAGGAAACTTCGAAACAAAAATTTCACTTTGGGTGTCTCTCGGGAGATTAAATCGTAAGAGAAAAGAATAAATTACAGGAAAAGATTTTCGCAGGTTGAATTTACGGATGCAGTATGCTTCGTTTTAAATATACTTGTGCGGCATGCATAATCGTATTACAGCTATGTGTGTCGTCGGCTGCAAAGCCTGTGGCGAAAAAAATGCGTAACGAAAGGGCCGATTTGAATCTGTATAATGCTTTTACCCTCAATTAAAATCACCCTCGAGATACGCGGGGCTGAGCGCGACATTTGGCCGCGTTAACGGAAGTGCGATTAAAAAATCGTCCCCGTGACTGAGTTCATGAACGACGCTCGACTGTATATCGTGGCGTTTAATATCGAACTGCGCAATAAACGATAGTGACAAATGTGTCAAAACCGCGATCGTAGTTATCGAAACGCGGGACGCACCCTCCACGTTCAATGCACCCCTCGATGAGATACGCCGATCCGAGGGAGAGAAGGGGTTGGTTGCTCGGGCGGCGCTCACCCCCTCGAAATTTCTAATTTATTTCACTTTAAAGTCCTCGTGCCTATAGGTATACGCGCGAAAAAGTCACGACGTATATACACGGTCACATATAGAACGGAAAACGGCACGTATATGGGGTGGACTTCGCGCGTCACCCTTTTGCCAACTCCAATAGCATGCGACACGTGTGTCCTCGCGACAAGTGGCACGACACACCCTTTGCCAGGCTCACGCACGCACCCTCTCGCGCATCCCTTCGTGATACGGATATGCATGTACGAGGTGTTGCAAAAGCAACGGCTCCTCGTGATTCGTAGATTCTGAGAATCCAATTAAGAAGTGCTGGTTACTTAAACGCTCAAATATCATCTTTGATTTAGAAGAGAATTTCAGAGAATTCGCGCGTTTTAGAGAATTTCTTATTTTATACACAAACAGATAACTTTTTATATTTTCGAGGGCACTTTTAATTTTTTGGATTTTATTTTAGATTACAATTTGAACCAAGATATTTTAAAGAGCATTTCAATGATTATAAAATCTGAAGATTTGGTCATCTAGATTTGCTGCCATTGAATCTTACATTCAGAAAGCGGATGATTTCTGAAACACTCTGTACGTAGGTGGATACGTAGACGTACACGCGGAGGACCCCCCTTTTTATGCTCGCGATGATATTTTAAAGTAGCAATGTCCTGGCACACGGAGTCTCGAGACAATATCGCGCCCCTACCGCCACTTCGTCTCCGTCTTCCTCGTCTCCGTCTGTTTTTCCTCCCGAGCGCGCCTACTCGCGCGTAACATGTCCCTTTTTTCTGCCCTACCTCTTCGTTTTTCTCTCTCTCTCTCTCGTCCTCGCAGCCTTCAAGAATAGGACAGCTGCCGGCCACCAATATCACGCACGCGTATATCACCGTTGAGGATTTTCAATTTTAATATTTTCCTACATCGGGCCGCCTTTACGAGCCGCTATATCATAAAGGCGCTTCTCCATCCCGCCGCCTACTCCGGAAGGGTGAAGGAAACGGGGAGAGAGCCCACACGTTTCGAGGATATCTCGTTCTTCGACGTGGGCCCGCTCGAAAATCGGCAGGAAGGCAATATCGTTTTCCGCAATCCATTGTGTAGACATTTTTTATACCTATATCTCGTATATTTCGCGTGATGGAATTTCGATGATTCAAGTTTACTGTGAGCCAATTCAAGAAAACGAGAAATACATAATTTTCACGTGTACTGCGATAAAGGTACAGAACTGGAACACGAACACGAGACTAATCGGATGAACTGAAACTCGATTTTTGGAGATTAGGCCTCTTATTTGACAGTTTACTTAAAGTATTCCATTTCTTTTTCTTCTTAAACTTTGAGGATCTGAGTTTCAGTAGCTCGTAAAAATGTGCGATAGATTAGATAATTTTTCTTATTATTATTAAATTATAATGTGATTTCCCGCGTCGATTGACTTAGCCATTTCGAACGATCAATTCTAATCGGGGATTATAATTTTATACTACGAATGGATCACCCGTTGCACGAGGCAGATTCCAGACGCATCTACGAAGCCCCAACCGAAGGTAGAATGACCATTGTCGTTGGCCGACGTGCGCCGGGCAAGGATGCAGGCGCCACACGGTCGGCTTACCGGGAGTCCCCTGTGGAGACGGGGCACGGGGGACGTGGCCACCGTTTTTTGCGGGGATTAAATGCGAGCCGATGCCGCGATAAGCCGTAGAAAAGCAAGGTAGAAGCGGTACCGGTGACAGATTATGCCCGTGACTGCGATCCGCTTCGTCGTCGAGGCCCCGGCGCGCCCGTTTTATTTAACGCCGACCGAAGATTTAAAAAAAGAACTAGTAAGCGGCAGCGGAACCGCGGCGAATTCTTACGATAAGCGGGTCGGAGTTTTTTCGCCAATGAAGCCGGCCGTCCGAAAAAGCGGGCCGCTCGCGCTATGATTTTTCACACTAAAAGCATCATCAGTCAGATCGCTCGGTGCTTGTTGCAGCGAGAAACATTTCGTTATGCCGAAAATTCCAAAACTTGCGTGAGCAACTTCGCGTTAATTCCTGGATAAAATAACGCTTCAGTCAGTGACGTGCAGGAATTGCAGGAAATAAAAAGTGACATTCAGAAAGAATGAACCGATGAAAATTAAAAAACACGCAAATCCGAGCATGTATATGATGAAAAATAATCTTTTTTTATTTCTCAAATCATTATTAATTTTTATTATTTCCCATTATCGTGCTCCTTGTAATTTACTGATTTTTCAGGTTTCCGGCAGTCCCATCGAGCGAACCGGTATCGAGATACCTGCGAGTGACGGATATTAGCCGTGGATGAGATTCCGACGGATATTAGCCGTGCCACGGGCGATTCCGCGCGCCTTACGAAGCTACCGGATAATCGCGGGGTTCCATTTTTTTTTTACTCGTTTCCTACCGTTCTTTTATTTGCCACGGGATTGGGGGGAAAGCCGGTGCCCGGGATAAGCCGTAGGAAAGCGCGGCGCGGGAGCGATGCCGGTGACAGATTACGCCGCGCCGCGCGATCCGCAGTCTGGTCCTAAAGCCGCGCCGTGGAAAAAAGCAGAGCGAGGATTCGCCGAGGACAGATCTCCCTCGTCCGGGTGTGGATTACCTACTCTACATCGGTACGTACACGAGCACGACCGTATTCATTATATCCGGCGCTAATCCCCGGCAACATCGAGTCAGCCGGGATTGTCATTGGGTAGATACGAAAATAGCGATGTCTGCGCATAATGTTTCTGTATTAAGGAAATCTCTTGTAGGTACCTACACTCTTGATTTCTGCTATTATTGATTTCTCTCCGTTTTATTTTTCAGATTATTTGCGGAAACTAATTTCCGAGAGATTTTATAGTACCTATCCATATACAGCTTGAAAATAATCGAGACGCTGGTATAGTTTTTTTTTTCGATAGGGCCTCTATAGTTGAGAGAACTCTCAACGGATGACAGCGAACTGTAGAAGAACGTGGGATTTAGAGGCGAGGAAGAAAAGGTGTGCTGCGGTGTCGACAGGTCAGTTCGGATTACACCGGCAGAAACAAATGAGTCTACCGTGCGCGAAGGAGCTACGGTGAAGACCTTACAAGAAGATAAATGAACCGGCTTTCGGAATACACGCGCTTCGAATTCAATTTCCATCTAATGACGGAACGATAGAGGAAAAAAATTAAGCGAACTAAGTAAATTCCTTCTGATTGCTCGAAAGTATCGGATATTTTTGTTTATCGTAAAATCGTTATATTCCTATTACACCTAATATAAAAATTTACAGTTTTACAAAGTTATACACTGCCCAAAAGCCTTACGTGATAGAAGAGGAAAGATTAAGAATCTAATTGGCTTTAGAATAATAAAAAATACTGGCAACCTCGCCCAATGCAATATCCATGACAGAAAATCGAAATAACTTTGTTGTCCAGTATAACGCGAGGGCAGGAGCCCGAGACGGAGTTTGTCGCGAACCGCTAACGAGCAAAGACCCCGTTTTCCCTCTTCCCTTCTCTAAGTACTCGCCTCCCTCGTCGCACGCCGTCTCTCGTCGCGAAGCACTCCCGCCTTATATAAGTCTTATAAAGAGCAAAGAGCGGCGGGACCACACACATCCGATCCTATCTGCGGGCTTTTCTGTGTGCTTCGCCTATCTCTCTTCTTTCCCTTTCCTTCCTGCCTTCCTTCCTTCCTTTCTGCTACGCTGGACTGAGTCTCCGTTTGTTCTACCTCTTACAACACAACTCGCCCCCTAAACCGATCCTGCTCTCCGTACGTCTGGCAAATTATACGCGATCGTGACAAGGGACGCCGCGGATACCTCGCTCTTTCTCGATGTTATCCAAGCGTATTTGGGGTACGCTTCGTCTTAATCTCGATGTATAAGTTATCGACGATTAAGAAATAAGATTCATTAAAGGAGACGTTACTTTTTGATATATGAATTAAATGCTAATCTAATTGTCGCGATATTATTACTTAAAAAGATATATCAATAGTTGAAAAGTAAAACTTACCCCATTCTGCATCGTCCGATGGAGACATCCAGTGGTCGGAAACACAAAAAATGTGGAAGGTTAAGTTGATTTTCGGCCTTATCATAAGTATCATTCGAATAATAATGTAAAATCAAACAATCGCCTCGATATTGCTATATGTAAACTATCGCTCTTACATTTTATAATGTTCAAACGCACTGGTTTTATGACCAAATATTTTATCTAGCAATTTCAGAAAAAGAACACTCACCGTGGTCTCATTGACACTTTTGATGTAGTCCCTGTAGGTGCCCGCTATTAATTTAACGATGTTCTCGTCGCCGTGTTTGGCGCCCCAGTGTAAAGCCGTCTGCAACACGCACGAAGAAAGGCGAGGTGATAATTCGTTCGTCGGTCGTTTAAATCGCACACGGCGGTGGTGCGGGATTATCGCGCGAGTAATGCGAGACCGCGAGGAAGACGCGCGATGGGAACGCGATAAGTAAAAAATGTATCAGCGCCGAGATTTATAGCACGGCTGTGGACTTTTCGGCGGGGTGTGCCGAAGGTGGCCCCGATTGTAGACACGACGCGAGCAGCTGTAGTGTATTTTCGGGGTGACGCGCCGGTGAAATATTCGCGAATTAAGCGACGGCAACGGCCGGGTGTCAACCGGGACGAGCTGAATGAATGGGAACCGTCGCCCGCGCCGGAGCGCACTCGAGAGAGGAAGATCTCGACTGGCAGTCGATTACAGCCGGAGTGCAGAGGAGTTAGTGCGGCTCGAGGAAACCCGGAAAGAGCAAATAGATCGAGCTTGAGTTACTTCCACTTAGACGCTTCGATAAGTCGGAGAAAGAGAGAGAGAGAGAGACAGGAATATTTAGCCTGATCCTAGTGGAAGAAAATGGTAAATATTTTCTGAAATAGATACTACCAGAGTATTTGAATAAAATAGAGGGTGATGAAATATATCGCTAGCTAGATTCACAGAACATACATTGTAAATGTGTGGACAGATCGGAGATATGCACGAACAGAAATTTTCAACCAGTAATAACGGGTAATAATTAATTGCGTACAAGTCATATATTTGAAACTATTTTCCTGAAAATACACATAACTTTGTATGTAACACGCTGCGATTAATAATGCTGTTAAGAATCTTGCTTCGATCATTCTAGCAGCATTCTATCCCGCATTGTACATTGGATTGTTGAATGTATACATAGATACCCCGAGTGTTACCGTACGAACTCTAGTCCAGCGGCCAAAATTAACGCCCAAAATTAATCACCGAACCGCCGCGCGACATCAACTATTAACGCGACATTCTCATGAGCCCCGATCCGGGGAGGTGTGCTCTAAAAGGGATATACACGTTTTTCGCGTAGGGGCGGCAAAATAAGCAAGCTTTCGTAGCGAGACATGCGTTTTAATTCCATCGAGCGTCCCGCGGGTAGATTAAAAATAGTGTTTCCGTCTCTCCCCGGATTCGCGCGGGAGCGTCATAGAAGCTGCCCTCGACCTGAGGCCGGCTGCCACGTACCCCTCGCACGGCGGCGGACTGCAAGTCGCGGACCACCTCATTAGCGGACGGCGAAAAAAAAAGTTCATTCTAACGAGGCTACGTACCTAATGACGGGAACCACGCGCGAGCCCGCCCGCGCGAGCGGGTGTATGTATGAGGCGTACACGCATACACGTGGTGACTCTCTGTACGAAAGCGCAGGTACACCTTGTGTACGACTCTTTCATTTTATATGCGCGGTCTTCGCGGAAAAAATTAATGAACGTATCGAGACGTAGATGTAACACTCGCGCGACATTATGCGTCACTACGTGGCGCGAATAATGAAAGGAGCTTTACGGTAATACTGTTCAATCGAATTTGACTGTTACGTGCGTTGAGAAAACGATTGGCTTACAGTGAGGATGAAAAGTAATGAAAGCTAACAATAAGATTTAAATTCTCCACGTAAACCAAAATCTTTTTTGCGTACATACATATTATTAGTTTTTACCATAAGTAACGCTCTTTATATATTTACAGACGAGTTTCGAAGAGCAGAGCGCAGAAAAGAGGATGGAATTTACGCATACGGATAATACGAATAATTAAGGGCGCGCTGTCGCTGTACAATTATTAAACGTACCGCACATAGCGCGACGACAGGCCGAGCGAAGTCATTAACTGCGAAGTGCGCGGACATGGCCCATCTAATACGCTCCGCTGGTCCGGCTGGTGAAGATGCAAGAATCCGGCTGAATTACACGGCCGAGGTGCAAAATGAATTTTTACGGTGGTCTCGCGGGACCATCAGCGCTTATGTGGGTATATATACCCGTGGCCGGGCTCGGACGTCTACTTCCCCCGGCTTCGTGCTAACGAAGTTTTATGAAGCGCGATAGCGCCATACCTACGCCGCGCCGCCGTGGACTTTGGCTCTCCTTAATTTGTGAATGCTGCTGCCGCGCGGTGTCGGCCGCGCGCCACGCCGCAAAAGAATGGTATGTCGGCCGACAACGTGATATATCTTCGGCCTTCTGCCCCGGACCTTCGGTCCGAGTATAGGTGCATACCGCGGATATACGGTAGCCTGCTTCTTTTCCCGCCGCGCCGGCGGGGCGCGGGGTAACTTTCTTCAGAACGATCCGGGTGTAAAATCCGAGCGCGCGTGAGAAAGCACGCGGTCCAAGTACCGCCAAGATCGACTGTGCTTTCCACAACGTAGGCTACGCGGTTTAAGTTATTCTTCGAAAACGTGAAGCATCGAATGGTTCGGTGGAAAAGTGGTCCGCGACTTTACGGCGTATTTAGAATTTCCATTTCTTCTCTCTTTTTCCCTTTTTCATTTCGGTATCAATTGTTGGTTGACATACATATGTATTTAATTTTCGTACTAATTAGAGTCTTAATTAATGCGCGGCTGTAACCGCGTCGTAGCGCTAACATGATTACAGATGAGATGCGAGATGACCATCAACCATGACGGTTACAGCAGTCGGAGCCGCGCGCGCGAAGCGTAATGCTTGACAATGTCGCTATATATTGTTCGCAGCTCGATGTAATGCAAGCAGAGCGGCCTTCATAAAAGTTGCTAAGGTTCTACGATATATAATTTTTTTATTCCATCTAATGAAGTTTCGTCACGCATGTCGCGCGTCCAAAAATAAACTTCATTAGCAAAAAACTCTCAGAATGACTCTGATTATTCAAGATGCTCTCTTCGTAGCTCAACAACGGGAGTTTCTCCCCAACTTTCATCGGTCCTGCTTCCGTGGGACCTAATGTCTCTGTGACGACGTGTGCACGCCACATGTGCGCGAAACTATGTATAAGCCACGGCTATATAGTTGTCTTCCGTGGATACTGATTAAGCCGGCGCGCGTAAGGGACCGCGGGCGGTTCCGGGGGCCGAGGGGGAACAGAAGCAACAGCAGCAGCAGCAGCAGCAGCAGCAGCAGCAACGGCAGCAGCATCAACGGCAGCGAGAGCAGGAGCGGGAACAGCAACGGCAGCGGCAGCAACGGCAGAAGCTACCGCGGGCTCCGCTGATGTATGCGAGCGATACAGATATCTCCGGGAAGGAATTTGCGTTGAATTAGCGTATAATCGGCGGGCCGATCTGCTCATACGGAATCCCGCGGTCCCCCGTTTACACGTGTTCCGAGAGCTGTATTCTCTGCGCGAACACAATATTTAGTAGCCGTCGTGGCGCGGCGGCGGCGTCGCGGCTGGGTCCTCTCCTCTCGTCTCTCCTCTTCCCCGACCACTCCGGTCTCTCTTCTCCCGTGGGATCCTCTCTCGCTGCCGCCTGGTATGCGAAGGAGTCCTCTTTAAGCACGCTTCCCTGGCCCAAATTTTTCTCTTTCCGCCGCGCTGAGCCGAGCTCGGCCGAGTCGAGCCGCATGGTCGCCCGCTGGGAGCGACGGCGCGATTTTATTATTAAGATAGGATTTCGAGATGCCAGCATCTCACCCGCGATCTGACACTCGTGCCTCACCGGTATTTGTGGCGAGTGTTAATAAGGCTGCGGCCTTTGAGCTCACTTTAATTGGCTTGATCGTTATTATGTTGATAACGCGTTGCAATTGAATATGAAATTTATTAAATTTATGTAATTGCTTTAACATCCAGTACTTTGTCCATTTCTTAATACTTGAAGCGAAATGCGAATGTCGAAGAGAAGCAATTAGGTCCGTTTAAAGAGCTAAACACCCCGGCTCCATCGACTATCGATCGTTCTACCGCAAGATAATCGCGCGGACACGGGGGTCACGAGTATTAACAGATTTCACCATCTCAGCCCGCGCTTCTTAACTCCGCCATCCATCTCGACATGGTGAAGTTGCAGGAGGAAAGAGGGAGAGATCGGGAGAGAGGAAGCCGGGGTCCACGTCGACCGATTCACGAAACTCTCGTGAACGTTCGCGGTGGGTCGTCCGGATTCAGCGGTGTGGCGCGATTCGATCTCCCGTAGGTCGATTCTGGGAAATCGGGGGAGACGTCGGGCGCGTGTCTTCCGACGGGAAGAGACCACAGGGTGATGGGGGAAGAGGTAGGGTAACCGGAGGTGGAAGGAGCGAGGAGGATGGCCGGGTAACGAGCCTCCGGTCACGTGTATGGCGTCGGGCGTCGAGATGTCAGATCTATCGGCGCGTGCTCGATGGCGCGTGTCTTCGCCTGTTGATCAGTCCTGTTGCTTTTACTCGTGCCCGACGTGCACATCGGCCGGCTTGCCCGATTGCCAGCATTAGTCATGAATTCGTGATCGTGCGACGCTTCGCGGTGTGACGAGCGGAAACCCTCGTACGCGCGGATGAATATGCCCCGCGATGAATACGCCCGCGATGACGATCGTGCATAAAGACTTTGACGAACGATGCTGGATAGATCGCGGGAAGATAAGGCGACGAGTCGATGACACAACACACAACGCTGAGCAAATTGTTAAACCGAAAGAAGAGTTCTTCTCCTATTTCTGGAATATTTTAGCGTGTTGGTAATTCGCCACAAGAGAATATTTCTCGTGTGAATCAATATTCAAGCTGCCAAATAATCTTTTTGTTACTTCCGATTCAGCCGACGCTGCGATAAAGATTTGCGCCGCGTTGAACGTAGAGAAATGTCGAGGGAGAGTGTTTTATTTCCTGCAATTGCGTCAAGGAGGTGTGTTACTCAGAGTCCCGTAAAAAGAAGAACGATGCCGCGTGGCGTGCCGGCCTGAACTTTCGCGTCTTGCGCGAAGGATACACAGGATGCAGGAGGTGTCATTAGCATAACGTGGAAGAGCCGTGGTTCGTGATTTATTCGCTATCTCCCGTTCTTTTCGCTCGTAATTCCACCTCTACGCCGGATAAACAAGACCCCAGGAGCCAAAGGCGTCCGAGTGGAAGATCTATTAGAAAGTAAATTTACGTGTATATTTCCGAAGCTCTCGCACGTTATTTTCGCGAAAGAATAACGGCGCGAATAAAGAAGAAGGACATACTAAATTAGTGACATTCCTAAATTAGCATGGACCATTCTCAGTCTGGTACGATTTATAATTAATGATTCAAACTGTATTATATCACGATTGTATTACGTTGAATTGTGTTTGATCGAGGGGACGTTGTATCCTAAATATCACATGTTCAGTTGTGAAACATTTATAATTATATGTTATAGACTCCTCGCGCAACTAGCTGACTTATTATCACAGATCCTGTGTAGTACCGTGGATTGACAATCGTACAATGTTATCCGTCGCCATCAAGCCCGCAATTGCGATCCATCACTCCGACGCGGTACAATTGAAAAAACCGCTTCCTCGTTCGAAAGGAAATAATAAGAGCCGCTGGTAGATCGCGCAAACGAGGTGTAACTGAAATCACTTGAGGCACTCGCTCAAACGAGCTGTGACTGCACGAAGATCTCTATCCCGCGGCTGCCGAGCCTTTAATTCTCTCGCAGATTACCACCTTGCGATATCCCCTTTGAATATTAATTTTTCTGCAAACGCGGGTTTCGCGTTGTACTACACACTTACGATGATGTGCAAGCGCAATTAAAGCGCAATAAACATGAAAATGGCCGTATTATTCGTCTAATTCCAAACTCATTTCTTAACGAGGCCGCAGCGTAGTGTGTCGGTTTGATTTTTAATAGCGTTCATGTCAGATCAATCGTTCATGTCAGAGTTTAGAAAAGGAAAGAAAAAAAAAGAGAGCGAGCAACTTCAACCGAGGGAAAGCGAGCGGTACACCTTGTATACGTATTCCGCTTTAGAAAATTAAACGGGTATTTAAAGACGTCGATGAGTGGGTATTACCACGTAAATCTGCGCAAAGTGTGCCCCTGCGAGTTCTCCCGCTGTCGCAGGTGGCGTCGACGAGCCGCGACGCGACAAGACATTGCCATCAGCAACGTCCATTACCTCGTGAACGTTGATTCGGTCCGATGAGCATCGGTAGTCAACAATTTCGCTAGCCGTTCGCCTATAGCGAGCGAACGTCCGCGTCTTACACGTGTGACCGTGAGAGACCGGACGTTGTGAATTTATTCTGTTGGAGGCTGGGGAGGAAGCACGATGTCCTGAACAAAAGATGGGTCCCGTTTCAACGTAGCTTCGGGATGTCTCAACTCCCGAGGAATCAGTACTGACACAGCACCGTCATCGTATTACGAAGTATTCGCAATTAGGAAAAGTATCTACATATTTAGAAAGTAAATTCGCGATCAATCGATTTATTTATCAAAGCATCGCGACTATCAGCGTTTGCAATATTATCTGGAATTTTTGCTCGCGATTGAGACAATTTCCTAAGCCTCGACGTGTCAGGCTTGTTGTCGACAAAATGCAAATATCGCTCATCGACGCTTTGGCGTCGACGATGCCGAACTCTTACGGCGCTGAATATCGATATTCAACGAACCTCCTGGATCCCCTCGGTGGTTTCGTGAATCACGAGATTCAGGGGTGTCCGCCGCGGGTACGAGCGATGCATGCATACATTCACCTGCAGCGGAGTTTAAACGATTAACGGGGGCGGTTTCCCGCGAATAATCGATGTCCCCCGATGTCCTCGGGCGTACGGCAAAGTTCTCGGTCGTCTCGATCCAACACGGTATTTCACGGGGGATTACGCGGCTTACGCTTTCGTTCGATCGTATCCCATCCTGCTCTCCTCCCCCAGCCACCGTCAGGAATTATCGGTCGTGTGTCGATTATATTTCGCATAGGCGCTTACCCCCACACTTATCTCTAGTCTCTCCGATAGAAGATATACGGACTATTTTAAAAATTGTTATAAAGGGCTACAAGAGGTTCATCCTATATATATTAAAAGTCCAGATTGGAAGTATGCATAAAAGTGTGCGTAAATATCTTATCGTTATCTTCTCGGATCATAAAAGCTATATTTAACTATAAAATAACTTACATGTTTTTGGATAATAAATTTCTGCTGATTCTCTAGCTACTCAGCTACTCGAGAACTCTCACGTCGTGTAACGATCGACAAATCGAGAAAATCGATTTTGGATCGATCGTGAAGCTCGCCGATGGATACAGAAGCTCTCTCGGCTGCTCCGGCAAGAGAGCGGCGGAAGGGGTGAAAGGGTAAGCCGCTTTGCGAACGAGCGGAATTGCCGAACCGCGTTTGGGACGAAGGGAGTAGGCGATTAGGTAAACCCGGGATTAGTTAGACGTCGCTGCTCCCTTCGTTCGGGATTCGGAGAGCCTGCCGGAGAGCCCTTCCACCTTCGACTCAGACTCAGTAGCCTCCATCTACGTTCTCCACCGCTACTATTGGCCTAGCGGAGTTCGATTGCCGCCGCTAATAATGCCATCCTTGATTTACATGATTGGATTGGCGTCTCGAAATTGAAACTGCCGCCTGCCGCCGCGCGAATCTGACGGTGAACGGGCCCGTTTGCGTCCTGTATCAGACCGCGGACATTGAAATTTGCAGTTAGGACGCCTCTCAATTGCACAATGATGGAACGTCCGATGAAATTATGTGTGATCAGATGATTTCACGATGTGTCATTTATGGCGATCACTCTTACACTGCTATATAGCCAACGTGATCAATCAGGAATGATAAATGTTGTTTTCCCCAGTTTTGCATACAGTTTTCTACATCCTTTTGCTTCGCAGCATTGTTTGTGATCTCTAGATCGCGATCTTCCAGTGCCACGAGAAATCCTTGTAAATTCTCGTGGCCGTAATCATATTGAATCATTCCTCCGCGTCCCGGATGTGTGGGTAGACACTAATATATTTCATAGATGGATGCAACAAAAGAACGCCGTTTCCTCTTCGGAGAGACCTCTCGGAGAGATTAGTATGCTCGTATCTGCATGCCGCAAGATCGTATCTGCCACGAGCGCGGTCCTTTGTAGGTTTTTGTTTGCGTTGCGTACGTATTTATGTGAGCGCCCTTCCTCTCCTTTTCGGCCTCTCCTCCTCCTCCTCCTCCTCCAGCTGTTTCTTCCTTTTCTTCTTCGTCTTCCTTTTCTTCTCTTCCTTCTACCTCTTCTTCTTCTTCCCATACCATAATCGCGGGGGACGCTTCTACTTAGGAACGTTCCAAATGATCCGCTTCGACTCAATCAATCTTTAGAAAGTTACTGTCACGACACGAGTCTCCGGAGAATTTCTTCTGTACGCCAAGTTACATTCAAATGTCTAAGTTAGTTTATTTCTGTTTCTGGAAGAGGAAACTTCGCTAGTCATGTTTTTTGAAGGGGACTCGCCCATATTTTTACTCTTTAAATTTTATATATACGTTTAGGGCTTTAGGGAGAGCGTCGATTGGCTACGTTTCTTACCGAGTTTCATCATACGTATTAATAATGTTTCATTTTCATAGAAAATATTTAAAAAGATTGCAATTGTTCATAATTAAAATATTCCTTAAAATAGGAATTAAACTGTAACTCAAGATTGTCTGTAATCTATAATCTTAAACTTCATTCATCAGAACTCTTAGACCTTCAGCAACATATAATCTGATATTCATTAATGTGCGTGTTTGATTGGAATTCTTGCGCGCATTATATCAATATCAATGTCGAGTTAGATGCATATATCCATTGTCTTGGCGTGGATCTGTAATCCCTCACTGTGTACCAATTACCTTGTCCATTCTACCCGCGTTGCATGCAAATTGGATTTCGGTCACGGAAGACGCAGAGGAAGACGCCCGCCGTTTCCTCATGACGAGCCGAGATTTCGTCGTTACCGAAAGCAAATTAGTAAACCAATGCGTTCGAAAAGAAGGAGCTTTCCGGTCGGTTAGCCAACCAAATAATGCGACAAAAATGCGTAAAATTAATGCTGGGACTGCTAGGAGAAGTGGCTCGTGGAACATTAAATATACCCGGGGTCCACTCATGAAAAGGTAACAGTGGCGCCGTTTCACAACTACAATAGGGTATTATCGGAAAACTGACAATAGAATAGTCCTTGATAATCATTTTAAACGGTAATTCGATTCTCCAACTGTATCCGATTTTACCTGACGAGACATGGACCTGCCGCCGACGAAGCAGTCCGAAAAGTACGGCGAGACGAGACCAGACCAGACGAGACGGTACTTGTGGTCGTGTGGCGATACTAATCCGATTGCGCGACTCGCTCGTGCCAGTCCCCTTTGAGACGTAACGACCGGCAAACTTTCCTTCCGTTATGCTTTTGTGAAAGTTACAGGATCAGTTCCTTCGACGACCGTTTGGATTGTTCGCGGCGCCGAGCTTCGGAATAGTTCCTTGCCGAACAGTCGGAACAGTTTACGAGAGATTTAGCCGCGGAAATTTAGTAGGTCGCAACGTTGAATCCTTTCTCAAAGCGTTCTCCGCGCCATTTTATTTTTAATAATTATCCGAGGGGTAAAAAATCAATACAGCAAATTGTGTACAAAGTGTTGAAGTTCTTGCAGACGATACGTTATTAATTATGGACGAATCAGTATGCGTTTGCGTAAAGTGTGGGAAGCGTGGATGCTCGCTCTGGTATTTGGCTGGGAAAGGAAAGGGAGCATTAAAGAAAGAGATGAACTTTTTTGTGCGGTAATTTCAGCGCGCGTCAATTAAATTACTGCGATGCGTCCGGGCCCTCGGGTTCGATCGAACTATATAGGAAGCGCATAGCGCTTGAATGAGAATCTTTCCCACGCGAAACATCTTTAGATATGAGTATCTCGATCGAGATTGCATATTAACGCCTGCATAATGCGCGTCTTCTTAAAAATATCATTCTAACAATAAGATATTGAGATCAATCATGATACGGATGTCAGTATTAAAACGAAAAGATAGATCGAATAACTTTCGTATAACCTATGAAAAACAGTTCACAATTCGGGATATATTAACCGATTTTGACGAGATTGTTGTCAGCAAACTTTTTATAGATTTAGAAAATACCAGTGATTGTCAAATGATTACAAGTTAAAAGCTCAAACTCAGATCATAGTGATAGTCGAGAGAAATTACAACAAAATCGCGCATTTTCGTGACACCCCGATACTTATTCCTGGTTAGCTAACGGAAGACGAAATTCAGGAACCATTAGCATTCACGTACTGCACGCTTGTCGCTTTTTGGAAATACAACTTGGGAGGGCAGAACCCGCTAACGCGATCGACGCGTGAATGCAAAGGAACCGATTTGTAATAAAGGGACGCGGGGAAGCACGAAGGAGAATCGAAAGTCGGATCCCCTGGAAAGCGAAGTTCCCGCCGGAACTCCAGAATTCGTCGCATTAATATGTCGCGCGTGAGTCACGCGAGTGCGTTGTTAGTCGGCGGGCGTTCGGTTTTCTGTCGGCGATCGAGATGACGACGGTGATAACGACGGCGCATCGATGGCGACGTATGGTTGACAATGATGACGCATAATAGAAGGGATCGGCCACGCCGTTTCCCTTTGTCGTTGTTACCAAGCGAGAGGCGCGATGAGAATATCCCATTATTTACGCGGCGCGGGGCGGTACGAGTTGACACAGAAATAGGCACCAGAAGTCGCATACGCGTCCGCGTCGTTTAACGCAATTACCTCTGCTGCCGTGCAGGCGTGCGTGAAATTCCAATATCGTCCGTTGTTGCAGCCATCCCCATTACCGAGAGTACCGTGCTTTCGTGTACGCGAAGGGGCATGGGATTTAACAAAATTTTATATGTAATTTAACGATATCTTCCTCTTTCGTAGTGACCAAGTAAAATTTTACGGATAAGTATTTCGTGAGTTTATGTAAAAAGCAGTTTTGCAAAACGTGAAAACATTTTATGGGGTTTAAAAAATTTTCAATTTATATTTCTGATGGTATTATAAAATTACCAACATTTAAAATAATAATTCCGTAAAACACAGATATTAAAAAGGAACCATTATATTTTCAGAGATCGCAGAAGTAGTTTCTCTTGAATAATCTAGATTTATTAATTTGTAATATATATATCATAAATATTTTGTTTTTTATCCAGGTGTGTTCTTAGTACAGAAGGCATTAAAAGCTTATGGAATATATCTCTCTACTCTTTCTCTCTCTCTTATACCCTTTTAATGTTGGCCGACTCAATTAAAATGGTATCCTCAGACGACCACATTTACCAGGACTTTCCATTTAGTTTGGATCGTGGTGTCCTTGGACATTTCGCCCGGCAGCAATTTGGAAACACCCTGTATGACATTAAGTGATGGACCGAGCGAGCCGATACAGCCGCGTACAAGAGTAATATCCCGAGTGCGAGAGAACGCGATACGACACGAGGGTGCCGCTCTGGGGAAGAGAGGAGGCAGCGCGCAACAACTCTCCGCGCGCGGGCACAAGGGTCAGCTACAGATTTTTGCGGGCAGGTTGGACCGGCATTGGGCAGCTGGCGTGCGGTCAGCCGCTCTGCCCGCAGCGTTGCGTCGGTCGTGCATCACCGGCCACCGTATTAACCCCAAGCCCCGACGTACTCGGCCAGTACCGCAGGCCGCAGAGTCCACGGTCCATGGGTGCCCGTGGATCCCGTGCGAGTCCTCCACGTTCCGCCATATACCTGATTACCCTCTCCTGCCTTTCTTCCGCCATGGTTCAAACCACGGTCATATCGCCCATAATCAACCGCGATACTTCGCATTCTCGACAAAAGATATAATTGTATGCTGTAATCGTGATCCCCTGAATGTGACAAATGGAAAAATAAAAAATAAAATGATAACGCTCTTTTCTAAAAACAAGTGCAAAAATTTATGCATTTCTCTGGAAGAGTTATTCTTTACTTGAGATACCAATATATCGATACCGAAAGGCATCATCGACAAGGGAACTTTACTACCTCGAGTGGAAGTTTGCGCAGAGAGATTCCAGACGTAGTTGATCACCGATACGGATGGTTGGTAGAAAGGTGAAAAGATAGGCGGCATCGAAGGGCCACTGATTGTGAGAGGAGAGCTCTAGCACAGGCTCATATTCCATATAATGAGAGCAGCACCAACATCAGACAAGCCGACATTGCCGAGCAATCAAAAGCCGCCGTGCTGGCCAGGCTGGCGAGAGGCTAATAAAGCAGCGCTTTAGATCGATAAAGTAATTTCGATTGACGATAACCGATAACTGAGAGAACTCGTCGAGTGCTCGTCCAGATTTCTCGGCGCGAGATGATTTGCGCGAAAGTTGGTAAAAGGGTGAACGCGTACTTTCTTGGAATAATGTCGGTATTTCTTACGCAAATCAAGATACACAGAGTTCGAATCTACTATTGCGTACAATAACGCGAAGTTTTAAATTAAACTCTCTGATTTCCAATGATAAATCACTATCCATCAAACTGAAACTGCCGTTAATCTTTTCTAATTCGGTTGTCCTCTGGACTGACTACCATGCGCGTGACTTCCTCGTACATGATAAATGATCGCAACAATATTAATAAAACATCGTACTTACATACTATGATGATCCACGATGAGTATGCACATATCCGTCCATCCGAGATGTATGACCAGGCAGGCACGAGGCGTGAAACAGAAAAGACGATAGTTACACGTATCTGCGCGTCAGCCTCGTTAGTATTAATTAAGACCTTATTTATATAGCACAAACGCGCAAGCACGATTTGCATATACGTCGCGTGGCCCCCCGAGCAAACAAAGTTCAGCGTCGCGCCGCAGATCCATCATCGTTGTCATTACCGCGTTGCGGCGGACCGGCGCGATTGTGGAGACGAATTATCGCCGGTATATACGTCGACGATTGTTGACAGGCAGCAATCATGCCGTTGGTACGTGGCCGACGATCATGTACTGGCGATCGCCAGCGATACGGTATAATGTCGTGGCGCAGTAAAGGCTTATCCAAACAATACGATTTCTAGCGTGTCGCCTTAATATCATTCCCAAAAATCCTCTCAACACTGATACCATTTGCCACATGACATTTCGAGCATATTTATTGCCTCTAATCTTGACTATTGTTACATCTTGTGCAATTTGCGCTGGAATACCGTATCGTTTGAACAGGGCTTAAGGGCTCAGCTCCGCGTGCAAACCGTCGAAACAAGGATCGCGATATCCGCGCGATCCGCCGAGACGTTGGCGAGGAAAACTCGAGGAGATTTCCAAGGCAAAATAGCGGTCGGGAGCGTGCAACGACGCGCGCGAGGCTACGCCGGCGATCCGTCATGATCAAGCGGGAGCTGTGATTTAATTGTCACCGGTAGCTCCGTGACGAGATGGTGGAAAGTGCGCAGGGTCGGCTAAGTCGCGAGGCAAGAACTGCCGTACCCTACCAGCAAGAAACGATTACCGCTCTGTGCAACCTACAAGAACCGCGTACAAGAAGCGTCGCTAGCTTATTCGGAAGATCTCTGGCTTCCGTCAAATAGTGCTCCGTTTTCGATTTAATACAAAGCTCATTTTCGCGGAATATCTTTAGAATTCTTTGTATTTCTCAAGACTGCAGAATCAAGTTTTGGATAAACGCAAAGAGCGCCGGCGCAGCTTTCTGTTAAGTGACACGATATTTATATTTCATTTAAATCAGTTTCTTTATCCTCTGTATATAATTATAACAATATATCTGAGAGTATAGTAGAAGAGTTGAGGCGCGCAGAGTACTTTTTTTGAAAACAAGCAGCGGCCCTGGGCGCAGGAAGGCAATAATTGAGGAGGAAGGGCGGATTGCGGGGTTAAGATCGACTCGATTCCCGTTGGTGGAAACGCAACGGTGTTTCGCGAATCTCGTCCAACGAGCGGACACGATATCCAACGAGTCGGGCAATTATAAAACTGCTGTAGAGAGTCACCGCCACCGCGAAACACATGTCGCCCTCGTACCACCCCCGGAGCCTCCCTCCTGTCCACCGATACCGACATGGGAGCGAACGCGCAACACGCACGCACGCGAGCACGCACGCACGCACGCGGTCGCTCACGAATGTGTGTGAGTTCCAGGGGTCTGCGTGCGTCGCGGTTCTGTATAATTTGACATGTTGTCGTACACGTTATTATTCAGATAGATCTTAAGATACGCGCGAGTCGAACGGACTTCTCTTCCTCGTTCTCCTTTTCCTTCAGTCAGTCAGTCAGTCAGTGAGTCTCCCTCGCCCTCTCAAGCCGCCATCCCAATTGTCGTTTTTATCACTGTTTTCTTGGTCATTCTGACCCGTCAGCCGACGCTCATAATCACAAGAAGCGAATTAAATATGTGATGTCACGTCGACGTACATTTTTAGAAAATATCGAGCAGCTCTTGAATATACCAATAAATTAACGAGAAAACGATATTGTATGATATGAAGAAAATATGCGTTCAAAGAGTGACTGCGTATTGATAAAAGTAACATTTATTCCGAAAGCAGTATCAGTGTTATACTCGTGCACAGAAAAAAAAATCTTGATTTGAAAATATCTTTAGTTTCAACGTTGAAATCTTGAAATAAGATTATATTACGTTAAAGAAAGAATAATTTCTTTAAACGAAGAAAACTTGCTCGAATGAAGTCATTTATATAGTTGAACCAAGAAAAAAATATTGAAATAACACGTTTAAATTCTTATAAGAAGATAGATTAGGATTGTTTCATATATACGCAAGATCACTATAATCTTCTTATAAGAATTTCAACGTGTTATTTCAACATTTTTTTCTTGGGTGAACTATATGTCTTTATTCAAGCAAGTTTTCTACGTTTAACGCAATTATTCTTTCTTTAACGCAATATAATCTTATTTCAAGATTTCCACGTTGAAACTAAAGATATTTTCAAATCAAGAATATTTTCTTTTTCTGTGTGTATTTAAAAAAATCTAATCGCAAAGGCAACTGATCCTTTCTTGCTTTTGCGAACGCTAATGGGCCCTATTAGCAGTGAGCGCAATGTAGCGAATCATTTTCGAACGCGTATAAAAAAGGACGCTAGTCACCCTTCCTTCTTATTAACCGCCGGCGATAATAAGGAGAGACGCGCGCGTCATTAGAACTGTGCTAAATATTCAAACGCGCATATATAAAACCGAGCCCGAGCACCTGCGGCCCCGCCTAATTATTCAAACTTTTTAAGTCGCGGCGATTTATATCGAGCAATTAGCTCAGCCTGTAACGCTAATTGGAATGAGACCGCGTATACGCCCGCCGCGTACTGTAAAACTGATAAACGTGGCCCGTCTCGTTGGTTATCCGCGAAACGTTATCCGTTTTCGGGGAACACATTTCACGTAGAATTCCGGAAACATCTCCAGTCCATTTCTCCCTCGCGTCGTCGTGATCTTTTTGTTATTGCAGTATCGCAAACGGTAGGAAAAAACAGGTAGAATGTTGGTAATAATAACGTAGTATCTTTGCGCGGAAAAAGTTGTTCTCCAATCAATGAAATATTACCCGATTGTCCGATTCGATTGTAAATTAGATATTTTACACATCGGTAGTTCCTCCTTATTAAGAACGTACGTAATGGGTGTATAAAATATTAATTATTAAATCAACCTGAAGTACTAAAAACGTACATAATAAGCGGAATGTTTTATAAATATGTGTGTTTAGTTAAACGCGTTAAGAAGCACAAAGTATGAACAGGAAATCTGCGCAGTTATTATGCACTTCGTTAAGAAGTAACTACATCGAGCGCTACTTTATCTCTTACATTTTTATTCATTAGGAACGGAAAGATACGTTTATCTCACACAATATTTTCGTCATAATTACGGCATTAGTGTCTAGCTTGAACGAGATACGTGCCAGCCACCTAAAAGTCCATGTTTGTTGTGTGAAAATACAAATTAAAATATGTTAGAACTGCCGGTTGTATCAATCAATGTCTGTCTAGTAAAAGGTAGGCGTGAAGGTGCTTCGTCATTAGGCGCTAACCTTTCAAACGTCGTCGAAGTTGAAGAGTGGCGATTCATCCTTCAAGCTTTTTCTAATATTTTTACGATTAATATGCGTACGCCATTTTTCATTTCGCGGACCTCTTATCGAAAGAATTATCGTGTCAATTATAGAATTAAATAGATTTTTATCGCTTCAAGATCTCTGTAGCTCTGTAAAATTCTAAATACCGAGATTTTTTTTGATAGCAGCAGTATAATTGAAATTTCGCTGTAAAGGAAACGATTCCTCACTTCGTAAGAAGAGAAAATTTACTTTTTACAATGCTATTATTCAAAGTCAAACGAACGAGCAATTATAGCACCGGTATAAGGATCGAGATAATAATGGTAGATATATAGCATATAAATATGATAGATACCGCACGCGTCTACCACTGCATCCATTTATCGTCGAAATGCATTCTGTGATTTCGAAATGTCTCGTTGCACTATCTCGCTTCCTGTCTGTCTGGATACTATCGGGGTCTCGCGAGAGTCTTTGTTGTATTTCGTACAATAGCGACACTCGTAAAGATACAACGTGACAACTTCGTTTGTCGGCTAGGATATGCGGCGCTTTAGATCGTGCTTAACTCATCGAGCCTGATCGTCCGCGACATACGCGCGATATGCACCCTCGTAACGTGCGTGGAACAATCGATAGAGTGCCCATCTTCCTTTCTCGTGAATGCATCGCGCGTCTACATAGTACTAGTACATATGCGTAAGCAATGCGAGAGGGGACTTGTCTCTCTAGTCGCACACCGCGGAGAGATCTCCCGCGGTAGATATAGCGCCGGCCCTAAACATCCGCCATTATATTAAATTGTGTATATTTCCCTTCATAATTGCTCGAATTATACGCATTATGTAAATCGGTATGTTAATGCCCTCTTGCTCCCTCCCTACCCCCTTTCTCTCTGACTCTCTCTCTTTCTGTGCCACGTCCTATCCCTTCGTCCGCGATTCTTTTCCCCGCTTTTGCCCGCCTCGACCGGGGATTACAGCAATTTCGTTTAAGCGCGCGCGCGCTAAATGTTACTTTATGCTCCTTTTATATCCGCCCGGTATCTCCTGCCGGGCAGGCAGGCAGGAGAGGTGAGCTCTAGATCGCGCGCGTTTTAACGCACGCCTCTATTTACATAATATTTCGCCAGATCCGTATCGTCGCGTCCGAGATCGTGGCATCGTAATCGCGCTTCACGGCGTTCGGCGCCAAAATCGGAGCGATCAAGCACGTTAATTGCATTCACGTCATTCACGTCGTCGCGATGCCGTGAGGACGATTTAGCTTAACGATCGACGCATAAAATAAAACTCGGAATTTTGGATGAGCTTTATAACTTGTAAATCATGTAACACGGGGGCTAAATTGACTGGGCTAATGACAGGGATACATAAATTTTATCGTTTTCTTCAGCACGTCAGGAAAAATATTTTGTCTGTTTATTTTATTAGCGTTTTATGCATTTTTCTTTCAGACACTTCCATTTATAATAATATCGCAATTGAAGTTAATGAGTTTTGACACAAGCCCACACGCACACAGGAAAAATGTGAATTTAAATATTCCATTAAAAGTAAGTATCAACAAAGTATTGATTGTAATCAGCTCGATTTCCATAATATCATAGCCGATATAACTGTAATAACGTCAAAAATGCAAAACGGTGCATATTTTTCGCCGTTAAGATGGTATCTTAAGAAGTGTTTGAAGTATAATGTATCGATAAGTGTGCACTTCCTTATTAAGGTACCGAAGACTTCATCGAATTTGTATCCGTCGACTTCAGCAACGATCAATAAATAATTGCGTGATAATCGTTACACGCCCTGAACATCATTTCGCATTTATCTTCATTTCTAGACAGCTGTACTTCACGTGTATCGATCGCGCATCGAGCGCAAGTGTTTCGCAAACTGTTTCGCCCAGACAATTTCGGGCGAATATCGCTCGTCGTTTTATTCCTTTTGAGAGAAACGGCGCGCCATTCCTTTTATCATCTCCTTTTTTTTTCACCGCAAAAATTTGCCTGAACGATCTGAGCAGGTAATCCTGCGTCTCATTACCGGCGCCAATTATCGAATGGACGATTGGATCAGGTGCGGTGGCAAACGATCCTCGACTACTCTCAATCAAGCCGCGGACGAGGACGACGACGATCGAAGGCAATTTCGATGATGATACGGAATTATCCAACGCGAAGAGAAAGAGAGAGAGTGTGGTATTTCCGAAGAGGTCTTCGGCACACAGACTCCAACTAGAAGATCTCTCCATACACTGCGCCTTTCAATATTTTTCGGATATTGTATATAGGTAATACTCTATGATACCTATATAGGTATATATATATCTTTATATATTTATATATGTATATTTATATAGTTTTATATTTATATATATATATCTATGGCCCGTATTCATAGTCGAATCTTATTTCAAGACCGATCTTAAGTAATGTCTTAAGAAGCTAATACGGCTCTGTGATTGGTTCATAACATCTTAAGATTGTACTTAAGACGGTCTTAAATATAAGATCTGACTATGAATACCGGCCTATGATGTGCGAAATATAATATGTGCCCACGTATGTACGCCCCGCCGATAGGACGACCATTACGGATCTGCGGGCGAGCTTCGTTACGGGGCCTGTGTGATTTTCCATGCAAATTGAGTTGTTCGCCTGTCATTATGCTAATAAAAGTAATGGCGCGTCGCATAGGGATAA
The DNA here is from genome assembly GCA_035220615.1 of Leptothorax acervorum. Taxonomy (NCBI): domain Eukaryota; kingdom Metazoa; phylum Arthropoda; class Insecta; order Hymenoptera; family Formicidae; genus Leptothorax; species Leptothorax acervorum. The sequence continues at coordinate 1,606,373 of JASTWQ010001258.1, read as the reverse complement.
TGCAGCTGTCGTAAATGAACCGCCGCGATCGGCATCGGGAGGTACCATCGCGGAAGGGTGCATCGCGAATCGCGACGTCGCGACATTTTTTCGCGACCGATCGCCGTAGGCTCGCCGCGACAGGTGGCTGACGAGATCGCGCGGTGAAAGTCGCTCGGGAGCAACGGCTTTTCTTATCGCGCGCGTCCCTTCATTACGCGCGGACAATACCGGGGAAAGAAGTTGAAAATGTTAAATTCATCGCGAGCGAGAGGGAAAGCGAGGGACGTCGGATTTGTCTCACGATTAGTTTTCACCACCTGCGAACGACGTCAGGCGCGAAATGGGATTAGCCGCGCGGAAAAGAAACGTTGGTATTATCGAGACGAGTTTTTCTCACCGCTACAGGATATCTCGGAGATAAGGCTATACCAGATTTCTCTCCTCGTGCAAAACTATGTTTCAATCATTTCCCAATTTTTCTTTCGCGTGTTGAATTAGGGATTCACAAATATATTCCACATTCGTGCGTGCAACGCTTTCTATTCGAATAATATTCTCGCCAGAGGTTTCACGGGACATTGCATATGTTCGTTATGTCACGCGTGGAATGCATTTTCGTCAGGGGTAAACGCAACAGCTCGTCGTAGTAGAGTCGATACGCGAGTATCGCACGAACGTCGAGTTTCGTGATAGTAATTGCATTTATGTAAGATACGCGCGTTAAATTGCGCTGCCGGTGTGCCGTCGAAAATAATGACGCGGCGATGTGTGTAATTAACGTGCCGTCATTGTGCTCGCGCCATTTAACCCAGGGGTTTTTCCCCGCGTTATTAATAATGTATAGGACTCGCGAGAGATAGAGCCTGCGCTTCTTCTCCACTTTTTTTTTCCGCGTACCGAACGCGAAAATGCAAACCGGCGCACGTCAATGACTCGTTTCTCACAAAGCGAGCGAGAGTCGTCCACTGAGCTATGGTGCATCGTGGGACTGACGGCGGAAACGCGTCTGCTGCCGCTCCGCGCGGCGTTACGTGCGTGCATAATGCATATCGCGTGACTCCGTCACGGATCCGGACAGTTACAACGTGTACACGCGTAACAATATCGCGTATCACGGCGAATCTCTTTCTGCTACCGATGTCTGGCATTTTAATCGAAGTGCAAGAAAGAAAGAGAAAGAGAGAGAATGTGTGCAATGTGTGTGTTTGTTTGTGTGTGTGTATATGAGAAAGAGAGAAATAGATCGCCAGGAATGCGTGTCTTCGTACGAGTGAACGATAGCGTAACGAGCGGCGTGCGTACTAATAAAAAATATAATTCTGAGCGCGCTATGTCGAGACAAGTGCCTCTCCTTCACGCGTAGAGTGCGAAGTGCATACTTCCAAAGCACTCTGTATATTGTATTACGACTGACTGGTTACATTGTAGCGCAATTACACTATCCCTATGTTAGATCTATGCTAATGACATTGTTACGTCCGGTGCCGTACCTCGCGATCGCGATCGTAAAAGGAACGTAATATTTTTATAGTAAAATAAGGACATTTTTTTACAACAGCGATAAATGTCACTCTAATAGAACGATATATTTCAAGCCGCGAGGGGAAAAAATGATCACGCAACTAATCACGTAGGTATGTTCATAAAACTCGTAAGACCAAGAGCGATTCTCTTTTTTTTTCTTTTTGTTATTCACACCCGTGTGTCAAAACAAATGGAAACATTTTTATCTTGACACGGCGCATTAGATCCCAGTTTTTCTTTGTTACATACAAAGATGGATGGATTCGTAGGGGAAACAAGGCTGCCGTAATGACGGTTTATCGCAATTAAAATTATACTTGCTGACTACGTTGTAGCACAATTACACTATCTACCGGTAGATCTATATTAGTAACCGCAACAATAACAACTCGTTTTTTTTCTCTTAACGTCCAGATGTTCTTGCTTTGAGGCTTATCTAACCGTGCAGCCTATTATGCGTTTGACGAGAACGTTAAGAACGAGGATCGGCAACGCAGTGTTCCGGTGTATACTTGTAAATTTGTTTACGATTAATTTCCCATTTCCAAGCCTCATAATTAACGAACGAGGAACAGTTATTTTTTAATTACTTCAAAATAAATTTTCGTTCGAATCTGTTCTAACTTGTTTTCTACCTGACGATTACAGTTGAATTTTACGTACCATGAGTTTGCTGTATGTTCTCATGGGACGTTGGTTTCTTCGTTCCTAATGAAGAAAGGTCATTGCCGAATGTTTACGCAATTGAAATCAGCGTTAAACAATGGATTCAAGGAAAAGCGCGATTTGTAAAACGTCGTGCCGGAAAAACTGCAGGACAGCGAGGCGCGCCCGCTGTGCTTTTACGAGCTGCAGCATGCCGGCCAATTACACCTTCCACGGTTAGGTGGTTCCACGTCTTAACGGGCAGTTAGTGCGAACATAAATGTCTCCGTGGCATGCTTTTAATTGCCCGCTTATAGCACCGCTCGCAATATACCTACGCGATGGCGAAAAAGGCAGTGGCCGATGTAGAAATTTGAGACGCTGTGGTATGCGAGGCGAGCGATACCTGCCATGCCTTTCGGTTTATTTCCGAACGACCGGTGGAAATCGTCGGTCAGGTTTCGTCAAGCTCCGAGAATCCCCTAATAAATTTTAAGGCGGCCTCTCTTCGGCTCTCTTATAGCTCGTCAAATGCTATTCTGTTTATAACTATTGAATCTATGGACGTTTAGTAGTGCAGAGATCAGGATATACAACCATGAGGCGAGATCGCAAGATTGTGTCCATCCCTTTCTACCACGCTCCAGTAACAAATAACACCGTAAATCTCGCCCGACCTTATTATAAGTCACTTAACCGGTATTCGTTTTCGACGTATGCTGCATCGCGTGGGTGTACGACGCTCGGATTGCCGCGTCGTGAGGTCCGTCGTGAGGCCCGTGGCGGAAGACTCAGCCAGGCACACCCGCGCGATAACTTCTGGCCCAAGTAGGAACACTCTCGAATTTCGGTTATTAATTTCGTGAGGGGCGCGACGGGGTGCTACGACCCCCTCGTGCGTGTCAAACCGGGGTTGGCCCTTCATCGTGGCTCGCCCTTGGGATCCCCCTGAGACAATGGTCCCCCGCGGCGCTGGATGTCTCCGACGACGTCTGAGGACCCCCATCGGGACACGAATGCCATAGTCTCAGTTTTACTACTATAGAGACGTCAGTTATCCGTCCCGGCATTTCGTATTCGGGCCCGAAGGTTTGCAGGCCCTCTTCGCCCTCCTCCGAATTATTGGAACGATTGTATTGTCACGCGTTAATCGGCATGAAATATCGGCAAGGTCACGATATCGCTCACTACGCTAGTTTGTCTTTCAGTAATAAAAATAAAATAACAAAAAATGCTAAAAAATAAGCGAGTTTTATTTTATCTATATATATTTAAAAAATTAAAATAAATTTGTAATCTATATTTCAAGCGTAACTTACTTTTGAAACTTGTCTCGCACAATCAATACTGCACATGATACTAGCAGGTGAAAAGTACTCAATAACTTGTAGGTAGAGTTAGCGTATAATTTGTAGCTAATTCGTATTTCGTGTTGCAAACATTGTTATTATTCGACTAATTAGGTACTATTCTCAACTGTTCCTCGTTCATTATTACGGGTAGAAATGGAATAATAATCATCGGTTGGATGGGCCTTAGACCTATGTGTAATCCTCCTCAAATGCAACGCGCTTGTGTGAAAATTATCGATAAGTACTATTCAGCGTGTAACAATTTACGTCAATAAATGTCGAAAGATAGCCATGTTAACTCCAGCATATCTATCGTCTAACAATAAGTACTAAAAAGACCAAGTCGTAAAATACTTACACCCTGTATATGGTTCGCAGCGATGTCCGTACGAAGATTAAAAATGCCAACGTGCATGTGTATGTAACAAAAATATCCACCATTAATGATATCAAAGTTTTGCCGCGCAGTTTTCAAATTATTGCTACAGTTTAAAGTTCGGTCTTTTGCTCTCGCGCAGCATATTTTTTAACGATTAGCAATGTAAACTACATGCATGCTGATGCGCGCAAAACTTCTCGCGCCCAGCGAGCTCTCGTGCCTACGAAGGAACCGGCGCTCCGCAATTAATTGCCGACCATCGGCTCGGCTTTCTTCTCTCCCGGCCCGAACCCATTACTTTGTAGCATTTGGCTGGTAACTTAATGACCTATACTCACGGAAGTCGGATCCTGAAACAGAAAAAGCGTGAAGCCATGGGTTAGACATGCTACTCAAAATTCACAGTGCGCTACGAAACGTTTAATTTTCAATTTTAAGGATCGAGCGTAGCATCGCAACGGCCGCGGCGGTAGCGGCGGCGGCAACGGCATTACTCCTCCCGGTAGCCAGTTTCCGCTTTATTGCTCCTTTTTAAATTGCATTCGCTTAGAAATTCCGCTCGCGCCACTCTCGTCGGTCGTATTATACGTAGTTGACTACGTGCTTACACGTAGGACGGGGGGGAGAGAGAGGACAGTCGACATTATGCAGGCATAATAATCGGATTGTAAATCGGCCGTGCGACGAAATAACGTCCTGCCCCCGTGCTACCTGCATAACGTCGCGCGCAGTTTCTAAGTATAAAGACGTTCGTCAATTTGTTATGCATGCCTCGGTGGGACGAAAATTGCATTTAATTCGCCGTTGCTTTTGCCATTCCGCCGGGCGACCGTCCGCGGCGACCGTGGACGCTACATTGACTACATAAATGTAGATGTTCCATTTAAAAAGCCATTTTCGCGTGTTTAGCATAATACGTAATCGCGCGAGCCGGCTGTCCGTCGTATCATCCCCGCCGTCCGTCGTCGTCCGCAAAAGGGTTACCGCGTCGTTAACCGTAAGAAAAAAGGAGAATATCGCGAGCAAAAATATCCCACCTTGATCGACATTCCCCGAACAGTTTATTCCCCGTGCAAACGAGATTTCATCAAAATGTAGAACGCGAGGAATTTCGAATTTTTGCTTTTTGTCCATACAGTTATATCAATAATCATGGAAGAAATGAATCCCTGTCTGTCTTTTATGTCAATTTTTTCTAATAAAAAGATTATTACGTCATAATTTATTTCTTCTCTTAATGATCATGTTAATTACATCACCATTTATTGATTTGCTTAAAAAAAATTATCTTTTGCACCAATTTATATGCACTACTTATGTTTTTTATATTGTATAATGTGCACGATTCGTCTTTTTTAATTTTTCCATATTCTCTCTTGTAAACTAAAAAAAATTTATTATTTGCAAAAAAATTGATTTCTATAAATTTAGTTCCCTTAATTCAAAGAAGTAAGTAGATTTGAGAAAACATACTTTTCTAAATTTAAAATATTTTCTCAAATCTACCTAATATTTTTTTTCTTTGAATTAAGGAAACTAAATTCACAGAATTTATTTGCTTGCAAATAATAAATTTTCTTGCAAATAATAAATTTTTTTCACAGTATACTGATATTTTCTCGTTGATAGAAAATTTTGCGGCTAACCAAAATTTCGTTTGAAAACAGCGACGTTGGTGCCGTGAGCGCGTTTCAATCAATCTACGAGCTAAATGGCAATTCGACGCGACGCGTCGCGTAATTCACACGATGTGCACACAGACATCGCCGTTCTCGTTCCGCTCTCTTTACTCTTCGGTGGACAGTTTTACCACTTTTCGATAGTACCGGTTGTCAAGCGGTTCGGCGAGAAAAACTCGTCGAATCGCAAGCGAAATCGCCGATATATTGAAACCATACGCTCGCCGTACATCGCCGCGGTTCGGTGAAATCCCCGGCCATGAAAGTCGACGGTAAACGGTAAATTTTGCTTTAATTAAAACTCGATGGCTTGTGCAATTCTCTAATCCCTCTTAATTCGAGACAACATGTACTGTACGTGTCGAATTATGATAAACGTGTGAGAAGAAACGCGCCGGCGCGTTTCCACCGACCACGAGAAAACTCGCGAGAGCGTCGTTCGCGGCTAAAAGGCGGAAGACGAGGGCCGCGCGTGTTTCGAATCTCGATTCGACGTCCCGAAGCGGCGTACAAGATAGATGGTAATACGATTATCTATGGGGATGCTCCGCGCGAACGCAGGATATACATGCAGTTATACGCGATTGCTACCAGCGGCCGTTATGAACATAGAGTATCGCGCCAATAAACGTTTGTACGAGTTTGCAAAAAAAAAGAACAGAAGAACGTAAATCGAGCGAGTCGGGAAAAGAGTGAAAGAGAGGAGAGAAAAAGACAGAGAGACAGAGAGGAAGAGAGATGAGAGAAGAGGACGAGAGAAAGAAGGGAAGATGAAGAGGATGAGGATGTCTGTAGAGAGGTTCGCCGCAAGATCGCTCCGGCTCCCACCGGAATTTTAACTTTTAATAATAAAGCGAGGGAGTCTCGTGTTGTTACGTTATGATAGCGCACGCGAAGGGTGGGGAGGGGGGGAATGGAGGCGAATTAAAGGCGGTAGAAGGAAGTTCTCTCCACTCTCCGTCCTCGGCTTGCCTGCGGCCGGGGGCCGGGGCAAACCGCAGCACAGGGCACCGCCGCCACCGCGTAATTGCCGAGCTCTCACTTACCGGTCGTTCGATTGATTATTATTTTTACGCGCTGCGACCCGCCTGACCCCGCCGCGAAGTGTGTGCGAGAGCGAGCCGATCGGCGATCGCCGCATCGCGCGTCTTTAGATCTCATCATTAAGCATCGCCCCGTTGCGGCATGCCCTTCGCGGTGGACAGATCCCGTCCCCATGGAATGTCGTCGAAACCCTTTCTCGAAGAAAAAATTCGCGATTTTTTGGCGAACTATTTTTATGCGAGTTCGGTAATTTTCTGGGAATTTTTGGACTGATCTACTTTAAAATCTGGACAATTCGACAGATAAAATGTTCAGTTATTATCTTTTATTAACTGTATAACATCTGGTAAAATACTCTTTATACTTTCTGAAAAAATTAATCGCGCGTTTATTGCAATTTGCAGAAGCTTTACTTTAGTTTAATTTATCGAAACCTATCGCCGATTGGTCGCTCGGTCGGTCGGTCGATCGGTCGATCGGTGGCGAGCTATTATCTTTATATACCTCGACCCATCTGACCTTAATGAACCGATCGATGCCGCTCCTTGAATCATGTTATTAAACCGCTTGATCTTATGGACAAAGGTTGCCAGGTGTGGGGAAATCACGCGAGAGCGCTTCGAGAGAGCCTTCTTTCCCTTCTCCCTTTTTTTTTCATAATCAAAATGTGAATACACCGGAAGTCGTGATCGTATAATTAAATAACAAAGTAGGAATTCCTCGGAGAGATTGGGTGGTGGATCGCGCACGAGCTTTTTATGCGCAACAGAGTGCGGCGGTTACGCGGCTTAGCTCGACGCGGCGCAAACAAATTAAAACATCCGCCTAACGCTGTTGCATTTTATAAGCAACGCTTTACCCTTGTCTGCAAAACTCGTGAATACGAACGCGAACTGGAAGAAAGCGCAGAAATGAAAACGGTGCAACGCAACGCAACGCAACGTAGAAAGAGGAGCGTAAGCCTCGCGATGTCTCCGTCGTACTCTTTCTTCGGCAAGAAGCGCAAAGTAATTGGATTTGCGAAGGTGGAAAGCCGCGGATACGAAAGGAGAAGAAACCCGGCGAGAAAAGCCGTGTAACACCGTAAGAGAGAAGCACAATGAGCTGTATAAATAAAAAGCTCAACGAGAGAGTCTTGCTGCCGCGCGTAAGCTTGGAGAGTTACGAGACCAAAGAAAACCTGCCCGCGTTGTACCGAATAATAATTACATTCCGCCGCTGTTTACGTACAAAGTGCAGAAATTTCTCCAAAGAAAAAGAGAAAGAGAGCCGACAAGCTCGGTGAATAAAAATACGCTATTTATTTTGTCCTGGAATTCCAGTTCTGGAGGCTCTTGAAAATGTTTCACGAGTCGCGACAGGTGCTACCCGAGGCAATTAAAAGCTCTGCTGTTAACGAATGAGGGACCATGTATCGTAATCGTGAAAAAATAGTATGTAAATTGAGCATAAATATCGCTAAGTAATAATTGCTTGGCGAATGAATAGAACGATCGATCATATCTCGGATGCAAATCGAATGTCCGGCCGCGATATCGACCGTGAACTTTGGGCACGCGCACACGCACGCATACACGCACGCATACACACATACACGTACAGACGGTTTACTCATTTAAACTAAATTATTCCAAATAAATGAGCGTGTCCTCGGTAGTGCCTACATACCCCGGGACATTCATTCACCCTTAATTAATGATCCGCTCGAAAGTCGGCAGGATTAATCGCGTGCAATCAGATCACCGTAATTAATTACTTCGTGTTGGAAGCACTTTGTTTGCGTCGGCGAGGGCTATCTTGATGAAATGAAATTGCGCGACGTTGTGTCTGAAAATGTGCAAGTCAACGCGCGATACAAATGACTTACTCTCTTCGTCAAGCTTGTTTCCCTGCTTATTTTAGTACGTCCAATAATAATTAATTATTGATTTCACGTACCACCACAAAATATTATTTTTCTCGTAAATTTGTTTTAGTCATATAAGTATATACGATATTTAATTACATGAATTATTTGAAAAAGAGAAGATATCTTTCCTAACTTGATGCAGAGGCGATTTATTCACTTGCCCCTTAACAAGCTTGTCACTGTAAAATAACAACTCCAGTGATATTTTTATTGGATCACATTATAAAATATATATTATTCGGTTATCCCTTTTCTTTCGAATAGGATAATCTGAGCGGCGGTTTTCTTCATTTTTCTCCAACGACTTCACTTCTATCAATTTTCCGGGCGCGCAAAACTGCCTACGGCATGTATAAAAGGTCATATATTATATAATACAACGGGACGGCAGTAATAATATCAGATCGTATTCGAACGCGTAGACGAGACTCTTAGAGATGGTTTATGACGTGCGAGCGAGTGAAGCGACTCGCAAAAGCGGAGGTGGAAGATCTTTACGACCTTCTCGATGGCGCGAAATTTCTCTCTCTTTCTCTCTCGGTGCTTCCTCCCTCTATCTTTCGATAAGATATGGCTAAACCGTCGCGTCGGTCGGGCCCCACGGCAAGAAGAGATTCCTTTCTCATATATGTATGAAACGGAGTACGAAACGCGTTGTGCTGACAGCCATCGCGCAAGCAAGAAGATACGTAATATTTCGGTGGGGAATGTATGTCGTCACGGCGTAAGATATCGTCGTAAGCGTCACCTCCGCTACCTAGTCTACGTTTGCGATTGCGATCGGATACGAAGGCGTAGCTGTGTAGTATAAACAGAGAAGAGTAACCACCTATAAGATACCTCCTTTTACAAATGCAAAAGTCAAGAAACTGTTATCTTTAAAAAATATCTTATCAAGCAAGAAAGTAAAATTATCTTAACGTGTGCAATTCGTGTTTAAAAATTCTGATTACATTCTTAATGAGATGGTACTCGATTCACGAACGTTACTGTCGCTAAACAATAAACATTAGCGCGAAGTAGACCATGTCGACCAGCAATCTCAAGCGCGATTGACCATCGCGATAGGTTCCCTTCTTTCGACGGATCGCCGTCGTGCAGCTGAATCCGATTCGTGGAAGGCTATTAAGATAACCGGCGACGATCATTAATAAAACTAATGTGATGAATTGCTCGCGGAAGTCGGGAAAACTGATTAGAACTCAGCCTCGGAAACAATTGATCACATCGTTGTTCGCGCCCGAAAAGCAGCGCAATAAAGAAACGATGCTTCGTGTCGCGTTGCGAACCGTTTACAGAATGACGAACGAGCGTTTCGGGTGGCAAACCTTATCAACAGTGCAGGAGATAGCGAGGCGCGAGACAACTCTTTGCGCGCGGATATTTCTTACGGGAGACGAAGGGGGGAGGGGGTAGGCTGCGAAAGGGGGAAGGATCAAAGGTCATCGAGGCGAAGTCAGACACCCACACACTCTTAGAAAGCCGCACCCAGGTAAATTATTGTGCGAAAGTTACAAAGACGCGGAGACGGTCGTGCGTCACGACGATTATCAATTGTAGACCTGCGACGTAAACAAGAGGATATAAATAAAAAAATTAAAATTAAAGCACCCCGCACTATTTCTCGGTAAAATAGGTCCCGACCGATTTTCTTCTAATTCCGTATACCTACAATTAGATGTATCATTAGGTAGATCAACCACATGAAAGATTTTTCAAAAAAGTCACTTTTTCGAGCTGTTGAAGCGATATACCTGATAATGATGCAGAATCCGTATTATACGATATTTTGAGATTTGCATTGGAAATCATTCTTGTAAAAAATAAAAGATATGTAACAATATCTTATAGAATTATATATATTCTCGATTTTGGAAGGTTTCTCAATACTCTATTTCACCAAAAAGGACTCATATTCGAGAAAACCTTTCATGTGGTTGATCTACTTAATGATACATTTAATTGTATACGGAATTTAAAGAAAATCGGTCGTAACCTACCTTATCGAGAAATAGTGCGGGGTCCTTTTGCCTCTTCTTTCAGGAAATATTTTCATCAACTATTCTAAATTCAAGGCGGATACTCGCAATCTTTACTTGAAAATGTCAGATCTCGCTTTCTCGGAAGAAACGCAATCAGGGCGCGCGTGGAAAACTCGTGACTTTCCACGGAATTGCATTAGCCACGGTATGCGAAAGCGCGTTTCTTTATTAGAATCCCATTTTGAATTTATGTGGGTAAAAACGGATAAACAAGTCGCCGGGAAAAGATATAATTGCGGCTTCAATTACGCCGATGGTTCGTTACAATGGTGCTCCGATCCCTATCGGCTCTTCACTTTCTAAGCGGACTGGGTTTCTGGTGTAACTGATCCACCGAGATCGGTGAGAGACTACTTCTGTTTCCGAATCTCACGCTCTCGTCTAAGATATGGCGTCACACCTTCATATCTGTCTAATCAACACGCATCATATTTTCGATAAGACCATCTGTAATGAGTTTCCCTTAAATGTTGCATATTTCTCCTATTGTCGTTTTCTCATTGTTCTTCTTTCTTTCAAGAAAAATTTATTCTCATACGGGGAAAGGAAGATTAGAAGGGAACAGTATCACAGGTCACCACATCAGCAAATTACGTCGCCGCACTTTACTTGTTAATTTACGGCACGGTTTGACCCAGAAGCTCAGAATGACAGCCGGCGAAGCACGGTAGTCAACCCCTGACGGAATAATTTTGCTTTCCTCCAGCGTTCTGCGAACGAACGAGTGGCGCCTGGCCCACCCCCTGACCTATTCCCTCCTTCTATCCTTCCCCACCATTTTATACCCGTGGGCGGATCCCGGATGGACCTAATAAATTGTTTGTTGTAATTAAATGAGTTCGAGGGAATCGTGTAGGGCGTGTGGGGTGGGACGGGGAGACGTGAGAGAGTGAGAAGGGGGGGGACAGAGGTCGGGGAATAGGGCCTCTATATATAAAGGAATAAAGATGAACGGCCTATGGATGGGCCGCTATCTGCGCCGTTGGAACAGAAACACGCTCGTGGCGCGACAGCCCCTGACAAATGACGGCCCGAGCGGGGCTATTGCCGCCGCCCCCCAGCAACCCCTCCTCGTACACGCCGCACAACGCCGTACCCCTCTATGCGAACGGTCGAGCCACCCCCGATGCCGCCGACGCTCGCCCGACCGGGGGCCCGGGCCATGATTAAACAGGGGGGGAAAGCGAAATTGACCGGCGAATATTCCGCGGTGCGCGCCCGAGTGCGCTTGATAAACTCTCGATTGGCTCTGCCGAGCAACACGACTGCGGGCCGCTTTCATGGGAACGAACTCCGGCTCGTGAAACACCACTGCCGCAGGACGGCTATTTTTTGCCTGCTCGCGGGAAGTTTTGCGCGAATCAACGGAGAAAAAAAAAAGAGAAGAGTGATTGGTGAAATCCATCGTGTCGACGTAATTAGATCTTGTCAAGTGGCTTCGAAAACGCTACGGTAGATTATCAGGGGTGGCTCCCTAATAATCTAACTATTTATCAAGACATTAAACAGCTGATTATAGAAGAAATAGAGATGTAGGTACGAGAGATCTACTGAGAAGATATTAAATTTTAGAGGCCTTTCAATTTTATTACGTGATATACGTTGACGCACAATCCCGAGCTTGTTCCTCTTAAGGAGGGATAAGGCTGCCTCTTTCTACAATGAAAGAAAAAGGGCGACGGAGCGAGCGTATATCAGAATAGAGGGAATATATCTCGCGCGAACGTCCGCGCAATGTAACCGTTGCAGCGGGGCGCATTCTATTTGATTTGCAATTCGAGCGGGTCGTCCTCGCGCGCACGCGGTGAGACGGAAAACAAGAAGCCCGCGAACGTATATCCGTTACGTGCGTGCGCGCGAGGGACAGCGCGGGGCGGGAAGAGACGAATTGAAAATCGCCGACGTTCTCCTCGTGTCCTGGGGTGAAAACGCAATCTCCGCGAAGCGACGGTTCATCGCGGATACGAACAAATTGATTTTAGTCACCCCCTTCGACCCCTCCTCACGGGAGCTTCTTCCGTTGAACCAACATTGCAACGCGCGAGAGAAAAATCGCGCGCACGCGTGCTAACGTCTCCCGCGCGTTTATCCTCGAGCTAATTGCCGGTTTGGCTTGTCGGCTTTCTTTCGGTCGCTCGGGAATAGACATTGTGTGTATGTGGCGATTTCTTTCTCGAATGAGGGCTGAAATAAAAGAACCTCCTCGGGAGAAAATTGAATCTCATCGAATCGTTGCGAACCTTTTACTTCCATAAAATAACACGCTGTAAAATCCATACCGCAGCTATTATGGTGTAATTATGTGATTGAGCGATTAGTGAAGTTATGAAATACATTTCCGATCGTATGAAGCAATATAATTATCTTTTTCTCTCGCGAGAAAAAGATAATTGTATATGGAAAATGAGAATATATATTACAATCTTCATTCACCATTTATAATAAAATTACAACGTTTATAATTTCTATGCTAAAATTTAAATTGTTATATAAGATTCGTGTAAATCATGTAAGAGATTATTAATCTTTCCCGGCGAGAGATTGAACGAAAAAAGTGATATCGAGCGATTGCCTTGCGCTTGATACGAAAACCAAGAGGGAAAACCATGCTACCAATGCGAGTGTCGAGACAGAAGGTGGGGGAGAAGGGTACAAGCGCAGATAGATTCGAAATGCCGCCGATGGATTTGACAGAGAGCCTCGCCGAAGCGTTGTCGCGTCATTTTGTATTTTATTTCGGAGAGTCGCGTGCGGATTGGACACGGCGCGTTAACAGCGCTCGTTGTAATGCTTTATAATGCCCCGTGACTATCCCCCGTCCCTCAGCGGCTCTTGGCGCCACCGGATAACAACGGGAAAAGGGACAGCTCGCACCAGCCGTCGGATTTTTCGTGATAAAATATGACGGCAAAGCCCCAGAGGGCAAGGTCCGAGCGAGACAGCAATGCTCGTGGTTTAATCCGCGAATTTTCGCGCTAGAGACGCTCGCAAAACGATTTTTCGTTTTAGTCTCTAATTTCACATGACAGTTGTATCTTTCATCTCGAAGAAACGGAAGCCTATATAAAATCTGATACATTCTATTAATCTAATTATATAATGTAATAGTTTTCCAATCTCCAAAGCGCGATTTGCAAAGACGTCCGTGTTCCCCGAATTTATCAATCAATAGATTGGCAAATATCGTGAATCGATCATAATCTCTATACAAGAATTCGAGGCAATCCGTCCCGATAGCGTAATTCACCGCGAACGAGCATAATGGGACACCATTTGCCCGCAATACACTCACATTATTGCTCCGCTCCATCTTCCTCTCTCGTCGAGCGCAAGCAAACGCGGACGAGCGAGCGAGCGAGTAAACGCGAGCGGTATGGCGCATCTTTTATTCATCCGACAGAGTGGAGCCTTAATTTGAATTGAATAGGATTTATAAATTATTTGAAATTATAGTTGCGACGCATGACCGAGCCGACTCGGTGCTCCGGTAGCTACCGGGAGCGAGCGTCGCCGAATGTAACAACGGCGACGACGACGAAGAGACAACGACGACGACGACAACGATAGCGACGGCGGTGGCGACCGGCGATCACGATACGCAGCTCTTTGCCGAGTCCAGATTGCACCGACAGGTGCAGCGCATATACCTCGTTCCGGTAAGCGGGGTGGAGAGAGATAGGGAGCGAAAGAGAGAAAGAGGAAGGGAAGGTACGACGAGCTGGATGCGGTCGAAACCTTTTCTTGCGTCGTCTCTCGCCGAGATTCTCTTACGTAAGCACGCCGTGCATCGGCTCCTCGCGATGGAATTCGAAATCCCCCGGGCGTCATTGCGTCGGAAATCCGCGCGGCTCCGATCCGGGGATGAAGAAAGGCATCTCTCTGTCTTAACTCCGGATCTCGCTCTTCTACCGGGATCTCTCCTGACCGCAGTTCGGCGATTGACGCAGAGACGGAGTGAGCATGAGAAAAACTTCCGCGCTGCAGAAGAAAAAGTTGCATCCAGGCGATCGCCTAGGTGATGCATCGATGCAGTCGGAAAGAAGCGGGACCGACGCGTAGTTTCCGACGAGAACCAACGTAAAAACAGCGAGGCTTTATTATTCCCGATAGAAATGTATCGAAATGTCAATAACTTGTCGTCATTTGCAACCTGTACCATTGACGGTTTCTCCTCGCGCGCTTCTCCATCCCGGAATCGAAAGATAATCGCAATTCATGAAACATTATTCCTTTTTATCTCTTAAATCGGCAAATTAAGCCACATCGCACAGTGGGGTATTCGCCCGATCTAGCTGACCAAAGGTCGATTTTTAAATTTAATTCTAGATAGAAATAAATTGCTCCTAGGAAAATAGAATATTTGAGAAACAATTGGCCACATTTCTTTCAGTACCACGATACAGTGCAGCTCGCAAAACTGGTCAAAACTTGACCATTTTCAAACAGTTAAGTTCACAGTGCTCGCATTCTTTTGGAGGGGAAAAACTTTCGAAAGTTAATAATTATAAATAATTCTAAAGCAGGTACTAAGTGTACTTATTAATGATGTTTTTTTAAGTATGCTTATATTTGTTTTAACTAAATTAATTGTTTTGAAAAAAGCAATTTTTTACTTAATTTTAAAGCCTATATCAACATAACTCGAAATTTCTTATACTTCGGGGTTCGTTCCGGTTTTTATTTGTTTTCCTTATAAAAAGGAAGGTTTTAGCTTCCTAATAAAAAAAAATCAGCTGCGGAATCGCGCGGATTTCCGTGTTTTAGCTAAAATAAACCTGAGTCATAGGCTACGTAGTACTGTATCAAAGGCTATGTTATCTCAATTATTAAATAACTAATTTTTTCTTCTTTTTATTTTAAGTATGTTATGATTTTAAGCTGCGTCTACATCTATCGTAAATGATTATAGTATAAACTCCTTACGACGATCGTAACGCTCGTCGTGACAGTTATCGCAACCTCATCGATGAGTTGATTCAACTTGAACTCTGACGATTATGACGCTTGTCTAGCGTTACAGTAACCTAATCTGTCAGCCTTCTCGACGCGCGAAGAAAAGTGTGTTTATAGATATATTAACATAGATATATTGTTTACGAGAGTTTCTTTGCTTACGACCACGATCGCAGCGTTACGATAGATGTAGGCGCACCTTTAAACAATATATGTATGTTAATATATCTATAAACACACTTTTCTTCGCGCGTCGAGAAGGCTGACAGATTAGGTTACTGTAACGCTAGACAAGCGTCGTAATCGTCAGAGTTCAAGTTGAATCAAGTCATCGATGAGGTTGCGATAACTGTCACGACGAGCATTGCAATCGTCGTAAGGAGTTTACGATAATCATTTACGATAGATGTAGGCGCACCTTACGAGAGCTTCTTTGCTTACGACCACGATCGCATAGTGTTACGATAGATGTAGACGCACCTTTATGTGCGTTTAAGCAAAATTTAAGAAGTTATGTATGTTTAAGCAATAAGACTGTTCAATTTTGATTTAATAAAAAACAAAATAATGATTTTTTAAAGTAAAACTTTTTGACGTCTTAAAATACCATAAATCGATAAATAGGCATGTTCTGAACCAGTTAAATAAAAAAAAATAATTTTGGCCAGCTAGATCGGACAAATACCCCACTGTGCATCGCTCCGAAGAATGCGCGCTATAACGTAAGATTCTCGAGCGAGAGTAGGTAACTTGTAAATATGGTAATCCCTAAATATTAGCGCTACTCAGTGGATTGAGGACGATAACGATTATGCGAATGCTCGACGAAAAGGGAATTAGGGAAATCATTTATTAGGCGAGCTGTCCGTCGCAGCTGATGTAATCCTCGGATCCTAACGCCGGAAAGCGCTCCCTCTTTCTCGCACGGAGACGATTTGATCTTAACTTCATTCTACATTATATCGATTATGATTAAAATATTTTAAAACTTTATTCTACATTATATTGATTGTGATTAAAATATTTTAAAACTTAATCTGTTTCTTGTCAATTCTCTATCTACCCCTCTCCCTCTCTTTCAAACAATAATAAAATCATATAACAGTTCTTCTTAGATTCTGCATTTTAATCTACTGCTAATAATACAAGACGCAAGAATTAATTTTTGTACATTTTTACACCTATTTTCGTTGTTCTATAGAGAAAAATACGTGCAGCAACATATTACACGCATTTAAAGAAAACGAATTAGGAATATTTTCGGAATAATAAGAGATATAAGTGTGTCCGGCTTCGAGGCGCCTATATTGAGCAGGTCAGGTTTTACTCCCGCGGAATGACACGCGATGTCGGATCCGTCTGTCGTTCCTCTTCGTCTCCGTTCCCTCCCTTCCTTTCTCAGCGTGTGGGCAGCAAGAACTCAAGGAGCGTTCGCATTATGAATTACAGATTGGCTTATACGTACGTATCGGTCGGACGCACTGCGGGTAACGCATACCTGCGTCCATTACGAAGAGCTCGAGATCCGCGTCGAGGACAGAGAAGAAGAGAGAGAGATCGAGAGAAAACGACGAGGGGAAGATAGACCATAGGACTGGAAAGAAGGGAAGAGAAACGACCAAGTGAGCAGCAGGTTGCAAGTTCGTTCGAAGGGGTGAAGGAACCGCTGTCGAGCTGCCTATTCTCGTCTGTCGTCCTCGTCCTCGTGGAAGATCGGGAGGAAGAAGATGGGACAGAGAAGACGGATACAGGAAAAGAGATAGGACAAACTCGCGTATACACACGTATGTGTATATACATACATACGTATATTATATGTACATATATGTATATATAGGTAGTACTCGCCGGGATACGTCACCCGATTAATTTGTTGTTAGCAAACAGGTTGGCAAACTGCGAGCGGATGCTGGCTCGAGCAAATAAAGGAGCCTCCATTTATTAAGCTGGCAATAAAATAGCGCTCCTTCGTTCTTCGTTTCTCCGCGGGCCTTTCTTCTCTCTTTCTGTCTTCCTTTCCCTTCCCCCCCCCCCCCTCTCACTCTCTCTCTCTCTCTCTCTTTCTCTCTCTGCCCTGAGTTCGTGGGTGGAACATCGAGAAAAGAGAAAGGGTTACCGATGGCGACCGGGCAGGGCACAGTCGGGGAACCAAGACTGATTTATGCGAAAATCGGGGGACTTTCAGCCAGGATCCATGGACCGGAGGTGCACTGCGTGGAAGTAATGCCCCGCTACAGCGGCGAAGCGAGTTAATCCACCCCAAAGTCTGTCGGGAAGCCGCACAAGGAAGTATCCCAACGAGAGTCGAGTTATCTAGACTTCTGAGAGGGGTTTTATAAATAGAACGATTTGATTACCAGCCATTTGATTTACCGGTACCTCTCTTTTAAATCGTCATTCGTTCAGTATTAACATATCACAATAAAATCTTGCCAATATTAAAAATTCGTTCCTGATTCACCGTATGTTAATTTATGAGCTTGAATTTTCACGCAAATTTATGGATCCAGGAATTCCACGCGTAGGAAAATTAAGAAGTTAAAATCAATTCAGTAAAAACTATTAAAGTTAACTGATCGCTCCGAGGTAACTATACGGCTTGAATAATTGCAACATAAACATGTCATCTAAAATTCTATTTACGAGTTACACATTTTTTCCATGTTGATCAATTGTGATTAGATTTTATCTTAGCTTATTTTATTAGCAAGCGCACGTGTTTTATCACGAATTCGAGGTCGCGACGTCATGCGGATCCAAGACGAACGACTTCATCCTGAGAAACGGGTGATCCGACGCTATACCGAGCTTCGTACAGCGGCGGGGAAATAATGAGGGCGAGCGAAGAGGAAAGAGGATATCATTTCCAATGGGCGACGGTGGTGGGTATATACGTTCCATCGCTTCGGGCGGGTACGTCCCGGCTTACACCAACGGGGGCACCATGGAAACGACGTGGCCGGGGTCTCATGCTGCGCTAGGAAGCATATATCCTCCGCTATCTAAATAATTATCGCGGCCATTACCATCACGTGGCGTTGTCCGGTGGAACCAACGACGCGACGTAGCGCCCCACGCCGTATTACGGCCAGGAATATTATGTATAGGTCGGTGTACACGTTGTGCGCGCGCGAGCGCGTATTCGTGTACGCACGTATGCATGTGTGCGCGAACGCATATCGAAACGGCCGAGCTACCGTGCACGGACACGAATATGATGCACCTACCCGCTGTTCGTAGTTGTATCTGGTGGTCGAGAGAGAGAGAGAGAGAGAGGAGAGAGGGGGGGGGGGGGGGGGAGCCCGAGAAGGACGAGAATGCCGAGAGGACGTGCTTTCTTCAATAGCGACTCCTTGACTTCCAGCCGTGCCGCGAGACGAACCTTCTTCTCGCGACTTTATTGATCACGGTACTTATACTGACATGTGTCGCGATACTTATCGTGCGTCGTGTATACGCATACCGTGCACCCATGTCCGGCTGCCACTGATGCGCGCCCGGGCCACCAGGACGCCCTGAATAAAGTCCCCGGAATGCGAAGTAGGGCTCATTTTTCCGCGAGACACTTTCGAGATCTGAGATTACTTCGCGGCTCTCCTTCAAATAATTTGAGTTGTTTCTCGATCTATTATGGGTATTAAATAAATTTTATTAAATTATACAAATTACGAACTAGTTAGTATCATGTCTCTACATGATAAGTTGTCAAATGATATCTATTTGCTATAGTAACCGCAAAGAACGCGCTCAAAGGCAGCAGCTACAGAGAATGCAAATTGAAGGGAGTGATCGTTCATATATCGTACAAAATAATCTCATTATCGAAGGTACTACCAACAGAGCAATGTCATAGGTTAAAAGAGGAGATGGAGAAAGGTTAAAAGAGGAGAAGGATAGAAGCCTGAGGCAAGCGCGTTTAAAGACTCGCTTCTGCGAGAGAGCACCGAAACTCGCTCCCTGCTTTCTGCTACCAGAGAGGCTGCTGACTGGCTCCCTCCCGGCTCGAGGGTAAAGGCACCGCCAATTAGCTCGAAATAATGAACGCATTTCGGCGTCTTTTGTTTTGCTTCCGTTCGCCGCCTCCTAGCTAACGGAGCTCGCCCCGAGCGGGAGAGCGTGGCATCACAATGGAGAGGAGAGACTCTGTGTTTCAGAAATTTACCGCGCGCGCACCGACGACGACGACGACGACGACGACGACGACGAAACGATGCAGGAACATTACAAGCTACCTGCGTCGACGGCCCCGGGTAGCATAAAACGTGCTCTTCCATTACACCGATTCTTCGGGAGCTAAATTATTCTGCGGTACGGCGAGACGGTTGCGTTATCTCGCGGAAGAAGATTTTTGACTATTCAGGTCTTGCACAATAATGATGAAGAGATGTTATAACGAAGAAACAAGACCTGCACGGAATTACCGCAGAATATTGAACATGCGATGCGAAACGGAAAAATGTTAAGAGAACAATGTTAGCGTCAAGATGTTTTGACTATAATTACGCTTTTACCATTAGCAAGTTGCGGAAGATGTAAAAGCAGAAAACTTCATCAGAAAAATACTCGCTTCAAGTCAAATTTTATTTTATATTTCTCTTAACGTCTAAACTAAAGAAAACGTGTATGATCACAGATCAAAGATGACATTTGTATGTTATCTTTTGAGAAATGATTTATAAATATGGGCATGATTTTCAATCCGCTGCAACGATTGAGAGCTAATTTCAGTTTGGGTAACTCGTGCCATGGATATTCCGCGTGCATTCGCAGCGCTGGGACACGAGAGAGAAAAAGGGACACACAGAGGAGCGTAGAACACGGGGGAAAGGAGAGCAAGGGAGAGAAAGAGAGAGAGAAACGGAACGCAGAGAGATCTCTCGAGAGGGCAAAAAGTAAACTGCGCGATCGAGTGAGAACGATTCAATCAGGAGCCACATAAATCTCCTCCCCGTGGACACCCCGGACCTGGTCTCCCCCGATACCGACGAGGATCCCTTCTTTCTTTCCACGATCCACCGACCAAGAGAGACCGCGCGTTGTTCGTCGTTTCTCCTGCCCCCTTCGCCTACCCTCTTTCGCCTCTACCGATCCTCGCTTCCTGCCACGAATCTCTCTGCCGTGCCCAGGCCACGGTATTAATTATGCGCCGTATGCGCTCGCGGGCATTCTGCAGCCGGTACCCAGTATTTGCGCCATTGTTAATCCGCGTTCCTCTCCGTCCGCTACAGTTTCATTTGCTCTCTTGTTTTCCCCGTCCCACCTTTGCCCTCCCTCCCGCCATTCGCATTGGCACGTCCTCTTTTTACCCGCGTCCCGGCGGCACTATCCGGCGCACTTTGACGTAACGGCGCTGTCTTGCGCCGCTACCTAAGATTCGACATCGTCGTCATCGTCCTCGTCCTCGTCGTCGTCGTCGTTCCCGTTCACGAGTCAATTTCGCCGCCGGCGAAACGTGAGCCATTCTCGTTTCGCCAGATTCGTCTCCCACGACGCGACGCTGTGGTGAAGAGAACGAAATGACCAACGCAGCGATGCAGGCTCCTCTGCGTGTTACCTCTTGTTTTTAATGAGGATATTCTATATGTATATTATGTACAGGGTGAACAGAAACTATAGGTACAAACATCTAGGGATGGTAGAAGTGAGTGAAACAAACATGTTTTTTGCTTATAAAGTAGTAGTCGGAAATGCTTCCTTTTTGCTTACAATTAGACATTAGGTAAAAAATGACGACTGGAACACAAAACAGCTATAACAAAACGTTTTATTCGACTCAAACGCAGTTATTTTCTGATGGTTAAGGCATTTTATGACGCCGTGTGTACAATTACGTACAGCAATTCCAAAAAGGTGAGCAAAAATTTCTTTTCGTATACTGATGTGTACTCTATACTGCGTTACGAGCTTACCTATACGAATGAAAATTTTTGCCCATTTCTTTGGAATTGCTATACGTAATTGTACACACGGAATCATAAATTACCCACCAGAAAATACCTGCCGCTGAGTCAAATAAAACGTTTTGATATAGCCGTTTAGTGTTCCAATCGTCACCCTTTATCCAGTGTCTAAGTGAAAAGGAAATATTTCCGACTACTACTTCATAAGCAAAAAATGTTTGTTTCAATCCCCTCTACCATCCCTAGAAGTTTGTACTTATAGTTTCTCTTCACCCTGTATATGTATATATGATGTTAAGCATTTATGATACCGCGTCGAAATTAAGAATAGAGCATATAATTGTGGTTCGAGCAACGGCGTGCGATGTCTCATCGAGAAAACATTCGATTTAGAACTTGTGATGTCATCTTGTCCGGAATTAAGTAGAATTCTAAAATAATCTTTGCTACGTGCCTTCACAACACGTCGACACGAAAGCGTTTCCGCTCTCTCCGCGCAACGCACGTTTCTCAGAGGTTTCCCTATATTCCACGCTTCGATAAATTACGGATGTAGCGTCCTCGATCTCGGCGAAGAATCACAAATAATAACGCGCTCTTTGAAGACGTGTTTTCGGGCGCTCGGGATGACAGGCGACTTCGACTTGAACGTCGGGCTAACGGTTCCGAATTCCGTCTCTCTTCCTATCCTCCACGATCTCTCATCGTGTTACGAAAGCGCGGCGTTTCACGGCGGAGATATACATGTTCCTGCTTGAATATAATCAACGTCACAAGGGTGCGTCCTTAGTGCATCACTGCCGCGTACAATTATGTCAGCGATGACGCGGCCGGGCGACCGGGGAAGAGGAAAAGACGGAGAGCCCGACGCGAGCGGGCGGGCGGCGAGACGCGAGGCATTAAAGTGTCAGCGACTGGAGTTCATTTAAATCCTGAGATATCCATGGCCGTTCATATCCTCTCGCAGCACATGCGGCCGTGCGCGGGCTGCGACAATTTTAAATGCGGTAGAATTTGGTATCGGAATCTGTTCGCCGTGTAACTATGCCTTGCATTAAATTCTTGCGCGACTTTACTTATCGCATGCTCGCGCATTTTCAGGGATTAGAGGGAAACGAGAGAAGTGAATTATAAGTATCTTGAAGATTACGGTTTCCAGTTAAATTTCCACGAAATTAAAGTCCAATCGACGTGGAAAAAAATTTGACACATGAGTGCCTAAGTTAATTTACCTGTAATCTGTAATTTTTAACGCCTCGACCCAGAGAAAAAAACAGTCGTTACAACTATAAAATGTGGACAAATAGCACCTCAACTATTTTTTTTTTTTAGTTATAGAAATCAAAATACTATAGTGAATTGAAATAAGAAATATTGTCAGACTTATTAAATTAATTAAATAATATGATTAATACAACTATATAATATATTTGAAGTAAATTATAATTCAGTAAACAACATTATTAAAATTCCAAAAACTATATTTCTTTAGTTAATACATGATTTACATAGTTATTTTAGAATTTACACATAAATATGTATTCATGGAATTAAAATTATATAGTCCATGATATTCCTTCCATGAAGTTTGTGCACATTATTATTTATTAGTTCTCTTAATCATCAATTTAGTTGCAATAACTACAAAATAGTTCATTTAACTATGTAGGTACAATAATTCTATGAATACAACTTGTATAGTTGTCACCTATATAGAGAGTTGCCATCACTATGATTTTTTCTCTGAGTGCTATTGAGAAACAACCGTTCGTCCTAATTCATTCTGTAATATCTGTGGTCGATAGGACATCTCTCGTAATTCCGGGCAATTGCGCACGGTACTGTAACATCCAAGCTACCGAGACACCTCCGAACATCTCTCTCATAATCATCAGCGGCAGCTCTCATAAAAAGCCCGACGCGTCGCGTCGAAGAGTAGCGTTTTGCCGTTTCATGACGACTGTTACCGCTGCAGCGGCACTCGTGTGGCGCCGTTAATTTACAGCGGGTTACCGAGTGGAAAGCATCCAGTGGCACTTTTTCAGGGATGATTGATTCAATTGCATCCGCGTGCCGGGCGCACAGGACGTTACTCTTCTCGTCGAGGGCCCTGCTAACCCCGTTATTATTTCCAACGGCTGCGGTCTGTGTTTTTCGTCCCGCGGCACGGCCCCCGTTGTAAACGCCGTTTAAATAAATGGTACTTTTAAACCGATATATTATGCGCCGCGGCCGCCGTCGCGCTCTCGCTCGCCCCTTTCACGTCGCATCCGTCCTTTGCCGTTGCACTCGTTGCACACGTTGCTGCATTCGCCCTGGCCCGGGGAGTGATGGACTGCCGGGAGTGCACACGGGTGACTGATTCTCGGAGTACATACTCTTCGCGCGTCACCGGGAAGAGGAGAGAGTCAGGAGAAAAAGGGGAAAGAGGGGGGACACAAAGTTCTCTCTCCTGTCATGGATGCAAGTGGATGTTTTGACAGCGAGTCGCGCTAATCGGTCTTTCCACTTTGGCCCTGATGTACAGGCTCGGCTGCGCTTCCCAGTTTCTAATTACCGAGAGAACGACGTAGTACCGCGTCTCCGTTGATCCATCCGATGTCTAAGAGGGAACCGTTGATCGCCGCGAACAAATGCGCGTGCCATTCGGATTCGGCATGACGTTAGGATGGATGGAAATCACAACAATGTAGGAGAGACAATTATAGCACAGTTCGTATATAGGTACACGCAGAACAGCAAAATGCACTGAAAGGCTCGCCGAATAAGATTCCCGACTGGTTTTCAGGGTATGAAAAGCACCCAAGTGAATTATAGCGACTATATACTATCATAATATTGTACAAAGGAACGTTTCACTGTTTTACGCAAGAGAAAATAAATTCGCGTTTGCGTAAAACCGTTTTACATTTTTCGAAGCACGACGGCCGTGTTGAATAATAATTTATCACGCGAGAAAATGGATTCGTCCGGGTAGGTACGGATTTAGCGCGTCATAATGTCGTATAAATATTATATTAACATTTTCGGGCTCCTCTATCTTTATAATACTGTTTCATTTTACAAACTGTTCATTATGTTATTACGCTGCTATCCTTTCACAGTGTTGTTACAGTTGATGCGAGTTTCTGTAAAGTTTTAATTAATTCCACCTCAAGATTGACGTGGATTAAAGTGCACCGTGATAAGTGATACCGCTCGACGTGCAATTCAGATTTAGATGAATTGCCAAAAGCAAACGTATGCCTGGATCCCAGTATTTTTCGTCGCGGAATCCAACCGTAGCTCCGTCACGAAAACAGGGGGTATATTTTGAGTTCTATCCGCGGATGGATGACGGGTGCTGGTGACGAGAGGATTACGCGTTTGTTTGCGGGCCATCGTGGCGATGATACATAGGAGACAAACAAAAAAAGAATCCGGAGAAACGAGATAGGGAGAGGGGTAGAAAGGGGAGCAAGAGAGACGGCTGTGCCACAAGAATGTTGAGCCCGGAACAGCGGCGAGACACGCGGCGACACGTGTAGGTTGGAAGCAAAATATATAGAGATACCCAAAAGCACGCGAATGTTCTCTGCCTTCGTCCCGGTCTCTCTCGCGCGACGATCCTCGTCGCCACTCTTCTTCTTCATCGCCGTCGTTGTCGTCGGCCGCGAAGTGCCCGCCTCGGTTTTCCAGCTGCGCGACTTTCGTCAACGTGACGGCGGTAGCCCACCCTCGGCGCCCGTCGGCATTCCCCGCAAAAAAGCTCGACTCCCTCGCGCACATAATGGCGTATGTTTGGCCGTTCTCCTCCGTAGGGAACGTTTTTCAGCCGCGCGACGACGCAGAAGAACGAGCCCGGCCGATTCGAGCGGACAGTCTTCTTCCGCTGTGAATGGAACCTTCTGGTTTCCGCCTACGGATGAAATTCCTCTCCCGGATCAGCTTTGTGCTTGTACATCGTGTCGGTCAAGAGAAATTGGTTCGCTTCGTCGTGTTTCTGATTCCCGGATGCGTCGTATTGCAATCCTATCGGCATCTTCGGCAAATCGAAGTTGGTAACAACGACTATCAGAACGGTCTGATCGTGTACGTAGGTGACGTTTAAAAAATTACCACTACGAACAACTAAAATGGAGAACGCGTTATAAGATGTGTTCGATGAACCATCTTAAATGATAGAGAGAGAGAAAGTATACTTAAATTAGTGGATACCATTTCGATTGGTTTCACGTGTATCCGGACAAAAGTTCTCGATTTGCTTGATCTAACTATCTCTCTAGAACCTTGGAGTAACCGAGAAGGTGCGAAAACGATTAGGTAAACGCGACTCCCCAATGATGGATGTCGAGAGATATACTGTATATTTCTCGACACTCTTGAGAAATGGCAAGTGAGGAAGAGCGGGGACGAGAATTCGAAGGGCGCGTTAGAGTGGCGTCGAGGCGCGGCATCACTAATTGGGTGGTACCCGTTGTCGGGAAGAGAAGAGAGGACTCGGGAGAATACTCTATGGTCCCCGACGTTTTTGTCCATGCCACCTCGACGGCGGCGGCGACGGCGGCGGCGGTGGAAAAGAGAGGGTCGCGGTTGGTCGGAGTAGTTCATCACCGGGTGAATTGGCGGTGTAGCGGTCATAGCGTGAATCCTGGTCGTTCCATCACTGCTAAGAGGTCCCGGTGTTCCTCGTCTAAGCGCGCGTCGCTCCCCCCTCGCGCCCCTCTTGCCGTCGTCACCGGGCTCTCTCTTATTTCTCAGGCGGTCGCGAGGCAACCCCTTTCGGCTTTCCAAAAAGAAGGTGGCGCACGACCACCGCGCACCGCTCGCGTATGGACGCGAGAGGACAGGGTGTTTAATGGCCGACGATTACTCAACGGATCGAATGGGCCGCGCCACGACCTCCGCGTAACGAAATACCAAAATAACGTCACCAATAAATATACCGAGCGCGGGGTACTCTCCTTCGGGACCTGCCTCGTCGTTTCTCGTACCGCCGAAACGTTACTGTCTGACGAACGACATCAGAATTAATCGTTGCGCACGGCTTCATGAGAAACGTATTTTGGAAAAAAAAATTGTACCAATGCATTGAATTTTTGCAAAATAATCTTCAAGATAAAAAAATGTAACACCTCGTCCGTTTTCAAGTATAGGCAGTCAAATGTACCTACCGCATAACTGACGTACCTACTTTGAATTGAGAAGGTTTAACAATTTCTCAAACACACATACTTCTCGTGTAGATGTTACCGAACGCAGACTAATGATCGTTCCACAGTCAGAGTTATAGAAGTAGTTTGATCGCGAGCAATTTGTTCGTCGGAAGAAGCGACCGAACGAACGCGAGCGACGACTATCGCGGCGAACGAGAACGATGGCATCCCGGCACAGGCACATAAATTACCAGGACACTCGGCAGCGAGGGGAAGTGAGTTATTTGCGTGTGACTGATGGAACGCGCCAGCTGAGGAAAGGCATCGAGGTAAAATAGCCCCGTGCGCGCGTGAACGCGTTCTACACCACGGCGATGCGATGTCGCCCGTTTTCGAAGTGTATCCCCGCCCGGGGATAATCTTCCACGGTCCTCTCGATAATCCATTATACTTATATGGGACAATTCGCGTGGGGAGAACGGGGAAGCCGCACGCGACTCGCGGATTGACAGCTGTGCGCGGATATCAGGCAGATTCTGCGTCCGATATACCCCGTGGAACGTACATTTGTAGACGCCGTTAGGTACGCGATGGGCGGTATAAATGTATAATGATAAGTTCCGCGCAATGCCTCTTCATTGGCTAAGTGTTTTTGACGGTTTCGAGGCGTATCTTTAAGGAGTTACGGTGTCATTTTACGCGATATTACATTTCGCATAATGGCCACATGCGCCAGCATGTGGAAGGACGTCGTGCACTTTTAGCAAAAAATTAATGTAGCAAGGACGCGAAGAGTTATTATGACGACTAAGTTGATGCTCATCCTGAACTTGGCTTTTACCTGCTACGACACAAGATGAACTTGATACGAGCATAATTAAATAAGCTATATAATGCAGAATAGATATACAGGATAAAGTCTTTTCGCGGGTCCTGCGCCCTGTGTGAGCCCGGGCCCGGAAATATATGCTAACCTGTTCGTAAGTTAATGGCACCATTAATTAGTTTCGTTCCGTTAAAGCGAGGCACGAAATCTTGTCGTTGCGCGGGAGGGAATTAAGTAAAATAATTAGACAAATTAGGACAGGCGGCAAGGGTGGCTGGCTGAAGGAATCATTTATCATTAAGATCCGCTATTAATTCCTCGTTAATTCCTCCTTTCCTCGTCAAGCAAGATAAACGAGTGGCTCGAAGGTCTCGTAACTCCGTTCGCGGGGTCTGCGAGAGGCACCAGGCAGAAGGACCAGAACGAAGGAGCGAAAGAGAGAGGGCAAAAAAAGAGAGGAGGAAAAAGAGAGGGCTCCGTTAGGCGAGATACGAGTCCGATAGAGCGGCGATTGCATATATCGCGCATACAAAGAGAACTGCGACGTCTCACACTGACGAGCGTATAATAAATCAGTTAGAATCCGTATGAAGTACGATGTAGATCTACAAGAGATCGACGCGATTAGACGCGCGAGGAACGTGTACGAGGAAGAAAGTGCTTCGGGTGGTGGAAGGAAATGAGAAAAAGAGTGCTCGGTCGCGAGAAAGAGGCGAAGAAAAAAAAAGAGAAAGAGAGAAAGGGGAAGGGCGGAAATATACGCGAGCGATTATTATATATGCTACCGATGCCACGAGCGAGAGCTGTTTGTCTTGAGCTTTGAGGAGAAAAGCGAACCCCTTCTCAAACACATCCTCGAGTGGCTCTCAACGGGAAGCTCGGTGCCCTCCTCGAACAGCGAGGGCCATCGTAATATCGTACATCCCCGAGGAACTCGTGACCACTCTCTTTCTCTTTCTCTTTCTCTCGCCCTTTCCTGCAAGAGAGAGGCCTTGATGTTTTGTCGGTCCCCTTCAGAATTCACGAAAAAGAGCAACATTAGCCCTCAGTGCCTGTGTACATTGCATGCATGGCCTTTCAAGGATTTCCATATGAGCCCTTCTCGTGACACTGAAGCGAAGCATCGTTGAGAAAGAGGAGGCAAAGCACCGCCTGATTAAGTATTTATAACTACGATGTGTACACACAAAGCTTGTCAAAGATAAATCTTACGAAACAGCCTAATGTTATATGTTAATTGCTTATTTCTTTATTCGTCTATTTAAATGTACATACATCGAAACTCTTTGCAGTATCATGCTAATAACGTACAGTCAGCGTCGTCTCTGGATTCGCGACGTGTTTATCCGGCGTAGCTTCAATTAAAAAACAATCAAATTACTCGTTTATTACACCGGGATGTTGAAACTTTTGGCAAAGTTTAATGGCACACTTGCACGTCGTATCGCCTCGAATTATCCGGTGAATACAAGAAGCTCCCGAATGTCGCGCTACCAACGAACGCGGTGAAACACGTGCGGATAACGTATACGAGAGCGCGCGATTGAGTCAGAGGAACTCGTACGTTAGAGTCTTGATGTGGCGAGACTAACCAATGCAATGCACGGCTCGTTGCCGCTGTCACCGCAGCACTATCTCACTCGTTTCGTCCCGCATAAACCCCGCGCGACGCACCCACGCACCCACCAGCCGTATGTTTGAATAGACGTATATATCGGCCCGGTCCGCGCGATGAGGGCCCTATACGCGCCGTCCTCATAAGGCACGGCGTCTGAGTATTTATTAAGCGTGGCCTCCGTGCCGACAGTTATGACGTGGAGGTCCACGTTTATTTGTTTCCGTGGCATAGCAAGGAGGAGCCGTTGATATCTATACTGCGTCGGTCTTTTCTCAATAGAGGCAGAATGAGAGGGAAAAGATGAAGCAGCGATGGTTCGACGTACTTGGAATCGAGAGATAAAAATTCATTTCGAGGTCGTCTAAACTAATAATAAGAATTTCAGTGACGCTTCAATTTTTTGTAAACACCCAAATTCTGGGCATATCAAATGTTTAAAATTAAGAAAATCAAAAGAAAAAGAGGAGATCAAATATTGTTTCTTGGAGCGTTGAAAAAAAAGCTCCAGATAAATGTTTCAATCGTAAAATGATCTGCCATTGATCTGGATGAAAAATAAGATCGACTTATAGTCGCTTGATGTTTGTTTCAGTTCTTTAGAGACGTACCTAGAAGAACGGCAGTATTGTGAGATCGTTACGTATTGTTTTACGATGACGCACGAACCGTCGCGCCATTATAATTCTTCAATTGCACCGACCTGCTGATACACACAACGGAGATCGCTTGTCGCCCGCAATCGGCCACTCCGGAAATTAGTTCTCGCCGGATATTTTCTGCGAAGCCTGTATATCCGCATCCTGCGGTTCTCTCTCTTGCATATCTATCAATCACCACCGCCGCCACCACCACCGTCACTATCGACGATAGTTAATTTGTTCCGGAGGCTATGATCGTGTTCATTGCGCGAAACAAACGCAGCATGTCGCAAGCACTGTTCGCCACGACGCGCGACAAGTGTGCATCTGCGAAGAACTAATTGTAAGTGGAAATAAGTGGGAACTGAGTTACTAAACACTCGAGGCGGCTTTCAGTAGTGTAGAATACTCATTTCTCGAGGATGTGCATCAAAAATTCTTGAAGTCCAGCTTACACAATTTTGATAAAAGCGACAGCTCATAACGAGAAACTCGTAATATCTCTTTACAAATTCACGTATAATTCTAAGTCCGGTTGGATGATTTTCGCTTCTGCGCGAAAGCGGATTTGCGTGATTTCGCTCGCACGCCCACGATTTAACCTCTGCCGTATGTATCCTAACACTGTATATCTGAGAGAGAGAGAGATATGCGTGAATTTATATGTAGATTCTTCGTACGGTGCGTGTCTACAGTCTCGCTATATTTATTTCCCGACCTTTCGACCACCGCGTGACGTTATACGTAAAGCATTGCACTGCGGCAGAACGATGGACGGAGGAAGTCAGAAACGTAAGCGAGAAGAGTGCGAAGAAGACGAGGTAGTTCGCGTCGCGATGTCCACCCTTATTCGATCACCAGTTTGTCATGCGTCAGGGAAGCTACCGAGCGCTAACCAGGAGGGGTTGCACCTGCCGCCACGTTGTCACAAGGCTGGCCCGAAAGATAAACGGGTCGCCTTAAGTCGCCGCATTAATTACCGATTCCGAGCCGGAGCACCTACTGACGTTTCGTTCAGTTGGCTGGGGTAAGCCATAAGGAAAGCGTTCAGCCTCTCTCTTTCTCCATCTCTCTCTCTTCCCTTACCCCGTCTCAATTTAACTTGATATAAATTTCCTAACATTTCCCCTCGCCATGGACATCGTGTGGCTCGCTGCCGCGTATGAAACGCACGAGCGACTCCGCTATGTCGTTTTTTTTCTTTCTCTCTTTCTCTTTCACCTTAATGTCCGTTGTTCCTATCCTCCTCATTGCTTGGTGTTATTATTAGGGCCGTACCCGAAGCCACAAATAATGTCGCCGGCCTGGTGAGTGACGCGGTGACGCCGAGAGCAGGGGAATGCTCGGGATGATCCACGAGTCTTAAGTCTTGCCGTCGCAGTTGACAATAAGGATGCAATAAGTTAAAAAGAGAAATGTCGTGAAAAAAAAGAATACGAATTGGTAAATGTAGCTGTTTGAGATCGCCGAGTGGCTAAAAATATGTATTCAAATATGTGAAAAACCGAGTATACTGTGAAAATAAATGGAAAATATAATATATAATAGAAGATAATCAAATATGTAGCATCGTATAATATGTATAATAAAAGAGAATGTTTCATGTGTATAAATATACTGAGAAAAAAAATATTTCGATAAAAAAAAATTCATTAGGTGGCTCCTAACAGCTTATTTACTTAATAAAATACAATATTTATCTAGAATTAGATAAAATATCTAATTCTATTGTAAGATATTTTATCTAACTCTAAATAAATATTGTATTATATTAACATTATTAATTGTAAGTAAATAAGCTGTTAGGAGCCACTAATAAATATTTTTTTGGATCCAAATATTTCTTTTCTCAGTATATCCATTCTTTCAAATTAAATATTTCAATTAAACCGATCCGTCTTGAAGACAGAAAAATGAATCAAATATTCACTTAACCAGTCAGCATGTCTGAAGTGTAATCTGAATCAGCGTCTGCATTCGGTTCGCTTAAAAATTACAAGTAGGTTCATCGGCTCGAGGGCCACTGCTATTCGTGAGAGAAAGTGCACCGCAGGGGTGCGTTCGTTCCCACCGGTCGGTGCGGGGTATCTCGGGAGACGGCGTCACGAAATTAATTGGATGGGTGTTAAATCCGACAGTGTGCTCGTCTGACTTTCGCACCGTGCCTTCCTTATCGCTCTCATTTATACGTTTCAATAAGATGGCGATGCTTAAAAGCGGAGAAATATCGACCGAGGTGTAATGTATGAGGACGTTTTATTGAGACGTTGTTAAGTGCGCGGTCCAATTAATACCAAACGAGAGCAACAAACATATTTAATCTGACAATACCACGAGAGACAATAAATTATAATCGACCAGTTGTTTTATTATAACATGACAGTTTCGAACGGCAATAATTATAAAAAAAATCTCAAACTGGAGAAATTTAAATTGTTAAAATGAGATACTTAATAAGTCTGACTTAATTGATAATTATTACACTGGCTATCAATCTACCGCGCTCAAGTTTGCCGTAAAATTCTTATTGACCGTGGAAGGGAACAAGAACGGGAGGCGAGCAGAGGAGGAAAGGAGTAGAACCAGGTGCCCGTGCGTTTGTTAAACGCTCGATCGGCCACACAGAGACGGGGGCCCGGGGGCGCAAAAAGATGCGTGTGGCATCCGCGGTGGCTCATTAACCGAGCTGCCTCTAAATTGGCCCCGCGGCAGCTCCGCAGCTACTTCTTAGGCAACCCGTGGAATATTTATACCCGCCGCGTGGCGAGAACCGACCGTCCATCCGTCCGTTCAAACCGTTCAATTCGTCCAGACTCCGCTCGAGGAACGACTTTGAAATTCTCATCGGTGATGATTTACGCAGTCACACCCGCCGAAATTGCCGCGCCGTATGGCGCGATTTATTCCGCGCGACTGACCCACTTTCGTGCGATATTATCAGTTGGCTGATTTACAGAGATGAAAATGGAATAAACTCTCCGAGAGTGAGAGAGTGAGAAGGAGAGAAAGACAGAACTTTATCTCGAATATGATACCTTATTAATAACATTTCATTAATCATTATATTAAAATATGTTGATATAATTACACTAATATACCTTATTTTTCTTATTCTCTAAGGTGTTCATGACTCTTTGCCACCTATAAATACGGAGGCTATTTTGTAACGTCTCATTTTTTTCCCGAGTACGCCTCGAAATAAAGAGAAAGAGAGAGAAATTGCAGGGAAAAGGGGGCGTGCGCAAAAGCGAGTGCTTTACTGCGCTTCGAGAGAAAATCGTAAAGATCGGCTCTCTCTCGCCGTGCGCGGGATCGGATAGGCCGCGACGTAAGTTACCACCGCCATCGTCGTAGGTAAACTTATCGGCCACGGCGAGATGGCGAGTGACTTTTTCCGCCGTGGCTCGTGTTCCTGATTTACGGACCATGAGTTCAACGTGGCGGGTATAGGTAGGTAAGAGAACGTGTGTACACATACGAGCACGTGGAGGACGCACGCTTACTTAGACGGCGGTAACGCTTTACGCGGCTTTTAACGGTATATACACCGCCGTAGCGAGGCGATACATATGTATATAATGACGCCCCTCCCGTAAATTGCTTAAGATCGGCCCTTATAATCTCGATTCGAGTGTAACCAATCTCGATATCGCTCGACAGCATTAACGGGTCTTCGGACCGGAAAATTGGAATACTGCGATATAGCGGAAGATAATCGATCGAACGAAAAATGTAGATAGACTGCGCAAATATCCTCGTATCAGATGTGTCCTCGATGGAATTTATCTGATATCACGGATTGATAAGTATCACGAGACGATAGCGTTAGAAATGTTGCCAATATTGGAACAACAGTTGGCGTGAGGAAGATCCAAACGCGTGCGAGGAGTATCATGATTTTTAGAAAATCCTTACAACGCGTTAATAAAAACGGTTATAATCTTGCTTGCAATTTGGTGGTAAAATCGCATGTTACTCCGCCGCACGAAAGTGCCTGTCGAGCAACAGGACACGGAATGTTAATATAATCGCCGGGAGAAGGGTCCCGCGATCCTGATGTCCTCAATTGATATCGTCGTTTTAACGATCTACTTATACAAGGTGTTATATCGCGGTATTTTCCACAACTTGTAACGTCTCGTATATCTTAACCACTATGAAGGAACCGAAAGGTAATTATAATTCCGCACTGGGGATTATACAATATCCGCAATGTGTGTATGGAGTAGCAGCACGGATATACACGGTTTGCGACACACAATAATACGGTATAATAAACGCGCAATAAGCAAACGGTATCACTATCGTGCCGTTGTAAGAGGAAAGGGTACAAGTGGTGCAGCTGCCAGTTATCACTGCGCCAAATGCAGCCTATGGCGACTCGGCGAAACGGTGTTATAACAATACAAATACATGTTTAATATCGTAATTACGTAGTTTGAAAGAACTCACAATAACACATTTGCCGTGTTTTAAGAAAACGTCAAAATTAAGCGCGAACGAAAAGCTAAGAAGAGAAATTAACGACTATATAAGGTTTCGACGTTTCCAGAGATATTTCAAGATCGCTTTTCTAAGCGATTTCTATGGGAGTTGCGTTTCTGTTTACTTGTTAGCGACCACGTTCCTGGCGCCAGTTTCCCATCGCGGATATATATTTTCTCTGAGCGTGATTAGTTAAACGTCGTTAGGGTCGCGGGTGACAGCAGTCCTCGTGGTGCAAGCGCCAAAACCTGGAAGCGATTTATAAGCATCCTACTACTATACGGTGCAGCATTGAGTCGGAGTTCTCGAATTGGTAAGAAGAAACCAGCCCCATTTCAACTGCGTCCCTTTTCCCCTCCGCTCCCTCCGCCCTCGCTAGTGCGTGACCGAAAATATTTCTCGACGAATCACTCGTCGTTCGTGGCCTAATTGGCTGAACCCCGTACAAAACTACGGCGTCGGGCGCCGAGAAGAAACGTGCCTGCATATGACGCTGCATTCGTATAATACGTGATAGAATATCAAGATTAAAAAGTACATTAAAATTAATTATTAAAATTAAACTTTTTAAATAACTTTTACTTACGTTATAAAAATAACATAAAAATAACAAAAATAAAAATTATATAGATTTAAAAGCAGGAAACCAATTGCGTTTCTAAACTTCTGGTAGTGTTGATGATTTCAACAATTAATCTAACCATAAATTCTCTCGCGAGACACACAATAGTACGATATAATATACATATGTGTACGTATAGAGAACGTCGCGGAAGTACCAAATTCCCTGTTGCAAGAGACACGGGGTATAGCGAGCCGACGCCAGCTAGTCGTCGAGGCGTTGCTGCCGATCAATCACGAGGAGTCGTCGATCCGGCCCCTTCGGCCCCATCCCCGGCCCCCTATGCGGTAGATAAATGACAGGACGTGGAGCTGGCGCGGGCGGCGTCGCGCGTGGTCCTTGCGAGACCCGCTCGTGTTCTCACGTATCTTACGAGACGAGCGGCCCGTAACGTAACACCAACAGGTCGCGGCAGGGGTGGCTCGACGATTGCGAAGGGTGGTCAATGTTTAGCCTGACAGCAAGTGTTCTCTAGAGTATCGCGATCTCTTTTGTTGCGCGCCGATGCGAGTCCAGCCAACGTCCTCCAGTGGCATCGGCCGGCTCGTAAACAGCCGACTGGTGCAACACGGCTTTGCGGAAACATGCGTGCAGCACGTGTTGCGACGCGTTTTCACATGCCGTCGCGTGACTACTTGAGATTCACCAGATACCAGTCCGCCGATCGAGTTTCTCGAGTGCACTTAGTTCACGCGAAATGGCGGGTCTCTTTGCGGATGCATCTTTGAACTTGGAGCAAGTCGAGGAGGAACTTGATTTAGTTTACGTAGCTTGTAGAAACACAAACGTTTTTCACATTTTAATGAGAAAGTAGTATCTCCTAGTATGTGGAAACAGCTGTCCTTAAGCTGATGAAGCACTCGAGAACTCGAGATGTCTCTCTCGCTAACCTACTGGAATTCAGGGCGGCGTCGAGTAAACGACGTAAACGTTAACAGAGTCGCCAGATTCTCTAGTCCGGATATAACTGTCACCCGAGACGGCGTTGTACGTTATGCTAATAATTAGGAGACTCACGCCCACGCTAGTCTCGCTTCCTCAAACTATTTAGTTGCTGAGTAGTCTCCCGAGATCTAGATTCTCTTCGCGGATTACAATCAAATGTATTAGCATAAAAAAGAAAAAAACAGAAAAATATACCAATTTTACATTGCAATAAAAATATTGTATTTACTCTAGTTTCCAATAGAGATTAAATTTGTATAAAGCATCATGGATGAGATATGGTATAAATTTTCCTATCTAAGAGATTTCACATTCTATTTATTTCTTATCTATAGATTATAGAATTATAATTTATTTTTTTTAATTTTATTTAATGTGGATATTTATAGACAGCAGCTTATCGCATAGAAAAAAATAAACTTCTTTTCTATCCTTCCCGCGACAGTTGATAGAAACTGTGCAGTTCCACTAGGTGTAAATTACGAGGCAGACTCGTGGCTTCATTTCGGGCGACATTTCGAGGAAGGGAGGCGTTACCGCGCGCCCTGTAGACGGAATCGAGTAACTAATGTAAGAACGGGAAACTCGGGGACGATTCAGGCAACGGAAATGTCTCCAGTAAACTACTAATCACCATAAACCACCAGGCTACACGTGTTACGAATTCTCGGCGCAGAGAAATCACTGCGCCTCTCTGTACCTCTCTCGCGTTTGTCGTCCCCTCGGGGAAACCTCAGACGTTTACCTCAGCGCTTCTCTCGGCTTCTTGGTACTGCCCTCTCGTGTAATATTCCTCTAGCGAGCAACGCACCCCCATTACGATGTCTGTGACCGGTGACGATATATCCTGCGACGCGACACCGAAGTCACTGTCACATGGCCGTTCAAAGAACGATATATTAAAAATATAAATTAAGTGCAATAATGCGCGAAAAAGTGATCGTGGGCAAATTTATTTTGACTTATAGATCCTCTTCAATTTATAAATATCGAAACGTAAACCTGTCTCGCAATATTTATCAACGTATATCGAGACACCTGCGTGGGGTCTACGTGGAATAAATAAGCATCAGCGAAAAATGCATTCTTCACCGAGTGATCTAATACGCCATGCATCAGTGGATATATTTCTCTTTTCTTGCCGGTCGATTTCGATGTCGGCGTATACGATCGCCCGATTCGCATGGCGATAATTCTAGCTAATCTATCGCAGCGTGTCGATGGGCAATCGATTGCACGGTCAGGCACGGGTGGACGAGGGGAAGAGGGTAGGAGCAGGCGAAGCACCGGGTGCAACTGCATAGCCATCCCACTGTGGAGATTTTAGCCGAACAAACACGCCCACGGGGTAACGCATCCTCCTAAGTCGTCGACATAGCGTACGAAGACACAAGATACTGTCTTTCTCCCTCTCTCTCCTTCGAAGGCGAGAGAGGACACGAAGGGGAAAAGGAAGAGACATTCGTCTCGCATTAGCATATACACGACGAACGAGAGAGAGGAGCAACGCAAGGAGGGTGAAGGAGACATGGAGAGAAGAGAGAGAGAGAGAGGCTGTCTTAGTTCAAAGGGTGGAACTCTTATTCGTCCTCTTCCTTTCGGCAAGTTGTCACATTATTAAAGGTTATTTTTACGAAATACCTGCATTCGTAATTATTTAGCGTCATTTGTAAAAATTGAAAGGACGACAGAGTTCTCTACTTTTTACAAATAAAAGTGTTGTATATATCTGCTACGAAGGATCTGTCTTTTTTGTATTGTAACTCCCATAATTCTTCGTTAGTTTTGACAGTAAAATGATAAAAAAAGCTTTGAATATCGTGCGCCAAGATCATTTAAACGGCGGGACCAGCAGACACATTCTTTTTTTCTCGGATCGGTTCTTCGGAAAGAAGTGTCGCAGAACACATCTGACAGCGTAAAACAGATATAGTGTAATAAAAGTCGACTTTTTTTCTCGGAGCGTTTACGAGCAAAAAACCTTACGCTGTTATGCTTTAGGTGCCACGTGCTACATAAGCTTAACCAGAGTGCTGGTCCCCCGATTCCTTCCCTATTTGTAAGAAACTGTCGGAAAGCTCGACTCGAGGCTCGAACTCATTATCGCGTCAATAATGTTTACATCCGGGGGACAGTCGTTGACGAGATAAACGCCTTAAATGACACGATAAGTGCGGGAGAAGGTAGTTTCTTTCCATTTTTTTCTCTCTTTTTTTTTTTAATTAACGTCTGTGTACGTTGAGATAAGGCACAGGTGAAGCGGATAAGGTTACATTCCTAAGTTGTGATGCGATTCCACGGACGGGCGGATGTTTTACCGCCATTTCGAGTCAATAATATGCGAATACGTAATCGTAAAATACACCTTAAGAGAGATACAAAGAGAAAGGACCGTATAGTAATCTCTAGGCTGACCGAGATCACCTGCCTCCCCACTTATACCTCTCATTCTCTCATCCTGACTCTCGCGACGCCATTAACTTACGCTCGTCGAATTATCAGGTGTCACGGTCGATATTTATTAATTATATCATATTAATCCTCACGACCGGAGAGGCGAGCGATTACGGGACGCGTCTCGATAAAACGAGCCAACCGCGCCCGTGCCTCGTCCGAGGATGGTATCCTTCACGGCGAGTGGATATGATAAACCATCGGATAAGGATCGAGGAGAGTGGCTCTCGAAAAGAGCAGAGAGACTGAGAGAAGGAATGAGAGAAAGAGAGAGAATATCGACGGGAAGGAGGCAGGGGAAGGGGAAAGGAGAACGTGAAACGAGAACGCCGTAGTCGCCCAAATTAAATCCTCGGACGTCGAAGCTGTAGCGGACCGTTTGCTCCGTGGAGAGGATCGAGGGCCAAAAAGATCGAGAAAAAATTTTACGAGGGTCTAACGGGTGGGTTGGGTCGCCCCACGATGTATACGAGGGGGTATATCCCGCCGCATCCGGACCCATGGTCCGTCCGTCCGACGATGTACAACGTCCGACGTTCCTGCGGCGTTCACGGGACCCCGGGCCGGAGGTTCTGGCGCCGCGTTGGGCACAAAGTCACTGGATCTCGTTCGCCTTATCCGTCCCTCCCGCCCGCACATCGCCAGGGCACCGTGCACCGGCTTCCTCTTCTCTCGCGTTCCATCGCGGGCCGTACAGGGAGAGTTGTTAAAGTTATATTGCCGGGCGTTAAAGCGACGCGAACGTCGCAAAAACAATATGACTTTATTGCCATCGGTCGAGACGAAAGGGAAGCTGAAGCGATCGCGCTGGTCTCTCGTGATATTTAGGGACGCGAGCGCCTGGTGTTTGTCAAAGAAACTTGCGACAGTTTCCTGAACTGGGAGCTCTGGTCGCGAAAGAGACACAAGTTGAGTTTTATGGAAGGAATAAAAAATGATTTAAAAACTAAGTTTTTCAATGTTCCAATAATTAACTGTATATTTTTCACCACAACGAGGACCGAATTATCGCTCAAAGACTACGGATCAAAGTGGCACGCAAATTATGCGTTCTTTCTTTACGACTAAACGACGAACGGCGGCTACAGGTAAATTGGTGGTGCAAGAGTGTGTCTTTCCATTCGCTCCTCGCGCCCACGTGCGCGTTCTTCGCTGTAGCAGGTTTCGAAATATATGACCCACCGGCCGGCAGAATCGTCGAACCGGTACGCGCGGTGCGAGCCCGCCGTTTTTGACAACAATTTCCACTTAGTGCCTCCGCGCGAGACATCCGAGTCTCGGGGATTCTTGGGGAACCGTAAGCTCGAATGTTGTACCGGACGTGATGCGGACAAATCTTGCGTCACTACGAGCAATGACGAGAATCGTCGATTGATTCTCTCTATATAGAATTTAGTTGAAAATTTTTTTTCCAGATGTAACATGTCAAAAACGTGTGAGGTTTATATTTGCTTCACGTTAAAAATGAGTGTCAAACTTTTCAAGGCTCTCTTTTCTTCCTTATCAAACTGACGCTAATTTTATTCAACAAGTCGTTAAACGTAAGCTCGGTAAAAAAAAATTAGAAGAATATAGAATCGACTTTATGATGATGAATCTCTCTAATCTGCTCTAGCCTCTTATCCTCCCCTCAATCATTCACACCGTCGTGGCTCATTGAGAGTGTGAATAGGTGCCTCCCCGCGACGAATTATGCGAGGAGCGGCCAAGATGTTTATCATCCGAATGAATTCAGGAGCGCGAAGCCAGGGAGAGGTGTGGCGAAGGGAGACGCGGGAGAGCCGCGACTCTGACGGTTAGGGTGGTGGTGGGAATGTTCGTCCAAGGTGTTGACACAACGGGAGCGCCGTGAGTGGAGGCGTCGCTACAAGCAAGCCTCATTCACACCTCCGCCTCTCTCGTTTCTTCTCCTCATCGCGATCCCTTTAACGTCGCCGAAGGCCCCACGTTGTTCTTCTCGAACGGCGATGATTCCCCGGTACTATTACGCTGTCCGATCGCGATTTGTTACAACCACTCCGAATAAAATGAGACTAAAGTTGTAACATTTACACATTTAATAATCATTTATTAAATGACTTTTGCATAACGTGACGTAATTCTAAAGTATTAGTGCCACCCTTTGATAATATCATCCCGACAATACTCTTAACTTCTCGTTTATTCTACTTTGTTTGCGTCACCAACAAAAGCGGACAGGATTAAAGCAGCAGTCGCAGATTAGCAAACAAATGTCCGATTGTTCACATAATGCGCTTACTCTCGTGGGCTACATCCGGTCGGAACCCGAAAAGACGGCGCCTCGATGAGCGCTCCTCAAGGAGGAAAGGGGGATTACAAAGTTTAAGGAGCGTTTAAAAAAGAAAAATCTCACTTATGTCTGTGTGCGATATTCGGGCGGCTCCGAGACCGGCCATATCTTTGAGATATCGGCCGATTATTGGTCGACAAGATCGTACGGGGGTCTCCGATCGGTGAAATTAGTCGTATTTGTATGCTCATCCAGGCGACGAAGGTGTGGACCGCGAGAGGGGCTGAAGGGTGAGTAGGTGGAGCGGAGCGGGACCACCCAGCCCGTGTCGGCCGCGGCGGCGCGAGTGTTAGCATAACGCGTGGGCGCCATTCTTTCCTCTTTATCCTCCTCCTTTACCCTCCTCTTACACCCCTTATTCCAGATCGGCACAAGCCGTGAGCGTTGCCGCGACTTTGTGTCTGCGACGCCAGAGCCAACCTCTTCGAAAATCGTGACCAATAGGAAACTCGATATTGTTTCTCTATTGCTTTCAGCGATTTATAAAATTAATATCGGAAATTTATCGCATTAAAATCGTACAGTCGCGATATTCATTGGGCAACATGCTCCTTAAACTTTGTGAATTGCATAAAATATGAAATTTGAGAAACCAATCCTGAGAGAATCTAAAAAGGCCATTTAGCAGTAAAATAATATCTAAGGGAAATCATTAACAAACGACTAAGTTACAACGTAACCGGTCCGACATTGTCTCAACGGATGAATGAATTAAATTCCTTCATCGAGCAGGTGACAGTTTTACGAAGACAAAAAATATTTTCGCGTAATGTCGTGGTGTGACCAGAGCTCACCGACGCGAAAGATCCGACGACTGCTTTTCATATCTACTATTTCTTCTGCCGGGAAGAACAGGTGGTACCTTTCAGAGAGCGGAAGATCTCATGAATAATTCCACCAGCCGCGAAGAATAATCGATAACTTTCTAAAGAAATGCGTCACAGCCGGTGTCAAAGAATGTAGCATTTCCCGCTACAGAGTTGTCACTCGCCGGCGAAGGAAACTTCGCGATTACATTTCCACGACAAGATAGATAAACGGATAGCGAGAAAGCTGAATATTCGTGGCTTTATTTAATGCAGAAGTTACTGAACAGTAAGCATTTTAATGGTAAGTATATCGAGTCTTACATCATCATAAATCTACCTTTCCGATCTTGCTTCACAAGTTTCGATATACTTTCTACTGCAGTGAAATTATTTTGCATTACCGGATTAACGACTTCACACCGTCGTGTATCGGTGATACGAAATGTTAAATTACCCCAATTACGCGAGGCACTTTCTTACAAAATTAATAACGATGCTCAAGGCGCGGACGCACGTTCGGGCCAATATTAAAATCGGGGTTAGAGTAATGCGATGACACGCGGCGATAGCGTTGATGGCGACGCGCGCCAGGTGATAACTTGGCGTAAACCTGTAATGGGAAACGTCGTGACAG
This sequence comes from Leptothorax acervorum, assembly GCA_035220615.1. Classification (NCBI taxonomy): domain Eukaryota; kingdom Metazoa; phylum Arthropoda; class Insecta; order Hymenoptera; family Formicidae; genus Leptothorax; species Leptothorax acervorum. The sequence goes on along the minus strand of JASTWQ010001258.1, from coordinate 1,564,487 downwards.
GCGCGATTTCATACGCGAGTTGTCTCGACCGGTGGGGTTCGTAGGAGGATCATTTTAACGACCATCTAGATAGGTGACGGTGAAATGATCTGTAAGAAAAAAGTGGCGAATGATATCCTCCGGCGGCCATTAATCAAAGGACAGGAGCGCTAATGAACCTGCTGGAAATCACGAGCCGGAGAACTGTTTGGTTCCAGCTGCGCCCCTCTTCCAACCGCTCTCCGCTAACCCCGCACCGCGCGCGTGTCTTCGTCTTTGAATCCGTGAAACCCCCGGAGGGCAAACGAATTAGTGGCCAAACAAATGAACGCAAGGGCTCGCGAACATCGAAGTGATTGAGGAGTTTATGGAAAGTTATATTTGTTCCTGAAGGACGCAGCAATAACCGCGTATGCTATCAACGAGAACGAGAAAGAGAGAAAAAGAAAGAGAGAGATTGTAGGTGCAAATAATTCTATATATTGTATAGATATTGCGTTTTCCAATTACCCCGAGAAAATTACAAAAAACCTTGTAAGCGGACGGATTAAGAGATAGTTAGCTTTACACTTGTGGAAAGGCATCGATAATTTTTTTCTCCTCCAATATATTTAATTGCAATTTGCAAAGATCGACAATGTAGCTTTAATAAATAGCAAGCCTTTCATTATACGCAAAATCGATTCAAAATTGCATAGGAGGCCGTACGTTCAACACGCGCGCCAATTATCCATATGATAGATACAATAAGTCGCGACTGCAATTTGCTTTGTATTATTTGCAGTATTGTTTTCTCCAAAATCCCTTTTTCCCTCCCTCGCCTTTATCCCAATTACTCCATGCCCTCGGGGCAACCGATCTCCACCATTATCGGATGACACGGCCCGGCGCTTTTATGTTTAATTGATATTTTTCGTAACTCCCAAAATCCAATAAAGAGACGCCCGGCAAACAGATATAATTCCAAGCCCGACATCGCTCTCGTTAAAATATTTCTGATGGAAAATATCGTGCGCGGATCGATCGATTCAAATTTAAAAGCGGTTTACCCGCCGAGGAACGAAAGGCTTCGATTAATTCGACGCGGAAGTTCCATTACAAAATATTTTAGCACGGACTATCTCCTGAAGCGTTCCGTTGCAATTAAAAATACCTTATACGCGTGCTAAATACGTGTGGAAATTGTATAATATTGCTGTATTCATTTTCTCATCGCTGAAGAAAGAATAGTTAATAGTTGTAAATTGGATGTAATAAATTCTTGTTATCTGCCTTCTATTTCCCTGATTTATATTTTTCTCTTCTGCGCCGTCGCGCGTAAAAAAAATTTGGGAACCAGATAACATCTAGAAAAAGCATAAAACCGTAGCCCACACTTGAAATGAAACTGCTCGTCCCTTTTCTGTTTTCATGCCGAATAATGTTTCCCCCGCGAAAGGAAACTCGAATGCATTTTTTTCTATTCTCTCCTTCCGCTTCATTCTCGATTTATTGGAACGTGCTGTCCAGGGTTACAACCGAGCCCCACCGCGGCGCCGAAAATGTTCAGCAAAATTAAATGAACAATTCGTTACGGGAAGTAACGACCTTGCGCATCGCAATGGCCTCTCTTTCTCCCTCGTGACCACAAACGGTGGAATTCGTAACGCAACTATATTAATTAATCACTATCTATCTATCCCTTGAGATGGATTTTAGCTTTTCTTAAATAATATTGGCAGATCCATGCGTGTGTATATAAATTATACGAATAGTTGCACCAAATATAGAATACAAAGAAGAAGAATTTACAACAACAAAACAAAACGGATTTTATTTTCGGGAAGTAACAGGCATATTTTTCCGGAAAAGTAGAACTATAATATCACAAGTTGTTTGCGGTTGACGTTTTGCGTAAATCCCCGAAAATATTTTGTGAAATCGAGACCCGAGAGAGAGGACGTGCGGTTAGAAAGGTCCAAAGAAAGATACGATCTCGTCTTAACGATCGTTTAACGATGGCCGTGCGGTTCCTGAGTGGCGCCAAGTCTGCGTTTCGCTGCAACACAGTGAGCGCAATCCGAGGACAGGACAGGACAGGAAAGGACCGATAAATTTCCCAAAGTCAGTACTACGCTATATATTCCAAGTGTTTTAACTCTAATGCGTCCATGAAGCGAAAAAATATTAGCGGTAAATTTCCCGCAGGAACTGTTGCGCACAGTGCGGAATTATTTTCACAGACCTTGCCACGGCATTTTGAAAATTCTCTCTCATTAACGCTGGTATATATTTTTATATATGTAGCATAATTTACCAGAAAAAAAGCGGAAGTGCTCCAAGTGGCTGCCGTAAATGTGTGTAGTTTTGGAGTAAAAAGTGTCTCAAAAATTGCCATAATTTGTCTCAGCTATAAACTACTACATAAATATATAACGCGCGACATTTTTTAGAGAAAATTCGATAAAAGAAAGCCCGATAGTTTTTAAATATGCATTATAAATAAATCAAAGGTTATATTTTAAATATTTTAAGCATTCTAAGCAAAAAACATAAATCACTTTTTTTTTAAAGATAATTCGCAATTAATCTCGGAATAACTTGTATACTGGATATGATAATTCACTTCTTCTTGTGGTTACTATGTTGGCGTCACTTACAAATTAACAGCAGACAAGACTCACCGCAAGATTTACGACGGCGTCGCCACGTTTTCGACCCCTGAGACGTAAATCCGCTCGTAACGACGCAAAAAAGAGAGCGGATTCATTATTCATATCTAGCAGTGTATATCGTGAAATACTGTGCGTTCCTACCTGCGCGAATGTTTCCCTTCGGAAGCCAGAGAAGCGGAAGAGGGCCAGTCGAGTCGGAGCAAAACGGGAGAAATGGTTCGGGACAGGCTAGGGATGTAGCCAACTCGTTAAGGTAAGACAACCGAGCCGATAGCGATCGGCTAATCTTCGCCGAGGTCGCGTTTTTCTGTATTTTCGAGAAAGAGACAAACGTGAGCGGAATATTTGTTTTCTTCAAGGTAGCGAGATATACCAGAGCAATTAAGACTCGTTGGAACCTACTGTGCGACTAATTAATATCTCCTACATAAAATAACGTAATACTCTTACTGATCATATTTTATCCATTTATTCTATTCTAAATTTTTTGCATTATACATCATTATCTTATAGAATCAAACAATATATGTGACAATGACAAAACATTATTTATTTCTAAATTATATTAATTTGAGAGATTGTGAAATAACATTTCTCAGCTGTATTAGAAAATTTGATAGCGCTAAGCAATATCTGTCAAGTGCAATATAAAAATAAAAGAGATGAGAAACATCCTCTACAAGGCAACGGCCAAGATAGATTTGTTTATGTTCCTGACGTCGAATATCAAGCAGAATATCGGGCGATCAACGCCAATGGCGTCGTTAACGCCGAGTTGAAGAGATAACGCAGGTAGACGAGGAAACAAACGAGAGAGGATTAAGAGGGTGCCGTTTAATTCGAGGGTTCGCTTTCATAACAGCGATCCCGAAGGAAGGCGTCCGGTCTGTGTGGGAGGAGTCGGTTCGCGGAGCTGTCGACTTGGTGCGAATGTCCAACACGTATGCGTGTACGTATATACGTGAATATAATAGCCGAGGCGACGGACCACGAGCGCGGTCGTTAACGAGCATTCGTAGCCGCATTAAAACGAAACCTGGATCCTTATCTGTGCAGCGTGACACGATACGCGCGGCTCATGCTCTCCCCCTGTGCATATACGGTGTGTCCCGGGGTACACGCACCTTCTCTCGACTCTAGATTCTCGCATGAGCTTTTCCACCGTCCTCGAGAACCGATTTCTCCATCACCCGTCGCAATTTTTATATATTAGATTAATGCAATCTCTAATTATCGAAGTAGCTGTTCTCAACGAAGTATATTCAAGATTAAGATAAAGAATACGATTTCGTCATGCATTTACATTTTTTTTCAGGCTGAGTATGCTACAAGTGTTAATTTTTACTCGCTTACGCTAAGATTCATTCACTTTACTATTGAAATGAACGATGTTCTTTGTGAGTATGACGTTTAATGTTTGTACATGTCTTGGACGAAAAGCATGCGATACGTGGAACACCCAGTATACGACGGATACGAAACGACGCGGTCGTCGTCGTGTAATTAGAGCCTAAACTCGATTTAGCTTAGCGACACACCGGTGTACACAGCGTTCCGAAGCACGCCGCTACAAATGACAAAAACCGCCGATCCTGACACTGAAATATCAACGACGTCTCACGAATTCATCAGATCGTGCCGCCGCCACGTACTCCTCCACACGCCGGCAAAGCGCAGACCGTCATGCGACCGTGGAAAGAAAGAAAATGTACAATAAAAAAGAAGGAAGAAAGTAGCTAAATGCGTAGGAAGATGTAAAAGAAGTCCCACAAGCCCATGATTTGTATGCTACGGACTTGATCCTCGAGAATTCGCGGCAAAGCAGGCGGTATCAAAGAGAAGTTAGAGTTAGCTACGAGGAGCTAAATTTACAATGCCGATAGCAAGATACATTCATCGGGATCTCGTTAGAAAGAAATTCAGAATGGCTCACCGCAACGAAGGCGATAAACGTAAAGTCAACATGTTGCATTTGACAGGATGAGGTCGGAGGTCGACAGATTTCGACAGGGCGCCTCGCATCCCCGATCGGCGTGAACGCCGGTTTGCAGGACTTTGCAGCGCGGCCGGTCAGCTCAGACGGGCGTAGCGTGTACGTACTACAAACAATGGCTTTGTTTCCACGCGCAAAACGTGATACAACTGTAAAGTAACAAATATCTCGGCGTAGATCGACACGCGATCCGTCCGACGCGTTTAGAGCAGGTTCTCATACAGGGAAGCACATGCGTGCGCGGTATCTGCGTGTGTGTGTGTGTGTGTGTATGTATGCGCGTGCACGCGCGCGCGTGTATATTGCGCGTTTATAGAAACGCCAGGGGCTCTTCTCTTAGCGACTGTCATTATATGCGGGTTGTCTGCCTCTAGCAATGTGGCTCTTTACGAATTCAAAGCGGGGAGGAAAAGAGAAAAAGAGAGCGGAGGTTTGAGCGAAAGGGACAACGAGACCTGTATTAAGTATTTAGTTACGCGAGGAATCTCCATAATGAGCTCCGCTTACTAATTGCACGACGTTCGAGCGTGTATCTACGCGTACGTATGTGTGTGTAATGTATGTGCATGTATGTGCGCGCGCGGTGTGTGTTCGAATAGGTATTGCTATGATCTCCTCCATCGTGTACAACGCGGTCGATTCGAAAGTGGCACGGCGCCATTACAGGGGCCACCGATTTCATGCAGATTAATTCTAGGCAAGACTCCAAATTCAATGAGGTGCCAGGCAGCAAATCTCCGACGGCTAATGATTCTGCGTTTTGATCACTTATGCATCGGCGATGATGCATGGGCTCGTAACGAAATCAAAGTCGGAGCGCGTTTATATTCTCGCAATGCACCTGTGATGTATGTAGCGATAAAACGCTTACACGTATAAATGCTGTTTAATTATACGTATATACACTCCTTTAAATATACGCTACTCATATATAGTACACCATTAATCATACACGCTGCATTAAACCTGTGTCATTACACCACCATGTATCAGATAGACATTCTTTGTACTGAAATGCAACTATACGTATATATAAAGAGTTTACGTTTATTAGATTACACCTGTTCATAGACCCCATAAAATGATACCAGATACGTAATATAATGAAAGTGTCGGATAAGTATCTTTATTCTTTTTTTCTTCTTGAATATCTACGATCTCGACGTATAAAAATGTTTCTGGCATAACGCGAGACAATACAACATACCGAAATAAAAAGAAAAATTAATCATTCCATCGCGCTATAGTGCCCATAATCCGCCAAGATAAATAACGTTACAACAATGAAATAAATGCATATTTTTCACTAATGAAGGTGGCCATAAAACCGAGTGGAGAAAGCGCAGTCGTCAACGGCAAATCGTCGTCACGAATCCGTAGAAGAACTCGAATTCCAAACGGAAAAGGCGTACCGGATGTTTGGGCTCGCCACTTTAAGGACATGTGGCTGGACAGATAGCCATCGGTCTTGAAGCTAATTAGCGACGCGCAGTGCGAACAAGCAGGACAGCCGAGTAGTCGACGCACCAAGAAGAAAGAGTGTGCGGATATATAACACGAAAGAAGCGCGGTATCCCCCCGGTGAACGCCCTACCGTCTTTCTCTCCTCTCACCTTGTCCTCTTTACTCCTTGGACGCGCCGAGGCACCACCGGGCACCGGGCTGCGCCGGGCACGATCGACGAGCGCACGTCACGAACGATTTCGCGGGTAGATACCGTCGGCCGACGGTTTCGTCGTTCCTCGTTATTACGCGCATAATTTCTCGGAACCTCGCTCAAGGCGCGGTAAAATTATGCGCGAATGCGGATCACAGCCCTGCCGTGCGTGCCGGGACCCCGACACGAGTATACGCGTTACAATGTATCGGTACACCTGTACTACGACATTAATCACGTAGTACGGGACATTCCTGTCACGATGTATACCAGACATTATTCGCGCGCGAGCGAGGCGAAACGGAAAGGCGCCGGGATTATTCGAGAAATATTTAAATTAGACTCGCTTATCGCGTGTCGGCTTATATACCTCGCCTTGATTCCCGATCCCGCGTTCGTTTGCTAGATCGAACACCGAGGAAGATCCTCGCGCGATCGTGCGATCGTACCCTTATCGGAGTTATCGGTGATATTATGAGCGATATTAATATTGGCGTATCAATCCGCTCATTCACCGGCCGGAACGAGTCGAGCTTGCGACACTTCTTATCGCGATATCAGAGTAACCAGCGATGATGGGAGGTAAGTCTTATAATCAGTGACAGCCAAAAACAATTATAGCGACACACCTCAGCGAGTTATTCTTGTAGATATAAAAAAGCAAATAAAGCGCGTTTTATCTTTTGTCAAAAAAATAGAATGACGGTCAAATGTACCTAGGCTCTGATTCTGTAACTCTTAATGACAGTGTCGTTATCGTTTATTGTCGTTGCGCAGGTATAATATAATGTAATATAGAAAAAAAAGCTGCGATGACAACATAACAATAACGACACTGTCATTAAGAATCACAGAATAGAGGTACTGGCAGATATTGTTGTTGATTTTCAAAGAGAGGAAAAAAGAAAATAATAACTTATTTCACCAATAATATTGTAACTCATTGACTTTGTGATTTTCGCTTTTTTTGGGGGTATGAACAAATGACGGACAACCACGAAAACCGACCCAGTTGTCGTTGAAGAATAGCGAACAAACAAAGCGGTTGATCTGTATAACGGGGCAAAGAATGAAACTCTAGAGGGATCCTGTATGCCGAAAGGAGAGCAAGCGAGAAACGAAGACTCATAAAAAAGGCACTATGCAAGACGATCCCATGTCGCGATGACGACGCCCTGGCGCCCTGATCCCCGACACCTTCGAATGCGCCCCATAAAACCTCAGCTGAAATATCTCGGACGGGCTGCCGTTTGATTTTTTTACCTGCGCGGAGACGAAGGGAGATTCGACTCCTGCAGTTGTAACACTGCGCGCGATAACGCTCCGATGCGATTCCGAGAGACTATTACTGTCTATTACAAACGAGATTCAATTATCGAAATCGTAAATTCGCTTCGATACATCGCGTATCAAAATGTAACGCTAATGCAACCTCACAAAGAGAACGTTTCAATATTACGATCTGATAAGTCCAGAGGTGTATTCACCAGGGGAGATCTCGCCGGAGGTAATGTTTCAGTATCATCTAATGATCCTTTAATCATTCTAAAGCCATCTTTGACACACGCGAGATAAATTTAATAGTAACCATTAAACAAGCGAACGGGAATATATCTCAGGCGTGTATATTCTACACTTCAAAGCACGCACGACCCATAGAGAGGCGGGACAGGTCGTTTGGTGAGTCGTCGCGAGAATAAATGATCTCCGCGGGTCCGAATCCGAGTTGCGGATGAAGGCGCAACCGCTATCGTCCCCTCTTCCTGCCTCAGCAGACTTGAAGCGACTTTACCGAGCGTTCGTTCGTGGAGGAATACGTCGAATAATAAGAATGCCATTAAAAAATTAAACGAGGCCCCTATAAATACGCGCCAGGAGAACGGCAAGAATGGCGCCGAGGGAAAAGAGCAGAAAGAAAGAGGAAAAAAAAAGGATTGTGCGAAACGTGCGGAGCAAAGGGAGGCGGAAGAAGGAACGGTTAATTTGTTGTGCATCAGCAGCACCAGCAGCTACGAAGACAAGCTACAGAGAGAGGTACCGGGGCCATACTAAGAAAATAACTAGAGATAATTACGCGCATAAATCAGAGTGTTAATATTCGGGGGCGTAGGTAGGAGGCGCAGGTAGATATATTCGCCTATAGGTAGACAGGACCCGTGGATGTATACAGGAGGAAAAGGAGAAAGGGGGCGAGAGGTCGGACGAGAGGAGACAGCGAGAGACGGAGAGGGTATGAGCGGAATAATGCCAACTTCGGATCGGTAGATCATTCGTGGCCGTTGGATACGCCTCCTTGTTAGCCTGGGTTTACTTAGTCCTTCGACGCTCCTACGACGTGCGTTACGCCCGCTAATAGCCCACCGGTAACGAACTACCGTCGACCTTTTTTGAGGACCTTTTAAGCGAAAACGCGTTTCTCTCCTCTCGCGCTGCCTCTTATCGATCATGGCCGTCATCGCGAGAAAGGATCGCCCCGTGGAGTCGCCTCTGAAAGCGAATTCCTTCCCACGTTTGCCGCGCTGTCCCGACGAAAGGATATACGCCACTTAAAGAGCAGTCCTCAGGGCGATATTCGTAATTTATCGGTCGCAAATGGAAGGACTTGCGCGGGTAATTCGCTCGGGTAGTACGCGCGAATTATTCCCAGCCGTCCGTCGCGTCGTCGTGATTCCCGTGCCCGTTATAATCGCTCGTCGCTCGACATTCACACGACAGGTTCGTGCAATATCGAAATTTTTTTCGATCGACGAGGGTACACAACGGTGGCGAGGCGAAACAAAACGAGGGGAAAAAAAAGGAGGAAGGGCGCACAGTGGCGTTGAAACACTCATAACAGGTGGACCGATACTCGGCACGAAGATACATCTTCGAGGTGGGCGGTCCCACACTCCTTAAATCAGCCCGCAGCCACCATAACATTAAGCCCACCTCCTCTCTCACGGCACGTCTCATCTCCCGCCGTTTATTTGTTTGCTTAGAGCGAGTAATTAGAATCCGATACAAATGGTTATTATTTATCGGCATGGAGAGGCGAGCAGAGTCGACGAGAACCCGGTACGAATGCACGGAACGGACGGACGGGGTATACCTCCTGATTGCCTGGCGTTATTAAACCGGGAGATACCACGAGATAAATACACGGAGGCCAAACCCGCAAACACCGGCCACTATATAATGTTGCCGGCGATCCTTACTAACAGCTTTCATTCGCGAGCGACGCAGAACTCAATTATTATAGTGATGTCCTCCGCGAACGCACTATTAATAATTCGTTACGTTTTATAAATGTCTAAAGTCGTTTGATAAAATCAAACTTTTTCAACTTTTTCAACTTATTGGTACTTTTTGGAGTATTTAAAATTGATATTTCAAGAACTGTTTGATTTTTGGGAAGTAAAAGATTAAGTAAATGCAAAATATAAAAAGTTTCACGAGCGCTATCGGCGATAGTTGCAGCTGTCGAAGCATAGAAGCGGGTTCATGGAAATAAACGTAATGAGGTACCCGATCGAACAGGGGCCAGCCGCGCGCGCGTCACGTCAGACCGATGCACCCGTCCTGCATTTCCGAGGAACGCACCGCGCGACTCACAGAGGCGAATCTATCGCGATGCCAGACGCGTCCGTTAATAAAGTATAATGGGCCCACAGCGCCTCTCTCCCCCGATGACGACGATGTACACCTGACCCACAGAATACAATGGCCGTCTACATCATTCGGGCACGAATCACGTAAGCCGTGTGTATTTACGGACCTCTCTAATGGGCTTTGTATAGAAAAAAGATACATGCCGCGCCTATCGTGACCAGTAGACCGTAGACAGCAATGAAAGATGTAAGATGCCGAATAAAAATATTTGATCTCTGTTCTTCTTTATTTTGAAACACATAAATTCGTAAACTTTTAAGTTTTATCGACTTATAGTTTCTTCTCTTTGAGATTACAATTATTTGATACTATTAATTGTTCGTTACACTAACAAAATCCTCGCGGATGAAATCGTTAGCCGAATATTGAATAATTGTCCGATTTATTTATTCCGGCGACGGCTCCACGGGGGATGGAGATACGCCGGGGGTAACGTTGATTAGCTCTGCTGTTGATTTAATTACCGGGAGAGTAATTGGCATGCCTACTGACGATCCCCTTCCCTTTCCCTCTCGACACAGACACCCCCTGTCTCTTACTTCACTCGCTCTCCAGCACCCTATCGTCTCACACCCTCTCCAGCCCAAAACTGTTGCATATTCATCGATGATAGATTATTATATGTCTACGTGTCAAAGACTCACAGCCAGGAACAACTGATCTTGGACAATTTCGATACACATATCTCCGATAAAAATTTACTCGACCAACGTGACAATTTGGGAGTGTATGTTCACTTTATGCTAATCAAAATCGACCATAAGTCTTCTCGAAAAATTGCCGACGCTCGGGTCTGGTTTTTTTGCCTCTCGCTTTCCAAATATCGTAAATTGGTTCGTTCGCTTGGTTTATCGTGCGTGTTTTGCGGAGAATATGTGCAAATGAAAAAAAAGTCATTCAGAAAAACAAACAACGACAGAGCAGTTCGTTGCCAATTTCCGCGAGTCCGAGACACGTCGTAAAAAGAGTACCGCGGACGGTTAGGTTCGTACGGTAGCGGTTATAGGCGAACGTATATCGCGGCGATGTTATCCGCAAACACGCGGGTTCGGCCAATTTATCCCAAGGGATGAGGCCGACGTGGCATGGCGATAGTGGGTGTGGGGCAACCTTGTCCAGCGGAATGAATTCAGCACGCAGCCCCTGTGCGGTCGAGCCGCCTCTACCCCTTTCGCCGACTATCTCCAACCACCGTGCAACGTCCCCACCTTTTGACCATTTCACCCTCTCATCCTTCCCTTCCTCTTTCCCGTTCATCCGATGGCGCGCGCGCGTGTTAAGGTCGCTTCAGACGTTCAGAGAAACGATAGAAACGAGTGATAAAAGAAACGACGAAATTGCTATATCAAAATTTAATTCGCGACCAATTCCTGAAAATGTTATTCTGCTAATTTTTTTCAATATATCACAAGATCGCGATTAATTATCACTAATGTAGAATGTATCGGATACTTTATACGTTTTTGGACTATTTTAGTTTCAGCAGTATTTCCACTGAAGGAGCAGACCTGTGGCGGTCGAACAACTTGACAGGCGGCGATTTATAATCGATACAAGTGGTGTGAATAGCCCTTAACCCGCTACCATCCGCCACTCCTGATTCGCTCCACATATCGCTAGCATGGTATACAACGGCCGCCTGATTGCCACGGGGGCTCTTAGATTTATTGACCTGTCAATGGCGGCGCGCGAAAACGGCGAATTTACAACGCCGCAGGTGTTAAGTTCTGCCGTGCGTGTAATAACGGCCTGATCCCCAGGCCTACGGTAAGCCACACCGTAATTATATTTCCGAACCTCCCGCCCGCTACCTCTTTGTCATTATCACCCGAGGTGGCGTAGCTGTAATTCAATGAGATCCATCGTGCGACCGCGCGTGTATACGTGAACGAGAAAGGTCCGATAAACGACGCGCGGGTCTAGGAAATTTTAGCATGCAACGCGGCCGCCGCCAGTGCCACGAATCATACGTTCTTTATACGATGTTCCGAGATTGTCGCATTTATTATTTATTGTCTGCCTATAGATACTAAAGTTTCAAACCCGCAAAGCAGGATAACGCAAACGAAGAAGAGGGCAAGATAATTCATAAGCAATTAAATAAAGCAATGTGAGTTGCACGAAACGCTCACGAAATGTTTCACAATTTGTAAATCTCATACACGGCAGAATAAAATGATAGTTTATCCTACCTTGAGCCTGGTGAGACGTGGTTCCTCGGCCGCAAGCTTCGCCAACGCCTGATAGTCTCCCTGCGCCGCCCTGACCAGCCATTCCCGCGATTTTCCGTCCAGTTGCTTCGGGAAAGCATCGATCGTGGCGATTATTAGCGATTAATGGGATCGCCGGGATCGATCAGCAGCACGCGGAAGATCGAGCGGGCCGTTCGATCGAGAGCGAGCGAATTTTAATTAAGATCCCCGGCCACGATCTGGCGTACATTTATCAGGGGCCGGCGATGCACGTCCGACCAGGGAAGAGAATTACGGCCCGTGCTGCGTCGCTCTCGTCGGATTGGCGCGCGCAATAATCGCGATCTGCGGTGGGTGATGAACTTACCGAGGCAACGGAAGCGCTGTCATCCTCGTCGGCGCCCTGCGGAGAAAAGAAGAGAGGAAGGGGGTTAAAGTTGATCCCTCGAAAAATCAACATTACGCGCCACGTCACGCGGACGCTCGCGGGGCATGCAGCCGCAAGTCGCGGCGAAAACCGGTCCGCTGTATATGGCGTTGGCGTTGGTTCGCTCTTCGCAAAAAGAGTGAGAGAAAGAGAGAGAGAGAGAGAAAGTGCACTCTCGCTATATCGCGTGTATACCACGATGGCGAGCGCACGAAGCGGTATGGGGGACGACAGAGGGGAAGAAAATGCGTGAGCGCAGCGGGAGGCCACCGAGCACGGGACGCGCGCTTCGGCCATCAGATTGATATACGGATCCAATAATTGATTCTCCGACGCAAGGCCTTGAGAGGCTGGCTCGGCCGCACGCACTTACGCAACCCCCGACCGTCGCCCGTCGTCCAAGAACAGACGTCCCATTTCGGAAACTGCCGTCCCCCGGACGCTCGGCAAACGATTCACGATCGTGATTATCGATGGAGCATAAAAGCACACTTAAGATACTCTCGATAAAATTCTTGTCGCGCACGGTGCTTCGTATCGCTTACGAAACTCTGCTTTTAACAAAGAATCCACGCGCTATATGATTACGTAATTTTATTTGTACGTGTTTTCATATTAATATTCTGTGTCGTGATAAATCTTAATCTTAATAATATCCTTAATAGATCTTGATAATATCCTTAAATCATACACAAACGCGCGCGCGCGCACACACACACACACACACACACACACACACACACACACACACACACAAACTCACACAAACACGTGAATAAACAGTTTAACGAGAAACTAGTCGTTTAATCGCGCTCGTATACGGCGCCGATCACCGTGCAGTGTTATACTTACGACGGTATATGCACGTGGTACAGTAGGATGACGCGACGAAGGAGGTGGCGGGTGGAGGAGGGAAGAGGTGAGGGCTCTCTCCTGATAGTCCTGATCCCAGGAACGCTAAACGACTACTCATCCCTGTTAAACTGTTTGTATTTTCACTCGTCACGGCCACGTCGGTTGTTCGAGGTGCTCATATCGACACTCGACCCCGAATCAATCGTGACTCTTCATAAATTACTACCACGGGTCGACCGGGGCGCAAGAGATGTGCGTTTGCACTTTGGCCGAGTCATCATTAGCCGGCCACGATATATCTTTATCCATCGACAACATCGCGCGTGTCCTTAAGTGAAATCACGATTCGAAGGACACGCGTCGATAGAAGCGAGACGAGTATGTATGGCATTCCAATATTTAATCCAATTCCCCCCTCCCGCCCTTGTTAAAAAGAAGAGTACGTCGTGTCGCGCGAGAAACTTTTCTATTTCGGAAATCGGAATCCTCTTCCGGAAATTCCGTCGCTTAGAAATCAGGATGATAACCACTGACCCCCCGTCGCGTCAGGTGGTGCATCGAGGTGCGTTCCCAGCTTTCGTGCACTACGTGTGCTCTCGCAAACACGTCTGTACGCGTGCGAATGCACAGATGCATGCTGATAGGACGGACTTTGTTATATGTATGTATCACAGAGGCCATGCCTCATCGACGATGCAACAATTGTACTTGCGATAAAAAGACATTATTGCCTTATGGCGGCGGTAAATGGAATTAATGTGCGTGAATTAATTTTTAATTTAATCTTCTCATGATGCAAATATCTTATTATAATTAATAATAAGTACGTATAAACTTAAATGAAGTACACTTTCTTATTTCTCTTGCACGAAATACATATCAGGACACTTGGTGAAAGAATTATACATAAATATCCCCGATTATTAGAGAAGTATATAAGAATATGTTATAATAATTGGATTTTCTCAAAAAATTTTTCCTCAAACATTTCGAAATTAATATGCAAATTGTCACGAAATTATGCAAGCAACGGAGGACAAGAGAATTTTACCGAGAGCTAAAGAGATTTCGAAGAGAGAAACTTGGAAGCGAACTCGAGAAAATCTTCGATCTCGATATTGAGAATCACGGACAGTCGCGATCATATGGTATTCAAATCGCGCAAATCGCTGATTGATTTTTAAGCGATCGCGCGATACGACTCGACCGATTTTCGATGAGATTCGGGGGCAGGGGACACTTGTTCGCTCGTATCTCGGACTGGAGATATGTAAATGTTCTCATCCTCTGGCGCGAGGTCTCCACGAGAACGATCAGACAAACGGACCAATCAGCGATGGCACAGTCACAATGTGCTATGAGCCATAACGGCATGGTTATCAGATAAGCTTATAAGACCCGGGTAATCGTAATAGCATCGCAATGGCGGTTTCTCCGGCTCCATCGTGGTCGATGAACGAAGATGGGGAAGCGGCGGATAAACGATGAACGAAGACGAGAGGAGAAACGAGTCGCCGGGCTTCTTTTCCCCATCGGCGAGTCATTGTTCCGTCGTAATTAATATTTTAATTGAGATCAGCGAGAATTAATTAACGCAACAGGCCTGTTAAGGTCGTTCGCCTGAACCGATCAATCGTGATCGTGACGCGCTTGTCAGGATCAAGATTTAATTCGTATTCTTATTCGTAATATCTCTATCAGGCGTGCGAGACGTTATAACCTTGATAAGAAGGCACGATTCACGAAAAGGAAATAATCGCGAGTAAATTGATTACTGGCATAGCAAATTTTATTTGAAGAAAGAAGCAAGAATCTATTAATTCGTCCACTATGAATATTAACAAATCTATTACGCATTGGATGATAATTCGGATAGCTAAATATTCTATTGTAACAGCGGAGACATATGCAGATGGACGCTCGTATATCACATTCGTAATCGGATAAAAAGCTAACGACGCGACGCATACAAGCCGCATAATCAGTTAGGATGTGATCCTAGCACGAGCGAGCGGCGAACCGAGTATCATAGAAATGGATACAAAGGGGCCATCAGCAGCCACGGTAACGAGCCAGCCGACCTACCCACCCCATCGTATCCCCCATTGTTATCGCTCTTCGTGGCGCATCAGCGCCGACTCAAAAACACGCTCTCCCGGCAGTTAAGCCGTGCACATTCGCGCGTCTAATTCCGCGAATGTGGCCAGCGGCAGGTACTCAACTACTCAGCAGGCATGCACGTGCTTACTCGTGCCCTCCTGTCTCTTTTTCTCTCTGTCTCTCTCTATCTCTCTCTCTCTTTTACGCTTCCCGCGTCTCTCCCACGTCTCGAACAATAAAAGGAATACGCGGTGTAAAGCAGATAGCGAACGCGCGCTCGCTCTCTTCAGGGTGGAAACGTTTTAATAAGCAGACGTGGCCTGGCCTCTCCGAGGGGGCGTATAAATATATTCGGTTGCTCTAGCGAAAGCGTACTCTTGCACTGCGAAAGAGCGAGAGACGTGATACGGGGAGACTATGAGGGGCTGGGTGGTGTACCGGGGGCGGATATATCGGTGAGACAACGAAGGGTAGAGCGGGGAACGGCAGGCGTGGTAGAACGAGAGGCAAAACATGTTGCGGCACGAGCTGCCTCGAGAGCTCCGCGGAATTAGCTTTATTATAACCTGGGGGCCATCCATACATGCCTAACAGCGCACGAACATTCGCCGGCCAATAAGCCAAATGCTAACCAAACATTTTCGCGACTCGGCGTACCCTACAATTCATCCCTTCCTCGCGTCTCACTGTAGCGTCGAGAGGTCCAGCAAGGAGGCTCGATCCTGATTAAAACGAGAATATGTATTTAACATGACTATAAATCGACGATGCGAGCGTGACGATGATTCGTCACGCTTAATGTTTCGTCATTTAACTTTAGACAAACAAGATATATTTTTGTAAGATATATGTGCGAAAAAGGAATCCTGTTCTCTTATCTCAATTAACGAAAATTAAACATAAGTTTATCAATCGTGATTCCACTTAAAATACTCCGAGCTAATACAAGATGCATCGAAGAATTAGGATTTAGGCGCATCTTTACTGCGGCTGCAGGGATGTCCTCCTATCCAGCCTCTAACGACTCTCCCTCCCTCAGGAGGAACTTTTCTGGTCGCGGCAGCGCCGTGAAACGATTAGGCCCGGATTAGTCGAGCGCGCGAGATCGATTATGCGATCCTGCGGATAACATTGGCCTGATTTATTCCCCTAATGGGCGTTCGCGCATTCATTTCGAGGCCGTGCGAGGCAATTCCACGGGGCTTCGTCGGATGGCGGTGCCCGTCCTGCCGCTGACAGGAAAACTCTCGCTGGGTGATTCAGCGTTCGGTTCGGCGACGCCTCCCAACGACCACCATAATGCCTATCTACCTCGGGTACCCACCTACCTAACGCCATTTCCATCGTCCGGGATCATAATCCAAGGTTCAATCGCGAGCCGAATGAAATCGCGTCGAAATATGACGACGAGAGACAAGATGCTAGGGCTGAACGGTCACGACGGCTCAAGTACTGACCCTCTAAACCGCCAATCCTCCCATTCGTCCAGTCGATCGATCAAAGATCGATTGGTCTCGGTCCAATTAATGGATTTAATAATTAAAAAGAAAAAAGAAATGAGTACTTTGCCATTTATACGAGGCACAGAGAATACTATTTTGCTTTAATAACATTCATCGATGCAGAGCGTAACAGTCAACGCGAAATTTATAAATTCAACGCGCGTACGTGACGCAATAAAGTAAATAAACGCATTTAAAAAAATGAGATTTATGACTAATATTAGGTTCCAGCTTGAAATCGGCTGCACGGAATTAATTTTACGACGGCGGGATACAAGCGTCGCGCATATACGAGGGAAATTCGACAAGTCGGCACGGAACAATTACCTACACGATGGCGGGGAAATTAGCGATCGCTGACGATTATTATCTCGCGCGGCAGCATAGAGGGTGATTCATAACCCGCGCCTCGTATTTTCGCGGACGGCACACGTCGAATTTGGTCCGGATGGGAAACACAGGCGGCATCGACACCGCACGCTCGCTCAACCGGCCCTCCACCCCCCCCCCCCCCCCCCTCGCCCCTTCGTTGACAGGATTATATTCGTACGTACCCACCGTGTTCCTCGGTGTACTTCGGTCCCGCAATACGCGTCGCGCGATCATATTCCCGTCAGCTAATAAATTTAGCGCGTTGCTCGAGCACACGAGCTGTCGCCGCGCGATTATCGTCGCGCGATTGTTCTGCTGGCAATGCTACAGTTTCGAGAGGTTCCCATAGTAAAACGTTTCCTTTCTGAACAAAATAGCGCGATTAAGTCTGGCCATTCAGATACATAATTTCAGGAAAATAGATCCCGTATCTGATACAAATTATTAATAATCTTTCACGAAATCGCGTAGGATTGTAATAGGTATTGTGAGCCAGTTAGACGAGTTCGTTGAGAAATGTCTGAAAAGCGTTAGGGTGGGTACAGACTTGAGCACGAATGCGAATGAGGCAAGCCGAGGCCGCACCGAATGCCTCGGATTGCAAAAATACAGACTCCGCACGAGGACGCATGAAGCAAGTCGAGGCAACTGTTCGATGCTGCTCTAGTCGTTCGGAGTAAATCGAAGCGAACGAAAATGGCAGACGCAGACAATATTGCAGTGGCTTGTGCCAGTTTTATAGTTATATATAATTTATTTAAAAAAAAAGAAAAAGGCGAAAAAGCAAAGGCGTTGGTGGTCAACGCAATTATATTTAAATAGAAGACGAATAAATAATATTAACAACATTTTTTTATTAAATGATTTGTTGGCTGATAAAGAAAGTGGCCAATTCAAAAATTTTCTTAGAATGTCGGAAGAAGATTTTATTTTATTTGGCTCGCGTCTTCTCTCGTCTATATGAACCTTTTAAACTATCAATCTTTTTTTTCAATTCCTCAGTGCTTTTTCCAAATTTTTCACATAGTTCTTTCCAAGCATCTTCTTTCTTTAATTTGTTGTAATATGTAGGATCTCGCGGATTCCATAGAACTTCTTTATTTCTATACTCATTTATAAGTTGTACGCATGTCTCTTGATCCCATTCCATTACTACAAAATACATTTATTTAAAAAATTATACGCATTATTAATTTACATAAATATTTTCTGTACTTACTAACGAGAGTTTATTCACTTCTGTTCGTGAATGACGTTCGTGCGCGACTGACTGTCGAATACGCGTAGAACACGTCCAAACTGAGCGCGAATTTTCTTTGATCGACCGACAGCGCTCGGCTCGGGCCGAGGCTGTGCGGCGAACGATCCGAGGCAGTTTGCCGCGCCTCGGACCAACGTCCACACTTGCATGCTCATGCGGCCTCGGCTTGCCTCATTCGCATTCGTGCTCAATGTCTGAAAAGCGTTAGGCGATAGTGCTGAAGTAAAGTACGCTAGGAAGCTGTCGGGCGGTAAGAAATCTTAATAGCCGATGCGTCGGCGCGATAGAGTCGTTGTGAAATTAACTTCTCGAAAAGAGTACCGTTTCACGAAATGACTGGGCGTGACGAACGCGTGTTAATCTACGCCGGTGTTGTGCAATAGTGCCGAGCGCGATTGTATCGCAGATATACATTCGATATCGCACAACCAATAAGAAAATTACAACATGTACTTATATTCAGATCGGAATACGTTGCCGTTCATAAAGACAACGTTCTATAAAACAAAATAATTTTATTTTGTTTATATAAACATTGTGGAACAACTTTAGGACATCACAGACATCAGCCAAAACAAAAATGTGAAGGGATACCTGTTCTGGACTATGCTTATTCATCGAGAATCGAAACTTCGCGACATTCGATTCAATGAAGCGAGGAAGAAGCGGTTGGCGTAGCCTCTTGTATAGTCCATGATGTACTGCGATGAAGGTCGAGCTTAGCCGCCCGCGCGGTTTCGTCTCCTAACGAGTTTATCGCATCCTCTTTAACGTTATTAACACGGGCTAACGAACTGGAAGTGCCGAGTCACCCAGGTCCTATACCGAACCACATTGGAGCCCACGGTGGTTCCGCCAGGTATACACACCTGTACACGCGTGTCTGATCTTTACGCGGGTGTGAGCGTGCGTGCGGGTGTGTGTGTGCGTGCATGTGTGTACGCGGGCTTGTAAGTACAGGGCGAGAGGCGGGCGTTCGACGGTGCCAGTTACGTGTATAAGGTGGGATAAAGGTACGTATAGATACACAGCCTGGCCTGTCTGTGCGGCCCTGATACCCGGGTCTCTGGGCTAATTCCGAGGTGTAATCTACGGGTACCATCTCAATGGATTAGCATATAGATAGCGAGGTAGACTGACCGCATATATGCGCACCTAGACCACGCCACGGGGGGAGGACGCGGGCATGTCCGTTTTGGTCCCGTGTCCTACGCACGTAAGGGGGTCAAAATGATGTTGCAGCGACGTTCTCGTGCGATTGCTAGAAATAAACTCTAGACACATCGTGTGCCCGCATTAACGAAGTCAATTAAGACTTGTACAATCAATGGATAACAAGAGAAATTAAAAGCGACGCCAAGAGAAAATCCCTTCTGTTTTAAACATTATTGATAATAATAAACCGATAAAAGTAACAATGTAGCTTTTTTATAGACGTAAACCGTCAAAATATTAATTTTAAAAATATTCATTGAGTTCCTCGGATTATATTCAAGACTCTTATTCACGCAATTCAGCCAATTCAATCTCATCTGCCACATCGACGTGGCTACAGAAAGACATGCCATCTTTCTCTGTGAGGACTTCCGTCCCGGAGATCATTGGGGGATAAGAGGCGTCATCGACGCTGACGGCAACGGACGCTGGGTTACGAGAGGGGGCGGACGGGCCCGCGGACTTGGGGCATTTCGCCCGAGGTGATTCGGTCGCGAGGTAATTTGTGCTCACAGCGGGGCTGAGCAAACACGCGCGGCGGGGGTGCCTCGAAAAATTAAATAACTCGATGACTGGTCACATTCTCGAATGTGCGCGGCACATATAGCTCTCGGGACCGAACGAACGTGCATACATACATATGTACGTCGACAGTCCTGAGATGTCCGCGAAGAAGGGCGCCTCTTGGCTGAATGACGTGGCCCTCTATTGTCCCTCTTTTCCCTCTCTCTCTCTACCTACCTTCCCGCATCGCGAACGGTGCCCACGGACGAGCGTCCCGGGGGAACACCGTGGGCCTTGTGCGGCCTAGGACGATCCCAGGACTGTGACCAGGGAGCGAGCGCCGGCCTCCCGCGGACTTATGAATACAAATAGCCGCTCACTGCGCGACTCAGATCCCTGATAAGGTACGGTCCTGGCTTACCGTACCGTCGCATAAAGTACCTACAGACTTAAGGCCTTGCAGGGCCTATCCGATGTAGGACCGTTTAATGGCAGATTATCCTCGCGACAGAGAAAGATTCGGATCGACCAGAAAGATTTCGGAATATCGCGCAAGTTGCGCGTGGACAAATTGAAAAACAAGATGATTTACAGAATTTAATTTATTTAAATAGAACGGGTAGAAACGATAAAATGTGCAATTGATCCTCCACGAGCGCGATGTAACGAGCCAGCTGTTTTAATTATTTTATCGAAAATTATTCGAATCATTCATTCTTTTGCTACACTATAATGAAGGATTATTATTAGGGAACTAAAATCGATATTTCAAAGAAAATCGACGAGCTTGTTTACTCATTTTATCGCAATTTATTCGAATCATTCATTTTTTTGCAACACTATGAAGAAGGATTATTATAGGAAAAAACAACCAGACAATAATACAAAAATTTCGGTCCCACGATCGGACCACCAAGAAGGGCCCCACGACCCGGAAGGGCGGCGCCCCGTCACCGCTGTCATGACAGTCACAATCAGTCAGTTTTCGGTATAGTCTCCGGACTGTCACTACGGGAGACAAGACTCCCGTGGATGAATACCGGAGTCTGCCATTCACCGGGAATGCCAGGGAACGGAGAAGGCAATCAACGAGACTGATTTAATATACGCGCGCGTCTCAAGAGGGAAAAAGAAATCTTGTTATCCGCCTCGTGATCTTTTTTTCCAAGAGAAGATGCGGCAGTTGATAGATTAGCGTAAAACCAGAAGCCTAAGTTGGTATGGAAACGTGATAGACGATAGGAATTATGAGAAGACAACAACCGACCCATTGTAAACCGCTTGCCGTTTTCCCCGCGCCCTTTGCGTAGGCATCTGCCCTACCTACCACGTATATATTACCACATAAAGGCCTAAAGAATTCTCGCGGAAGTAAAGCGAGGCGAGGGCAGAGCGAGGCGTCGCCGCCGCTGAGCAAACAAATTTAATGCCGCGTGCATAACGACACCAATTTAAATGATAATACGCGGTGTGTGTGCTTTCGAGATTAACTCGTAATAGGCCGGAATAAATGTCGGCGGACCTGTTAGAAGTGTATCTAGTCGCCCGTTACACGGAAACAGTGGGTGCTAACTACTCCTGTAGACAAGCTTGTTTATATTGGTGCAGCGCGCTGTGCAGCACGAAAACTATGCGTGAGTCCGTATACGCGCGCATCTGGCGGTAGTGCCAAGAAAATTGGGTCGCCACGGATCACGCTTGCTAGATCTCTCAACGTCGTTATTAACGAGACCGCGGTGAGTTATCATCGGGCATCGGGTATCGCGGCTAGCATTCGCAACCCGCAATTATCCGGCCGGTTATTAAATTTAACCGGCGATATTTAATTATCCTCCGATGAGGTGTTGCCGTGCGTATTAAGCGCTGCACCATAATTTAATCGATTACGTGTAGAACGTTCGATAGCCGATAATCATATTCGGCGCTACAAGAGATACGCGCCACCCGTATGCATCTTCTTGCGAACGACCACCGGCACTTACGCGATTTTCCCGTGTTAGATGCGCGAGCGCGATAGCGTGATGATGGAGAGAAAAAAAGGAAAAATTTACGCGGGGGAGAGCGATATTGCGCGTTCATCAGCTTATACATCGATAAATCCCGACGGTAATGAGTGGGCTTATCTCAAAGACACTTATCAGCTGGCACTCCTGCCCGAGTGAATTTGCCTAATTAAAGGAACAAGATGTAAACGATTTTATTTCCATCACTGTTCGTGCTATCTGCGTATCTGCCGACCACTTGGAATGAATAAATGGTTTCCTCCGTATCTATCATTCTTCCTCTCTCTTTCTCTTCTCACAGAAAACCGAGCAACGCACTTAAACCACCACGGCCAGGTGCACCTGTCAAGTGCTCTATGCCGTTAGTTTGATTAATGACAGAAATATTTCTTGAATAAACAACGGGGCGCGCTTAAGCTCGCTGAACAGATTGACATTTAGATATACTTAGAAGCAGCAACAATTTAGATTTAAAAGATAATCAGGCAATTGCACGGTAAAGAGATAACTCGAAGTTAACCTTCGTTGATCTTATATTAACATTTCGAATCTGAACCACTGCAACGAAAAATCTTCGTATCTTCTCCAAACGTATTCTCTAATGAATATATGGAAGCGATCTTCTTTCTTTTTAAGTTTTTTAAATAGTTATATCAACACTAACGTTTGAATTATGGGAGATCGTATTTCATTTATTTCCAAATAGTTTACTTAAAAAATAAGAATTAGAAATATCGAACACAAGCTAATTAGAGGAAATAATCAACCTCGATCACACAAGAGTCGACGATACTTCGGAAGTAAGCTGCACGAAGTAAGTTTGCCTGCGGAGGTGTCTTGTCGAGATTGTCGCGGATAGAATCATGTGCAAGCTGTGCCCTCGCTTCCTCACCTCGCCCCGCCACGCCGTTGAACCTCTTTGCATATACATTCTGTAAGATTACTTTGTGCGGTTTACACCCAACCTCCTCCCCCTCCCCTTAACCCCTTGGTCGTCCCTCAGCAGCACGCTGCGCTTCACTTCAGCCCTCGCCTGCTTTCGTTGCCGAGAGGCAAACTACCCTCCAAGTTTCACCCAAGGTCCCTAATGTATGCGGAACTATACGGCAGAAATTCCAAGTTCGGCATGGCCGTGTTAGGCGCCTTTACGATGAGTTTCCACCCTCTCGTGCTCTCTTTGCCGCGCTCGCGAGGCAAGGGACGAGGCTCGCTCGACAAGACTTGCCCTTCGCATAAGAGGCGAACACGCGTGATCCTAATTAGAACGCGTCCTCGAGGTGCCGAAGTAAAAGCGAGCTTCTTGTTAGGCGTTCCGACGAAGGCGCCGTCGGCATTCGCGCGCGCATATACGCCAGCGTACAAGCGAGGTGCACTCTCCAAGTAAAAGGACCCTCTCTCCTCCCCCGTTTCGCGAACATTTCTACATAAACAATGTCAAAATCTCAATTTCCGTGACAATTGATGATAATTCGCAAGATCATCCAATGTTGCGACTGACGAAACGAATGATCGCTAGAGATAATAGATTTCCGAAACTTTATACATAGAGATATATTCGTTATTATTTTCGTAACAGAGAAATAATTCACACAAAATAAAAAACTGAAGTAACCGCAAGAATTCCTACAGGAAAATATAATAGATAAAATATCTCGAGCTCGTATTTACATAGACAACAATTAGCTTCACTGTTGAAAAAGCTTGATGCTTATAAACGGCCGCATTAGTCGTGTACATTGATATATACATTATATTTTGGTGATTAAATGTCTTAGAAATGTATCAGGAAATTTTAATACTAAAGATCAAAGTACAATTTTGTTATGTTATATTACAAAGTACATGTTTGTTATGCACGGACGAATTAAGATAAAATTCAATTAAAATAAAATAAAACAAATTAGATAAAAAACTGAAAATCTTACTCATTCCATTGATTTAAAAAAATATTTAAAATAATTAAACAATTTGTTTTAAGATAAAATTCGATTAAAATAATTTAAATATATTTGCAAATAATTAAAAAATTCCAATTAATGGACAGAGAAATATTATTATATCGACTATTTCTCGAATTTTTCATTCAACTATCTTTGCATTTTTCTATTTCCCTGACTTTCCTCTGTCATAAGCTTTCATGATGAACCTGTCGCGCGTTCAATGACTCGCGATCAGCCGTTCGAAGAAAATATGATGGAAAACTACGTAGAATGTGTTGACGCGGCAATTGGCCGGCAGACCGGCGCGGCGCGGCACGCGACACCGCGCTAGACGAAACGGTCATTAGCGATGCAAAGGGCGGAATAGCGCGGCTACGTTGCATGATAATTACTGTAAAGAAAGGCCGACGAGCTCTACCCACGGGCTTCCCAGGAGATTACAGGATGTCCGGAGGCGAGAGGATTCTCCCCGCATGACCCGAAAACCCTTTCCGCGCTTACAAGCAATAAAAATTAACGGCCGGCCCGGTCAAATCGTATATGAAAGGCGGCCCGCCAGGACCGGACTATGGCGTCTGAGTAATACATAATTATCACGGGCTATTCAATGTATACACGCGGCAATAAACAGTTTCCTTTTGTAACGAAACTGTCGTATAGGAGAGAATGTGTCAAAATCTTTCAGTGGCCGTTAACATTTTATCCAAATTTCGTAAAGCCAGAATATTATAAATAAGTTATGTACGAGATATGCCTCTTATAATAGTTCACTTCTGATATAATGGCAGAAAAAAATTTTAGTATCATCTCATGCCTAAAAACAAATGGTGGAATTACAGTAGATAGTTAATTACTTTCAACATTTTTTTTTAATCAACGGAATAGATAAGATTTTCAGTTCTACCCTTATCTTAAAGGACCAGAAATAAAATAAGCTGCAGCCACGCGCGAGAGGCGAGTCGAGAGCACGATCCGGTCATAATCGGTCGAAGGAAGCGTGAAACGGCCGCTTCTTTCCTCCTTTGTGGAGCGTCTTAACCGGTCGGCGCCTTTAATCGTGAGATCCGATAAATATATCGAAATTATGATGGAGGATCGACCGCGTACAGGACGGTCGGCATATCCTGCCGGTGCTGCATCCAACTTTGTTGGTTGCGGCGGAAAGGAGCTTGTTCCCCGCTCTCCTCTCGAGATCTCGAGACCTCTCCTTCTCTACTTTTAATTTCCAGGCGCGGCTAATTATGATTTACGGCAACATCGGCGCAACATCCTGATCGCTACGCGAGATACCGCCCGCAGGATATTCAAATGCGATGAATATTGCTCGCCGCGATAAACGGCACACGAACGACAAGATAAACGGAGAAAGAGAGATGAGAGATTGCGCGCGAGAGAAAGAGAGAACGCGAGAAAGGGAGAACCGTCGCGAGAGCGCGTGTAAAGGATACGGAGAAAGGATTCCTAGTAGCCTACTCGGTATGCAAGATGGGCAGTCAGCCTTGTACATACCGCATCCTTCCTCCCGCCCTTCGAAGGATGTATAGGTATCCGCGCGCGTGGATCGTTTCGTGCCGAATCGTTCGTCCGTAGTATTTAAAGCCCCGACGGGATAATTCAATACAGGACCCTGAACCCTTTATGTCCCCGCATGTGTTTGGAAAACATAAGGTGCTTGGCGATGTCACAACACGACGAGCGCCATGATTCAACCCTCGCTAAGAAACCGAGGTGTAGCAAACTGTCTTCCCCCGAGAGACAACACATAACGGACCCCCAAATTGCGCACTCTGATCTATATACAATAATAGATTCCAATGTTTTTCTTCCGCGTGAGAAATTTTTACGTACGCATTTTTCTCCCGTATTTTTATTTTATTATTTATACAATCTAGTATTATTTATATAAAGCATAGTTTTCCAAACTCATTCTCTCACTTTCCTCCGAAATTTACTTTTTCCGCTACTTTCGAAACTCTATATAATTCGCAACGCTTTTCACGCACACATACACATACAATTGTAAAACAAAAAAGATGCATCACTTACCTTATCCGCTCGTTTTCTGGTAGGGACAGTCGTTTCGTTAGGACGGGCATGAAGATCGGTTTCACTGGCCATTCGATTGAAACGTTGCATTCGTTCACGAACGCTGAGCTGTTCAGCCGAGGAGGGATTCGTTGTCGTGACTGCTTCATCCTCCTGGAATTTATCAGTTTCGATTCCCGCATTTAATATAAAACTTATGACAAACGCGATGAATAACAGATGACAAGTCAACTCGGAACGACAACCAAAATAAAAGTCTTTTAAGAGCCGTAAACAAACGATAAATAGATAATCTTGATAATGGTACCTATATTATTAATAAAATATACTAAAATCTATCTATATAACCATCTATTCTATATAATCTTAAAAAATATACGTATAAACATAATAATACTATACAAATTGTATATCATACAAAATCTTTTATTTAAAATTTTTTAATAGTTTATCAATGATGGTATATAATTATTGTATAAAAACCGTGATCATATATTGTAATCTATAACAGATATTTTATTGTTCTAAATATATATCAAATTGCTATGAAACCGTAGATAAATTTATAGGAAAAATAATCGTTTGTCGCCGGTATGATTCATCGTTTCCGCGTTGCGCGATAAATCGCGCAAGTATGACGACATTGATAACAGTCGCGAGTATGCTTTCAAGGAAATATAAGATAATCAATGAGATCGGAGTCGAGCGTGGCTTAGCAGCCAGCGCACCGGTTTGCTATGCTAGAGGTCTCGGGTTCGATTCCCGGTAGGACCTAGAAATTTTCGCTCGTACTCCCTCTCAGAAGGCAATGGCAAACCACTGAGAGTATTCTTGCCAAGAAAAAGCCTCTCGATTTAGCCGTTCGGAATCGGCGTAAAACAGTAG
Source organism: Leptothorax acervorum (assembly GCA_035220615.1). Classification (NCBI taxonomy): domain Eukaryota; kingdom Metazoa; phylum Arthropoda; class Insecta; order Hymenoptera; family Formicidae; genus Leptothorax; species Leptothorax acervorum. The sequence goes on along the minus strand of JASTWQ010001258.1, from coordinate 1,537,254 downwards.
GTCCCATATGCCTGTAGTATCATGATCAGCGTGCGCGCTACAGGCACATGAGAGAGGCTCACTACGCGCTGACAAGCGCTATGGACTTAAGGAAGGAAGGAATCAATGAGAATCATACCTTTATAACGGCTTCCGAGGTGCTGTTCCGGTTTCTGTCGACGTTTTCCTTGTTCTCCACCTTGAGCTTGTCCTGACTTTTGCGCCGTGGTGGAACAGGTGGCGATGACACCGACGCCACTCCGACGGGCTCCGCGTCGTCATTTTCGCGCGCAGATATCGGCGACGCACTCTCTTCGAGGCTCGCGTGAGAACTGCTCGAGGACGGGCTGAGGGGCGCGGGGGGTGGCGGCCGGTAAGGTGGAGGCTCGCGTAAAGGAGAAACTGGAGTGGCTAAATCGGGGGTGGCCACGGGAGATCCCACTTGTTTAGGAGGCGAAAGGTCTAAGAAGGGTTGCCGGTATTTCTTCTTGAGGACCAAGTACTTTTCACCCTGTTAAGGAACGTTCACTTTGAGAGCACTCCACGCGAGTGAATCGACAGGAGCGACGCAGATTTTAACCCGCGTTTCGCTAACTTTATTTTTTGTCATATTAATTACCGAAAAAAAGTAAAAACAGAAAAATCCCGGAAATTAAGTAAAAATCCTGTAATTTTCATAATCACTTCCCTGAGAGTTTTCTCGTAAAAAAAGAATAAATAAAATTTCCTCCCATGTATAAAATGTCTTTGTACTACTAACTGAAAAAATAACAGTATATATTTTTCATGAACTTTCTATAATTCTCTACGACCGCTTTCTTATTGCCAAAATCGTACTCTCTCCAAAATCTAAATCAATCTATCTATTCTAAATACAAAGTCAAATAATACTGTTGCGTGAAATCGACTTTGACAGTGATATTGCCAAAACAATGCGTAACAAAACTCTGGAAAAAAATTTATTCACAGCACTGCAAATATTAATCGACATTATATAGAAGCTGAGATCCATCGAAAGAACTCTCCCAGCAATCTTTTCTCCGTTACTCGGATACGCCTAACGGCTTTCATTTCGAGGATATAGACCGCGATAGCACGCATTCACGTGATAGCGTTCCGAATATTTATTAATACCAAAATGCATACATATGCAGGGATTTCGTGTAATTCGTTTTTTTTTAATCCTTAAGAAATCCACAAAAAACTAGGATATTGTGGAATAAAAATACAAATTATTAATATAAACATAAATATAATTTATAAAATATATACCGTTATATTTCTATTTATAAATATAAATTAATAAAAATCTCAACTCACAATTTCACTGATAGAACCTAGAATTTTACAAAATTACTGAAATCTAGCAAGATTTTGTAATTTTCATTCATTCCACAATATTCCAGTTTTTGTGGATTCTCTAGGAATTTTGCAAACAAAAAAACAAAAAGACGAATTACACAAAATCCTTGCGACACATATAACACTGTAGCGCTCTGCAAAGTAGCCAAAAAAATCCTTCAAACAACACGACGACTCCGCTCCGGAGAGAATTTTTCAGCTGATCGCACGCCTTCAGCAGCTTCAGCTGATCGCGAGCGGAGCCGGCAACGTCGCGTCGGGCGCGCAACAAGTCGCTCCTGTCAGGGCGGAGAGGGACTCGCGGGGACGCAGGGAGAGAGGGCTCGTATTGACCTACCTCCTCGTTCTTTATGGTGGCCAGGATATTGACGTACTCCTTGAAACGATTCCTCGCCTCGACTGTAACACAAAATCACACGTTGCACCACGCTGAACCAGGCCACGACGGCTCGGCCGTTCGCCGTCTACGTGTTTACACCGCGTACGCGAAACGCGGAGGTCACGCCTCGCGACGGAACAGCCGCGAGCGGGACGCGGCGACGTGAATGAGACCCACCTCGCGTCTCCGGGTCCGTCAGGAACCGCTTGAAATGCTTCACCAGGTCGTGATTGCGCGCCGTGCCCCCGTTTTCCAGCAGATAATTGCGAATCTCCTCGAGAGACAGCTCACTGGGCGTCGCCATCTTGGACGAACTGACTCCGCAGCGAGCAGCCGCCCGTGCCGCGAACCCGGCCTGTTGGTAACAGCGCTCGCTGTTATTATCGCCGAGAATAAGCGGACGGTGACTGATTGAATTTTTTTATCTCGATTCGCTCTTTTATGTACCTATACATAAAAGCATATGTGCGTAAATGTCGCGTAATGAGATGTAGAATAATCACGAAATAATTACAAATAATAATTAAAAAAATATGATAATTAAGTAAAAAAATTATAAATAACGCAACACACATCAATAATTTTATCTTATATCTATATACCTACATATATGTATACATATATAACGTTATTTATAATTTTTTACTTAATTATATTTTTTAGCCGATTTTTTTACTTAACCAATCTATAATTTTATAATTAATATTTTTAATATATAAATTATAAAATTAATTATAAAATAGCAATGTACTTATATAAGAATGTTGCTATTTCAGTTTTAAATTGATGTGAATATACTCTGCAAATCGAGTTTGATAAACGGCTCGGATATTCGCCAAAATCGTCGACACGTATATATAGAATGTTATATATATTTAATAGCCGCGAAAGTATCTATCCGTGTTAATGCATTCGTTGGCGATATTTTATTCACCCTGCACCTGAATAGACGATTCTCAAAAGCCTTTTAGCGGCACGTTATTCCGCGGATATATCCAAACGCGTTCGAACGCGCGCTGTGCGATCTCCGTTCTCGTCGACCGGATTAAATACCATATTTTAAACGCGCCGGCACATATTAATGGAGGCGTCGCAACGTCGGAGTGCATTTAACGCTTTACCGCCGTAAGCTCTTTACGATCGGATAGGATCAAAACGCACGACACGCGCGCTTCATGCGAAACCTTTTTAACAGACGTTCAGGCGAAATCGTAATCTGTCCCTGCCAACGTTGGCGCGGGGCACCGTCCGGAACACGCGCCTCTATATTTATTCAACGACCAATTAGTAACCGACGCGATAAATTCTGCCTTAATTTATGATCGACCATAATTTTCCGTGTACTTTTAAAGCTGCCCCATAAGAGAGAGAGAGAGAGAGTATAAGAAACGTGCGTATCTCGTGACAGAGACGTTCGTGTCTTTCTCCTTTTCATTTGGACGATCGTAGATATAATAAAAGAAAAAAAAAAAAAAAAGAATTTGAGAAAGAACTGTCGAAATATTTCATCTTAATTTGTATATCTTCGTGAATTCTAATGTACGCCACGTTACGCAAACACATTGTATAGACATTATTATGTCCCGTTATATTATGCGCATATATTATGTGCGCGACGTGGCTGCTATATAAAATTAAGGAATATGTATTCACTTCCGGTCTCCCCCCCCCCCCCCCCCTCGTATCTTCGAAGGGTTAAAAACTATTACGGTCTACGGTGCACCTTGTGTATACCACCGAGCTCTCGTTAGCTGTACAATCACGCGCCTGTAATAGCGGCGATTCTTATTAACAGTTGCCTCATGATTAAGAAAACGACCTTACTAATCACCCTTGATGTGTGGAAATACACGTAAACCGAGAGAGAGGAGGGCGAGAGTGCCAGAAGGGCGGGTATATGTGCCTGCGTGCGGCACGCAGAGCCCTGCACGCGTATGATGAGTATCCGTGGAACGGAAGCGAGGCGGTGCCTTTGTAATTAAACCCCCTTTATCGGCGATATTCTAATGAAACGACGAGTAATGATCGAGCGCGGCCCGCAACACAGTCGCACGAACATCCTTCTCTCTGACTTCGGCATAAACATCGTTGTTCTCGCTACCAAACATTCCGTTCAAATTCACGTTCAAAGGACTACATTTTTAATTATATAATGCTATTAAATTTTACATATAATTATAAATAATTTAAGTAGTTTTTGTACATTACAAAATGCTCACGAAGCGAAAGAACGTAATTACGGAGAGAATAATTCGCGGAAACGTAATGTAAACATTGTAAACGCAACGTACGTGAGATTTTAAGGCACGTCTCATTGTCAGATGATGAACGAGGTATCGTAAGTTCAACAAAATCACAGCGAGCGCAGAGAGACGGGATATCTCCACGCACGTGCGTAACCTTTTGTCGCGAACTACATGTATACCTTGGCCTCTCCGGGCGGCGCGGTAGCTCGCACACGAACAGTGTTCCGCGCAATTTTACAAACTCGGCGGGATTGATGCACGAGATTGGGCACGGCACGAGTAGGATAGATAAGTATTCCCGCGAAACGCGCACCGTCGGGGTCGCGAGCTCCGAGGGGTGGGTGGGTAGGGGGGGGAAGGGGCCGAGGTGACCGCGACCGGAGGGGAACGAGCGGTCGGGAGCAAGGACAAAGGATCGCGTCGACGCCCCGCCGGTTCTGAGGTGCATCTACGATATCCATCTACCCGTGTTCTCCTCCGCGTTATGCTTATATGCCCGTGCATACGTAAGAACCGGCCGCGTCGTTGTCACTGCGCTTTATCCGCGCGTCCGGCACTGAAACTTCGCGAACCGGCTGGCATTCCTGTATGATCTTACCACCCCGAGATTCCAAGGAGAGGAGCTGCGACAATCCACTTACCAACTGCTCGCGTTGGATTCTCTGCCCGTCGCCGTTGCCTCCGTATTCGCGTTCGCGCGAAAAATAACGGGAGTGCGACGAGAATTTCGGCGAGATTGGGTATCGTCCTCGCGACGCGACGGTGCTCCTGGCGAAGTGGCGAGTGAAGTTGACTACGCGATTATTCTCGCCGCCATCTTGGACTCGTCAGTTGTCGCGTCTATCTGCGTCATGCTTGACGTCACGGGGTCACCCGGTCACCGGCCACGGGCGTCGAACAGATCGTACGCATATAGTTTCGCTCGTAGCTTCTCCGCCGTAATTCTTCCGTCGGTTCCGTCGCCGTGCCAATTAAGTATGTGCCGCGTCGCGAGATTAATACCGGGAGTGCCGTGTAAAGTGTCGCGCGATCATAAGCGACGATATTCGTGTGTGAACGTCGCGGTCGTGAGTGAGTATGCCGACGAAGGAGGACCGAGGAGAGGAGGAGGGGGCCTGGAGGGGGAGAGGCATCGGGCGACGCGACGACAGAGCGATCGTGAGGTGAGTAATTGTTATTCGTTTATTGTTTTGCTGTCCTGTGGCGGATTCCACCACTTTCTTAAGCGCTTTCTTGATTCGTCCATAACATTATACTCGTTACTTGTACATACAATACCATTCGAAGTACGTTTAACTCGGGCGTAATTTCGCCGGAATTCGATCTCTAGCATATGCGAGAGAGAGATATTACGTCGCGAACGTCATGTCTCTCTTATTCGCATGATCGTAATATTACAAAATTTTAACGGGCGCGAAAATTATTTACTTGAAGTATATTGGACAATGGACTGGTCGTGAGTGAGTGCGCCGACGGAGATGCGACAACGAAGGTGGATGGAGGAGAGGTGGAGGGGACCTGGGAAGCATCGGCCATCGGGCGACGGCGCGGCGCGGAGTGACCGTGGCCACCGTGGGGTGAGTAGTTGTTATTCGTTTATTGTTTTGCTGTCCTGTGGCGGTGGCGGATTCCGCCACTTTCTCAAGCGCGACTTGATTCGCCCATAACATAATGATACTCGTTACTCGTGCAATATCGTTCGAGGTTCGGAGGTTCTCCGGCGCAATTTCGCCGGAGTTCGATCTCCGGCATATGCGAGAAGAGATATTACATCGCGAACGTCGCGTCTCATTCGCACGGTCGCAATATTACTTACACGATTTTCCGCGGATTAATTTTCGAACGAATTGATGCGGAAATATGCAGAGCCGCTTGCGGCGGCCGTGATTGTTTCTTGCATTAGCATTATAAAATCAGGTATTTGTTAATATAAACGTTTTAAAAATTTAATGGGCGGTATAATTATTTACTTAAAATATTGATTATTCTTAGACATTGCTTTAACGTAAAAATATTTTCATGTTACAGATCAGCTCAGTGTTACTCCGCATGTTGCGCATCGGTAGGTGAGTTATTTTTTTATTACAATGTCGAGCATACGTCACGAATAGACCGAGCGTCTTTGTATGCGTAAATAGAGGAGAGAAACGATGTCAGGTCGGGACAAAAATCTGGCTTCTCTGGCGCGAATTTGCCGCCTCGCCGGACACGAAAGAGTGGATATTTACGTACCGTCCGAATAACGCGATCCCGTGATAATTGATATGCCAGGTATGCGCTCGCGTCCACGTTTTGCGGCGAAAGTTCAACTCGTCGAAAATAGCCTGTCTCGATTCTTTTCGGCTACGGCTATATTTGGAATTAAACGTAGATACGATCGCTCGTTCGCGGATATCTCGCGAAAACATGATCGTGTTGTAACGGTTGTCATTTTTCCGGTTTTAAAGAAGACTCATCGGCGTTCTGGCGAAAGAAAAAATATCTGATAGATCGCTTTGAATTTCAATACTTTTTTTTTTAAGAGAAAACTATGGATTATAGAAGAGGCAATTTTGATAGTAAAATCCAGAATGTAGCGACAAGATATTAATATTGCATTAATTAATGCCTGAACTATACAATTTTTTTTAAACGGTCTTTGAAGGAATAGTGTAAAGGTGGCAAACGTGGTTGTAACATTTAAAGAAGCATTCGCATATCGCGTGACGTCGCGCGAAGGTAATACGGAACGTGTTTATACTGTTTATATACATATTTCTTATGCGTCACCGCGAGCCACTTTGTTCTCCGGTAAACGTAAACAGGACTTCTTCCGCGTGAAACATCGAGAGGTCTTTGCCTTCGAGGACTTGATCCGTAAATGTCGACGAGACGCTTCGAGTATTACATAACCCTGCGCAACTTGATTTGTAAGTAGGTAGGTACAGTATAACATCAGCGGTGACAGAAATAGTTTAATTAGTGCCGATAAAAGTACATTACTGAATCATTTAAATCGGTAAGTGCAAATAGGTTCACGATTGAAATAGATCAACAATGGAAATTTCATGTTTTCTCGACCAGTGATGAGTCTTAAAATTGTACCGCAAAGTCCGCAAAGGAATCACGTTCTTTCGTTTACAATGAGTGACATTATCGAGCAAATAGTAAATTCGTGCTGGACCTAACAGCCGAGGCATATAGCGCGTTTCTCTATATCTCGTCTCGCCATATAAAGCAGCGATAGGGTCGCGGGGGCAATATATACGTCCGGCAGGAACGACGTATATATTCGCCCGTAATTGGAGCGCGTTGCTCGGCGAATCGGCCGCGAAATAAAACGAACCGTATAAAGACCGTACTTTGGTCAGTTTTTGCGCGCGGTTTTTAGCCGTCGTACCTCCGGTGGTCTCGTTAGACCGGACGATGGGAGGTCCGGAAGAGATCCGCCGCCACGGCTGTATACGCGTCCGCATTTGTTCCATGCACGTACCATAACACGTCGCGGAATCCTTAGATTGATCCTCTATCGCGAGATACCGTATAAAAGTATCGGAAAACGAATATCCGATTCAACGAGATTTATTTAGACATTGGTAATTTCTTCATATGTGCTTTTATATAAAGTTTAGCAGAATTATTACTGTAATCTCGTACACATTCAAATGTAATAGTACGAATTACAAACTGAAAACTTTAATGTGATTCACAGTTTTATACACTGAGAAAAAAATATTTGGATCCAAAAAAATATTCATTAGATAGCTTCTAACAGCTTATTTACTTAATATAATACACATGTTTATTTAGAATTAGATAAAATATCTAATCCTAAGATATCTAATAATTCTAAATAAATATTATATTATATTAAGTAAATAAGCTGTTAGCAGCTACCTAATAAATATTTTTTTGGACCCAAATGTCTTTTCTCAGTGTATTATATACATTTACATTTTTTCGACGAATATATTTTCGAGGATATTTTATATTTTGATGTGCGATATATATGAGACGTCACTGATGTGAGTGGATACCCAAAAACAGTGAATTATGTCGAATGAGAAACGTCGAAGGCAGATGGGACACAACTAAAGAAGCAAATAATATCAGGAATTAAAAAGCATTTCGTAGGGTGAAGTTATAGCTCCTAATGAATCGAAAGGGTTTAAAAACGGAGTCTTTCGCTCGTTGATGAAGGAAGCGAGCGCGGAAGTTATCGGACCGCACGATCTGGCCTACCGTTTACCCTAACCGGGTATTAGAAGTTGTCACAGGTGCTCGCCCGTATACCACGCTCCACGTACGTACGCACGCACGCATGCACGCACGCACGCTAAGAAAACGGGCGAAGATTCTTTCAAGGGGAGGCCGCGCGTGTATATTTGGCTTTCCCACAGTTTAACGCGCGACTTTTACTATCCCGCCTCGCGCCGGCGTTTGCCGACGGGACAGACGGAAGCCATTCGCGAACTTCAAAGATTCGCAATCGGGGTGCTCGCCTCAAGTGGTATAGGCAATGCATATTATCACGGTGCCTACCTAGCCGGGGCCCCGACATGTCCTCGTCGGCCGGCGTCCTCGGCAGCGCGTGCATACAAAGTCGAGGACTCGGCCAACACTCCAACGGCAGCGCGTTTATCGTCGAAGACCGGCGGTCCGGACAAAGTGCACCTCGCCGAGTGCGGCTAATGGCAATCTTGTTTTATGCCTGGCGGCTCGGCGCGCGACAAAAATCGTTTGCACGTGAGCCAGATTACTTATTACCCGGAGACGTGTGTCAACCTTGGGGACCGGCGACCGCGACGGTCCGAGACATCCGATTTCCTCGTCGCTGTAGGAAACTTTGAGAATTTTGCATAAAAATTCCGCGGGACAATTTTCGATTTAACCTGACCCCGCGCATTTTGCGACTATCGATCGTTTTTAAAAAATCTCTTCGCGTATCGCGCGGCAACTCTGCGTGGTCGTTACAATTAATTTTCAACACGATTTCACGATGACATTTATTGACTGACGTTTATTGAAGGCAAATTTCAACGATGCGATCATGCATTTTCAGGTAGCATTTCGTTCCGCGGTAATCCCGCGATATATCCAATAATTGCCGCGCAGCGGTCGTTTAAGATTCAATCGCCGAGTAAAGTATCGATACGCGAGACTGTTCAAACCGGATTGCTAAATTACAAACGTTTATATACGACTTCATCAATCATCGGCCCCGACGCGGGCAAGCCGCGCGTTGCATGGAACTGCGCCACGCGATGATAACGACTGACAAGTGTCGAGTAACGTTTTAAGCGTGCGTCAATCAGCGTTGGAGCAACGGGGGAATTAAAATGCGAGTGAGAAGTGAAAAAAAAAAGAAAATAGTAGTCAAACAATCGTCGGGGTAAATCGATGGAAGGGCTCAAACGTGCAAGGGAGGGATCCGGAGTACCATCGGACGAATCGTGTCGCTGTCAGTAACGACGCATTAACGCGTTCATATCGCATTCCAACCCTTCGTACGTTCGATTACATCGCACTCACATCCCGTACCTACCTATACTCGTTAGTCCTCCTCCCCGTAAATGTAACTCAATACACTTTTTCTCCGTTACTCGCGTCGCTGAGACACCCATGTAAATTCGTGTTCATATAATGTAAAGTATTCGCGATCGGAGCAGATACGAGGGAGCAACGTACTCATTATATATTTTGTGGAAGGATACTTTTTTTTTACACTGGTGCGATATTTCCTTCTTCTTATCGCACACGCGATGCCCTCGCCGAGCTCCGCAACTGCTTCAATTATTATTATATATCAGCATTACAAGCTGACGGGTCAAAAGTTTCCTTCGCAATATGTCTATATTTGTGAAATAAATAAATCGTGTATATTCTTACATTACGAGGGGCGCTATTAAAGAAGATATCTTCGCTGCGTTTCCAATATCCTCCTCAATTCTGGCAACTTCAGCATCTCTCGTCCGCAATTCCCGCGGTCAGTTCAGCAAGTACGGTTGGGGGGGCTCGGAGGAGGGAACGCGGGGTTAAGCGGGTCGGCATATAAGTGAAATCGCAATAATTACCGGCGGCACGGATCACAAATCCCGCAGTACGGTAGTTGGTAGGCGGGATGGTCTACCAACAGACGCATACAGGTATTATACGCAAGCTCTTTGTCGGGGGGGGCTTCGGAGGAGGGGTACGGTTTATATTGGCGCCACCTCCTGCACGGTTAAGCGAGCGACTAGGGCAGACTTACGCCTTACACCTCTCTCTCTCTTCGTCTCTCTCTCTCTGTCTCTGTCTCTCTCGTTCTCTCCGCACCCCACCCGCCGTCGTTTTCACCCTCTCGTTCACTCACTCTCTCTCTCTTCCTCTTTCTCTATCTCCTGCTCCCTCTATTCTCCTCTCCCCCCTCTCTCTCACCAGCGACGACCCTCTCTCATCGTCTCTCTTGCCGCGCGCGCTCTGATGCTGCACAACTCCCGCTCGCTGGCTAACCCAACCTAACCCGCGGGCGAACTTCATTCCACGCCGACTGACCACCACCGACGGCCGTCGTCGTGTCCTCGACGCCGCCGTCGTCGTCGCCGCCTCGTTGTCGTTCGTCAGAGAACGCGGTCACGCGACACGTCGACTCCGTCGTCGGCGAATCGGTACCTATACTACGTAGTAGTACATTGTACGTACGTACGTGGGTCTCCTCTTCTTATCTTTCTTCTTCCCGGCGGTGGTGCACCAGCCGCCCGGTGTGTCATGCCGATATCGTTGTGACTGGGATACGTGACTGAATTTTTTTTTTTTTTCAAAGTGACTGTGCCCAATAGTACCTCTTTCTCGATCGTACCTCGCGCGTACGCAGTTGTGTATCGGGAAAGTTAAGAAGACGTGTCAAAAGCAGGGAGACAGGAAGGTGTTCGGCTTACCCCGTTCTCCACGGGGGAGGACCCGTCTATAAGGCGAAGGGACGGAGGAAGGACCAACCATGGACATGTCCGAAGACTGTTGGGATCACGTGGGACTGCTCCAAGAGGTCTCCGCCGCGGAACCACCCCCGCCACCATCCGCCTCCGACTTCTTGATCCAGCATCAGGAGGTAAGGAGAGCACCTCTTCTTCCACTTTTTGTAGTAAATTGCGCTTTAGTGCGCTCTGCGACGTGAAATTCGGGTTTAAAATACGCGAATCGAATGGGTTTGCAAGAACAAAAAGCGCGGGAAGAGCAAGGCATGTGATAAATACAAGATACGATATCACATATCACACAGAGATAATTGCGAGATAACAATGTTATTGACAAAATCATGAAATAATTCTTCAATCATTTTAACATGAGCGGAATCGGATAGGCGTTTATCATGCAAATCGACGGCGCTTTTTCTACCACGCGTGTACAAACGTTCATCTTGATCTTTTGTTTAACAATACGGTTTATTAATTCGTAATATGAGGAGTTTGCGTTGAGTTAAAGCGAAGAAATCAGGTCGACGGCGGCTATTCCGTGCGCGAGTAGGGTACATATAATCATACCCTCTTTTACTTAAACCTCCGCCAATTTCGGTATTTGTACGGCTGAGGTCTGTCATTTTACGTGCAAACTTGTTTTATTGGCGCAAACACCTCGAAGAACCTATTTATCCGGTACAGCCCGAGGGCTGCGCACATTTGCGCCAGATAGCTCTTTTTAATAAAACCCGCGGCGGGGAATTCCGGTGTGGAAATCATTATCATAATGATACGGCAAGGCGCGCTGATTTCATTCCGTGAAAACGATCGCGGCACGTACGTCACACACGAGGATCGAGGAACGTATATTCAATTATGCCGCTCTTGGCGATCGTCCCCATAGCTTCCGTAACTTCTTTAGTACGTCAATTATAATACATCATTATTATCGGGCGCCATTTTGATTTACTTTGATGAAGGAGTCTTTATCCTTCAATTTTTCGACGACCACCAGTGGCGCTCCTGCCGCGATCGTATGGTTTAATAATTTAATAACACGAGCATGTTGCTATAAACTCGTATTTCTTCTTTCAAGACTCGTTTTTATCTTTCAAGAATAAAAGATAATATATATAATTCAGGAACGGCGACTCGGGGCTTACTATTAGTAGTTTACGAAAGATCTCTTTACGTAATCACGCGCTTAGCATCTTTTTATTCCGTTAGAAAAACGCGAGAGATATATTCTTAAATTCACGAACTGTATTTCGAACACCCCGTATATCGGGCAATTAAGAGACCGAATTGAGGGTCTCACGAGGAGCCGAAGCGGTCGAACCGCGAGCTCGGCAACATTCCAGTAGGCTGCACCGAGGTAGAAAGCACCTGGATAGTCGTGGCGATTTCTCTGTTTGCTTAAGCCTACAGCAAATTAGTAATAATCACGCGGGGCCACCTGTCATCGGTCCGATTGGTCCGGAGCTGGGGGCGGGGGATTTATATGTTATTATATATACGTTACCTGTGTGCGAAAGGACGAGACGCGGGGAAAGAATCGTCCTCAAACGATCGACGAACCGAGGAGCGCCGGCTCGTTCCGTTTCAATTTCGTCGGGCCCCCTTGCATAACGAGCTCTTTCTCTGTCTTTCTCTCTCTTTCTCTTCCTCTCTCTCTCGGCGGGGCAGCATGAATCCACGGGGCGTTGGTTACGGTGCCCTGTAATCATACCCGAAATTATAGGCATTTAGTTGGGCATGAATGAGCGGATAGGAAAGTTTAAGAAGAAGATATCGGTGGCATCGGCGCGTCAGAGGCGCGTGCAGGGCCTCGGCCCGCTTCCTTTACGCCTCTCCCATGTCCCCGTCCCTACCGTTCGTTCGTCGCCGGTTTCTAGAGGCACCTGCACCTTCGGCTGCCCCGATCGGGGCTCAGATTCACCTCCGATACAGGTCGCCCTACCTAGTATCCTTCCTTCCGCCGTCGTGTGCATATGCACGCGTGAATCCCGAGACACGACGATCAACCATAATCCATCACGCACGATGACAATAACTGTCGTAATATATATATCGCACATCGCCATTCAGTAAAATCAAAGCCTCCTTAGTGGATCTTATCGTTTCAAAAAACGTATTCTCTTTCAATTTTATTTGAAAGAGATATTCATATATCAGTCAAATTAATGTTGTCTAAATTTTTTAATTAATGTTATCTAAAATAGAATTTCGACCGCTTTTTTATTTTATAAGTTCTATAAGATAAAAATTTACAATGTTACTATACATTTCCATAAGCTAAATCTAAAAACGACTACGAGTCATTTTATCACAATAGCACTAACGCGGCCAGCAAAGCTAACAAGAAGAAATCAAAGATTATAGTTCAAGCAAATATTATTGCGTACTATGAAAGCGTATATAGTATTCTATACGCTCGCATAGTATGCAATAATATTTGCTTGAACTATAATCTTTTCTTACGGAATCATCTATTGATGTAAGAAAAGATGTAGATTGTAGGTAGACGATTCGTGAATAGAATGCCGATGAAAAGCGTTAAGATACGCGCGTTGCGTTAATTTCATCGAGAGAGCATTTTCCATCCCTGACTATGTCACGATGACACGATAGCGCAATCGGCGACTGTGGCCGGTTGTGCCTTGTTAAAACGAGACACGAAAACGCGATGGCGTCTTCGTACCGAAAAGGATTAAAGTAAGCGATCGGTCCAATTAAAATACGGCGGGGGACCATCCCTCGCGTCGTGTCCAACACGTGACAAATGCGCGCACGGCACGTCCCAGCTGCAGCGCTGAAAAATGTCAGCGCGCCGAAATATAGGCTGCTAATCGAATCGCACCTGCCCCGCGAAAGCTTCAAGGCTTCTCGAAGCTGGTTTCGCGGGATGGATGCTTGATCATCGCTCGACTCACGTATGAGTTTCCCACGGCGCGGGCGGGCGGAAGGGCGAACCCAGCTTGTGTGTGTGAGGCCCGTGTGGGAATATCTGGTCTTATTACTCCCGCATAGGAAACAGGCGTTCGAGCACCGATTTTCGTATTCCTCCGACGTGTACGTTCGCTGCTACCTCTCTTCCTCTCTCGCCTCTTCCTATCCTCTGTCACGTGCCTCATATGACAGTCGTAGATCGGCGTAGCTTTTAAACTCGAGCTCCCGGTAGCTCCCGCGCACGCGACATTCCATCGTGTTCGATAGCTCGAACGCTCGGGCACCCGTTCACACCGAAAATCGTGAATTCCTTCCGAGGTGAAGCAAACACTCCCGAAGCGGACTCCCGAAGACGCGAGCACGTACGAGCTCCGTGAGAGAACTCGGTCGATTCGATGGCGATAACGGCGTCGCGCGTCCCGCTTCCGAATTACCCCGTTCTGCCGGGCATTCTACGGTAGCGAGGAAAAACGTAGACCGGGATGAAGGAATCAAAGCGATAGAGCATGTGGCTTGCTCGGCACGTTCGTGTCGGACGAGCGAAGCGTCGATACGAGGCGCGGTAGAACGCAGTCATGAACGATTTGCGAAGCATCGTATTCGAGGGGCTTTGAAGGAATTTCAATTCGTGGCAGAGAGTTAGACGGCATAAGTCTTCCTCCCGTTCTTCCTCTCCCTCGTGTAATTGATGTAAGTCGCGTGTTACGACTAAATTCCAACGTCTGAATGCGCTCGATGCATGGCGACGATTGTTCGGACACCTTTTTTATGTTCCTGACTACTCGTGTAATCGCTCAGAGACTGCCAATCACGATCGTGGGAAATAATATTTGACGACTGATATGCGGCGCTAAAAACTATTTACATATAATGACGAGATAATTATAGCGTTACGCTACTACGCTATACTACCTTGTTTTCTTAGGGCCGTTAATTTCGTATTAATGAATATTACTCGCGTGCTCGTTAATTATATATTCTATTATATTCCGAACGCACGCTCTGTATATAAATATGATTACGTCGTTAATTTTATTTTAACGATGCGGTAATTTTCCCAGCTACAGAATGCATTATTAAAATCTAACATCATGGAAAATATTACATCTGTTTATTAATTATCACATCGTTATGTGGATACCAAGGAAATTTATATTTTATTTTTCTCGCATATATATTTTCTAAAATCAGCTAATTTACAACGCATTTTCTACTCAATCCGATGACATTCCGAGCAATGCAAGACGATCTCGTATTAAACTTTCTATCAGACTATGTTGTCTCTCCGCACGATTTAATATCCCACGCGACGCGACGAAGGAAAGGCCTTCATGCTATTCTAAGGGGGGAGAAATGTGTCACCCGACTGAACGCTTAGCCCTCACGAGAACCCAGTTCGATGACATCGCCTTTTTCGAGACGACTCGTTGCAAGGTTCACACGACCGTGCATTCCGTACTTTTGTCGCACTTTGTCGCGCGCGGGATACGCACTTGTTGTGTAAGCACTTGTCGCCACCCTTCCTGCTTCCATCCAGGACGACGTCCTTCCGTCGTCGTCCCCCTTCGTCGTCGTCGTCGTCGTCGTCATCGTCGTCGTTGTCCTCGTCGTTTGATTCCAGTCGCTCACAAGCCAGCCGAATGGAGCTTCCTCGGGCACACGTGACACGTGCGTCCCGCATCGACCGGACACGTGCAGGGCGCAATGTCGCTGTCGAGCGCGACGAACTCACGGTACCCTAATGGTTACGGTTACAGACCACGTCGGCGCCCGTATTTTCTCTCCGTCCCGCCGCTCATCTCGAATACATCACCGCAACAGCGATACATTAGGCAGGGGTGTGAATAATGATTGTATTCGAGGTCTAAAGTTAATACTATCGAAAGGGGCACCCACGATTGAAACCAATTTGATAGTTCTATATTCTACGAAATGTGCGACTCTGAACGAAATGTTTATGAAACAAAATATCTGTGAGATTTAAGGTCAGAAGCTTAAATCTCGATCAGTTACTCTATTCCGTTATTCTAGCGTCAGTGCAATAATTCTTCACAGCAGAACGCCGAGAGAGGCTTCGAGTCCTTCGACAACCTTCTGGGAATTCGAAAACGTCCGAGTCGACGAAAGCCACCGAGTGCGCGAGGCAAAGGAAACAATCGACCACTTGTTGCTGAAAAGATTGTATCGAGTATTCGCAAGAGAGTCCCGTATAGGCGAGATTAAAAAACGGTATATACTTATAGGTATACCTTTTTTTTTCCCGCGAGCAACCGTCATGCTCCGTCAAGTACCGACGCTATATCGGCGGGGATCCGCCGCGGCCGATGAAACGGCCCGATACGTTTAAAGGCGCTCGCCGTTTCGTAACGGAAGTAATCACGCGGCCAAGAACAAGGATTGCTGGATTATAGACGTGGCGCACGAGAGAAGCTTTTCTTTTGTGTCACCAGTAGACCGCGGCGGCTCCCTCTCACGCGAGAATAAATTCGGCGGACCGTAAAGAGAACCACCGCTTTCGAATCGCCTCAGTAGCGATACGCCCGTCGCTCGCAATAAAAATATTTTTTGCGCCCCCATAAAATGCACTGACTCCATCAGCGACTATAAGGTTAGCTGTATCTTTGGTTGAAATGTTTGTACGGGGAGATGTATCGTGTTAGAACTTATTTTTTAACAGTTCACATATTTATTAACTATAGATATTAACTATACATATTTATTAACAATTATATTAATGCAATAACAATCATATCCCTCCATTACCCATCTGGGTCTTTAAAGACCCAAACGAAATTTCTTTCTTGCATTTCTTCGTGGAGAAGGAGGCTTTGTATAAATTGAGTTTGATATTTAATTTTAAAACCT
Organism: Leptothorax acervorum; assembly: GCA_035220615.1. NCBI lineage: Eukaryota > Metazoa > Arthropoda > Insecta > Hymenoptera > Formicidae > Leptothorax > Leptothorax acervorum. The sequence continues at coordinate 1,520,560 of JASTWQ010001258.1, read as the reverse complement.
ATTGAATATTGTAGTAGAGATATTGACAAGTAACTCAGAATTTTTTTGGATTTTTTGAAAGCCTAGAAGATAAAAATAATATAGGTGGACTTAAAAGCCCCATTTAGTAAAAAAATGATGGGTGACGGAGGGATATTAATAGTAAATTTCTATAATTATTAAACACGCAGAAAAAGGATTTGCTACTATAGGGACAGCTAACATTTTTTGCAGTAAGAGCTAAAAGTTTTGCTACTGTAGCTAAATTATTTAGCTACTGTAGCTAAATTATTTAGCTACTATTGCTAAATTATATAATTTATTTTATAATTTATTTAAATTATTTAGCTAAATTATATAATTTAGCAATAGTAGCTAAATAATTTAGCTACAGTAGCAAAACTTTTAGCTCTCATTGCAAAAAATGTTAGCTGTCCCTATAGTAGCAAATCATTTTTTTCCGTGAAGATATATATTTAATTATAACAATTATCCAATGTAACAGTATTAATCTTTTCGGTCAAACAAAGTGATGTCAATGGGCTATTGACAACCAAAAGCGCTTTTAGGCTTTTTTTCAACCAACGGCTGTATTTTTGACCCCAAGTTCGCGCGGAGCAAGGAGATGATAATCGAACGACTGCGTTTTCAAAGCACGCACTCTTGAAAACGATGCTCTTATCGAAAGTTTTCGTCCTCGATGTAAACGGCAAGTTGGCTTTCGCTGAAGGGGGGGGGGGGGTTTCGTCCTAATTGAACGACCCTCGGTCGACCGACACGCTTCGCTACAAGGGTGGATTTATCTCGACGCACGTTAACGCGAGTACGAGTAGGTGTGCGAGCGCGTATAAAGCACAATCCCCGCTGCCTTTATTCTGACGATGGTGAGTGTGTACACACATACACATATACATGTCGCGGATTCTCCTTTCTTTCATCGTCTCGTGGAAGTTACTTTATTAGCCAGGAGGCATCGTACAGGTTTCGACGCAACAGTTAGCGGGTCCGACCTCTCCACCACTCTGGGGGGCTGCACCATTGTCGAGCGAAGTATCTTCCGGCAGTAACTAATTTTCCTGGAGAAGTTTTCGAGAGGTATCGTACGACCCTATACGAGTCCCCCGTGTGAGATTAGGGAAACGAGCAATGACAACGCGTTTGAGCGGGTACAATTCTCTAAATTGAAACATGTAAAACATCTTACAATAATTCTCGTTAGATTTAAAATATAAACGCATGCGCCAAAATTTGAAGTAAATCCTCCGCAACGTTTGAATAATTCCTATGTTTTTGCGTTTTCAATTTGCAGAAGAATAAATTTTCTAAAGTTCATCCGAATTCCGTGTGGCGGAGCGAAAAGAATAGGTGAAAGAAAGAGCGCGGTTCAAATGCTTTTGCGATGCTCGAAGGGAGATAGGGGAGAGGAGAGGCGCGTTCGACACGAGGGAAGAGGTGTACCAATGAGTCGGATGGAAAACGACCCTCCGCTACACTCGGGGGTTAGCCGCTCTTCCCGATTTCCTTCCATCCGGCGCAGCCACTTTCCCGCTTATTCAGCAATGATTCAATTCGGATGTGCTTTTTACGCCCGCTACGGTAGCGGCGGCGGCGGCGATAGAGAAGCGTCGTCGATGGGAGGTTACCGAGCCGTGCTCCGTAACCCCGCAATGGGGAATGAAAAAGGGGGATGAAAGGTAGATAGGCTGGGGACCGACCAAGGGAAGAGAAGAAGGCTGCCGGAGTTATCCCGCGCTGAAAACAGATTGCTTCTTCCCTCTCTTTCTCTCGCTCTCTTTCTCCTCGCTCCTCTCCACGTTCTCACGGAGGGAGAAAAACTATGAGCCGGAGAGTCGACTAACCGACAAGTCGTTCTTTTAATTCAGCTCACCGCGCTTCTTTTCCGCCCGCTTCCGCGCTCGCTTTCCTCGGTGCGCCCGACCGCCCGCCACCTGGCCGGATCCATTGGGCCGATAAGGAAGTCGTGACGCGGCATTTTTGCGGTGTCGTACACGAGTGAGGTCTTCACTAACGGCGGATTTTCCGCTAACACACACGGGGGGAAACGTAATTTCTCCCTGACGTGAATGACGTGATTCAACGATATGCGTTTAGAACAAATTGTACCGGGGGGCTCTGCAAGAGTAACGCAACACGGTAAAAGAGAGTGATGCAGTTTTAAAAAAATTTGTGTTATGTCATTGTAAACGTGCATCTCGATTATATTTTTAACACGAAGATGTTGGGGAAAAATGCGGATGGTGGTATACCGTGCTATCGTAATACCGGGGCATTTCGCTTCAAACAGTTTCAACGAGGGTCCGATGTTCCGTCTACGCCGCGGGACTCGACAGGGCCCCACTCTTTGCCGGCGGCCAGCGCGCATGAAAATGAAAAAGCACTCATTCTTGAGGAACTCTAATGACGGGAGGGAGGGAACACCGGGCCCCGGTTCTCGCACACTTAATACACCTCTCTTCTCGACAAAGTATATCGGGAGCCTCACGATCGGCGTAAATCAACATATACTCGCCGGCGGGGCCCTCACGTGACCCATCGCTCACATGCACGTGAGCACGAGCTAAAGAAACCGAAAAGAAACAGAAACGGCGCTCGGAACCTTCCACGATGATAGTTTAATATTAGTGCGGTAGACGGTAACATGTCAGTCAACCTTCCGACGTTCCATGCGCCGCGCCGTCGCCGCATGCCGCTTTTCAAAATCCTCGCGTGTAAGACCGATATTCATGAAGTAACGATTCCCGACATAAAATAAATAAAATCGTTTAATTCCTCGTTCCTTCCTTCATCGCGATGGAGTTTCACGCTATTCGTGCATATAACTTGACTAAAAATAATTATCAGAAAGGGGAACGCGGTATCAGTCCGGACGAGCGACGCGACGTTCATGCGACCGTCGTCTTTCTTATTTTACATCGAACAGAATGTAGAGACGTGCGTAATGTAAACTGTAATTTAACAATTCACCGATGCGGCAGATTGACGCGACGCACCGCGCAGGATGCACGGGAAAAGGCAAAAGGACGCGATCGGCCGCGATGCGTACGGCTGATGTGACGTAATACTACCGGCCCAGCGCCTGCAGCGGTTTACTCTACAGCAAAAGCATCAGTCCCACTCGGTCAGTCGCATATTAATACCTGGGACCGTGTAGCCAGAAGCGGGCAGCTGCCGGCTCGTTTGCAGCACGCGATACTCGCGCTCTCACCTGTAACGTATATCTCAAACCCCCCTCTCTCTCTCTCTTTCTCTTTCTTTCTCTCTTCCATTTTCTCTCACTCTTTATCTCCGCGGTTCGTCGCCTCTGTCTTCCTTTAAACGTCCAGGGCCCTCTCGCCCCCTTCGTGTCCGTATCTATCTCCGAGAGGAACATTCGAAATTATTATTCCCGCTCGCGAGTCGGCTAAAGGCTTTCGTATATATCGGCCGGTTAATGTGTGTACAGGGTGTGCCGATATTCGAACACAACGGGCTGTAGTCTCCGATCTCTCATCGGAAATGTATACACCGGCTCGACGCCGGCACACGCGTCCTCGTGAATATCCCAATGAAAAATGAACGATCGTTAATGACATGCACTTATGGCTGGTTACGTCGCGCATTAATCAGGTGTATCCGTATATCGTTTCCGGAGCATGTATTCTTAGAAATCGTTAAGTTATCGGTTTGGGCACGCGAACGATCTCGAACGAGCGCCATGACTTACTTTCGATACCTAAAGTTGAAAGATTTAATGCACTAAATACGATTAGCAACATAGAGATACGAAATAATGTTTACCTATACACTGTAGATATACGAAAGTAAAGAATAAATTATATATATATATATATATATATATATAAAATAATATATTTTAATATCAGTTTTTACAACAAATTCTATTTTTTTCTAGCCAATCAATTTTTTTCGCCAATAAAATATGCTTCTTAAAGTTTCTTAGTTTTCTGAGTGAAATTTTCGCATCATCAAGAAACTCAGGCATAACCCGCATAACACGGTATCAGAAATGTTTACGGCCTCATAATTCCCTTCGAGAGATTGCATCGCTTTTAGAGACGCATAATTATCCCTTCCTCTATTATCGTGCAATCCACGGCATGAGTCTCGATATTCGCACGTCGGACTCGTCGTGATTTCGATCACGCGCGAGACGCGTCTCGTCGGTGACGGATGATCATCGCAGAGGTACTTTCTGGGAACATTTCAGGATATCTCATTGACAAACAATATCCGCGCGCGCGTTGCGAAATCGTGAATGCCGACCCGTGCTCATCGACAATCGAGGCACGATCGCGCTTAAACGACTGATAAAAGCGTCTACGGCTATCCATCATACTGCTCTTCTCTCGTCGATCGGAACACGACTACAGGCTTATTTGGACGTGACAATTTTCGACCGTTATCCTCCGAGAATGGATTACATCCGCCATTCTTGTATATGCTCATAACATATTTAGTTTTACAACTGAATAAAAACCTTTCAAATATTCTATATCCTGTTAGAAATATCATTTCAGTTGTACGTTAAGTAATGTGTACTCTTGTAGCCGTTTATCTACGAGAACGTGTAATTTCCATTTTCTGCAAAAGAAAAAGAAAATAAAGCGTCATTTTACGTGTCACTTTATAAACATTGTGTTCGATATTGCGACGATAAGTTAAAGACTAATAAGCTTTTAGGTGTAAATACTTATATCTCTCTATACTTCCGTTCAATGCTAAGAGAGTTCTCTCAGCATTAAAAATAGCTTTTATGGAAAATTTTTCTCTTTTTTGATTATATTCATAGTAATTTGATATCGTGTGTATTTAAAGTGAGTGTATAATGTCTGAACATCGGCAAAATAAATCATCGCAAACCCGTGTTAACAATCTGTCTTGGATATTTGTTAACATATTATAGTAGGCGTACGCTTCTTATTCGCCATGTAACACATATGGTTTGTAACGCGTGTAAAGACACGAGACTTGACCGCCGCAGTGATTTTTTCGCGTAACGTTCTTGTTTACACGTGAGTATGTATCATTTACGAGCGCGATCCGTGATCACGACGTCACGATAAATTGTTACGTTTCCGTTATCGTGGAAAAGAAAGAGGGAAAGAGATTCGTTAGATATAAATATTTAGGTAGGTATTCGATAAATTTCTCTTTCCCTCTTGTCGACCATTGCCGGCTGCGTGACGACAGCCGCAGTCGATCACCCTTCAGAGGCTCACATGTAATTGGATTTCGATGTAAATTACACAGAGTATAACCAGATGAAAGAACATTGCCTTAAGATTCGAGGGAAAATTTAATTCTTACTAAAAAATTCCAATAAACGTTACATGCTTTCGGAAGATATTCCTTGAGTTTTCTGGAGGTATTTATAAACTATAGTGAATGTCGACGGATTAGGACGATTCATTAAATTTCTTCGCGGACCTTTTCCGGTCACCATAATCGCTGTTAAGAGTTGGGAAATCGCCGCGGTGCTTGTTGAGCAATCGTCGGTTTTACCGTTGACATTGCGATTTCCTTGCTCTCACCGGTCATTTTAACGCATTCTGAGGTAATGGTCGTTCCTTGTAAAGAAGTTAATTGGTTCCTGTGACAAGCCACTATGCATACGTAAGATGCTGGCGACGTTCCTGCTTGAACATTTCTACCGTTCGAATTAACGTTTCCTACGTACCGACTAGAATATAACGAGGCGGGCAGGCGGGGCTATTCTTAATTAGACCGTAATCGAGTATGCTAATTTCCCAAGTAACGTATAAACAAATCGTAACGTAATTCATCCAATGTGCGCACATCCTGTATAAGTTGCGGTAAAATAATTAATTTTATAGCCTTTCGCGTGCGATTAAAATTATTTTTATGTTTATTGCTCTAACTTTGAAATTTTTTAACAATTAAATAGCACATTTTTAATTTTATGTATGGATTTGAGATAGTTTCAATCCGAATATATTTGAACGTATTAGGACTAGCTTTTGTTATACCGCAATATTTTCGCGAAGCATATGACAAAATCAATTATCAGATTATCACAAATTGAAGAAAGATGCAAACCGGAAAGTAGCCTATTGAAATAATTTCTCTCGCACACAGAAAAGAAAAATAAAATTGCTTCAATTAAACGTCACGTCACGGGCTGCCACAAACATAAACAGTTAATTCAATTGGATATTATTTGATCCAAATATTTGGATTATTAAAACAACTATCTGATGTTTTCGTTCAAATAATATCCAATTGAATTAACTGTTTATCACCTGTTAGTCACCTTAATATGTGTTATTGCGACAAATATTACCACAGCCTCAGTGGTCGAATTGGGACGACACCCGCACGGTATACGGGAGATTCCAGGTTCAAACCCTGGCTGAGGTAATATTTTTCGCAATAAAAATTAAAAACTATTTGATATGATGCTTATATATAAGCGTCAAAGAAATTACATCAACGGATCAAAACCCATGATCGAAATTAAATATTGCCAGTAAAGTAGGTTTAAAATAAATATTTCTGTTAATTCATCACTGGAGAATTAAATATATTATTCGGTTTAATTGTTTATGTTTGTGGCAGCCTTTGACGTGACGTTTAATTGAAGCTTAACTTCATTTTTTTTCCGTGGACGAATCTTACGGTTGGTTTATATCGTCGAACTATCAAATTTCCTTCGACCGCGCTGCAGATTTCTGCGTCTATCCTCGGGAACAAACGAAGGCACGTCAAGAAATAATCATCATCACCATCGACCATCGCCCACGCTCCAGCGGCATGCATAGTTGCATACATCGAGTAGAGCCAAGCCGATCCGCGATCCGAGGTCGAGCCGCGAGCACACGATGCACACCAATAGTCTCGCCTCCCTCTCGGCGGCCGGTCGGCCGAGTCGGCTAGGTGGTACTTCTCCGGTAATTTTAGCCGGATCTGCATATTTTAGCACGAACACTTCCGTCGATCATTATCCCCATTCGCCGCGACTCGCCCGACCCGGCGCGTCCGATGCAACGCCGCCGCCGCCTCGACTTTGTTGCATACAATCGCAGGATGGCAGAACCACGCACGTACACAAGACACTGCACCGCGCAAGGCTCCCGGAATTTCGTGCAATCTGCCTTATGGAAAATCGTTGCACTCTGACCTGCACTCCTGCGAGGAAAGCGACCGAAGTATGGAGGCGGACTCTTCGAGAATGTATTACACTTCTTCACTGCAAAGTGATTGTAAGTGTAATGTAACAGTGACCCGAGGCGTTTTCCGCGAGAGAAAGAGAGAGAGAGATTAAAATCATTAAAATTTGAATAATCGTCCTACGTATTTTTGTCGACGCCTACTCTGCAATTTTTGAAATTATATAAACGCAAAATAACGTTTTCGATACACGACGTACAGTTCGCAAAATTAAAAAAAAAACTAATTTTAATTGTGGAGGCCATAATTAACAACATTTGGCAACCAATAAAGATAAATTATCCAATGATGGCAGTTCATTACTTAGCAATAATCGCTTGAATGTACGCTGTTATCGGAAAGCACGGAGAAATACCATCCGTAATTCACCGATCGTAATTCCACGATGCTATACCTATGTTTTCTCCTTTTGCATCCGCTATCTCTTTGAATTATTACGTTTTAAATCAATTACTGCGCCGTGCGCACATGGCGGTCAGCCGAGGATTAATCTTTCCTGGCAGCGGCGTCGAAAGATATTGTTACGACTACCGTTTTCGTAGGAGAAGTCTTGATCGCTCTCTAATTCTAATCGTCGTAACGCGCAATAAAGCGCAATTATACAGAACGCGCGTGTTCACGCGCATGTATACGCGTCCGTGTTCCTCGCCGGGTACGCGCAGTTCACGGCGCGTCGTGCCTCGAATACTTCGCACATCCGTGTGCGCGCAAGCACATAAACGAGCTAGAGATGCTAAGGAAAGGAGGAGCGAAGACGAAAGGCGGTCGCAAATGAATTTCAATGAGCACCGTGTGATTTGAGTTCTTCTCTCTATCTCTTTCTTTTCTCCATTTCTTTTTGCGATATAGGAACCGCGAACTCTCTCTCTTGAACTGCATCGCGGCCGGTCTCTCTTCCGAGAAGCGAACCGCGATCGTGCGCTCGTCGAAGGTACGACCTTGTCCCCCTGCATTATGGATGCGTTATAATTACCTATTCATTTTCCATGGGCACGTAACATCGCGGCAAACTGCTCATGCGATACCTCGTGCTTTGCACCTGATTGCGAACGCCGGAGGAAGAGCAGAATCTACAGCGAGATAGGGGAAGAAGCGAAAACTATCGTGCAACATACGCGCCACGAGGGCAACTGCGTGTTGTCGGAGCTGTTGATACGCCATAGGCCTAGGTTACTCGCGAAGCGTGTCCTTTAGCATTTCCTTCCGTACGAGCTTCGCGTGAACTCATGTTCATAAGGAAACGTATTAACCTTAGGGCTTTGCATACTTCCTGATGTAACCATTAAATGCAGACGTTCTGACGAAGGCCTATGCTTCCTGTTACCTCCAGCTTCTGCTGTCCTGTTTCTACTCTGCTTTGCGCGAGGAATGAGAATCTAATCGGTATTTTAATATCATCATATTTCAATGCGGGAAATAGAGTTAAACGTTAAAAACTTTGGCGAGGTCGTATCTTTAATTTTAATATTTTATTGTTGTATTCTGTCATGTTACTCATGTTGACTGTTTTGCCTACAAAGTGTATCATAAAATCTGTCATGCTGCTGATGTTGCAAGGAATTCAGAATGCATCGCGATGCTTGTAACAGGCATGTGATATGTTTCTGTATTCATAAACAATGGATAATAGCCGTATAATGGCATCACACACAATTGCGATACCGCGATAGCGACTAAATGCATGCTTTGTAGTATTTTCGTGCAATATCGCCAGCCGTTCTTTCCCGACGGTTTTCCCTTTTTCTCTTCCCACGCACGCCATAATCGCGCCGCTATTGACGCTCTCCGCGACTATTCGACGCATCGGCCGGCGTGCACGTTGCAGCGCTCGAAAACGCGCGGCCATGAGACAATAAACAGCGCGCGGTTGCACAGGGGGACAAGAATGAAGGGACGATGCACACGCACATACATCCGCGCCAAGGGCCGTGCTTTTAACGAAAACCGCTCGACAATTAGCCTCGACGAAGCCTAACAATGTCTCCACGGTGCTGTGCATTCAACCGATTTTGGTTGGTCGCTCTATCGCGTTGTACTGTGTCGCAATAACGTGGACCTTGCTTTTTTCGAACTCTTTTCGATAGAATATATACGCTGTAATGCTCAGTTATCGAAATGTTCACAAATGTTGACCGCAAGATACTATAAAAAATTATTCATTATTACATCAATAATTTTTGTCGCTTGAACTGTATTCTTTGTCATTAATAATTTGCTACATTACATCAATATATACTTAATTTAAAAATTGTTCGTCGTACAAACAGCTCTTATAATAACTGTCGATCTGAAGTGTCTTCCACGTGCGATTCTTTCAATGAGCTTAAAATAAAATAGCAACTGGCATAGGCATTTTCGTAGATACTTCCGCGTTATGTATGGTTGACGCGTCCCTCTCTCGTGTGCACGGGATAAAATGGAAATGCCTAGCAGCGGGCGGTATAGGGGAAACCCCGCGGATTTCGACTGTTTCGAGGTGGGAGTGCGAGAACGAAAGCGAACAAGGGAGTCATCCGGATTTGCCCCTTTGTACTACCGTCCGCACTGAAAGCAATGTTTCCTACTCTTATGCCAAAAAAGCCCCGATTTATTTCTCCGGGCGATCACGCATCGAAACGATATATATCGGCGCCGATAAAATCCAGCCGTGACTGATGAAATCTTCCCTTTTTTTCGGCTACACAACGTTTCCATCGGTTCGAACGTGGTACGCGTTATGTGCGAGATGTAATACATATCCATTAACTATTATTTTGTTATCCGCGAATTATCTAATTCTTTTAGATTATCTTATCTAATTTATTAAAAACTTGTCACGTCGTTATCAATTATTTCAAGTAATTATACATTTACATATAGCATAATTTAGATTATTTAGAACATAGTGTACAAAAGTTAAACTTTTTTGTCTAGTTTGATTTGCTATGGTTTGCGGTCTTTTACAATAGGTCGATTAGGAATTTTAAAACTGCTTCAAAATATTTCTTGAAACTTCACCGAGGACTGTAGAATCCATCCGCGCGAACAAAAGAAGAGGAGGTTCGACGAGCGAGCGAGAAGGAGACGGGGGAGCGCCGTTGAGCGCTGCAGTTTATTTCGGTCGGGTTAATTAGTGTTGCCTCGCGAGGTTTACGGTTGACATTTCGTTGGTCGTTCGTTCGTCGTTCTACGGGGGGGAGAACGGGAACGAAGAAGGTGAGGAGAAGGACGGACAAGCTTGTCTGGGGAAGGGATCGGCTTTTTTTACGGCAACATTCTGGTCGGCCATACCGTATGCCGAAGAGGAAGACGAAGTCGGCGCAGAAGTAGTATAGAAGAGGAAAACGGACGAAGGAACAAGGACGTTCCGACCAATAAAACTGCGGTGCTCCTCGAAGGTATCCCGAAGGCGCCGGGGCAGTCTGGACCTCCCCTTATTAGCTTCCTTCTTCCTTAGCGTGCTCGCCTCGGAAACCTACGTAACAATCTTTTGTTTTATTCCACGGGTGTAAATCGCGCCATTCGACGGCACTCGAATTAGACCCGCTTTTATAATTCCTCCGCGGTAGAGAACTAATGATTCGCTTTTGGAGAGCGGTAGAACCTATGGCGAGAAAATCTCATAAAGTAGTGAAGTAGTCGTAAAAGCTAACCATAGTATTACACAACGGTATAATGAAATAAGCTCGATGAATAGATTTGAAAAAGGTTGCACAAATTTAAAAAAAAAAGAAAGTGTTACAATAAGCTTTTCTTTATCTATTTCGTAAGACAGCTTAGCAGGATTTGTTCTTGAAGATTATAAGAGAAACTAAAGAATTTGAGAAAAAAATGTGGAGTTGCCTAACTAGGTCGATGTTGAGATAAGGGAGAGACGTTTCTTTCACGAACAAGGGTAAGGAAGTAGGAAGGTGGACGGGGTAGTTTGGTGCCTTATTAAGCATTCTTATCGCTGGAGACGGGCCGAGTGGACACGGCCATTTAACTTTTACTCGACCTGCGAACAAGTAGTGGAACACACTGGCCGGCGGGATAGGACCCGACAGTTCCTTCTTCTGGTAGAAACCTTCGCCTTATCAGACTCGAAAAACTTGACGGCTGTAAACACCAAACGACTCTGCGCAGTTAAACTGCAGATATTCCAACCGAGATTTACAACTGTCGTTGTCCAGTTAGAAACGTGACTTGTAAACACAAAAATCTGATATTTCTTTGTGTGCGATATCGATGTTAAATCCATTAAGACCTTTTTCTTTCCGTTTTAACATATTGGTCCAAATATTGAAAATAACGTCGCAATGACAGTGCGATTGCGAATTGCGATCCGCAAAATAATCGGACGATGTAAAATTTTGCGGCAGATAGCCTTTCTCATTCCCGTGATATTATTACTTTTGTCCGTGAATTCGCGCTTAACAGTACTACGGGGCGAGTGTAACAATAAAAACTGACGAACCGCGAGTACTGTTTTACCCCCGTAATCATAAATGTTACGTCCAACGGCGAAACACAAATGGACATTCAACAATCCGAGTGATATTTTCACATCGCGCGCCAGCTGCCGTCACATTTCATTTTGTCACCACCCCATTCGTCGCGTAATTCTTCTCGTTTAATTATTCGACGTCCGTCACGGCGAACGGCTACGCCGTAGACAATATCGTTACATGCTAAACAAAATCCGAAATCTTTTATTTTTTGATAAAATATACCTATGTTGTTACATCTTTTTATAAAAGATAAAATCTCGTCACATGACAAATTGGTGAAACGGATTCTATTTTCAATTCTAATATAAAAGAAGCATTCTACAACATTGATTAATTTGAATCATAGCACATGTCTCGTATATATATTGAAATCACTTAATTATATCACGTTCATATAACAAATTTTCATGCACATAAATTATAACACCGTCACACCGATATCATTAACGAATGTTTGTCTAGCGAATATATTTGGCATTTACAAGGGAATTTGGTATGTTAACATGAAACGAAAGGACAGAATCCGCGTTCGGCGTTGAATGTGCGGTGAAAATGCGATGTTTTGTGAGTCTCTTGTTTGGTGTACGAACGATGATCCCCAGAGAACGAGAGGGATTAAGCGAATTATTGTGTGGTTTCGACGTCGCATGTGACTTTGGAGGAAATTATAGCACCAGCTACGTCTCCACGATGTATCTAACAATCGTGGTGGTTTTAGGACATGGTTTCCTAAAATGTTCGCATTATAGCATCGACCATCAGTTCGTTATAAGGGCGTGATCGGCAGGTCACCAGGTTTACGCAGAACAATAAATCATCCGGAGGGTCTCACGACCGTTTCCTCGAGGAGCCTCGAGATACAGGTACAAAGTCCTCAAAAGGATGTTTATCTCCCGAATACCTCGTCAACCTGTCGGCTAATCCTATTAGCGGCGGTAGATCTTGTTGCATCGAAACTATACTATTTTCTCGTTGTCCCCCGACGGCCCGTCGACCATTCATCCGTTCAACCTTGTTCTCCAGACATCCGTGCTTTCAAGTAACGAAGCTTAGTAGTGTTCTGTTTGTCATATAAGCACAACACTTCTCTGTATATCGTTACTTTAAATATTTTTATTATTGATTATGTTCTGCTATTGGTATGTGTAGGTGTTCAAAATAAATAATAATTCTTATACCTATAATATATAATATATTGTAAATAAATAAATAATTATTTTTTCTTATGTAGACAGTAAATAAATTGTAAAAATAATTACCAATTAAATATTTGTTTAAGACAATATTTCTTTAGGTGCAATTTAATGATTTAATAAAGTATATAGAACTCTTTGGACAACGGTTACCGGATTTTGCTTCTTCATGAAGAAAATTCTTACTCTTAGGTATATATACAAGTAAACACAAATCTTTCACCCTAATTTAGCGAAGAAATGTTTTGTCCAGTTAATAGTTTCGGCCCATTGGTACGATTTAATAACCCGTGAAGTTATTCCAAGTAGCACAGTACGGGGTAAAGCCCACGGCTAATCTGTTCGGTGTTCTCGTGAAATTTTTAACAATAGACCAGAACAAATTTTTGGCTTACGTACTGGCGCCAAACAGGTATAATATTATTTCATTCTATAATTTTATTTTATACGTTTGTACAAAATATCCTTAATCTTTGTCTATTGATATCCCATTGTAAAAATTTTTTTAATTTGCAAATTTTCTACTGATAAAACGTGTTATTTATAATATGAAACAAACTTCCGAAAATTACGTCATTAAATATAAAATTATGTTGTTAAATATTAAAATTATGTTATTGAATATTAAAGTATGTTTAATTAAAAATTGATTACGCCAAAATATTATAAATTATTTTATTCAATAAAAATTTTGGAAAAAACGGCTTATCTCAAAACACAAGATAATTTTTTTTTTTACTTTGAAACTAAAATGGGCCTAGTCATGTTGGCATTTCACGAAAGGCTTCAACCTATGCTTCGGTACTTTGCAAACTTGTGAACCGGACAATAGGTGCGAAAGTAGTCCGCTCTCCTGGCAAAGGCGACGCATGGGTGATACGGTAAGGAGGGCGGAGGAATGTGGATTTATTTAAGTCCCTTGCCGTTGGGTTGACAAGAGTAGAGCCGCGTAAACATACTCGTTCCTCCTTGTTCAGTCGTGGCCGTGCAACGTCCCGTGGCGAAGCAAGGCGTCGCGACGCAGCTCTCGCTAGATCGTTCGCTCGCTGGTGGTTCCTCGATGGTGAATAGGGGGGGACGAAGGGCGTCGGGATGTCGATGGGCACGTTCAAAAAACACCACCGCCCGCGTACCAAGTGCTCGCAACCAATCGCGAACAATCGGACGGCCCGTGGAGCCCGCCCTTAGGCCAACGCGCTATCTCGCGATTGCTCCGTTTCATCCAGGTCACCGCCCACGACACTTGGTGGGAGTAGCGTTGCTTTCGGTTTTCCTCGCCAGAGGGGGAGCCGTGACAGAGCGGAGTGGAGAAGCCCGCTGAAGTGGTGTGAGTGGTGCCGAGTCAGTCGCAGACTGGAGTGCCCTGTGAGAGCAGGGGACGGACCGAACGAACGAACGAACTGTGGAGCTCTCTATATCTAACCGGTCGTGACCCTTCGCTCGCCTCTCTGCCCGAATGTCCGTCCCGCTTCCTCGGTGTCGTCATCCTGATACTGCTGTCACGTCCCGGTGCTGCGTCCCGTGTCAGCTGTTTTCATGACGCGACGTGTCGCGAGTCGTGAACCGTTCCGCGCAAGGAGAAGAGTCGTCCTCGGTATAGCGCGTCTACGCTGACCTCGTCGTTCCTCGGCTCTACCTTGCTGGAGCATCCAAGCAGGAATTCAGGATTGAAGTGCGCGTAATCCGCAAAAAACCAGCGCGATGACACTCCGTTGACGAATTCGCGTGGCCGAAGAAGAAAAACGTGCGTCATGAGGCCGAGTACGGCCGCCCAGGACCTCGGAGCAGCCTGATGGCACTCCTCGCCGGCGAACGTTCGTCGCGCTCCGTCGTCCCGTTTCGTTTCCCGTATGTCGCTACGATATTGCCGCGCGTAGAAACTCAGTGAGAGAGAGAGGGAGAGAAAGAGAGAGAGAGAGAGATAGAGAGGAAGAGAGGGAGTGTAGTGCGTGCAGATGCGTTTGTGTCCTGATCCTCTTTGGTTCCGCAATATATCCAGAGAGAAAAAGACGGAGGACCGCACGTAGACTCAACGCACGTAGACTCTAGACATGTCAGCGTACGCGCAATTCGGATACTCGTATCCGTCGGCGTCCCAGGTAAGTCATTAGAGATCATGACAAGTAATCATATAGAACGTTTGTACGAATTATCACGAGAAAAATGAAGAAAGGTTCGTAGGTCGTTTCGGAATAAACGATTTGTTTTTCGTAACGTTTATATTCACTACTTTCCGAGTCACACGTGACTCTTGACGCATCATTCGCTGCAAGTGTCAAACATTTTCATTTGGGATGATTTTACGACCGGAAAGAAACGTAGGTACAGTCAAAGAAATTTATCTCGTTTGTTTATGTGCTCTTTAAAATTCAAGTTTATTGTCACTATAGAAATATCGCTTCTTATTTCCTTGTAAAATCTTATACCGGCGCGACTTCGTATCTTTTATTTATTTATTGCATTTAACGCCATCGCGTAATCACACGCGTTTTACGTAAGTAACTTACCTCATGGCGAGATCTTGGAATGAGAACCGATCCAAGCGGGTTCAAAGAAGCGGAATTCCATGACCGGTCGTTGCCAATAATAGCGCACAATTAACATTCGCGCGAGTTCGCTCGAGGAAAGCGAGTTCACCTAGAGGCGCACCTGCCTTCTTCGTAAGCAGCAGGCTTAGAGCGTGAAGCTTATGGAACGAACTTGGAGCTCAGCGACGGCCGTCGCTCAAGAGCGTGACGCGTCGAGGAAAAGGGACGCATTCTAATGCCCATTTAGTGCAAATGTAATTTTTCCTGGTGTGCCTAATCTTTCTGATGAAAAGATCAATGCCAATGTAAGGAAAGCACTCAACAGTTACACCTGACAAAACAACGCCGAGAAGTCTAGCATTAAATATGCGAATAGAGAATACCAGAAAATCCCCTGATATAATACGTAAGCTCCAATTTATTAGCTCCTTACGGTGCGGATTCCGCGTGAAAAATATGACCTACTATTAATCAGTTAATCGATATTCAACGAGTAAATATTCTCGCGCACTGATTGCCTATAGAAAATAAAAAATAAATATAAAAACAAATAAAAAGAGTTCTCTGTATAGACAATATAATTTTAAGAGACCATGTATTAATTATTAACTAATCTTTATGAAATATAATACGAGTTAACCGATTAATCAATTATCTGATTGTGAGAGAATTAATTAATTGTCCCCAATACTTTCGCGAAGGGGAGCCTGCGCAAAAGCGAGCTTCTTACGATCACTTATTCGAGAGCAGTAAATCCAATCTCTTTTTCAACGTCGGCATCCCCAATCCAATGAGAGCATGGCATCCGAGCTGCGGATGATCGACACGCGGCTGTGGAATAGTAATTAAAGAGTCGTACGCCTGCACCGCCGCGTGACGCTTACTTAATCAACGCGTTACTTAACGCGCGCTTTCTTTCCTCGCGACATACGCGTAAAAAGTGGAGGTCATACGGACGAGGTGAAATTGAGATAGAAATTCCGTTTTGAGTGAACAATTTTAAACCGATCAGCATATAAATACGCATTTGAACAAGATATTTTATTGCATTTCCGTTGGATTACACGTAATCGCTGACTGCGAATGACAGAAATAACAAGAATACGCTAACTTGCGAGTTGCAAAAAATAATTAAAAAATGGAAGTAAGTACTTGCTTGCTCGAACGCTGAGTGAAAACGAGTTCTTGCTGATCTGGTTGTTAAATAACACTGATTCCTTCTGTCGTATTAATCGGATTTATTCTACTCTTCATAAACAGCAAATATTTTAAATATAATTTTAATACTGTATAAAGAACAGATACCGTTAAGACAGACAAGTGTTATGAATTATTTATAATTTTGTCGTCAACTATTTTTGTACGGAACAATATCGATGTAAAAGAATCCGTAATATGTATAGCCTAATGCTTATTCATCATTGTACTCGTGATCGACGATACAATATTGCGAAAAATATTGCCAAGTAACAAGTCTCGCTATGAATAATCGCCTAAGAATAAGCCAAGAAAACAACGTTTCGAAAAGCTTACATGAAAAAATACCGCAAGATACTGTGGTATCACAATGCTTGCATGATAAATTCATGTTTGCAGCAATCGCTTAGGGACACAATATTAAAATACGCTGTTGAATATGCGGGGTAACATTAATGTTAACAAAACGTTGGACGATATGACATTATAAGGATGTATTATGTGTCGTTGTCGAGTTAAATTAGATAGGCGGTAATTAAGATTCTATTGGGCGGTCCGTAATGAATATTCAGCCGTGTGTTTTGTTCTATTTTGAGTTTTTCCTCCACTCAATTCTGCGCATAAAAATTTAGCCAGAGAAAATTTATCAGAAATCATTCGAACGATTTTACTGGCGATTGCCATTTAACTACATTGTATTAAATATAAAACAAAAATAATTTCAGTTGCAAGTCAAACGCTGCCATCAAATGTCATAGAGAAATTGTAATAACATTACAATTAATAAATTTATACAATAATATTACATTTAATAAATCGGCACATTTAAAATTATTTATGAGCGACAAAAACGTTGAACTCGAGACAATATTCTTCTTTTATGCAGTAAAAAGACATTTAAGAACTAAAAAATTGTGATGAAAGTAACATGGAGGGATTTTTATGATACAATTTTCCAACTGCGAACTTGTCGCGATACTCGGAAGGAAGCGCGCGACTTCTCGGACATCCTGTTATGGATTATAATTTATAATTTTGCGTCTCGTAAACGGGACGCCACACGCTTGATGGTTATAGAAGCGCGGCGCGGCGCTATATCTCTGTTATGTTTTCCAAAAGAGGAGGAGGAGGGAAATAAATAATGCTCGATAAAAGCGGCGCGCGCGCGCGAAGCGCACTGAGGGTCGCGCAGGTGCAGCTTGCGTCCGACTCTTGGCAATAATACGGGTAGGTCTGCCCGCATCATCGGGTCCCCTGCAGCTGCAGCCGTGGAAGATCCGCGTTGCAACGCGGAGAGTTGCAAATTGCATTATTCGCCGCAACGTCGTTGAAACATACGCGCGTACGCCGAGGCTTACGTATTCCGGACGCGCGATGCACCATCGCCGCTTCCCCGGGGGAAAAAAAAAATATCGCATCGAGGCCTCCTATCTGCCATAACGAGCTAAGAATTTGCATAATCGCGCTGATGAGCAGCGATGCCTTCACTTCATAAACACCGTTCCTGATTGATTCATTGGGATGTGAAGCAATTTGTGGAGAAACCTCGTTCGCCATGATATTTCGATGTAGCTCGTTCCGCGTTATTGCAATATACATCATGCACTTTCGATATCCCGTGAGATTACCGAAGTCATGACTTTGTTAGAGTTGCGTTATCGAGTGTTAAAACTTAAGCAACACCTGTCGCTTCGATTTCTTAAAATAATTTGCAAAGTAATTACATGCTGCTCGTTAATTCGTTAACTTTTTTATTCTGCGACAAAGTATCTCCTGATATACACCTGATGTACACGACGTATACACTAGAAATATTTGAAGAAGTTTCCGCCTCTCGTTAACTTCTTAATATTAAATTAAATGTGGGCCAGAACGTCACGGCGCGATGAGCCATACATTTAATCGCAATCTACAACGTGCAAATGAAGTAAGAGATCCGGTTGCAGTGATTGTACCGTTGGAAACTTCAACGAATGATTAACATGTATATATGAGTAGTAATTATGTATAATTATCTAAATGGCGTTACGAAATTTGTCATGGTTTGCGAACGCGCGCTGTAAGTCCGAGCCACGAGATAATAACTATCTTGTGCGAATGATTTCTAAGCATATGCGATAATTGATGTTTATACTCTACTTATAACTTACCGTAGTAGATAGAACGGGACAAATCGTAGAATCTACAATTGTAATTTTAATTAATTCGACAGGTTTGATTAACTAATGCTCGCTAGTGATTTCTTGTCTCCTAAATCATAAACGCATACATAATATATTGTTCATACAACTTTTAAGTGCCTTTTAATATTGTTTCCTATACATATATGTATATATGTATATATAGTATTATATGTATGTATATTATACAACATTACATTTCATTCAGTCGCATGAATAATTATAAGTGTCCGCATTAATATTATTTATTTCACGGTTCAATCGTTATGGAATAATTATAAAACACAGTGGAATAAACATAAGGATAAGGAATTAAAAATCGTGAGACTCACGATTTTCATTCAGCTCTAGTCTTTTCTTTCATTGGGAGACGCTACATGTCTTCGTACTCTGATGATCACGCGTACCAAAAGGGTTAAACTTTCGAGCACACTGGTCGCTACCCGTCATTCAACACCATCGCTCTATCTACGCTCGAGCATCGTGCTCTCTGTTCGCTAACAATAAGTTACACTACCGTGATGGCAATAATGGGAATCGTGCGGTATATCGTGCTCCGCGGCATATAATTACGAGCGTCGACACGGAAGCACCTCGGTATCCGCGATATCGATTTTCAGGATCGTGGCCTGTACCTCTCTCTCTCTCTCTCCCTTTTCTCTCAGTTTCTCTCTCTCTCTTCGTCTGTCTCGCTTTCATTCACGCCGCCCACTTTTTGCGCTGTTCGCGGCCATTGTTATCGCGAGGGAATCGACGCAAGCTCTTGGGCAGAGGAGTGACGCGAGAGATCGACGAGCTGGCTCAACTGCGAATGCGAGCGCTTCGCTAATCCTCGCCACTCCTCTTGTCTTCATGAACCGATAATTAGACAATATCCGAGTATTGAGAAGTTATTACGACGCAATAGTGATAAGTGAGAAGAGAGAGATGTACAAAATCAAAAGGATTAAATTAAAGGAATAATTGATCTAAAAAAACAATAGAAACAGCTTAAAGAATATATGACATTATATATTTTGCTTCTCTTTGTACTACACGGATATTTTTTTTCTCGGTCATTATTTATCGGTTAATTATAATTTATTAAGGATACACCGTCGATTCGTGTGGAACTTTTATTCCCAATAGCGCGTACCTTTAATGATATACAAATTGCCGCGCCCGTGTAATTACAGAGTAAAACTACAACTTTGTTGGCCGGCTCCGCATCGGTTACAATAATGCCCGACGAGATATTAGCCTTTCATTTTATGCTCTTCTCACGATCGCATGTCTGAAAAGAGAATTTCGAGGCCCCGCTCACTTCGTTAACTCGCATTATTATGCCGTCGTTATCCGGTTATACTTTGTTATTACGCGCTGTTTATCTCGTATCACGCGGGATTTGGCAGCGGCATGAAAACACCGTCGCCCGATGATTGACGGAATCGGCAATTACGCCACAAATTCTCGCACGTACTTGCCGAACGGTCTCGGTTGTGTGTCTCGCCTTTACACGCACGTCGCGCGGAAACCGGTTGCCGGTTTAAAGGTGCACGTGTCTCATCCGCATAGGAACGGCCTCGTTTCGCGCGCGCGCGCGAATTCATCACTCTCCTTTTTTCGCGAGTTTCGGGAAGGGTCGACAGGACGGAAATCGGCGATCGAACCGAGAGGAGCGCGGCTCCTCTAGAGAAACGTATACGCAAGAAGAAAATTGCTTACTTTTATATTATCTATAGATATATATTGTGTAAGGAGAATAATTTTGTTTAAAATAGGTATAAATAATTAAATAATATTATTTAAAGTCATTAATAGAGGAAAGGGAGAGAGGGAAGAAAATCTGGTTCGTCATAATTTGCGAGACGCGCGAACGACGTTTGACGTTCCCTCGGTCGATTTAATTCCAGCGAACTGGAGCAGCTCGTAAGAATTTCCCCCGGCGTCGATAAACGCTTCAACGAGCCGCGTAAAAATACTCCGAGTCGTCCGCGGTACTCGACGTTCGCGCCTTCTTAACGTCGAGTTACCGCCGCTTTAACAGAGTCTTTAACGCCTCAAATAGATCTCGCCGCCCTCCGACAGGCGTCCTCCTCCGCGCACACGGTGACGTTTTTAAAGCCATGCTCGCGGAACTCTCCTCTCGTTGTCTGTCGCGTCTCTTTCGGAGACGGACGTAATTAACGTGAAACTGCCGCGTCCGCGTTCGCGCCCGTTTAATGCCCGCGACTTTCGTGACGATCTGACGACTCGCTCTCCGCCTGGCACATTGAGTTTACTAATTAACAATTCGTCCGAATTTGTAAATCCTTTCATTATCCATCACCTGCCACATTAAGCATTATATGATTAAATTCTCTAGGCACGTTATATCGGAATTTTCTACATACTTCTCCAATTTAGTAAATTTGGAGTAACTTGATATAGTTACGGTTATCGAGGGGATAGAAAAAGAGTAATTAATTATGTCATGTCTTTCGAATAGTCCGTTTCTCCCGTTCTTTTTCAAAACGTTGCTTTTCGTGACTCTGCAGATTTCCCGGTGAGAAAAACTACCGAAATCGCGTGGCGTTCCGTTAAATTTTAATTGAAGATCTCTTCTGTCTACACGTTATAAAAGTATCGCCATGGTGGCTAATTTGTCGAGAGAGGAACGGGGGCCCGTAATGCCGTTGTCGTACAAGAGGTTCAAGGTGGAGAGGACGAAGGGAGAGTCAAGATTCTTGCCTGCTTTCGTGATGGTTGTGATTCCGGTGAAGAGAAAAAGATACATGGCGTGACATGAGAGAGAGAGAGAGAGAAAGAGAGAAGCTGCGGCGTGAGGAAGAAGTGGTCTCTGAGGAAAGGAAGGCGAGCAGAAAAGATAAGCCGCACAACTCAACCTTTCCTGTCGCCATCTTTTCAGTATAAACTGCATCCACGTAATTGATGGCTGCCAGCCCGTCGTAATAAATTTACGAACGTTCGTCTTTTAAGAACGTAACTGAAAATAATATGATTCGAGCCAACATTGTTTGGCGGAACATTGATTGAAGGACGTAAATCTAAAATCACTAATAAATTTTCTCTCAAATAAAGGAAGAAAAACAAATATTTATTTACCGTAATTTTGTATTGCAAAAATATAATTGTATCGCAATTCATTAATAGATTAGACAAGCGTTTAGTAGCCGGCTCGATGTTACGTGCTGATTATTTTCTCGTGGATGATGTCGATGACGCATGATTAGCCCTAAGTACTATACAGTTTCACTCGGACAGATGTAATCCTGTTTATACAGGCCGATCGTAACGATATACACGTACAAGATCTGTTTCTTGGAGGATTTCGGCTTCTCCGCGGGGTTCATTCAGCCCCCTTCGCTCGCACTTGTGAGCGTTCGTACGTGTTCACACAGTCGCATACAGTCCAAAGCGCAGTGATGAGATATATTGAAGATATAGAATAATTAAAGTAAAAAAAATATATGAAGAAAATTAAATAATACAATTCCGTGAAGTTTCAATAAACGTAAAAATTAATTAACAAGGAAACAGTTCAGGTTATTTGCGCGTAATATATTTTATCGCAAAGCTTTTCTCTGCACATAAATGTAGTGAAATAAATACTATTGAAATCACTTTACCGATTATGTCACTCTGTCGTTACAAAGATCGCTACTTAAGTTGTACATGATGAAAGTTGCAAACGAGAATGCTTTCTATCTGGACAAAGTGACGAATCTTGTCAATTTCGCAATGTTGATTATTGGTGGACTATCTCTCGATTAATCATCGTGATAGACGATACTGACTTATTATTCTTAAAAGATGCCGCTCATTTCAGGTATTTTTTTCTCTTTTGCGATAATGAAGATTATCGATCATGCGATGATAATAATTCAGCGTACGCACGTCCATTCGTGTAGCCGATTTAATCACGATTTAAATTAAAAAAGGAAATGTTTTATACTACGCATTAAAAATGTAAAATTTATTGGCACTATTGATGTGATCTCATTTCTGTTTCCAAATGTAATATATATTTACAACAAAGTTTCTCTGTATGTTTTCGATCATCCTACATTAAAGTTTGAGGAAAATTGAATATAGGTATCAATGATTACTCATATTAACTATTATTTATGAACTCCAGGAAACTTTGACGACATAACTTTCCACACGTAAAATTAATGTTAGATCGCGGCTAACCGGGACGGCATAATACGAACCGTTCAAGAGATCACGTCTGTAATAGCCGCCATTTTCCGGACAACATCAAATAAGCGAGCTTTCGCCACCCGTATCTTTTTTCATGAGTAGAAACCTACTTGAGCAGCGATACCATTATACAAACCACAAATATCAAGCAGTAAAGGAATCTAAGCATTCTTGCTGTCTATAAGCCTTTTTCGCGGACGTCATTATACAAACCACAAATATCAAGCAGAGTCTCTAAGCATTCTTGCTTTCTAAGCATTCTTGCGGACAAATATAACCGGTAGTGCGCTCACACTTATTTGTAAAATACAAACTTGAAATTATTTCTCTCCATCACTGTTAAATATCAAAAAAAGGATGAAATTTAAACCAATACCTTGAGTTAAATAACATCTTGTTATTTTTGACTACCATGTGTGTCGAAGTTCATTATTTTAACTCAATTTATTTAGTTAAATTGGCATTGTTTTAGTTAAATTAACGACATATTGAGTAGGAGCAATGGCGACCTATAGGAATGATTAAAAATAACTCAAATTGAGTATATATTAGTAGCTTTCCATTTACATCAAAATTCAGTTAATTCTCACTTGTTACGTAACTCATTGTCAGTTGAATTCACGTTCCTTTTGATCCTGATTGCAAGTGAGATTTAACTGAATTTTTATTCACAATCGAGACCGTGTCCTTAGACTCACATTAAAAGTGAGATTATGAACTTGTGTTGTTATGCGATAGCTTTGTCATCAAAATAAGCAGGTAAATTCCTCTTACTCACTGAACAACTGACGTACTATCTGAGTATTCTGAGTCTAAAGTACTCACATAACTGAGTGACTCAGCTGCAGCTCACTTGAGTGTAAATGGAAAGCGCCTATTGACACTATAAATTTAACATGATGTGTTAGCGATTGTTTAAAAAAATGCTAGTACACGAAATCGAAGTAAAAATCCTAACGATGCTCGTATCAGGATTCGTACAGAATCCGACGCTGTTTTTACTCGAGGGGTTGCCTCGCCAACGAGCGCGTCGCGAAACGATCGGCGACAAGGTGGAGCACGAGAAGCGGAGGCGGGATAGGACCGTATCACGGCGACTCTTCCTGCACCACGAGATCCGAAGGGTTTTCGCGCCGGCGGCTGCCGCGGGGGTGAAAGTGGGGTCTTAAAAGGTTCCGGTGGGAAACCCAGCAGGGCGTGAATGGCTCCAGACACGCTGGAGGTGCCCGGAACGTTTCGTTAGAGGCGAGGAGAAAAAGAGCGGGACAGAGAGAGGGCCGGAGGAAGTCGGGGGAGATTCCGAGCGCACATATACACGCGCGCACACGTGTCGCGTGTTGTTATGCGTGAACGGGGACACACGTGCGCGCGCGCGCGCGCGCGCGCGCGCGCGCATAGCATGTCCTCCAAGTCCGCCGCCGCCACACACCACCGTTACACCACCACCACCGTTATACCACCACGAAAGTACGCGGGGTCTTTGTTCACGAAAGTTGGGTTTACCTCGTTCTTTCGGTGATGCGGATCCCGCGATGCGACGCGCCGTCCCTTCGCCCTTCTATTTTTGCAACGGCGTCGCGCGCTCTCGTGATATTTCTTGTGAAAATACGCGAGCGTATTGACGCACGCTCGCGGAAAAATCGATGAGCACGAGATTGTAAACAGCGTGAGCCGGAAATGGCTCGATGTTGCGGAAGCGACGCCTCGAATTTTCTCACGAAGATAGTTATGCAGATGGTTCATTGTAGATCGAGATAATTATGCAAATCGTGCAAATCATTGAAACCGCGTAATTCGAGGCATAAACAAGACAGCTGAATACTATATATATCGGGCGTCTTTGTAAATTCCTTATAGTCTTATACGTTTCTCAAAACAAAAGATGTCTTCACACAACTGCATAACGATCTATAATCTATGATCTATATATATTATCATGACGAAAAAGCATCATGTATTAATGGCTGAACTTCCGAATAAACAGGAGATCGAAGTGAATCGTCCCTATTATGGTACTGCTTAACGACCGAGAGACAGTTTTGTATTTTGTCGTGCGAGAAACGATGGAGGCTCCCATCGGTATATACATATAAAAACTTCGCCGCGAGTGGCCGTATTTTTGTAAACGCGCCGACTATAAAATTGATAAGCGGCGCCGGGCGAGCTTTTAATAATTCACGAGAGAGGTGAAACGCTAAAACGCGAAGGAGAATCGTTTGCGGGAATAAAGTTCTCGTCGATCCTATTCATCACGCGCGCGCCGCAACGCTCCGTAGGCGTTTTCGTGGGTGATTTCGACACGGTCTACGAATAGAAAGGTATATAGGTACGTACGAGGGAGAGAGAGTCGTTTTCCGGGCTCTCTCTTTCTCTCTCTTCCGTGTGTTACGGAATGCGGGAGAGCTGTCGGAGAGAAGGCTTTATCAACGCAGATATACAACCCGGCTCGTCGCGGCGGCTCTCGAGCCTCCCGTCCTCTCGAAATAACTCCGCGCCCTTGCCATATTAATTACCGGGATTCATTCCGTCCTCATTTACAATGGGCTAATTTAGCGTGAGGCAACCTCGGCGCGATACCCTACGCGCGAGCACGCCCATGAGAGTGACGTCTTTCTGTTTATATGAGCTTTACGTAGCTATTAATCGTGGGAGAAATAATCGTTCACCGTTATGCGTCGAGATTGTTTCGATAAAACTATAAATATGTCGTGAAATCTATATTTTATACTTTTTTCGCGTAATATATTCTTGTATCCTTGCAAAGATAAAGGTGATGGTTATTGAAAAACTGATCATCGTAGAATTTTCGTACAAAGAAAAAGGAATCGTAAAAACTCAGGTAGAACCTTTTTCTCGCCATCAACCTTGCCAAAAGAAGAGTACCATTATCGATGTTTGTGAATATCGAATTTTGAGGTCGCCGAAGCGATGTAAGCTAGCTAAAAAAGCACCAAGACTCACTAGAAGAAAATAAATCTTTTGCGTTTCTATGTCGTACGTACACATGTAAGTACATATGTATGTCCTTATCGTGACACGTCTAATGCATATGTGCTTACGAGCAGTCATTTTATGCGTTATTTATATATGTATCTACGTTGAAAAATGAAGAGAATGTGAAATGAATCTGTATGGGAGACAAAGTTTCCACGACCGCACGAATATCAAAGTCGGTTCGAAACAAGTTGGAAAAACTAATTCCTAATTTTACAAGGAAATATATGGAATCTCTGCATTGTGCATGCGCGCAATTTTACTATGTTAATGACGTACATTTTTTTTTTGTTTTTTAGCTCCTGGTGAGTGGGGGGCAACCGACAACGGCGACGTCGCCAGCGATGTCGGGGGGTGCGTTGAGCCCGGGTGCCCTGTCGCCTTCGTCTACGGCGACAACGACGACGGGGGTCGGGCCCGCAGGTACCGGCGGTGCCACGACCCCCGTGGGTGGTGCCGCCACCGGGCCTGGTTGCTGCGAGAACGGTAGGCCCATGATGACGGACCCCGTAACAGGGCAAACGGTGTGCAGTTGCCAATACGACAACGCCGCGAGATTTGCGTTGGGCGCTTATCCTCGACTACCCACCGCGACTTCCTACTCCACCTACCCCACGCCGACGCCCTCCACCACCGACCAAGGACCCTATCCCAGCATCGGCATGGATAGCTCTGCGTTCTACTCCCCACTGGTGAGTTATCTTTCATTTTTTGACATAACAATCTATTCCATTATAAAAATGTTGACAAACAATTTTATCCTGTCGCTAATTAATATGAATATATACCTACAAGATATACCTACAAAGCCTTATTTTACATAAACCATGGATGCGATTAAGATAATATCGTTTTGAATCTTTGGACTTTAATAAATTTCTTCGATAGTTTAGGCTATTGATATTGGAAAATAAAGAGAATTTATCGTTTATTATTTGTTATTGAAAGTTTAGGGAATTAATTTTTCTGTTTTTGCTCCATCTCAAAATTTATTCTAAATCTTTCGACTTTTTTCGTAAAATTGCTACAACATTAAAATCATAATAAGTTTCTTGTCAGACCTACGAAAGATCGTTTGGTGCTTTGCAACGTGTAACGCGGCCGTTGCCGGATGCAGATTGATCGATTCGTCGTACTAGGCGTGCCGGGCGATTATTGCTTCTCCAGTATTAACTTAAGACGGATTAGCACGTGGTGTTGTCGCGAATTAGCTTGGAATCCCGGTGACAGAACCCTCTCTCGGACGTCGGGATCATGCGGCCCCCCCTCGATCGCCTCGCGCTCAGGAATTCGTGCGTCTTCGCAGGCTGGGTACCGGCTGCGTCGAATTATTCACGCGTCCCTTTCTCGAGAAGCGGCTGATAATCTCGTTTAAGTTTCGATTCGCGGAAGGCGAACTCGCTCGTTACGTTCTCAAGGGGGCTGCCGGTGACGAATTCGCGCGCATATGTCACCGGGGAATCCTCCTCGACCGACTGTGCGTTACTTCAATGTCTCGATCCCAAAGAAGCCAGAAATCTAGCAAAACGCGCGTTAAACCAGTTTCGCAGGATTTAAAATTCGCCACAGAATTTTATCTATAATTTCATTACGGTGTAATATCGAAAATATTCCCTGGATTCGGAATTACGTCTATAAAATTAATGGCTGCTCTACTTTTAAACAAAAATGGTGTTTTGTACATACACAGCAAATATACGAGTATGTAGGTATATGTCAACAAGATAAACGATGGCAAGAACACAATCTGACTGATTTTCCTCTTGTTATCCGTATTTTGCGACTGAAAAGACCGCATTAATGCATTACATTCACGCTGATAAGTACATTTGATGCCATCCCGGATTGGAAAAAAGTGTAGTAGCTAATTAAATTTGAATTTATCGGGCGATTATACTAATTGGATGCTTTTAGGCGGCGCTGTCGATTAATATATTCCTCGCGCGGCCAACGAGCGGGACAAAAATAGAGTTGCTATGGGGAAGAAAATCTAGGAAAAAGAAATCGTTGCGAGATAGCTAATAATGTAGTCGGAAATTGCTCCGACTATATTTCACGCCGCGATTTGATGGTGCGAGGATTTATATCCGTTGCAATTCATCGCGTGTAATTTGTAGACAGGGCTTATCTCGAGTGAAATTCAGCGAATGCATTCGCCATCCAGGAGACGCGTCTCATTCTTCATACGTTCAATTAGTAATGCAAATTTGCAGATGCAATTTTCTAAATCGCGTGTAAGCGGCGATCTCTCATCGGTGCAACTCGGTTGGACTAACATATCATGCATTTACGTACTGTAGATGGAATCGTCATAATTCGGTAAAAAAAAGAAGATATCTGTCAAGGGAATGCTACTTTCACATGAAAGCGCAATTATCGTCAAAATCAACTTTTAATAACGGCATTATGCACGGTATAATCAATCTGTAACGGCAATTTCTGTAATGGCACGGGACGGCGTGCCATTGACGTGTGCCGTAAATGTGTCATTACCTCGTATAATCAGATAATACGTATAGCTATCTCTACAGAGCATTTTCATTTTCACGAGTTGCGATATTTGTACAACTGAAAAAGCCATCTTTTTGATGTTGCCGCGTAATCAGTGCATGCTCTGGACAGATAAACGCTGATACGACACAGACCTTATTTATCTGAACAGCGGAGCGCGGGTAAATCATGCGATATGTCGTGCGATTTTGTATTCTTCTGTCGTATCGAATATCGATTCGGTATACCTACTTATTTTGCAAATTAACTTAGACTGCCGTATATCACAGCGTACCTATAATCTACAATTTAACATGGATATCGGGATTTACTACTCAATAAAATTTGCCGAATCATTTCACAGTCAGCTTCACGTGATAATAATATCACGTTAACGTATTTAATTAAACATGCTTGGCAGATTGCATATACACGCTAGCTCAATATTTTACAGATCTCTATCATTAGATCTGAATATTTGTCGCGAAATTAGCGTAAAAATACCGTAGTGACATAGGAATGTGTTACATCAGAAAATATGAATTAATAAAAATTAAAATAGCAAATAATTAACGTAGGTACATCTCTATTTTTTGAATTATACTTCTCTTTATATGACATATTACTTACCAATATTGATATATCAAACACGGAAATGCCTTCGGAATACCTTTTCCGAAGCAAGAGACCGTCGATGTTTCTCCCTTTTTTTTTTATTCATAAATAAAATTCCTGCACAGAAATATATTCCGCATATGACACTCGCGAATCTCGCTTATCGTGCGGATGCGCTAAACGAGATCGTCTCCGTCAAACGAATTGGCGATGAAGGAAGGGAAGAGGCGGACACCGAAAGGATGGGGAAGTAGGGAGAGGAGAGTGCTCTCATCGCTCTCGCGAACGAGTTTATAGAATCAATACGTGGGATGCCATGAAACAGGGACGGGTGCCATGGGGGATACCGCGGCGGCGGGAGTGCGCGAACGCGAGAAAGGACGAGAGGAGGACGTAACTCTGCGCGAGATAGGGGAGCAACGGTAGACGGAAACCTCTTCTCATCAGCCGGCGGATTCGTCTTATTTCACGTAGCGACGGTCGGCGTAACGGATTCCGAGATTCGCTCTGGCGACATTTTCCTTGGGAATGCCGCCGCACATGGCGTCTCGCGCTTTGAATGATGTTTCTCTTTGTCTCCTCTCTTGATGTTTTGCGCTTTATTCAAATTGTCTGTGATACACAGTACAGTTGTATTTCAGACGTCACCTTAACACGGTGAGAATTTTTAATGTATCGTTAATACTGCGTGAGAGATTTCTGCCAAGATAGATACTCGGTAAATTCTGTAAACTGTCGAAGCTACGAATAGTTGATTACATTTTCTTCGCGAAATAGAAATTTATCATATCGAGAATGCGCATAATACTAATAACATAAAAATAGAAAATTGAATACTATGTTGTTTTTTTTTGTGCCCCCGTTTTTTGGCCCAATATCAAATCATCTGATTGATAACAAAAATGTTCGCTATTCTGCAATATTAATAGGAAGCGACAGCGTGATGCCAAACGTATGAAACTTGGATATTCATCCAACGGTATCAGTATCAATAGCAATATTACGCGGTTGTGGAGGAGCAACAGCACGTATATCTGCCGCAATACGAAAGTCGTAACGTTTCGATTCGCGATATCGTGTGTTATTTTACGGCCCATTGAAAAGCGTAACACGCGTAGCTTTCTTAATCGTAGATTGTTACGGTTTTATAATTGGCCACTTAAACGCGACTGGCGTGCAATATTGCCACGTGCAGCGTGCGTTTAGTGCGCGTGTACATACGCGAGTAATACATCAGGAATTGCGTAAAATTATTGCAGAATCCTTACATTTACGAATCTATCAATTCACGAATGCGATTTCGACTGATGATTTCTTCAGCAGTTCGTAATTTTCATTATTTTCAATATCAAAATTCTCTCGGCGATCACCCTTGTCAGTTCCTGTAAAACGCCGCGTACAAAAGTGGAAAGTTTTTGACAGCGTTCGTACAACGTTGAAGAAGCATTGAAGTACTTGTGCACCCGAGGATATAGATAATAATCATGGTTGACAGTGTTGTTATGCGGCTATCATTCTGCACGCGGATAGTCGATCGCGCCAGTGAGTTCCGTTGTAATTGAGACTGATGATCCGAAAGACGAAGGGGATCCTCCCTCGCGCGTATTGGTTTAGTCCTGGCCGTGCGAAACCCCAAGAATGCCATTTGTCGCGCGAGACGGCGGGACGCGCGTCATAGTTTTGCATCTTTATCGGCATAAATTGCAGTCCGGCCGGTCAATCGTTCGTGGAATTTCAACGTCGTGGCGTAATTTGGCGCACGCGACCATCACTGCCAGTTGGGTGACGAACGATACGACAGGGTGTAGTCCGGAATGCCATAAGCGTCCGACTGCTGAGAATTTTGAGAATTTTGAGTATTTTGACAATGGGTTGCATTGTTCTTTTTGTTCATATCGAGATGATATCATCAATGAATAAACAATACCGCCTATGTAATAATTAACAAAGTTTTCAGGAGAGACAAAAAACTGTGCCGAAAGTGAAATATACAACAACTATCTATGTAACTTTCTGAATGAACACTGAAACTCATCTGTAAATAATATATCTAGACCAAAAAACCTATAGAATGAGGATGTGGAACAATCGATACAAAAAAGTGCATTTGCAGAAAAATGTCACATAGGCGGTATAGTTTATTCACAGACGATATCGCTTATCGAAAAAATAGAAGAGAAACGTCGAGTGAGAAGGCTTGCTTTATAAAAAAATGTCGCTCTCGCTTTGCATCGCGAGCGTTATGGCACTCAAGCGACAAAGCATTCAGATATTGAGAGAAAAAATATTTCTTCTCTCTCTCTTAATGATTATATTATTACATAATGTCATAATCTCTTGAAGAAATCGTACGAAACAAATAAATTTTAATGACATATTTCAATTACATTAACTAAAAGTGAAACAAACGTTTCTTATATTATATAATTGGCTACAGGGAATATATAAATATGTTATATTTTATTACATAATTTCTATATTTTTTATATTCTTCACCGTGCTCACTGTAGCTGTTTGTTTTTCTTTTTCTTCGTTTGTGTTTCTTCCTTTGATCTTTTTCATCGGATAGTTAAGCAGGAAGCACGTGCTCCTGACGATGCAAATCGTCGGACCGATTCGACGGGCATTATAATATAATAAGAATCAGATTAGCATTGAATGAAGGGTGACGCGATGGATTGTCGAAAATGCCCTATAAGAATCCTATAAGACTCACAATGTGCAAAGTAACTTATTAAAAAAAGAAGTATAAAACACAGAAAACGTTATTCATATCGTACGAATACCTAAATATATAAATAAATATTACCTACTTGAAAATTTTGAGCGATGTCATTCTAAATTATATCTAGAAATTGCACCAATTGTTGTTCATAATCATAGGACAATTGACTTGAAATCAATGCGTAATTCTAACGAATCAACGTACACTTTTGTATCGAATAGAGTAGCACGCGGATAGAGAATAAAAAAGTAGGTATTTTATCATAGAATATATATATATGGGTCTGCACTTTTGGAGCACCCTGTATAGGAGACAATTATAGGCGCTATTGCATTAACTTGATGGACTGTGTCGAGCCCACAGCGACACAGGATATCAAGTTAGAGCCACCTCGCTGTCGCGCCCCCTAATGCGCCGCATACGTCGCAAGATTTGGGGCGCAACACAACGATTATTGCTACCTTAATACAGGCGTGCTCGTATAATCGGTTAAACCGGTGACCGGTGACCCTGTGTGACTGTGCACAGTCGTAACAATAGTCCAAAGCGTCGACGTCGGACCACCCGCAGTTCGCCATTAAAGCCGCTTCTGAAAAGAAGAGAAATAAAGACGAAGATACGTACACTGCACACATACACACACACATACCAACACGTGTGCCGGACTCCCTGAAGAGGGAGACTCACGGCGAGGTGGGACTAAGGGCCGAGAGCAAGGTGAAAGAAAGGCGAGAGGGAGAACCAAGGACACCCGTTAGGGCCTTCGAAAATCGAAGGGGTAGGGGCGAGCGGGGAATTAAGAAGGTGAACGCCGACGACGATGAAGACACGGCGACGACGACGACGACTAGATGTAACACGAAACTCCGTGGCGCCAAAGAAACCACTCCTAAGCCGCTGCACTAATAATATCCCCCATTGTGCTACCATTAGCCGCGTAACGTGCCGCCACGTTCCCTCTCTTTTCTCACCTGCGCTCCACTCTCTTTCTCGTTCTCTTTTCCACTCTTTCCTCTTATATCTCATGTCCTTCACTGTATGCCTTTACAATGCATCTTGTGACAACATTATATACCGACTAACTAACATCTGTCCGCGATTATGTCTTATGGATGCTTGGTTAAACCCCTCAGCCTCCATACATTTGCCTCGAATCTTAATCCGTCGGGATGATAAAGAGTAAAAGATGATTGACAGATTTCTTTCAGGGACATTTATTCTGCTCGTATAATCTTTTTGAGGCTACAAACCGCACACCGTGTATTCAGATCAAATATTATATTTATACGATCGCTATCGACTTCTCTTGTGGCTTTCCAGTCTATCAGCGAAAATTGAGATGGATTGGATTGAACCTCTAAAGGATTTCTAGACAGGTTCGCGATAATCTCTCTCAGCATGCAGAACATAATCTGCAACATTAACTATAATGGATCTGTATAGTTTCCTGAATCGCTCGTGTCACGCGAGGATCGATATCGCGCGCGCGCGATCGATATCGTCGTTTCTTTTTTTAATTTTAACATCGCGATAGAAAGATATCATGTCGATAGCATGTTTACATTGTAGGAGAATTTATATGCGCGATGCAGCGACGTACTTTAAATAAATTAGCGCTTATCATGCACTCTGCTCTTGCAGGGTAATCCGTACGGGCTGAAGGACGCGACGGGGATGGGCATGACGGCGGACATGGGTGCTGCCTGGGGCACGGCCGCCCTTCAACCTGCCGCCACGGGTTACTACCCTTACGATCCAACCCTGGCCGCCTACGGGTAAGTTTATCGCCAGGTTTCATGGTCTCTCGGCTCCATTAGATTAAACTACTACCGAAAGAGAGAGGGAGAGAGAGAGAGAGAGAGAGAAAGAGAGAGCGCCGAGCTCCCCTCTCACCCCTGTCCTGTTACCTCCGCGCGCCGCCATTAAAACAAGAGTCACGATTCCACCGTACTTGCCCATGTATACTTTGGATCGTTGGAAACGTTTCTGCGCGACGACGGTTATCGTTATCGCGAATCCGTAATATCTCCCCCTTGGTCGTGCACCTGGAGAAGCACACCGTTTGTGGCGTATGGACCGTTAAAATCGCACTAGTCGTATCGGCAAGATGAGAGCCGCAGCGCTGTTCGATAGAGACCGCAGCTGTAACTTTTACGTTAATACAATGTATGACACGCCGGATATATTCATCCGACTTGAAGGTCCATCTTTAATCTCGCTTAATCACGAAGATAAACAGATATATAGCTCGCTTGCACAAGTTGGTCGCGTGTAACTACATTAATACACGGTAGCGTCTGACATAATCGTCATCGATCGGCATGACATTCGGCCGAAGTAGTTGCCGCGATTTCCGAATTCTGTCGAACTCGAAGGGGTTGAAGGTATCGGCGCTCGAGTTAGGCCAAACACGACGGACGGCTACAAAATGGCTGTAGGCAGCCGAGTGGGCGTATATAATGGAGGCTTCCAGGTTGGACGTGTGTACATACGTACACACTGGCGTACCACACGTACACATATACACCGCAACATATATCGCCACATCGCGAGCGTAGGGAGAGGAGCAGTAGGTCTCTCTCCGTAGGAGAGCGAGTGAGTGAGTGAGTTTATTGATTGGCTTCCTCCCCGGGGTTGGCTCGCTCGTTCGCCAGGCCTCTCTCTGCTTTACTCACCACTCTACTCTCGGGCTCCGCGTGCTCTCTCACTCTATCCCCGTCTCTATCTCTTTCCC
Source organism: Leptothorax acervorum (assembly GCA_035220615.1). Lineage (NCBI taxonomy): Eukaryota > Metazoa > Arthropoda > Insecta > Hymenoptera > Formicidae > Leptothorax > Leptothorax acervorum. Next base: position 1,486,065 of record JASTWQ010001258.1, on the reverse strand, counting down.
TCCCTCTGGCTCTAAATCCCTCTCTATCTCTCCTTCTCTTCTTCCCGCCCGTTCCTCCCGCACTCCCTCGCGTACTCGTCTACTCCCTTTCGACTACTTCCTCGACCACCTCCGTATCCTCCGAACGAGTCGGCTCCCACAGGTGCTTTACTTGCTTCGCTTAGCAACCCTCGTGTCCGCCTGGCGAACACACATACACACACACGTACGCATACGTTCATGCTCGACGTTCAGGAATAGGCAAGCGCGCTGTGACTCACGCAACGGGAGGCTTCTCCCTTCCTCTTCCAGAGCCACCCCTTCGGAGGTGGTTGTATAGTCTGCATGTGCTCGGCGGCGGCGGCGTCGGCGTCGGTGGCGGTGGCGGCGCCTACCAGAGAAACTCCGACGGTAGGCATTGTTTATCGTGGAATTCAGCGCCCTTACTGCTTCGCTCTCTCACCATACCTCTCCTGGACAAGCCTCTATTAATTTACTTGCTTAATAATACGACGGCCGCTCTCTCGCTCGTTTCTCCCTCATCTCCGCCCCGGTCGCACTCTTCCCTTAACAGGTTACTACGTGCCCCCGTCACTTTCGACGCCGTCGGGTAGCTATTGTTTTAAGCAGCGTTGAAAGTTGCGGATTGCGTTGTATGATACAAGAAGGGGGTATCCCGCGCGAGGCCCGAGGGTGTAAATTGAAGCTGCTCGATTGAAACGCTCCGACGCGAACGTTCTGATTACAGGAAATGAGAAATATGTCGTTACTGGCTCCGCGAAGGGGTTTCTTTGGGGGACACTTCGATTCAGAAGTGTCTCTTTTTTTCTGTTGTCTTCGCGTAAATTGATTGATTTCTCCGTTTTCCTTCATTCGCGCCGCCGTTGTACACTCTCGCGAATCTTACTGCTTTGTTATTTGTTATTGAATGATAGATGAGTATGCTTGCTCTTTGTGCGATAAAACAATAAATCAAGTATTTTAAATTGTTATTAAATGGAAATTTAAATATCAAGGACAATTGTCGTGCGCGTGCAGCTTCGAATAACGAAACGTTAATGCAACGTGCAAGTAGTATAAGAAATATATACGGAATAAATATATAAAATTTCTTTTCTTTCGCGTATTTAGATCGGTAATTATATAAAGTAATTTTAAAGCAAATCTTGCATATTTCACGATGCTATAATTGCATTGCCGCTCTTTTTATCGATTAAAAGGTAGGACACCGTGTCAGCGAATGCTGCAATGATACTATCTTAATTTTAACCCGATCGGGAGATACCGCTTTTTATTATCAACGATCACTTATAGACATTGACTGCGTTGAGAATCATAGAAACGCGCGGCCTTTTTCTCTTTGATGATTACCTTTGATTTCCCGTAACCGGTTACTTATTCGCATTCTTTTCTATCTATCTCTTTTCTATCGTCTGGAGATGCCTGAAACGGCATCTAATACTAGAAGTATCGCCCTACATGTCCGGCATATAGAGCACGTACGAAAGCGTGCGCGTTTTATTGACCGACAAGGTAAAAAAATTTTCCGCCGAGGCTCTCTCGCGCCGTGTTACGATTCGCTTAAAACAAAAATCGAGCACCGAGGCTACTCGCATATAGTACAGTTCCATAATTTCACTGATTATAGAAGTGGTCGCTATATACTCTCCGTGACTGTCTGTCTCGTCTTGGACTAATGTATAAGGAAGAAGCTGCAAAGTTTATGATTAGACATAGACATATCGGTCTATCGTAGAACGCAGCGATTGCGCGAGTACAGGGGGCGGATCTTGTCGATAGCAGTACGGAGCAAACGCAGCCGTATACGCGATTGCACAGAAGAGAGGGTGTATGTGTATGCGAGAGAAAGAGAGAGCGAGAGAGAGAGAGATATGCAGTAGATTGGCTGGTTGGTCGGTAGGAAACGTTTGCACATCCGAACCCGGGCGTAACTATTGAAGCCACCTATATATATAGTATATACATATATACATGGCTATATCAGGCTGGAGGACGTAATTACGCGCGTTCTGCCAATATTGGTTAACCTTTCGAGGTTGACGCCACCATATGCAAAGCCTCTAATGAGTCGCTCGAGTGCTGCCAGTGTCTAGCATTACGCGCTCCTCTATGCACCCTTTCGTTATTATCCCCCTTAGAGAAGGAATTCCTACCGTTTCGATCCTACTGTTTCGACCTCCCCCTCCCCCTGTGTCTGCCGACAATTTCGTCTCACATATATGATACGCCTCTCTCCTTTCACTCCTACGAACGGTGCACCTCAAATAGTCTAAATTGACGTTAATCTCCGACCTACGCAGAAATACACGCGGCGATGTGATAACGGTGAGTTTATTTTATTATTGCGGGAAATCCATTTGCCGAATTGGATAATGCACAACGTCATTTGATTATCGACTTTTTGACGAGCGATTGACTGACAATAATAAAGATATTCGTTCCTGTTTGTTTACCGTTAGTGTCGGATTTAAGATACTTTAAAAATTTTAAATCGTTGAGGATATTTTTATTTTTATTTTTAGATAAGTCACTCAAAATGCCAGTTCGGATTAACTATTGAGATGCACCCGTACATCGAGGTACCTTTGATATTTGTACGTTTATTGATCACACGTTAAAAATCCACATACGTTTGTGCTCTTCAAGGACGCGCGTTGCACGATTTTGCTTCAGCATCGACAAAGAGACGATAAGAGCGTGTCGGAGAGTTTTATGATAGCAGATAGCGCCATTCACTTGCAATCTACTAGTCAGTACTAGTCCATGATCTCTCGCATTATGAGCACAACGCTCAGATCTTTATACATCCGGCTTCGTGTTTACAATCCTTTGGAATATACAAGCTCATATTTATAAAAACTCAAGTACGCTTATTACGCATATTTGCCACTTCCATTTTAAGTAATATGTGTCACGAAATCGCGATGTTAGTGAGGAGCAACGTAACATCTTTTTTCTCTTCTATCTCATTTGACATCTGCTTGCGCCTCTTTAATTCGCAACAAAACTTGACTCGTATCACATATCAACGTTTTCAGTATCACCGTGAGCATCGCGACTCGCGAATAACGGCGGAATTTTTACATGAACCAACCGCGTTGAGATATGCTGCAAGGAGGAAGGAAGATTGGACTGGTCGTCGCACATTCGCCAAGTTTTTACTTTGCTTCCATTCGTCGTCGCGTCGTCGTCGCATCTGCATCGTCGCATATACAAGACGCGATCACATCCGAGCGATTCTCTCCCGGCACGCAACGGTACACTTAGTATGTAAATGCCGATGCGGACTCGTTGTGTATGTAGATAATTGCGCGGCGCAGCGCCGGCGCGGCTGGCGTGTGGGAGGCAGTCGAAATTGCGCATATTAACGAAGGGGGTGAACTTTGATTATATCTGCAAGCTTGTATCGTCGTCCGCTGTCGATTTCTGACGAGTCCCCAATTCGAAACGCGGACTAGACTGTTATCTTCCCCTCCGCGAATTCATTAACTTTCTCTTTTTTTATTATTGTTAAATCGTATGGACACGAAAAGCCCGTATTATATGATGCTTTGCAACACTGATGATCCAGAAAATATTAGAGGGTCTTCTCTGTCCTGCTTCGCGGAGGAAGGACGTATTCCGCAATAGAATTAACAGTTTTCCACCGTAATACGGTGCGTTTTATTGTTTCGTCTTTCGTGAATGCCGCCATATGGTCGCAACTGCTTTAACGGCGAACGCGGAAGCCTATCGAAATCGATAGGAGTCCTTCGAGGACATGGCCGCTTTCTTGCGGTAGCAGCAGGAGGAACGCGGCCTGAGGAGAGCAAAAAAAAAAAAAGAGAAAGAAAAGAAAGAAACGTGGAAGGCTCGTTTTACTGGCGACGTATCCCGGCGGCCGCCTTTCCCTTGTACGAGGGAGTTTAATAGAGGGTGAAACGTCCTCCACCTTCTTCGAGTCAGCCTCCTGCGGATTGCCGTTTCTATCCCCATCGATGCGGTCATCTCGGCAATCTCGGATGCGGATCGCAGTGGTAATCGGAGGGTGGTAACTGGGAGGGGGTTGCGCAGCCTTGTGCATGCTCGTTGAGTGAAAGCGGGAACCTAATAATTCGCCGTTCGTTCGATTTACCACGATTTCCGCTTTTCTCTTTCTCGCTCTTCGACTTCCTCCCCGCGTGTGTCAAACGATTTCTCCAATCCGACCGCCGCCCGTCGCGCCCTCGTCTAATTCGATTACATAAAGTGGAAATGGAGACCTGACGACTATAGTTTATTTTTAACAGCGATTCTCGATCGCCACAACAAAAATAAAGAATCTGTGATTGACGATTATTTCCACATGCAACGTCAGGGAAAATCGCCGTTTATCAAGAGTATTTGCTTAAATTATTCGGATACAATTTTAAATCAACCATCCATTATTTCTCACATTTGTAAAATTCTCATAAATCGTTAGTAACATTATTCTGAAAATTTATCGATTATTAATGTCTTTATTGTTGTTTGCCACTCGATGTCGATACTACGAAATTTTCATTTATCCTTTATAGCCTGACGAGCAACAGCAGCAGGTATCTCGTCAGGATGCGTTCCGCTCGAGGCAAAACATTGTTACTATAAACCACCACCATCGCCGCTATCGCGAACCACTGTGCCTCTTCCATCGTTTCACAGCCGATGGATCGTCGATAGGTATTTTAGTATATAACAGTACCCACCTATAACATACTCGCACATCGGGTTCTTCGTAAGGGAGAACGGGGAGGAAAATGGAAGAGAGAGGCGAGAGGAGTAGACGAGACTGAGCGAGCAAGCGAGAGGGGGTGGGCGAGAGGGGATCGATCGAATCGCCATTACGGTGAGTGAGTGCCGGGGGTGCACGATGGAATCACGCCGCCGCTGGGGGTTTATTCCCCGTATATATTTGCCGGAGTATCACCCTCGACCCAGTAGGATGCCGCCCCCCCCCCCTATCCCAGAGGGGTTTAATGTTCAGCAAGGCGGAGAGAAAGAGAAAGGGAGGGAGGAGTAGAGGGAAAGAGAGAGAACGAGAAATAAAGCGAGAAAGAAAGAGAAAGAGGCACGGATCTAGGAAAGCCGAGGGCTCGTGCAGGAGCACTTCGGACTTGCCAAAATCTGCGGGGAATTCGCACCCTCGACACGATACCACTTCTCGAGTGGAGTGGCCCGTTTCGACAAATATGGAACAATAGTTACCTTCTGGCAGGCGAACGTTGCTTAATAGCGATTATTCAATCGTTACTAATGCATTTGACATTTATTAGCGAGATGTGACTATAGTAATCTCGGTGAGATTTCTTCACAAAAAAATAGATGTGTATTAGATTGTAATATATATATATATACACGTATCAATTAATTAGCGGCCAACTGATAATGGGAATATAGAGACGCGTGTGTGTGCAAATATTTTCCACGGTATTCTGAGCTCTTTATCAGTTTCCCTCATATCGCGCTTCCTGTTTACAAGCCGCTGCTTACTCAAGTGAAACGGAATTTTTAAAGAATCTCTCTCAGGAGACGTCTCATTGTAAGCTTGTCTTTTTCGTTGTCTTTTTCAGGTATGGCGCCGGGTACGACCTGGCCGCGCGGCGGAAGAATGCCACGAGGGAGTCGACGGCAACCTTGAAGGCTTGGCTGAACGAACACAAGAAGAACCCGTATCCGACGAAAGGCGAGAAGATTATGCTGGCTATTATCACAAAGATGACGCTGACCCAAGTCTCTACGTGGTTCGCGAACGCGCGGAGACGTCTCAAAAAGGAGAACAAGATGACCTGGGAACCGAAGAACAAGACGGACGACGATGACGACGCGGTGCTCACCGATTCCGAGGATAATAAGGAAAAGGACGATCTCGCGTCGGATAACAGGGGCGAGCGGGTCGGCGAAGAGGCGAGGCGGGGCCTCGATGATACCGGTAAGCCTTTTTTCCTTTCCACGCATGATATATCCGTTGCCCGACAGCGAGTCAGAATTCATTATTCAGTAAGACGCTGCCTCCAGATACGAGCCGTCACGTTTTCACCGGTCGCTATCTGCGAGAACGATTTAGAAAATTGCTCGTAGTCGCGGGGCGTGCTGACGTTAACACGCGAAATCTTAGTTTGCGCCGCTAACAGGACTATACAAAGTACGAAGTGAAATGAAACGAGGGGCGTGTCTGCTAACGTCGCTGCAGAAAAAATGCTGGGAGAGTAATAATAATATTCAAAACGGCTAGCCAGCAGCGTCTGCTTCCAGAGACAGGCTGAGAAAGAGAGAGAGATTGCGCAGCATAATATTCGCAGTATAATTCGTCGGTGGTGCTATGAGGGAATTTCTATTGTTAGAAACGTCCGATTATTATCAATATTGCGAGAAGTATCGTTTGCCAGAGCTGGAATCGTTTCTCGAAGGTAGGTCCAGCGTGAGCAAGGCGAACCGATCTCTTTGACTTCGGAATGTCGATGGCGTGTTTTCCTCGCGTGACTAGTTTCCCCGATATCGAATACCCATCAGCTGGCGTTTCTCGTATTGCGCAAGTATGTATTTCGCTCACAATGAATCCGGACTTACGACTTCACTTCGGGCGGTCGTCAGTTGTTTCTAAAGATTGCCTGAATCTTTTCGAAAAAATTCGTGTACCGTTTCTGAATACCTTCCAAATATATCTTCGCTCCGTGCTACGACCGAGAGATCGATGATAGGGCTTTTAGCCTTGTCGCCCGCGTACCTGTCGTTCCTCGAGAGCTTCTGTGGGTCGCCCATCAACCGTGAATTTTTACGGCCGACGATTTCAAAATACGCGGCTGCAAATTTCGGTCTGTTTCGGCGCTCGATTCACCGCAAGCACGTCACACATGCTCATTAGGGACCCGAATGCCACGACTCGTTTCCCAAATAGTGGTTCGAATATCGAAGATATTCGTATCCTGAGGGAGATTCGCTCGTCGAGGCGTATTTCTTCGCGCGGCGACCGGAAACGGCGAGTTAGGGATTCGCGACGAAACAGAGCACGCGGTGCGGATCGGAGCGGAATCTACATCACGGGGGCGGACATAATGGTTCACATGTGGGTAAACACAGTGACGGGTTGCGGGTTGCCGCGCGAAGAGATTAATGGCCCTCGGTTTGGTCCCCCGGTGGATCGGGCCGACGCGACGCCGTTGGTATTGGTACTGGGCACCCCGGGCTGGACCGGGCTGCTTGCCCGTGTGCTTGCTGCAGACGTGTAGGTGTAGATACGGTGCGCGAGGAGTACATATCTGTGAGAGGAGCACGTAATTGTATGCGTGCGCCCGTGCAAGAGGGAGAGGGTGCCCGGACTGACAGAGTAGCCATCCGTAGAACCATATCCACTCCGTGCCACGGAGTCTATGTACGAGTATATATATACATGTGTGTATGTGTATACTGTATATATATGTATATCTATGTATCTATATACATATATGTATTTACATATATATATCACACACACATATACATATACACACATACATTGTGAATGTATATAGATACACACGGGAGAGAACGCTGGTTCGAGGTACGGTGATGTATCGGCGCCCGCGGCGAGACGAATGGTACAGACCCTCCTATGGCCACCATTACCCCACCGCACATTGGCCAATATCGGATATATATCTCTCTCACTCTCACTCTGCTTCTCCTTCGCTCTCTCGTGCGCTCTCGTCGTCTCAATCTCTCTCCCGATTCAGGACACCTAGATCCTGCTACGTCACGCGTCCTGCAATGGCTCGTAATTTCAAAGGACCGGCTCGAGCGAAGGAGAGCATTCCGACGATGCACTGAAAACGACTGACGAGAATCGATGGGAAATTGATTCGCCGCGCCATTTCTTCCGGGTGAAGGCGTGAAAACACAGACGTTAGCATCTTTTACGTCTAAAATTTTCGTGCTTCTTTTCTTCCTATATAAATAGCGGGAACGTGTATCGACACTTCGGTATGTGGACGGATATACACGTACACGCCTTCGCTCGCTCTGTGCCGGTGACCTTTAGAAATTCAAAGGGGAGCTTTTCGCGCGCTCATGAATTTCTACGCCGAGCCGCTGAGGAAGATAGGTCACACGGACTGTCAGCCACCTATGCGGCGAGGGTTGAAATATTCGTATTCAAGTAGAATATATATTCAAACTCTCGGGCTTTTGGAACCCGACTATTGTTACATAAAGTTAGACACGGGCAAGTTCGGTCTGTCTTGTAAATCATCGAAATATAACATCGGAATAGAAAAATTATTATGTGCTTACAACTTGCGCGCGCGAGTAACGATCTGACCGGGTGAAGCCAAGCCGAATACAATTTAGTTATTCAATTTAAACGCAGAATCCGCCCGCACGGCACGAAGATTACGAGATTAACGTCTGATAAAAGAGGGTCAAAAGTTAAAGAGCCACTTGTGGACTCGACGGTAGTATCTATTTAGTTGGCCTATAAGAGAGAAGTTCTCCCTTTATAAGGGGGTGCGTGCGCCCTAAACCGAAACTCTCTTTTTCTCACCTTCTCTCTCTCTCTCTCTCTCTCTCTCTCTCTCTCTCTCTCTCTCTCGTCATCTCTCTCTACGTCTCTCTTACGCTCAAGAGTGTAGCAGCGCGCCCTTCGTGCTTGGGAATTATCGCTTGACGACCCATCAAGTAAACCCTCTGCCGACACATTCGAACCTCTTAATGAAATTCTCACCCCTGACTGACTGCCTGGCTTGGCTCGGTGGCTGCCTGGCTGGCTGGCAGACGGTCGGGACGATCCGTGGAGTGCCCCGAGAGACGGCGGGACAGGGATATCGGAGAAAAGGAGACGGATACGGTTTACTTTCTCTCTTTCCATCTCCCGCTTATCCACTCGCTCGCGCATCCTCCCCACTCATTGCCCCGAAGGGAAACTGAAATCTCTCGCGCCCCAAAGTGGTTGAAGGCTTCGCTCCCTTTTTTCACAGCATCCCTTACAGCTTAACTGTATAGGGGCGTAAGGGAAATATCCGCACTCTTCCACCGCTCGACGACCCTCCATGACGATGGAATCCCGTTACGAAGACTCGCGTTCTACGTTTCACTTTTGCGTATCGAATATTATAAATCATTAATGTCTATACTTTTCTCATGTTATGTATCCACTTTCACGAATCATTTTCGATGAACGCCAAGCAATATTTCACGCATAATATCTTTTAACTATTTTCACACTTTACACATTTTTTTTAGTAAGTCTGTATGTAATTTCCTCGATTGTTTGCAGAACCAATGAGGCACGTGAAAGCGGAACTTTTGCAGCACGAGAAGGATCTCGACGATGAGGACGAGTTAGATCTCGAGGACGACCGTCGACGGAGCGAGCATCCCTTTCATCACACGATGCAGCATCATCATCATCATCACCAAGGTTATGGCGGTGAGGACCATTTGAAGGAAGAGGGAATCAAGTCGGACTGTAGTGCGGGTGGTGTACCGATCCCTGCGACGAAACCCAAAATCTGGTCCTTAGCGGACACGGCGGCGTGTAAAACGCCACCGCCACCGTCGCATCCCCATCATCAGCAGTATCACCATCTGCATCATCAGCAACACTACCCCCAGCAGCAGCAGCAGCATCACGTGCCCAATCAAGGACATCATCATCACTCGCAACAGCCATGGCTCGGTCCAGGAGGCGCAGGAGGTGGCGCCGGCGGCGGTGGTGGAGGCGGGGGTGGAGGAAACTTGGGAAGTTCGTTCGCTCTGCCCTCCTCGGCGGGGATGAGCCCGTCGGCGGCGGCGACGGCGCCGTACTCGGGCGCTGCCGCGAGATACGGCGGCTTCCTCTCGTCCTCGTCCGGCGGCCAGCTCCATTACAACCCCAATTCATCGTCGGGCTCGAGTTCGAGCGCGTCCTCCTCGGCGGCGGCAGCGGCGGGGTTTCCAGAGGTTGGCACGGATACTCCACCCCAGACACCGCCCAATATGAAGGTGGCCACGCCGAACGGAGTGATCCAGGCACCGCCGGGCGGTTACTGTCCTGGTGGCAACGCCGCTAGTGCCGCAACTAATGGCAATCCTAATATTCCCTACGGTGCGAATCATCCCGGTGGCGGTGGTTATCTGTCGACGAGCTCGGGCTCGGCCAGCAGCGCCTCGTCCTTTAATTCTCGGCTACAGAGCTCACCTCATAAGGACTTCTCGCCGGTCGGTCAGAATTCCATTCTCCACCAGCATCAAACTACTGCCAGCTTGCCACCCACGGAAGCTACCACCGCATTTAAACCGTTCTACAAAGGGTGAGTGGAAGATACGGTCCGACGTCATTTAATTCTGTCATTTAACCTTTCGGAAGTCGCACCCCCTGGCAGTACATAAGCAGTGGCGCGCGGTCTATGGGACCGCAAATATATATCCTATATATCAGTTTTCAAAAAGTAAACTAAAAATTTTATTTTCTAATTTTTTATTTTTAGAGGAATATCTTAACTTTATCAATAATAAGGAATACTCAAGTTTCCATAGTGTTAATAGTATTTTTTATTAATTTTTTACAATAGCTCTTTTTTTTTAGCATTTTCTTGCTCAGGAACAGAAATTAAATTTTTATAACAAAAATATTTTTCTTTTCTCTGCTATTACTAGATAATAACTACAATAAACATTTAAAATAGCAAAAACAATAAAATAACAATAATCATACTAAAACTTTAAATATTACATATTTTTTGGTTTGGAGACCGCAAACTGCAATAACTGGAGAATGCGCATGCGATGCAAGTTGGCGGTCGACTGATGAACACGTCGTCCCCTCCCCTGAGAATACACAAGAGCTTAAAGAACGAGATATTTAAATAACAAAATTACGAAAGAAAAATTATTGGTGCGGTCTCACAGACCGCGTGCCACTTCCGAAAAAGGTTAATATTAACACGTTGCTAAATCACGCTTAAAACATATAAATCTTTATTCAATGCATGGCACACGTAATAAAAAAAAATCTCGTAAAAAAATTATGAGAAAGAATTAAGAAGAATGCGTGTTTTGTTCCAGTTCGCAATCGATGGGTAGTGGCTTCGTCTCGCCGGTTTAAGAGCCAGTGCCGAGGTCCAGAAAACGATAGTCATCTTTCCTAAAGTAAGTGACAATATTATATTATTCTGTCGCTTATATACGTCCATTCTTTTCGCAATATTGTTTCTCGTTTTATGATTACGAACGATACACGTAAAATTTCCGCTACAGAAAAATCAACCTTCGTCGATCTGTAGTATACGGTCGCGAATATCACGGCAAGCGATGTTCGTAATTTACTTTCGCATGTAAAAGAAAGAAGAAGCATCGATGAGATGGGTAGCGGGAAAGGGGACGGGAGGGGGACAGAAAAGGTAAGTTGTCCGAAGCAACGGTACATGACCGGCTTATCGGCACGAAAATCGATACAACGATTCTCGCTTGCGCGAACGGCGCGAAAGGCGCGCCGGTCACATTGGTGTTGCGCCAAACTCGCGTACGGCCGAGACACCACGGGAACAATCGATAAGAAATTAATATCCGGCGTGTCGATTGGTCGTTAAGCCGAGCAACCCGAGTTGAAATAATAATGGTATCGGACACACATTGAGTAGCGTGTGGGTAGTCCACGGTGGTAGAGGCAACGACTGAGAGGAGAAAGAGAGAGAGAGAGAGAGAGAGACAGATAGAGAAATAGGGAGAAAGAGGCTATCGCCACCTCCTTGACAGTGACAAATGGACGGAGATTTCAATCAGTGAATGGAATCACCACTGGCTAACCGCGTCTTTCTCTTACCACACCAGTCGGCCGTAGGTTTTTAACGTGTGTACGCGCGCGTGTGTCTGTGTTTACCGTGCGCGCCCGCGTGTGTTGGAACACCACGCTCGGGCACACCTCAACCTGTCGCGCTGGTGACCGAACGGACGACTCCGGTCCAGTCTCGCGTTTGGATCTCACGAGCGAGATCTCCTTACTAACGGATTTAACCCTAAGATGGATACCTCAAGGCGTCGTAAGAGGAGCCAACATTAGCCGCAGTAGTGTTGTCGTAAATTTTCCGTAAATTACGTGTGTCGCGTCAAATAAACGATTCACGTATAAATTTATCGCGCGTATAAATTGTATACAAATCATTGCGTCGTTCAAAAGGTTTTTGTGAATAAAAAGCTGCGCTCCGTTGCTCCTCGGATGTTCTATCAAATTTCAATTCGAGTCTTGCGTCGTGTAAACGATCGTAGGACGAATGCGTTAGCACACGGACTTGTGTGCGAGACGATAAGTCGGGAAAGAGACAGAAAAGCGGTTGTCCGCGATAGGCGGCAAGCGATCGTTAAAGCATCTTGGGGAAAGCCGGGGCCTTCGTCTTCTCATTCGCGGCATTCGTAGATAAAACGTGGCGGAGGGGGAGAGTCGAAACGGCTGTTCTCCCGTTTCCTTACAAACGATACGGGATTCATCTCCAGGGCTTACCCTCGCCTCATTCTCTTTCTCCATTCTTCTTGGCGAATCCTCCCGCGATATCCGTAACGTCGCGGTGCGAGCACGAGTCTTTGAACATTATCTGATTCGACGGAATCGTAAAGGAGCCGAATCGCTCTCCTCGCGAAAATACGTTTCCCGGTTTCCCTCCTCGCGCCGATTCGAGAGTAGTTCCAGTAAAGCGGCCCTTTCTCGAATCTCTCGGCTCTCCACCACCTGTGCTCGATGGCTACGGGAATCTGCTCGACAGGATCGATATTATTGCGTGGAAAGCCTCCAACCATGGGTAGCGTATAATCGAGAGATGTAGAATATCTCTTTTTATTTCAATATAAAGTATGTCTAAATATAACAATATTATTGAGACACGTTTAGAACCGTTAATTATTTTTGCAGCAAAAAAATAAAAGTAAAGTTAAACACGGAGTTTTTAGGACGCTGGGTAAGACGAAATGAACTGCAAAAAAAATTATCTCGGCGTATCATTCATCGCCTCGTTTCGCAACAAGGCGATGAAGACTCGAGAGAATCGCCAGCCAGGGCGACGCTGCCACGTATCGGAGAGAATTTTTCGTTATATTTTAACCCAAAATTCACTACAAATTTTGCTATGTTTGGTAATAAGCTTGGGACAACTTGACAATCTGTCAAATATTATTGGTAATAAAAGAAATTTTTTAAATATGAAAAAGACATTATATAAACAACATAATAAAAATTACCAAGCAGATTGTAAAGTGTTCCAAGGCAATAATTTTACAATGCGCTTCGTAAAATTTACATATTTTTATGTAAAATTTTTTAAAATGTATATTTGGTATAGCATGATTGCTAACATTCTAATAAAACACCCCAAACTGAGGGATCTCCAAAGAGGAGAATTCACGTGGCAAGCAAGATACTCTCGGTGGGTTGCCATCACCTTATTCCGAGAGGTGGCGATCGAATAAAAACGATTTTTAGTTTTGGTCGGAGGTCGGATTCGAACTCGGAACACTCGGATCCTCGGCTCACGAGCCCAGCGCACATCCCTCTGAGCTACGGTCCTTTCTTTCTCGTTCTTGTTTATACAAGTTTATCTATAATACGTAGCTAGACACACCCGACAATGAAAATAATCGAAAATCATCAAATATAGCCGATAAATTACCATGCTGCATGGTAAAATTATCAGGGGCAACTAACAATAAGTCAGATTAAAAATATGTATTATGCTGCATTGTAAAATTTATATAAGATATTTTATATGTTTAGCGCTACTTGGCATTTATTCTATTTAAAACAATAAAGAATCATAAGATTTTAATATATTTTGAAATTATGGAGATTTTACTATGTATTTTAGTAAAATTAATCAAATATATTTTATATTTATTATAGTACATATTAATATTTTTTATTGTGGTAGAAATTAATCAGAGAAACTTGCATAAAAATCTTTGAAATACCATGTTGCCCTACGATTACCATGAATTTCAGGGTAAATTTTTTGAGAAAATTCTCTCCGTGCCACGTATCGGCTGCGGAGAACGTCTGTCGTCGTTGTCTTTGTAGGATGCCACGACGTGAACGCGAGTAGAAAGGTGGACGGCGAATGGGGAACGAGGGTGGCGGATAAAGGGGGAAAAGGAGAGGTGGTCGTCTTTTCGGATGGAACCGGGTGTTAGCCGGTGCTCTCTTATCTCGCGGCGATCTGATTCTAATTTATAGCCGCGTTCCAAATAAACTAGTTTTCGCTGTCGTCACCTCGCTTCCTCCCCTTCCCCCGTCACCGTGTGTGTGTATATATACCGAACGCGCCGGTGCGTTCGCAGGTCAGACCAGACGCGCTTATAATGCTACCCTCTCCTCTTTCGGTCCTCTCGGACCAGCACCCGCTCCAGTCCGGACCATCCTCGATCTCTGCCTCCTCCCTCTTCGCCTTTCCTGTCGCGCACAAACAGACAGGTATACGAAGGAGAGACAGAGATATAAAGAGAAAGAGAAAGAGAAAGAGCTCTTGTGTATGTGTGTGAGTCGCTCAAGTCGCGCGAGGCAGCGCCTTTTGTAGCACCTACCACCAGGCTGATCTTTTCCTTCGTTCTCTTTTCGATCGCGTCCGAAAAGAGGCGATCAGAGAGAGAGAAAGAGAGAGAGAAGCAGGGACCACGAAAAGACAACCTCCGTGCAGGAATAAAGTCTTCTCGTGATGCCTGTGCCCTATAATTGCCAATTAGCGCGAGGATGTTTAATCGCCATTAGGACGATGGTAACCGGCCGATCGAGGATCGGCTGGGGCCCTTCCTCCTTGGGTGGACTCGCTTCTAAATATCGTTGCCTTTTAGCTAGCGATATTTACACGATCTCACGGCATCTGCATAAAATTCGCGACCACCGTGCACCCGTGATCCGCCTCGGAGGTGCGAGAGGATAGGCGATCTTTTTAACGGCTTCGAGATTCCGGACGGAGGATTCAGGTGTCTCCTTAATAAATCCTCGAACGCGTCGTCGCGGTTTCCCGCGTCTCTCTCTCTCTCTATCTTCCTTTTCTTTTTCTCTCGCGATAGGTAGGCCTACCGTTGCCGGTGCCGCTTTGAGAAACATGCGCGTTTCTGGAATTCTCGTACGACCTTTGGTGGTTCCATCGGAGGCGACACACTCGTCGTATAGTATACCACGTTCTTCTTTGTCCTCGACCTCCATTTTGCGAGACGCAACACTCGTTTCGAGCGTTTATCGCGCGTACGGTTGTCTAGCGTGGATCGTGAGATCTTTCAGGGCCGAGGCGAAGACGGTCAGACGGTAGCGAAAAACAGATTTACGTTTCCAGATGCGCGCTAGACGGCTTGGTTGCTACCTGCGGGTAATCGGGGGAGAGATCGCTGGAAGCACGCACCTCCACCCTTTCGACCCTGACGTGGCGAGGCGTCGCTATCATTCACGTGATTTCGTGACTCGACCACTCGGCCGGCCGACGCGGATGCAAATGTTATTGATTGGGAATAAAAACGCAGAACGCAGTCGCATGGCGCGCTCCTACGTGCCCTTCCCTACCCCTCTGAATATAAATCGACACGTTAATTCTAAAACCGGACAGATACAGCGAGAGAGAGAGAGAAAGAGATCCTATCTCTCGCTTATTAAAAAAAATGACGCTCAACATTGCCGCTCGCTCCGGTACGATGATCGTACTCATATGCGCGTAAAAGATCTGCGAACGAGACGGCTCGTTATCCTTACGCCCTTACGCATTACCGCGTAAACACTCCCATGCTCGTGTAGGAACTCCAACGAGATTATTAATAAAGTTATAAAATAAACAGACTCTCCCGCTTATCTCGGGCACGTTATAATTAAATCATTATAGAGGCGCATACACGCCGCTGAATTTCCAAGGAAATAATTCGTGCAGTCGATACGCGAGCGGAATGTTAACTTCTTTTATAAAAAAAATTCGTAACGTAAGGCGAGCTATCAGCGTGAGTTATTATTAAAATTCCCCGTAACCGGTGCTTTCATTGAATTAATGATTGTTTGATGTTTATAATTTTATGCGCCGGGCTGTCTTCTACATTATGCAAGGCTATACCGCGACCGGCCACACGAGACCAGCGCAATAATTACACGATGGCGCATTGCTATTAGTGGAGCGTTCCCGGCCGCTGTCCCGCGATATCCGGTAACGGAGAATTCGAGCAATGAAATTCGCGTTATCGCGCTCGCCTGCGCGACGTTCAATTTCGTCGTTCCCTCCTCGGGGTATCGTTCTAAGCGCGCGATATCGCGGGTGTCGATCGACACGAGATCGCCGCGCTATCTTTCCCGGGAGTACGGTTAAATTACGACGTCACGTTGAACGATCCTTTCGAAAGTTTTCGTAATCGGTGATCCTAAGCCGCGATTGTATAAATAAATTATAATACCGTCGCTATAATGCAAATGGATGCGCACGAAAGGAAATTTGCTGTCGTATAAGATTTTAATCCGCTGTATCAATGATCGTTCAAACGCGAATTTATCGCGGATATGTGAAGATATTATTTTCAGAAAAGCACAACTGTGCAGTTAATTCGCTGTGTTTATAAATTACAGATGAATGTCTAGAAATATTTAGCGTTTATATAGGTATCTATCGTACTATTTAAATACCTAGATGGTTTTATTGTGAAATAAAACGTGTTTCACAACTTTTTGTCCGTTGAAAATAACGAGGAATGAATCAACAGCTTTTCTATAGAGCGTCAATCATCGAGAAATCAATGTATATAAGTAGCTTTGCGTTTGTAAAAAGAAAAGGCACTTCGATTGGAGTATTGGCTTATTCCATATTAATGACATATGAATGGAATTCTACTATCTCTCATTCGCCTGAGATTCAGCTCTTACGAGAGAACGATCGTCTTATCTTAATCTCAATTCGACACACCGAGGCGGAATAATCTTTTCAGTATACTATACGTCATCGATTGCGGATCCTAAATTTCGTATATGCAATCGCGCGCAGTTTTCTCTCCTCTTCCGCTTTATCAAATTAAAGCCGACAAGGTCACCTGACATTGATAGCGATAAAACGTCGAGAGATCGTTTTTATCGCCCACATAGATCGCTCGAAGTTTCGTAACACAATGGAAACGGAAGCGGGGTCGCGCGGCGCGGTCGAGGCGCATAAATGATAATCGTGAATGTTTATTGCCCAGCGGAGAGAGAGACGACGACGGTGCCTCGTCGGTGGTAACCGGCGTGCATGTAACATCCAGATGTCATTGCGGAAACTTTCGAAACGACTTGCCGCATAATCGCGCGACATTTGTCATCCGAGCCGACGCGCGCGTCATTTCGTTTCGCGAAACCCGGCGAAGCGGACGAAGCGAACGAACGTGAAGCGCGACAGGAACGGGCGAGAAGGAACGAGAATGGGGAAAGGGAGCACGACAGACAGGATAGACGGCTATACCCCGTATAGCCGTTTTGAAATATTCGCCGGGCGTCGCCGCGGTGGTGCCGGGGGCGTCAGTACCGAAACGTCGGCCAAAATGGATATTGGCGTCCCGTTTATAATCGTGCACCACGGAAATTTCCCCGGCGGCGCTCCACCGCGCGTATCATCGCGTGTCGCCGTGTCCGCATAATTGTTCGGCGAAACACGATTAATTCGTACGTGTCGCCGTATCGCCGTGAGCACCGATCAACGTCGCTCGGGAAACGTGACCCTCTTAGAGCCGAATCGATTCCAGGAGAGTTCCGTAATATTTCTCCTTTTGTCTCCATTTACTTTTTAAAATTGTCATTTTAACAGAAAAAAAACGCATGTTTCTATTTTTAATGTTTGTATTCAATAGATTATAATCTATAGTATTCTATTGTTTCGGAAACCTTAGAAACTCTCTTCATTGACACAGGGAAAACCTCTAACATATATCATGTTCACAGCACGCAAAAGTGAAAATGCCTTTTTCGATAAAACTCAAGGTCAATATGTATATATATTTATGTACCTACATATAAAGAATAATTAGTTTTAATGAAATATTACATTTAATTGTTTGAAATCGTGACTAATATTTCTCAATTTTTATGTAGCTGTACAATGTACGATAAAAGATGTGTCGGTCATACCAAAATTGTGCCCCGACATATATGTATATCGAACTTGTTCACGAAAGAGATATAGCAATTGTGTGTGTGTGTGAGTATTGATTCGCTCGTACATTGTCCCATTAATATACCTATATATAAAGTCCCGTTAATGACCGATTACAATCTCCACGAGCAATTTTTGATGATGCTAATTTTACCAGTTTGAAAAGTACAAATCGCTGGCCTGCAATCGTTAGCATAATTCGAGGCATAATTCTACATAAATCCTCAGGATTAAGTAAAAGTTTCATGCCCAGAGAAATTACGTTCTAATCTCCCCGAGAGTTGGGATTTACGAGGTATTGTTGTTATCAAAGTCCCCGTTACGTAACTCGCGTGTCGTCCCAAATACGCCACGCGAAAATAGTCAACAATTGCGGCGAACAGTTACGGGCGTATAAACGTCCGTTTAGTGCCGAACGATATCGGCGGTAATGGTCGGGTGAGCAACGTGTTTTGCATAACGATCGCATTTTATCTCGCGGCACGTGTGGTTTGTGTCGTTTATTAACACTGACAATCGCTGTCAACGGCATTGCGGGACGAACGATTATCCGTTAAGAGTCGCAAAAATGGCCTTGCGATACATAATGAGCAGGTATCCGAGGGAAACGGACGCTCCTCCTTCCCGCGCTTGACGTAGAATTCTTCAACGTGCCGATCGCGGCAATGGAACGGGACACCGTCCACCGGCGCGACGTGAGATACGGTAATCGAGTATCGATAGGCGCAAACGAGCGCGCGTACGCAACGTCGGTTCCACCGTCACGGACGTAAGCGCTCTAGTAATAGTTCGTTTACGAGTTTACAAAGGCATCGACATTTTCATGGGTATCGTGGCTATTTAAACCGATTGCCTGCTCGCGTCGAACGGTTCGTAACGTCGTCGTGTAACGATTGTCGTGCGGCTTATCAACGACCATACGCCAGGCCTCGATGGTAATTTTTTTTTTTAAACAGGCCGCAATTGCGTGTTTGATAATCTATAACTTTGTACTAGTTTTCGTAACTCATTACGGAAATGTGAGAAGCAACATGCGCGTCTGACATTGCTCAAACGTGTGAAACATGGCGAGTGTTCGATCCGAACATTTGTCCTAAAATAATACGTTGACGTATTCTTAGCTAGCGTGTACATATAAGAATATAAGTAGTATATCAGTAGGTCTGCTTCCTGCTACGCAGGAGAAAAAAGGAACACGGCGGCGCCGATCTAAGACCATTTCCATTTTTCTGTTGCAGAATAAAGCAGCGCCGTTGAGGGAGAGGTCCTGCGAGGAAGTCTTGCGGCCGGACTGTAAATACGCGCTCCTGAGTGGTCTCGGGATTTATTAGCGTTATCTCGACTTCGCGTCAGGGGTGGAGAGAGAAAGAAGTGCTAGGCGTAAGAAGCGGGTAGAGGCAGTCAGGCAAGCAGGAAGGAAGGAAGGAAGGAAGGAAGAAGGGGAAGAGAGGAAGGTGGCCGACTCTTCGAGATACATAAATCGTTCCCCGACCTCTGGGAAGGCGCGACTTGGAAAAGACGTATGAGGGGGTAGAAGAGCGCCTGTACGAAGCGGGAGTACGCGAGAGAGGAGGCGGCGGCTTAGAGGAGATTTAGGAATTAGGAGAATTACGTCAAAGTGCCTGCTTACGCACGGCTACGTACGGCGAAGCGACACCGGGGGCCGGGTAAGAAGAAAGTATGGGGGCCGAGCCGAGCGCGCGCGGGATTTATGTCCGACGCGATCTTCTCTCGGCGTGCTGCAAGCAAGAGTGGCTGCGAGCCGCCATATTTTCGATCGGTACCACCGACCGCTGGTTTGACGGCTAGAAGATGGGTTTACGGGGCACGGGGCAATTCGCGTTGCGTCACCCCGTTGTCTCGAAGCGGGCTCGAGGGAGAAGGAGGTTTTCAAGTTACCCAGATCGAGTGACCGAACTTTCCGCGATCGTCTTCGGATGATGTTCGGTTGTACCGCCGGTGTATATCGTCCTCACACGTACACTCACACACGCATACCACACACGTAACTGCAATGTGAGTCCTTCTTTTCTTTTTAGTCAATGTTTCATTGCCGATCGTTCAGCGACGTCTCGGGATTTCCGGAACATGGCACTGCGCGTAGAGAGTCATCGATTTTGTAAATAATGAACGAGCAAATGCCGATCACTTCGGGAATTCGCAATTGACGGTTTCGCACCGAAGATCGTATACGTGTATAAATATAAACAATATTTCCGACGGAAGGGCGAATCGTTTGAGATTCTAAATATCCCGCGAATTGCCGGTCGAACGATACGCCCCTTCCGAGATCGCGAAGATACCAATCGCGAATTACACATGGGCAACGTGCAAGGTAGCACTACTTCTTCGTTACGAAATAACGGGGTCTTTCTTAACGGTCGTCGCTCGAAATCGGTCACTTAACTCCGCAGAGAAAGAGAGGCTTCGATGGAGCTCTCGAAGCGAATATAATACTTCGACCAAGTCGCGCGCGGCACGAATTTCGAGAGAAAGAAAAAAAAAAGAGAGAGCGTGAAGAAGAAACACTCGATCTACCTGTTGTAGGTTTAAGATGAAAATAGGGGAAAGAGACAGATCGCGTAGCGCATTACAAAGCTACTATCGTTAAACTTACCACTAACTCCTTTAATTATCCGAATGAAATATTAACGTATACCCGAATACCCGCATATAGAGATGGAATGATAAATAGTACACCTACGCATTACACATACACACACGGTGACACGCAAGTAACTCTAGGCCGTAGATCTTAAGGCTGTACCTACTACATCACGAAATTTTATCGGGGTGATGCGTCTTAAGGAGATTTTGCAGAGAAAAAGAGAAAGATCCTCGCCGCAGAGTATACATCGCTAGTATACATCGCTAAGTATAAATAAATATATATGGGTGGAGTTGGGGCGCGCAATGCTTCGCGCGCCTAACGATAATACTAACAGCGACGAGAGAGATACGGTGAGAAATTGAATAATAATCGTTAAGGATCAAATTCGTCCCTTTTCGCGCGAACAACCGTGCACTCGCGCATCTCAGGTCAAGCCGGGACATCGGAGACACAAATTCGTAATATTATAGTTTCATTTTTCCTAGTACATGTTACATTTGATTGTTGCCTGATGCTGTATTTTGTTGTACTTCTTGCAATTATCGATTTCTTTTATGAACAATTTTAAGTTTGTTGATAGATAATTGTGTTATAATCAGCGTTGTATTCTTAAGGGAAAGATTGAAAGAATATTATATGATTTTATTCGCAATTCTTACGCGAGATATACGAGAACATCGCGGATGCGTGGCATAAAAAAGTGGAAATGCGGCGTGCACGGTGCTCGAAACAAATTGTTGATATTTTTTTATATTATATGTATATCACGCGGATTGTCCCTCTTTTCGTGAAACCGGTTACGTTAGTGGTGAGAACCGAGGGACGCACGACACAGTATCTTGCGCAAATCGCGAGCGATTGTCATATGGTCGCGTTTTGAAGAAAAAGAAAAAGAAAAAAGAAAAAACGGGGAAGTCGACTATTATTTTGTACTTTGGCGTAAATGTAAACGGAAGCGCGCGCGAGTCATCGTTGGCGGTTAGGGAAAGCGTGTCGAATGGAACTTGTACATTGTTTTGTAAAGAATACATTTATTTATATCTGTGATAACGGGGAGAGTCCAACGGGGGAAGAAAAAAAGAGAGGAAACGATAACATAAGGCGTTCGCGGTATCGGTATACTCTGACGAAGACGGTCGGTGCTCGTGCATTCGTTGACACGTATATCATAGTATAATTATATAGATATGATAACGTTTTTTTGTAAATAATCAGAGAAGTATAGAGAGATAGAAAGAAAGAGGGAGATAGAGAGAGAGTTGGAAAACAAGGATAAAATGTACCGCTTTGCGGACGGTTTTAACTAACGAAGGCTTAAAAAAGGAGTAAATAAAAAAATTATATAAATATATAAATATAACGCACGTTTTGTGTACATTGTCGCACCTTCGTGAGAGAATCTATTTGTTGTGAATAGTACACGTAATAATACAGATATATGCTATGATTTAGGTTTTATTCGCTTGTTCGTACGGATTCGACTGTAAAATAATTAAACTGTACATAGTCCTGAATGTGAATATAAACAGAAAATATATATATACACATATGTATGTATATATACATGTATATATATATTATTGCTATTACCACTATTATTATTATTAATATCGACATATTATTTTTATTATTATTTTAATATTTTATTGTCTGCTCTATCATTATGAATTCATATATTATATTATAAAATAATAATAGTATTAATAGTATGTCGATGTTTTTATAATAATAATGATAGCAATATGTATATACGTATACATATATATATGTATGATTGCTATTATCATTAATTATTATTATTAACATCGACATATTATTACTATTATTATTTTATTATTAATATTATTGTCTACTCTATCATTATGAATTCATATTATATTAAAAGGAAGACTATATTACGTTGTACATGCACGCTTCATACTTTCTTTCTCCGTCTACCTCAATACCGCATTATGAAACATTATTCAGCGTTACTTTCCTCCGGTATCGGCGTTATTTGCAACGGCGACGAAGATTTATGAATAAAAGACCACTTTAACGTCGTAGCACGTTCATTGTCGTTCAAAGAAACCCAAGTTTCACCATCCTTGACTCGATAATCGTCCTCATTCAAGGTTCTGCAGATCGATAGATATCCCGCAATCGTTACAACGTTCGATACTTGGCCGCCGCGCCGCGGCCAGGCCGTATCGAAGGTTGCCACGCACACCTGTTTGCGAATCCTCTCCCATCCCCCTGACTTTATTTTCGGCGTTCTGCGGATTTTAAAAAAGTCACGGATGAGTTGTAAGTCGCAGCACGCGCGGGCCGCAACACAGGAACCACATTGTGCCCATTCTAACGTACCACAATGGACGTCTCCGTTTTGAATATTCGAACAATGGTACTTTTGCGGTGGGTGGAGTTTCAATGAAAATACGGGGAGAGGAGAGGGAGAAAAAGGAGGAACGGGAGAAGGACAATGGAATCGCGCGCCATCCCTCTCCTCCGAAAGCGGAGAAAGTAAACTCTATTCCGTAGTTTGCGAACACGAGTTTGCAGCCGGTTAAAGTTTTGGAGATACGGCGCGGACGATAAATATTGGAATAAGTTGCGATATAGGTACACCCCATTACGAAACGTCCATTCTTCGTGGCCCGACGAATTTCTAGTGACAGCGGATATATAGCCGCATATGTTTCGATTATCGATTAACATTAAAAATTTTGAAATACCAATTTGAAATAAGAAGCGTTCGAAACTCTCTGCTATTAATAAAAAAATCTGCTATTAATGAGAATCTTTGAACTTTCCAACGAGACCACCCTGATGGCTCGCCAAGGGGGACGAACGCTCACCTGACCCGCGTCCTTCCGGTCTGTTGGCAACAAACACGCACTCGCGGCACGCACGACCGTCCAAGATTAAAACTCAAACAACGAGAGCGAAGTGAAGTTCCAGCAGCGTGAGGCTGCTCCTTTTCCCTTCGTGGATCTACATATTCTTACGAGTGTAAAAAGTATTTAACACACCTATATTTAGGAAAATGGATGCCGCAGCTCTTCTATCGCGATTCAAGAAGTATTTAAACGAGAGAAAGAGTACGTGTTATACATTGCTGGCGCAAAGGTACTACGGTAAGTTAATTTCCGTGCACAGATAATCACGCCGGCCTATACACTGAGAGAAATGTTTTGTTGAAATTACAAAATTTTGTAATTTCAACAAAACATTTCTCTCAGCGTATTATTCATCAAATCATCACGTTGCGTGCCATTTTTGTTCGTGGAACACGCGGTATAATACACGGTGTATTATACACTGATTGCACCTCGGCCGACCCGCGCGTGACTATATTGCCGTATGTTAAAATTCTAACAACCATAAATTGGGCAACAAAAACTCGCAGGCGGCCGCAGCAGTCAGCTAAGACAAAGGATTAGGACCTGCAATTCCGCAGCAGGATATAACGCTATAAAGTCATAACATGTCGTGACTTTTTTATTCGCCCTAAGTCTCTTTCTCTCTTTTCGCCTCTCCATCACTCCTCCTCCTCCTCCTTCCATCGCTTTCCTCTCTCGCACGAGTACCATCGGGATATTCCACTTGAGTCGTATTGCCACGCCGCGGCCGCGGCCGGGCAGATGCAGGCGAGTGAAGTTTACATGAATCGGCCATATAACAACGGTCCTATATCATTTGACAAGAAATATGAGACCTCGCGGCCAGCGTATGTACGTACGTACCTACGTATGTACGTTTTAATGCGGCGAACACCGCGAGCAAATCTTCCGTGTTAACGTTGCCGAATCGCCTGCGATCCGGAACGGTATACCGCGCAACGCGACGAACACGCGTATCGATACAAATATTTTGAGAGGATGTATCATTCAACAATAATTCGAACGTTGCACTCACCCGGCCTCCATAAATCTTCCCGGCGCGCACATATATAATTGTATCGCAACTTGTTTTCGTCGTCGCGGTACACGTGTCTTTAAATAAATGCCACCCATAAGTACGGATCGTGACACATATAATTTGTATAATCACCCGCCGAGAATACTTCGCTGATAGATTAATGATTGTAGCGCTATGAATACTCTCGTGAATTAATATTCATGAACCCCCTTCCTTCCCGTGCCGCTTCTCCTCCCGTGAAATGTCGGGTCCGCGAAATCTCGCTCGATCGCGATTCGCGACTCCTACGAGAATAACAATAACAGAAGTGTTATTAATAACGGCGGTAACAACGAGCAAGAGAGATGAGATCGATAACCCCGCGTCGCGAGCGGCCGAGCATTACCATAAATTTAAATGTCCTCGCGCTTTCTGCCCTTTCCCCTCCCTCCCCCTTTTCCCCCCCTCCTCTTTTCCCCTTTGCGGTCCCCTCACGATTCTTCTCATGCTCTCCCCATGCCTCCCGCGCACACGGGCGAGCATTTCCCCATGACCGCCACCCTTTTTACGGCTTACTTTATGGCAAAGACTCAATTTGGCCACGGCGGTTGGTGCGCGTTCTCCCGGTGACTAATATACCGGGATGCGCCGCGTGGGGTGCAGCGGTGATGCATCGTCCGCGGTGCCCCATGTATGCCTTCTTCTCCCTCAGGGAGATAGGGGCCTCTACGGGACACCTTCGTTTCCAACGCGCGCGCGCGCGTACGCGTTTTTACGAATGGCTCCTTACAAGCGGAACTCGTCCCTCTCTTAACGCTGCTCCACAAGATCGTTTAATATCTCTGATTTCCTTAACGGCCACGCGAGAGCGTTATACATATATTACATAGTGCACTTCAACGTTGTGCAACATATTATCGTTATTTTCCAATATCATTTGCAGCAAATTAAGAAACGTAATTATATACATATATATATCTATTTTATTAAATAATTCATTTTATGAATAAAAATAATTTCTAACTTATATAGGTAATTATCTTAACGAGGAAAGATATTTGCTGCGTGACGACCACCTGTGTTACATTTAACACTACTTTCGATAATCATATTGTTACTTTCTTTTATTATCTTTCCCATATTGTATGATACTTGATCCGCAATGGCGTCGTTTGCGAGCGTCGTAAGGCGCACTTACGAATGGGCCCTTCATGAGTATACACGCATTCGCGGGCACCACGTTGGGCCTCGTCTTCCTCACCGTGGGGCATCGGGCCGCGCTAACTTACGCCGGATTACGGACACTATTTCATCGGAACGCGGGGACGTCTCGGTGGGGCCGGCCACAATACGACCTCACCTTCCTCGACCATCGAGCCGGATATCGCCGTATTCAAAACCGCGTCGTTTCCTATGATATACAACGAGATGTGAAAACAGCAGTTTATCGATAAAATTTATTTATGCATATGACGGGATCGATATTATAAATTGCCTTACTCCAGGCAATAAGTCACGCAACTCTACAGAAATTTTAATGGAAAACAACGTAGCACGGGTAATTCTTTCAAATTAATCAATAATTCACATCTAGTTTGCTGTCTAAAAAGTTCTGTTTTATCGTAATTATACCTAATATATTGTATTTAACTGATATACGTATATATATATATATATATATATATATCAGTTTATATCTTCGTGCGCAATCTTTGACACGAGAATCTCTACTCCATTTTAATAGCCGCATGTAGATCATAAACATAGAGTTCCTGCGAAAGATAGTATCGACGAATTAAGTACAAACACACAGGCCGCATCCATGTAACCTTAACTTGCAGCATTAGCGTAATTATGATAGCTTCCGGCTGTTGCCGCCGGTTCGCCGCAAAACCACGAAGAAGTCTGTGGCTGAACGGAGAGCGCGGAGTTAATGACAAACTGCCGCGCGTTGAAACCGGTTGGACGAACTCTCAGCGAAAATGTCCATCAGGGTGTAGCCGGATGGGATCGTTGAGGAAAACGAGAATCGACGTGACCGTGCGCCATTGTCTAGGAGTTCTTCTGCTCTCACGGGAGAAGAAGAGCGGATAAAGCTACCTGCGGATACGCGGGCAAGTACGAGATGAGCGTAAGCTTCCAGCTGCGCTGGAATGTCGAATTCCCTTTAGGTGCCTCTCGGTGTCCCTTCGCTGCGAGTGTCGCCAATGCCCGCTCAACGGGAAGCAACGATCGTGTAGCTCTTAATGTCTCGAAGACGGCGCGGATGTTTCTTTTACCGACTTAATTACAACGCAACGGAGTTCCTCAATACGTCTTAAACGAGTTCGAAGGGAAAACAAATCTATTTGTCGTCGCAGTTCCTCCAACAGAGAGAAAGTATCGCGTAAATTAATTTTTGATTACTCGATATTCGATATTTCATCTCTTTTTCTTTTTCCGAAGTAATTATTGAAATAATTGAGATATAGAAAAATTCTCGAGTGTTGGAATTTACTAAAATCGCGGCACAAAGTCAATGTAGATGTAAACAGCCTGTGCATGATATGTGTACTTATCAGTAGCCGTCTTATATCAATGCATTCATTATTATTGTGACTAATCACACGACAATTGACTGAATTATACATGTTATAGAATCCGATGTTTGTATCCCACGACATTACATAGCACCTGGCTCGTGTCGTCTCGATGGTCGAACAGCAATCAAGTCAACTGCCGGTGTCGTTCGGCAAAAGTAATAATCCAATGAGCGAAATAATCGGGGAGTACAAAATAGTGGGCCGATAAGAGGAGGGAAAGAGGCAGACCACGAACGGCTGCGCAACGGCGGCCACCAATGCCTCGGAGAACGCGCTCGCGCACTTATCTGGCACTAAAGATGTTTACAGCGCGCTCTGCACCGCCGCTATCACTATCACCCCGAAAGAACGGGGCGCTCTAATTGATTTGTGCCTCCGGCGCTATCGGCGCTCGTAACTTAAATTAAATTACACGAGCAATCGCCCGGCGACTCGTCGAAAAGTTATGCCCGAGACCTGACGTGACTCGGCACTTTCCCTCTCCGGAAAACCATTTCGTCTTCAATGACGGTGATTATTTTTATCGTGGACAATGCTCATCTCTTGTGTTACTCCGAATATTCGGATATTCGTATATCATCTGGTTATCGAGACATAAACGCGACAATGTTTTAAGCCGAAGCTCCCGATTATCCTCGTGATCTCGAAGAGAACTATAGGATGTATCGAAATGCGCTCGAAGATAAAAATGATTTGGTATACTGAAGAGCAACTTGGATTCCGTATAAAATTTATTCAATGAACGTAAAGACAATCGTAGCCACGAGGTGACAATGTCAAGGATAACGATATCTAAAACGATTCCAATATATCGCCCGATAAGACTCGAAAAGCTGGTAGAAGATTTATCTTTCACTTCTATTTAGAGTTCAAGTTATTACAAGGAAGTATATTTTATACAAAAGAGCATTAGGGGCAATGAAGCATGTAAATACAATGGAAACTGACAGAGGATTATAGGAAAATTATGGTAATGCACGTAACGAAATTTCGACGGGAATAGAAATTGCAATTAAATTGATGTCATTTCTTCTCGCAAATTAAATGCATTTCCAATATATCGACTATTTAATTCCCCCTTTCTGACAAATTTACTTCTTCCGACAGCCAATCAATGTCACTCTTATGAATGTTCGAATAAGTCCAATTTACGACATTCTTGCATCTTGGAATTCTACAACGAGTCAACATTGTGTATCGATCGCAGTTTTAATGATGTTTACCATATTGCTTAAACTCTGCTAATTCGCGATAAACAAATACTTCGATTGGAGTCGATTAATTGAAAGAGCTTACGGTCAATATCACCGTAAACACGATTAACCAAGCGAGACGAGTTAAAGAATGTAGGTTCATTAGCAACTACAGAATTCCATCATTTACACTTATTTTATCTGCGGTTTCATGACTTTGATGAAAGGTCCGGACACACCGTTAAGTATCGCTTGAGCTTCCGCAAACGAGATACGACGAGTTACGACCACTTGTAGCCGATTTCGACCAGTTCAATAGGAGACCACCCTGGGACTCCAAGAATTTGACCTTCTTCTTTTCCTTCTCTCTTTTTTTCTGTTTCTCTTTCGTGGAGTATCTGTTGCCATACGAATAGGTACAAAACTGTCAGATGCGGCCCCAAAAGTAGGCACCGGATATTCCTTGTTGCCGCGGACCCTATCTTATCGCGTTCGCTGAGCAGAAAAGCAACCCTTGTGGGTTCATGGGACACGTTCCGGCCGTCCCTCTCTCTCTCTCTCTCGTACCCTCCTTCTCGCCGTCTCTCGAAACTCGGTGATTTAAAGTTAACGAGCCACACGGAGACGCAAGTGGGATGGTAGGGATACTGTCGCGGGCCTCTGTCGCCACGCCAGACGGCCGATCGTTTGCGATCTGTCGAGGTCATTTGTCCTGAAAATGAAATCCTGGCGCTAGGTAAAACAAAGGATAATTTCTACCGGGTTTTTCCGAGCACCCGGTCGATATAGTTTAATTCTATAAAGATA
The DNA here is from genome assembly GCA_035220615.1 of Leptothorax acervorum. Taxonomy (NCBI): domain Eukaryota; kingdom Metazoa; phylum Arthropoda; class Insecta; order Hymenoptera; family Formicidae; genus Leptothorax; species Leptothorax acervorum. The sequence continues at coordinate 1,456,919 of JASTWQ010001258.1, read as the reverse complement.
TAGTTTACAAACTGTTACGCAAGGGCTCTCTCTTTTTCCACTCAATCTTTGTCTTCTCGAATCTTCTCGTTAACCGAAATTATGTGACATGTCCGATGTTCTCAACGACGAATGTCGACGCTCGTTAATGCCGCAGCTTAACGAAGCAATTATCCATGGACATCGCTTCGATAAGCTGCCATGAAAAACATCAATAAATCTAAGAATATTGCGTAGCAATAAAAAGCTTTTAACTAATGACACTATAAAGATTTGAAACGCTCTTTACTATCCGACGAAGTTTTTTCAAGATTTTCCTCATTTGAGATTAAATCAGTGCGCCTTCTTTTTCTATATGAAGGATATCATGGAAACATTTTTCACGAAATGTTTTTCACGTCTCTAATTCCTTTCTGAATCTTTACGATTCGACGGCACCGTGAGAGTGGTATTCCCGGTTCGGTTAGGTGTACGCGTCTACACGCCACCAGCATCGTTCATTCACGCTCCTTTCCATTGATGCTGCTGCTACGTGGGCCCGAGCGAAGAAGCGCGGCTCTTCCAAAGAAGAAACTATGCGATCTGGATAGTGTAACGAGGGAGGACCGCGCATAAATACTTCTTCTGCGGCGACTCCCGTGAGACCGCGCGCTCTCAAAAACTCCGGAGCGGCGTGGACGGTCTTAGAAGTGTGTGAAACCGGTAGGTAGAAAGAAAAAGATTGACTGCCAAGCATCTATAACATTTCCGGAGATTTCGCATGCAGTCACACCTGGTGGCGGAACACAACTCGATCTCCTTTCTTTCAAGCGCAACCGAGCGTAAAATCACACGGCCATTTAACTTTTTGGTTAACATGTTTTAGATGTTTATAATTAACAGTTTAATTCTATTCGTTAATCGCGCAAGAAGATGTACCTTTTTATAATTCTTATTCTTACATGAGAGAGGTGTTTTCGGAAGAGTCACGAAATTAATCTCGCGATACCGTCCCGGACGGACGATAGAAAACGGGCGACGGTCATCCGAAATATTTCGAGGACGCGTCGCGGTGGCCGCAGGACGTTCCAAGGATGTCGCCGCGACACCTGGGGACCCACCTTTTGTCTCTGTCGTTGCATCCGGCGACGCGATGCTGCTGCGAGATACGTTACGTCACCAGCCACCGGCTACGATACGTGGCGTACGATTTATCACCGTCGCCACGTTAGCTGCTCGATTCATCCGTTCGCTGGCCATCCGCCGCCGTTAGAAAGCCATCATTATTTTAGAATAATCTAAAACCGATGGTGATTAGTGGAGGAGATCGCCGCACCGGCGGCGTCACCTGCGCGATCAGCCTCTCGTTTATATCGAGGCTGTAACGGCATGGCTAAATCCCCCCCCCCCCCCCCCCCCCCCCGCCCCCCCCCCGCCACCATGTACGCCAGCCAGCAAATTCCGGGGCATGGACAGACGCGGTCGATTTTAACTATCCATCATCGCTCGTCTCGTACTAAATGACTCCTCGCCTGGTATCGTCGGGTGCTGACTTCTGTTTCGACATCCCGCGGCCGTTAATCCCGCCGTCAAATCAAATATAATAGCATCGCAAAAGTGAATTCGCGTTTAATTCGCGAAGATACGTGTGGAAATTTATCTTGCAAAATCTTCATCGTTATTAATTAATGTAAACGTTTGATAATACGCTTGTAAGTGCTTATGCGAGTTTTTTACGTGAGAAAAGGACGAGACACGACCAATATCCGCAAATGCGAATCCGTCCAATCTTGAAAGACTACGTTTTCTCTTCTTCTCGTTTTCTCTTCTTACAATCGTGTAAACCTTTCTTAAAGCTTATTATGACGTAACTTAATAAAACGACAATACAACAAAAGATATAAAGATATACTGACAAATGTACAATGTTCCTCTTGGTGATTTTCGTTTTTGAAAATTATCTATCTCATTTGTTTCGTGTTTGAAGAGTGGTTTATAGAGACGTCTGAAAAATGCTGACTAAAAAAGTCATTATTTCGCACTTCGGTTTTTCTGTGAAACTTCAAAGAATGGACGAGGCAGGTACAAATCTAAGAAAATCACTGGAGAATTACCGTTAACCATTGTGTAATAGTCAAGGACGAAGATTATTCTTCGTCTTTGTATCTCGGAATGTTACCTTTGTCCTTCATAAAAGCATGAATTTTCTGTTAAATGATGACATTTTCCTTAGAAGCCTCATAGTTAATAAATTCTTGAGATTTATTTACTTTATCATGGTAGGTTTAACCGTGAAATATATAAAATATACCTACGTTACGAATTGTTATGTATTTCTAAGAGACACACATTCATTTCTTACATTTGCAATTGTTTCAGTGCTTTCATTTATTTTTTTTTCTCTGACAATATATTTCTACTTTCTTTAAATAATAGTTTCTCTTTTCCTTTGAAAATATATCTATTTTATGTTCAAGAGTCAAGAAGATTGAATACTTACAATATAGTCTAAAAATAATGTGTAAAGTAATGTGTAATAGTCTAAAAATAATATGTAAGAGACATATTTCCTCGTTTAAGTCCTTTCAAACGTCATGTATATGTAGATAGCCTACTTACAGCGCGAGCGAACGTCTGGTATAGTTAATCCGATCGATCGGTGATCAATTCGAAAGGTGACACCATTCTCGTCCGAACGCGCAGGCGAGTGCCTTCTTCGGAGGAAAGTCCGTATGACAAAAGTGGTGGTTCTCGATTCCACCACGCAAAACAGCGAGCGGCGGCGACAGCGGTGGTCCTGAGTGCGATTTAGTCGAACAATTTATTAGCCATTATCTGAGACAATGCGGCTACCTGGGCGCCAAAGGACGCGTACACAGTTTAAAGTGTGCGACTTTGTTGCCGCGCGAGAGAAGGGGGGGGGGGAGGGCAGGCTGCGAGAGGGGTTGCGCGGGTTCACCGCTGGTGCGAGAAGAGGCTAACCGAGGATGGCATAGGTGGACCACGCATATACGTTGTACACACCTTTGCCGCTCCTCTTCTTCGACGTGACCGAAGAGAAGCGAGTAAAGCGAACGCGGATGAAGAAAGCGAGAAAGAGAGAGAGAGAGAAAGAGACAGAGAGTGAGTGAGCGAAGGTAAAGGAGGCGAAGGAGAAGTGGAAGAAAAAGTCGCCTAATTGATGCTTCGTCTTTGTTTTGGTTAATTCCAACATGGTTCGGCCATTAAAACGTCCCGCTGTATCGGCGGGCCCGATCTCCGGTGCGAGATAAATGATGACACCCGCTCCGGGGGTACCATACTTACCACCACCACCACCACCACCACCACCATCACCCACTACTACTATCATCATCGCCATATCCCCGTCACCACTACCATTCCTTGGATCAACGGTGGTACACGATGCGTTTTCTACGGTCACCATAAACGCGCTCTCGAGGCCCAAGCGCTGGGCCCGCCAGCTCCCGAGGGAACCCCCTCCCCCCGAGAATCGAGACGATCGACACTCAGTTCTGGGCGAGTGTCTTGAAATCGCGCTCGACTCACGCTTATCAGACTTGACGAAGACAGACTTCACTCAGCGAACTGCAATGTTGAAAACGTTAGCTCATATATATGTATCTTCAAACCGACAATGTTTCCGAAGTGCTCTTCATATCGGAGAAAGCGATGACTCGTACGAATAAATCAATACAAAGTACGAGATGACTTCGTCGGATTAAATCGTAAGGAAGCCAAAAGGTCGCTCTCGACAGATCAGAAGTAAGAAGGAGACCTCGGAAGTGCGCGTGTCGAGGTCGTCGCACGGCGCGGCGGATCGGTAATATAACTGGCGGCCGAAGTAGCGGGAATAAGGTCAAACGACTTCGAACGTAGATATCATATCGGGAAGAGGACGCTCGGCGCTGAGAGTGTATAAATTTGTAAAGCCGGGAGCCGGACCACTCAACGCGGAGTGGCATTAACGGCCCGGCAATCGCCACTAAAACACTAAAGTATTAATGTAAAACACATTCTGATAGAGATACCTCTCGCCCTGTTTGCTCGCAGCGCGCGTCCGAGAGCCCCGCACGCACCGGCCACCGATCGGCCGCCGATTTCTGCGGCTTTCTATCTCGTATCGCGACACACTCGACGTGTCCTGCCGTTTCGAATCTCGATTTCGGCAAAGAGCAGCGAAGAAGAACGTTGCCGCCGTGTAAAGCACTTTGTTCCGATTGTCGCGCATTTGAACCGTGCGCTTTCACGTGCGCTGAGTGAATCTCCCGCGCCTAGTGCACGATAAGCTTAATGGACTACTTGCGTAATATTACAGCATGGAGAAAACGTTAATTTTAAGCGGAGTTCCCCGTCGCCGTTTCACCTAAAGTACATTCTGTATTATTCATTTAGATATTTTTTTCTTTTCCGTTGCACTTTCGTAAGAGCGAATAAGACGAGCAAATTTTTCATGTGTCACAAACTCTCAGTACGCTAATCTCGAATCCCTCACATGTCTTATCCACGCGGGTATAGATATTGCATCAAAGCCATATCTTAGAGTCATTATCTTGTCACTTTGTACGGAAAGATCTTTCGCAAGTGATAAACTGAATAGCTGTTTGCGAAATAAACGACGAGCCAAGGAAACTTGCGATTTAAAGTAATAATGGATTGATCTTAGATCTTTAGATCGCCGTTACGAAAACGTAAAGGGGAATTCACTTTTAAGATATCGGAAAAGAATTATGTTGATTATCTCATGATGTTGTTCGTGTTGCTGAATTCTGCGCGTTCCTCGCGACGGAGGGCAAGCCGTAGATTGAATACATCACGATCATTAATTACCGTCACGAGCGTTATCTGCTGTTGACGACGGAGCTGCCAGCGGAGGACAAAGGTGACAGGAAGAGCAGGGCGCATAGTAAATAGAAGAAATCGCGCGGCCGCGAGGACGAGAGTGGCGGTGCGGCGGTTTAATTAAATTAACGCTTAGCGCGAGATTAACAAAGGTGCGAGGGGAGATTCGAGATGCATAATGAATAGCTGAAGAGAGTGACCTCTCCTCAGGGGCTATTAGAGATTCTTTGGGTGGTCCGTCGCCTTCGTCGCTCCGCCCGAGGCTTGGGCCTCGTTACCGGACCTGGCGACACATTTTATTGCCAGTTTTTGTTCGGATGATTATTTAGCGCTTTACGAGGGCCATAGACGGTCCACGATCCGACTCCTCCGAAAGCACCGAGGCATCCGGTCGTACGAATTCCCGATTCCCTCGTCGAGAATCGCGGCGCGCCGACGAGCTCGAAAATCGAGATGTTTATCGAGTCGAATGGCAAGATTAATCCCGTATGAATTCCTGCGTTCGCCGTGAAGATCGCGATTCTTTAATGGAGGTGCTACCGTTTTCACGTATAGCGTCGTACCGTTGCCCATCACGTTTTGTTGCGGATCCCTCGCAATCGCTTTGTTATTTCGACAGCGTTCGCGGTTACAAATTTAATAAATCCCGGAGTAATTTAACGGCGGACCCTCGAGAAGAGGGACGCGCAGCGTGTCCGATGATAAAGGGACTAGATCCTTGAAAAGATAACGGACGCGTAATTAAATTCAACTTGATTTTATTGCCTCGAACAGGACCTCGTTTATGTGGCTTTTATACCTTACGAGCAAATTCTGAAACTACGCCTTGATAGCGCCACGAGATGAACATTATACGTCAGTCACACAGCGTTCTTCGACGCTTTATCGCCGTAATTTCGACGTGCGGCTATACAAATCCCTTAGTCAAAAAGATGCCAGCCACTATCTGCATCATCGGCGGTGAATTCTCCACAAGTAAGTCTTAATTTTTCGATAAGTAATAATAAATTTATAAATACCGAATTCTTTATTTATGCTATAACGATTGTCGTTTTATTCGGCAGGCAAAATACATTCTAAATAATTAACTCGATGTTAACTGAGTTTCTATCAATTTTGCTATTTATTTATACAATACGGAATATTCGTTAAAATATTAATTCTTCATTCGTATCGCTCTGTATCGCGCACGAAATATGATTGGATTCTATCCAATTTGAAATGGATTAAGTCACGTCAATCATATATTTAAATGAAGTTCTCCTTTTGTCGAAAAAGATAATCAATTGATATACCAAGAGGGAGTCGAGGCTCAATGTTTAACGTTTCCTTTTTTGAATTCGTGATAGCGATCGCGATCATTAGTAATATTTAGAGGTAAGCGCTTGATGAATTAGACTTTAACTACGCTGCTTTTACCGGGCACGTGACGGAATAACAATGTGCCACACACGTGATCATTATCCCTATCGCTAAGGGTTTTTCCGACACGCACAATATAGATATTCACGAACGCGTGCGTGAACACGCAGGAAACCGCCGAAAGACAGCGTGTCCGACCGCGTATTGTCTCATGGTGCCTGGGTGGTTAAATCTTGATTAATTTGGTATTCAGTTCGACCCGCGTTATAATGACTCATGGCGTCTAGAGACGAATCTCTAATCTAACTCTAAAGTGCCGTCTTGTCACTTACATTCGAAGTAATCGTGGAGGTGTTGCACATGCAATGTATCGCGTGGATCAGTGACATAGCACAAAAATAACTTTAAAAACACATGAAATTAATCAGAATTCAAGAAATTTCAAATTCTAGAATAACATCTTACGTGGCTATTCGTTCTGAGAATATTTAACGAACTCAAGTTACAGAAATCTCACAGCACTTTTGGAATAAAATAACAAAAATTCAAGGAGAAAAAGAAGGAGAGAAAGAAAGATCATGTTTTGTTCGTATGAAGAGTTCTGCACAAGGTCTTAAAAAGTTACGCCATTGGTTTCGGCCTGAACGAACGTTCGCAGCGGGCACGTGGCTGCCCATCCTGTCACGTATAGAAAGGTACATCATCGGTTTATTTTTTCTTCCACCTCGTCTTTGTGCGCCGGGAGACCATTGTCGCTCGAAGCTGTATTCCGGCCAAATCGCTACACCGTCGGCATTGTTATTGCCGCGCCATGTCTGACACGCTGATTTTTCCATGTACGATAATCCCACGAAAATGATTCACTCGGATTGCGGTGAATAACAGCCGATCGCCTCTCGCGTCACGTAGCTCCTTCATCATGTTAACTTCGATTATATTCGACTAGAAAATAATCGGGACTCTTTCCAGAGCAACGTTCGTCGGGTCGGAGAGGAACACCAGAGCGAAAGGCGATGCCGAGGAAGATGACTAACTTCCGGCTGTGAAATCGTATCTCCGCGGCGTACAAGTCAAAAGCGACATTCTTCGCATCCGCAGATCTAATCGTATGGAGATGGCGACATCTCGGCGACATCTAATCGTGAAACACGAGACAGGACGTACGTACGGAAAGGATACGCGTATACAAAATATAAGGGACAGAGAAGAAATCAGGAGTCGCGCGCGCGACTGTCCTTGATTCATTCAGACCCTTTTTATCTCGAGAATTCGTCCCGGAAAGGACGCTCGATTTCTCGGAAGGCGCGGAGGGGAAGAGGGGGACTTTCCCCCGGCCGGAGAGACATTCAGGAAGATATTTAGACCGGACCGTGAATCCTGATAGCGAGGAGACTGGAGAAGACACTCTCGAACGGGCGCGGACGCATCAATGGGCTCCATTCAGCTTCGTTTCTGATGCTATCATCGGAGTGGTTTTCGGGACCGGGACATCGATCTTGGTCCCCCTAATTATTTCCAAGATGGAGATTCGTGCGGTCTAGGTCCCGGTTCGTACGGGGCTATTTTCGACTTAAAGACCGTACCTGCTGCTTCGCGCGAGAGGTAGAAAGATAACTGCGTAATGTCGTCACGCTTTAACGATGGGTATCAAGGTGATCTCTCGCAGACCAAGGTGATCATATTTTTCGAAATTTACGACGTTGCGTTGATAGATTCAGGTTTAGCTACGTTAATAAAGTGCAGCCGAATTTCTTCATTGTTTAATATCTAGTTCTTAAAAAAAAAAAATGTTTGTATTTAATGTAAGCAAACCTAAATATTACGCGTAAACACGCGAGAGGAATGTTGGGGAGCGATGCGAGCTGCTAAACGCGTCATCTCATCAGGATTAAGAGATTATCGAGAAAAGTGCTGTGCAAAAAAGTCAGCAATGACGAAAGGCTGAAAGAGAGATAAGACGCTCAGCGGAGATCGCGTCGGGGAAGGGGGCAAAGAGGAGGCGGGGGAGGCTCCGTGAAACGATGAGGGCTCTCCCGATGGTACCCCGCGATGATGGAACGTGGCGGAGAACGCGGCGGTGGAACGCGGTGCCGTAGGCATACCGGCCGTAGTTTCGAGGGGGGGCCCTTGGCGGGGGGTGGTGACAGCGGAGCCCACGGACCGCGGGGGGCCTCCTCGGAAGAACCAGGAATTTAACCACGAATGGCCACGCAACCAGCGGAGAGCCGTCACTTCCAGCGAGCCCGAGCATCCATTACCTCCTGGTGCCCTGCCAACCACCGCACCGCCACTCGTATCTTATATTAATATATTATTTACCTCGCTCTCCGTGCCGCTATAACTCGTTGCGCTGCTTCGTTGTACTATCTCGCTGGGAGAAGGAGTGAGAGAGAGAGAGAGAGAGAGAGAGGGAGAAAAAGAGAAGGAGCGAGAGGACAAGGTAGAGAGAAGTCCGAATAAGAATGGCCGCGGTGTCACGTGCCTCGCATTGTTCTCATTACTCGACGACGAACGCGAAGCGGGAGATCGACGATGATCTAGAACCTAGAGTAGGTATTCTCCGACGAAGGCGAACTCGGATCGGATTCTAGAACGTGAGTCGCACGAGCGGCTTGCATCGAGCGAGGTAGATCTCTCGCGTGTTATGATGTTTCTATATAGAGTCTTCTCTTTTCAGCTTGTGCACGCGTCGTGCAAGAAATATCTTCAATGTTATCCTGAAATTCTGTATTTAATTCTTGACTTTTGCTAAAATATAATTCTGCTTGTACATAGTTTATACTCATTGTGAATCTATATAAACTCCTACAATTTATCGAGATGTAAAAATGGTAATTCAGCCGCTGCGCGCTGCTTTGTTGTTCTCCTATGCCTGTCGCCATATCCCGCGCTTTCTCAAAGCCGACCATCGACCACCGGGGGCTCGACCGTGGTGATCGAAGTGTCATGAAAGTCATGACTCCGCATTAAATTCAGATTAATGTCCCGCGTTGCACTTCGGCGCGACGGCAACGGCAGCGCGCGTGCGATTCGCGTGACCGAATCCGCGCGTATCGCCGGATACAACGCGCGTGTACGTGTCCGTGGTCATACGCGCGCTGTTACGGTGATACGGCAGGCTTTATGGTATCGCGTACAGAGAGGTAGGTATGGGAGACTATACGCGAGCATGGCGTGGCGTATTCATTTCCATGCCGGCCTCGTAAAGCCGACTTAATTTAATGTACCGTTCCACCTTCCTCTCGCTCTCTCGCTCTTTACCCTTCTGCTGTTTCCTCCACCCACCCACGCTTCTCTCTCTCTCTCTCTCTCTCTCTCTCTCTCTCTCTCATTCTCTCTCATTCTCTCTCGGTTAGTAGTAAAATCATAACACTTCGCGGATTATCCGCGAATGTGGCAACACCAACTTCTTTTTCTCTCATACAGACGTACATTGGGCGAATTTTTAAGGAAACGGATCAAAAGGAAAGATAGTCTCTTTTATGAATTATAAAACAAACGATTAATATCACACGCACGAATGCGCACGTGAGTTATTTCAATTGGGGGCAACTCGTGTTTCTCGAGCACTCGTGAATTAATAGCATAGTATCTCCTTATTATCGCTATCTCTCGTGCTATATGCCGACAGCGGATTCGCAATAATTCATTGAAACGTGTTCGTGATCGCGACGCGGTAAATCGACGTATTCTACACAGATACGCTATATCGTTTTCTCTCTTTTCTTTTTTTAAAGGTAAAGTTGCCAGACTAGCGTAATACGTTAGGGCATCGAATTGTCACTGCGGACGGAAACGCAGCAGGTAGAAGCGCCGTCGGGACTATCGGTATCAATAATCCCTCCCCGACCTCCGCGCCCGGCCAAATCGCGGCATTTTGTTTCGTGCCACAAGGAGTCCTTATACTCAGGTATGCATATATGTACGTTATATGCAGATACGCGTGCCAACTCGCGAACGTATGCGCGCGTCGTATAGCAGCGGGGACCGCCGCGCGGAGTCCCGCAGGGAGAGTAGACGTATCCTTTTTCCCGACTCCTACGCGCCCGCGGGACTGTCCCTAATGTCTAATGAATGGCCCCCAATAAATTCATAAGAGCCGGCCAAAACATGCCCGCGAGATGCGGTACACGCCGCCGATCCGCTCGCGCCACTCGCTCGCTCTTCCGAACGCATTAAAGTCAGTCCCGAAAGTGCGTTTTATATGCGGCCCCGCAGTCCGCGATGCCGAATGCAACAATATACAGCTGCAACATGCTCCGTAAGTATGAACACGAGAAACAGCGGCTTATGTAAGTCTCGCAAGGATAACTCGGTTTCTCTTCCCGGTTATCACGAAACAATCTCAAAACACACATCCAAGTGCTTAGTGCCGATTCGTACGTAAAAGAAGAAAGAGACAATACAGAAAAGTTGCATTGAATGTAATTAATCAGATAAACTACTGTGCTCCGTTTCACGTTACTAAATTATTAACACTATAACTACCGGAGATTAATCTATATTTATTTCTACCAAAGAAAGAATCTTAGAAAATAATCTTAGAAGACAAATTAATAAAATTAATTATCTATGTAATTTCAATAAAAGTGAGGGAAAATTTCAGAAATTAAGATGTTTTAAAAATGAGTAATAAATTATTTAAAAATGTCAAACGTCGTTTTGACTCTCTTGATAGTTTTATGTGTTAATTACGCATACTCGAGATATTATCTTCTATAGTAAAAAAATTACATCTTTAACTCAATCATGATTTTTTATGTAGTAAAAAATTTGTTATACAGCGTGATGTCGACATCGAATTTTATTTACGATATTACGCCCCACTATTAAGAACTTATATTCAAAGATGAGTGCGGAGTTTCAGCTGCGAGCGCAGGGGAGCATCGCGAGCTCGTTACTCCAGCTTCTTCGCCGTCGCTCTTTTACGATGAAACTTTTGCACTCTCCGCGCATTAAGACAACGCGTCGCAGGGGAAGACTCGGCTATATAAGTAATACACGTCCCCTGACGCCCTCGTTGTTGAAATTTTCGGCCAAACAGCGTAAGCAAGATTATTTGAGACGGTCTCTCTATACAGACGAAAGCATTATTACTTCAAGTTTTCGTCACGAACTAATTTCCTCCTGCGATATTTGCCGGCAAGTTAAACTGAAATGAGAATGAAAACGGATTTGACTTGAATTTTATCGAAGCGAAACTCGCAAGAATTATAATAATGTTACTTCATTCGATAATTTAATCGAGAAATATATAATGCAATATAAATATCCTGGATATTTTCACCGTCGCTGAAAATACGTTGACACTTGTTAAAGCGTTTACATCATTTTTCAAATGTCGCAAATCATGGCTTTTGCGAAAAAAAGTCGCAAAATGCTCATTTGACAGCGCTATACTGAGACGCGTCTCGCCGATGTATCTCGCGTATACGCGAGATGTATCGCTGCAAAACTTCAAGTACTCGTACAAACTGTACAATACGTTTCGACAGCGAGACAGCCAGCACGTACATGTATATACGTTGTACATGCAGATATGTCGTAACGCAGCAAAACTTGCCTGAACTTTGCTCGGGGGAAAAGAGGCGAGGCTGCTAGTGCCGGCTGCTGCTGCGCGGATATACGAGCCGGAAACTCCACTTCGATGGAAACATAACGTCACTCGCGAGCACGGAAACGGGGAGCAAGGCAGTTGGTAAGAAGAAATCGGAATGTTACGCTCGCGAGCGGGGGTGGATCGGGGGTGAGCCGTCGAGCTAGCGCTAGAGTTCGGTCGAATTTCCATACGTAAAAAAAAAAGCTGGTCTACAGTTTCAGTGTTTTCCAACTTTTCCTCGGGTAACGCAATGTTTTCCAGTGGTAGAAAAATTCGTGAAACATCTATAAACCCGAGCTTCTTGCTTGCTTATTGTAATCGCAATTGCAAATCATTCACAATATAAATTCTATCATTTGTTATAGTACATTAATTTTAGAATATGAATTATTAATATCCACTCTTCGTAAAGCAACTAAAATACATCTATTAAGTTCTTAAGCTGAACCCTCCACCAGCGCAAGATAAGTTCGGACCTAGTCAAAAATTTAGTGCTATTTATATGTGCTAATTTGTTGTTCTAGTCCGAACTTTATTGCTCAAACCGTTTAGCAGTAAATCGCGTTCAAAGTGGGTGGGGCTAGCTTGCCATTAAGCTGGATCCCAAATACCGAAAAAAATATATAAAGTATAATAGCAATAAAAAAAAACAAAAATACTAGAATTTGTTGCTAATTTGTTCCTCTAAGATAGCGTAAAAACATTTTCAAAAAACATTTTTTAAGAAATACCACTATACAGGGTGTTTCCTAAGCTTTTATCTTAAGAAGAAAAGTTCCTATGAACATGTCCTAAATTGCTTCGTTTTCAAAATAGTCAAAAATTTTTAGATGCGCCCCTGGTGCATCTAAAAATGTTTTATCGGCACTCGAGAATGGTTCTTAATACCACATGTACGCACACCAATTTTGAATAAAATATTTCTAAGCGTTTTCCAGATTTCCGAAATTTTCATATTCTTTCTCTCAACTTTGACATCCTGTATTTTAAAAACGAAAGCAGTTCAGGACACATGTTTATAGCAACTTTTCTTTTTAAAATAAACCAAGGAATATCCCCTTCAAGTTTGTGTACTCACTTAGGAAACACCCCGTATAACTTAGGACTGCACCAGCGAATCACTGCATGTCAGCTACACTTAAATAATATGTTACTCGCATGATTTTGGTGCCAAAATAATCTACGGGCAATCTACTATCGAAACATAGCGAAATCCGATTTTGTTGCTAACTCTAACACTTGCAAAATAAATAGTTTATCCCGGCCGCGCGCTCGCGCCGCGCATAAGTTCCCGAAAAGATACTTAACGCCAGTCCCGAGCGCGCGGCCGGGATAAACTATTTATTTTGCAAGTGTTGAAGTTAGCAACAAAATCGGATTTCGCTATATTTCGATAGTACATTGCGCCAGGTCCGAACTTATTTTGGGCTGGTGGGGAGTTCAGCTTAATAGAGGTATTACTATAAACTGTATATACATATAAGAGAAGACTCACCGGCGATGAGCAACGGTGGAGTCGTAACCAGTCGTAACTGCATCGTCGCTACGTTGCGATCTGTAAAATACAAATGTAGAAATCAAATTATAGTAGCGTCCAAGATTATCGATATTAACATATACGCGCAATAATTATTTCTGGAAATAATAATTGCACGCGTCAAAATCTTTATTCTTTCAAGTGAATATTTATTAAAATATTTGTATAGTTTCTGTGAAAAACCGTTTTCTTATTGTGAGATTTGAGCTTCTTTTAACATTTATTTTATACACAGAAATATTCCTCTCTATAATTTTCATATAAATTATTCGTTTCAGAAAATATAATTAAAAATAAACGATTAAGCCCGCAAGAGAAATAGATATGTATTACAAATAATGTAAATAATTATTATTATATGAATAATATAAAAATAAAAATGTAATTTAACAAATCGTTTTTATTCGTACATAAATAATTGAAATAATTTATTTACCGTACGGTTATTCCGCCGTTGCCCGATGCCTCTCAGACCTCGTCCTCCTCTCGGCTTTCGCTGCATCTTCGTGGCACAAGACACAAGACACTCACTCGCAGAAAAACGATTAATTACGAAGGATGCTCCCCCGCGCGTAATTCACTCGCGTCCCCGTGAAATCGAAACTTTCGAACGCGATAGGACGCGATACTTTGACGCCGTTTACGAACCAAACTACGCCGTCGCCATTTATTCGTTAATTGCGATTGCATGGTTTTTTACATACATATCGAGACGATGATCACCCATCGATTCCGACACTCCGGACACTCGTCCGCGCGCAAAACTTCTTCTCGATAGGCAAAAAGACATGAGAAACGTGAAGCAGGCGCGACAAGGCGGCGACATGATCTCGTGTTAATATAATAATACTGGGTGGTTCCGGACATTTGCGACAAACTTAAAGGGGTGCTAGATCTCGTTAAATTGAACAATTTTTGTTAAGTAACCCCCGTGTCCGGCGACGCCTCCTTAAGGGTGCGTCAGTCAATGCACCGTAGATGCAATGCTTGTATTGAGGTTGCCGGTCGCAATTTTGAACATTTGTTGTAATAAAATACACAAAATAAAAATTAAAAACGTATGATTTTTTTATTCTAATCCAACCATATAGAAATCAAACAGCGTTCAACAAGTCTAAAAACGACAACGCCTTAAGAAGGCGTCGCCGGACACGGGTTACTTAATAAAAATTGTTCAACTTACTGAGATCTAGCACCCCTTTAAGTTTGTCGCAAATGTCCGGAACCACCCTGTATAACGCGACTGCATTATACGCGAAAAATTTGGCAAGATCGCGGCGAGCGGGGCGAGAGCGCCACTTTCATTTTTGCTTAATGTTAAAAGTGTTAAAACACGCTTCGTAATATACAAATTTCACGTTATACGTAATCGCGCGAGGCATATCGCCGTCGCCGCACTGAAATTAGCCGCGAATCACGCGTTTCGCGTTCCTGCTGCACGTCGCTCTCATCGCCACGGCCCGCGCCGAAAACAGTTTCCATTTACCTATTATTTCGTAGGGAGAAATTGAACGCAGTTTAGAAAGCGTTGCTCGCGAGCCGTGTTTACGTTTTCGTCGAGATTGTTTACGTTTTTTTAGGCTCCGCTTTCCTGGAAGACCCGCGCTTCGCCCACCACGCTTACCCCCACCATCCCCACATTCGGCGACTCCGGCGTCAGTTCGCATTAGCGCGAGTAGGAGTAGGAGGTCGTGTCGCGCTCCCTCCGAGTTTTTCGCGTTTTTCGCCGATCGAAAGAAGATCTCGCGCTCGCGTGTGAATTAACGGCGGAAGTGTGTCGAATCGATCGACGGGCCGGACGGACGATCATCTCGGTCCGCTCGATCGCGATCAGAGCGTCTTTCGGGGTCGAAATTGTCTATCCGCTATCGAATCCTTGCAATATGGCGGACCTGAGAAAACGGTTCCCGTTTCGCGTGACGCGAGCGTGCTAGTGAAACCGCGTCTCTTTATTCGTCGAAACTGTCGAAAGTGAATTTTGTGTACCGCGTACGGCTGATCTACGAAGTTCGTTCACGTCGCGACGGGTTTCTCGCGTTCGGAGATTTGCGGAACGCGACCGCGACCGTTTGACGACGCCATGGCGTCTCTTTGAACTTTAGACTCTTGTCGTCACGTCGTGTTACCGCGGGTGATCGTCTCGGTCTCGATGCGTATGTAAATCCATGCAATCGCGTTCTATTCCTATCGCGTTCGAAAGTTTCGATTTCACGGGACGCCAGTGAATTACGGGCGGGGGAGCATCCTTCGTAATTAACCGTTTTTTCCGCGAGTGAGTGTCTTGTGCCATGAAGATGCAGCGACGAAGGCGAAGGAAGCCGAGAGGACGAGGTCTGGGACCCTGGGAGGCATCGGGCAACGCAACGGCGGAATAACCTTGCGGTAAATAAATTATTTCAATTATTTATGTACGAATAAGAACGATTTGTTGAATTACATTTTTATTTTTATATTATTCATATAATAATTATTTACACTATTTGTAATACATATTTATTTCTCTTCCGGGCTTTCAATTATATTTTCTGAAACAAATAATTTATATAAAAATTATAGAGAGGAACATTTCTGTGTATATAAATGTTGAAAGAAGCTCAAATTCTAACAATACCTGAGAAAAAGGTTTTTCACAGAAACTATACAAATATTAATAAATATTCACTTGGAAGAATAAAGATTTTGAAGCGTGCAATTATTATTTCTAGAAATATCTAATTATTGCGCGTATATGTTATATAATATCGATTATTTTGGACGCTGCTATAATTTAATTTGTACATTTGTATTTTACAGATCATAACGTACCGACGATGCAGTTATGTTATGTACGACTGGTCACGACTCCACTGTTGCTCCATCGGTGACGGTGAGTCATCTCTTATACAATGTATATAGTAATACCTTTATTAAGCTGGACCCCCCTACCAGCGCAAAATAATTTCGGACCTGGCGCAATGTACTATCTATATAGTAATACCTTTATTAAGCTGGACCCCCCTACCAGCGCAAAATAATTTCGGACCTGGCGCAATGTACTATCGAAATATAGCGAAATCCGATTTTGTTGCTAACTCTAATACTTGCAAAATAAATAATTTATCCCGGACCGGACGGGCGTTAAGTATCTTTTCGGTGACTTAATGCGCGGCGCGAGCGCGCGGCCAGGATAAACTATTTATTTTGCAAGTGTTGGAGTTAGCAACAAAATCGGATTACGCTATATTTCGATAGTACATTGCCCGTAGATAATTTTGGCACCAAAATCATGCGAGTAACATATTATTTAAGTGTAGCTGACACGCTGACAGTGACTCGCCGGTGCAGTCCTAAGTTATACAGGGTATTTCAGGTTTTTTCCGCCAAGTATGTTTTACGAGTAGAAATAAGAAAAATATGTTATATAAACATAGGCTTACAAATGCTTTATTAAAAAGTTATAACAAAAATGAAATTCTTATTATTACTATGGTTATAGGTACTGTGTAACGACGACCTGTATAGTGTTTACTATAATTAATAATTATTGTTCCATTTCAAAATGTCCACCATTGTTTTCAATACAAGACCGACATCGCTGAAAAATTGAATTTATTACCGTAAAATTTCGTGTCGAATATTATTACAACTTTTTAATAAAGCATTTGTTTTGTAAGCCTGTTTGCATAACATTTATTTCTTATTTCTACTTGTAAAACATACCGGCACAGTTTGGCGGGAAAAACCTGAAACACCCTGTATATAGTGGTATTTTTTTAAAAATGTTTTTTGAAAATGTTTTAACGCTATCTTAGAGCAACAAATTGACTACAAATTTTAGTATTTTTGTTTTTTATTGCCATTGTATATATTTTTGTGTTATAGGGGGGGTCCAGCTTAAATAGAGGTCTAAAATTATCGTAAATTGTAGTAGTTTATCGAAGTATTTGATAATAATTTATCAAAATTATTAAAAGTAGATAATATAATTTATGAAACGTAATCCGAAGCTAAAATAATCAGACCTTTACATTCGCATTCAGCGAGTCAATCAACTTTCTTGATATATCTTCACGTTTTGACGCACTTCGCTAATACTCGCGTCGCGTCGCGCTGCTTGAGCATTAACGCTCGAGTTACCCGCGCCTATCTATCGTACATCAGGAATAATTATTGCGGTACAGAGAGCCCGAGTGATCCTTGCCGATGGTGATCTACGAGGCTTCGTTGCCGGAGACGGTGGGAAGGCAGAGGTATAGGTACTTGAAATCCGTCGGGATCTATATCTGATTTGCAATCGTCGTGGACGCGGATAGCGAACGCGACCGACGCGAATGATTCCGTTATAATAATGCGCGGTCGATGCTACACGAGTCGTACCGTACCGCCGATTCTTTTCGTTCCGTTTGCCGTACTCGAGGCAAGATAAGTGCTGAGTTACGACGCTTACGCGCCGAGGTTGCCCGCGAAGCTCAGCTTTCGATGTCCTGCCAAGTTGCGCGCACGAGATTTATCTAAATGCGAGCGTAATATATTACGATCTGCTCGTAGGACTTTTCTCTTTCTTTCTTTTTTTTTTTTTTCAACTCGACGCGAAAGAAAAACACGTACGCGAAGCTGTAATTCTCGGAGAACGCAGGTGGTCGCATTCAAATGCGTCGATCGACCTTCTGGTGAAAGAAATGTCCCACTTGGTACGATGGACAGACGTGATGAAAAAAATTTGACGATTACGTGTCTCAAGCACTTTTGACACGAACGCCCCTTAATCGCAATCGCAAATGACCGCTTTAGGCCCGCCACAATGTTGAGATCCCATCGTAGCATTAAGCGGTAATGACCTAATGACACTTTGCACCTTTCGGCGGCTCCTCCGTCCGCTATAATTATTTGTGGCAGCATAGTAGTTTTCTGCACGTAATGTTACGATTTGTCGACCAACATATTACTGTGCTCGTGTGCGCAATCTGAGGCAAAATATCGCAATATAGGTATATATAGGTATACATCTATACTAATAAATTCTTAAATTAATTTCCGAGCGCCGGTCTCTCGTTTTCCTCTCCCTCTCTTCAAGTACGGTGATAAGAGTGATGTCCCGCCCGTATCATAATCACGAATTAAAAACATTTGATTAATATCTCCGTCGCCGATGACAAATGAATAACAAGCTAGAAGTATTGCGTTTTGTCGCAACTCGTAGTACGTCGCGCGTGTTTACGACATGCTAGCTATCAACGATAGAATCGTGGAATTCTGATGTTAATTTGACGCGATTATTTAAATCTTATTTAATGCGCTTGGATCACGCTCCCTTTCTCCTTTTTCCCTCGCGTTATCCGCGCGCGACACAATGTATACGTGGAAAGTAAACGCGTGTGTCGGCGAAGGCGAGAGTCATTGCTCATTAACGTGGCGATATCGTCGGATCTCAGTTGCGGTAATCTCAACTGTGTACTCATAGTAATTTATTGCTGATAAGGCGTCGGGAAAGGTGGCATTTATCGCTAAAAGCATAATGGCCGCTTTGGCATTTATTATCAGTGAAATGGCAACCCACGGCGAGCTTGATTTACGATTGAATTCTATGATATATTTTTATATCCATATAAGCGAGCACGGATTGTCGGCATCTAGCGCGAAACTATTTCACTGACAATGAGTGCTTTCAAAATCGCACCTCATCGTTTTGCAGTACAAGTTACTAATTAAAGTTGACGAAATCGTGCGAAATAGGAGGGAAATTTATAAATCGAATCCGCCTTAACCTTTTTTTATCACTCAGCATGATGTATTGCGCAGATAAGCGGAATATGCAATCTTAAAACAAGCTATTTAAATCGTGTTCCCGTCCGTAGTAATTTATTGCAATTACGTTCGCTCGATTCATCAAAAATTTTCGCGCAACTCGCAAATCTCTGTGCATCGCTAGCGATTACGTGAATCTTCTTCGATTTCTTTTATTCGTTTGTTACAATCGTGTAACATCAATTTATTGATGATTGATCAGCATCGTCACTGTTAAGCGTACGACTGTTGCGTGAAGTGAAATCGTATCTCGATACGCGCAAATTCGATACAACCGACGCTTATGTCGCGGCGCGCTTATACCGCCGGCATTCATATTCCCGGAATTCCTGCTTGCAATCGCAGCGGTCATAAAGTCGCAATCACCACTCGGTGCAAGTGTTGCATCGTATAAAAACGCATAGTTCCCGTAAGTAGCAGATGGCAGCACCGCACTGCATCCGTGTGGAATTAAAAAGAGCGACTGAGAGAGGAAGGAGGTTGCGAGATGTGGACGGAAGAGAGAAAGAATCGCGGATTGGCGAAGGGGTTGAGAGGACGGAAGAAGAGCGCGAGAGAATGGCAGAGAGGAGGTGACACTAGGTCAGAGAGAGATAGACGAAGTGAAAGAGAGTATGAGAGGGGAGGAGAAAGAGAGAGAGAAAGAGAGAGGGTGGGTGGGAGGGAGGGAGGGAGAAAGAGAGGGAGAGAGAAGAAAAGAGAGGAACGTATCGCGAGAATCTGGTAGGGGAAATCAGTGGATCGAAAAAAGGTCGACGATGAGGACGGAATAAACAAACGAGAGACGCGCGGAATAAGGATGGAGGATGTTAATGCGTGCGTGCACTATGGTGGTGTGCGTTTAATCTCCTCCGCGACACGGAGGTGGGCCGATGGGAGTCCAGTCCGCGCCTCTTAGGAGGGAGATGACTCGACTGCCTTAATGATTCCGGGGGAAAATAATGAAACATGACCAGGTATCAGAAAGGGGCGTTACTTCGGCGCACAGGACGATGGAGGAGGAGGAGGAGGAAGATGAGGATGAGAACGAGGAAGAAGAGGGAGGGAGAGAGCGTCTCTCCCTTTTCCTACGCGTCGTTGATATAAGGACCAGGATACGGAGTCTCGGCGAGTAAGGATGGTAGAAGGCACTAATGAGGTACGCGCGAGGGTGCATGAGAGTGAGGAAGACATGGAGAACATCGTCCAAGAAGAAAGATAAAGAGAGAGAGAGAGAGGGGAAGACAAAGGGGGAATCGGGACGAGAATAGACGAGAGAGGAAGAGAGAAAGAGAGCGAGATACGGAGAAGGCTGTGGCTCTGGACCACTGATCATCAGCGGGGATTGGCCTACGGGCCCGGCTACCGCCGTGACTTGGTTGGACGAACGGACCCTTCGCTGCACCAGATGAGAAAAACTCACCTGAGAGAAACCATGCCTCCACGGCGGCTGGGAGTGGTGAAGCTATCATGGGGTAGCGCGATCATGGGGGTACCAAATGGTTAACCACTGGATACGAACACTTACTCTCGTTTCTAGATGCTTTTGCCGTACCATGACTTTCCTGCGAGCGTGATCGTGCAAATTCCGACCCGCTTATAATCGCTGATTTATTCAAATGTATTTTGCAACGAGAAATCCAACAGTAGAAATTATTTACACAAAGAGAGCAAGGAAAAATTTATAGCCGAGTCTTCTTTTTCGCATTAGTACACCCGAAGAAAAATATCTTTATGCACTCCGGAATTCGCTGCGCGAGATTTAACGCGTCGAAGTTGGAATATATGCATCGTAGATGTTGGAATCCTAGCGAAAAAGGGGCAAGCCTAGAGTGGCGGCGTTTCGTAATTACAGGGTGAGCGTACAATATCGTGCCCATTTAATTAACGACGAGCATATTAGGCGATACCAGGAAAACACTATCGCCATGGTGGAGGATTCTAAATCCGCTTCATAAATATGTATATCCATTTAAAGCGCGGAAGATTACCGAGATATATCGCGCATCGAACTTTATTATGAAACCTTTCTCAAGATCGCGACCGATAGAATCGGTCTTTCAACATCGTCGAGTATGAATATAAAATAAGTCTTTCGCCGCTTCTAACTCGCCCGCGACTCCGGTTTACAACAGGAAACGATAGTTACTTTGTTATCAGACGGATGCAAACTCGCGCAATTATCTGTAATTACCGTTTAATAGCGGGAACGATAGGGGCACCCGCCTGTCAGAACCTGTACGCCACCTGATGCATCGATAAACCGCACAATGAACGCGTTTAATTGCTTCGGATATTTGGTAAGATCGCGGAGATACCGCCGTCATGTTGTGGAAGTAGTTTCACCGCGTATTCATCACCTTCCGTGAAGTATACTTTGCATACTCTATGTAAATCGCGCTTTAATCATTCCTTCATTCAAAGGACGAGTAATTTTTATTGTCCTTTATTGTCGAGCAATATAATAGAAGAAGAAACAAATCAAATTACAATACATTTGTATTCTTCATGTTATCAAATAAAATAGATATATACAAATAATAATACAAGAAAGAAAAATGAGATACGTAATGCTTCATGTTGCTAACTAAAGTTTGTTTAAAACTTGTTTGAAAAGTTGTTAAAATAACAATTATTCGAGAATAATTGTATACTGCTGCACGGAGGAGGTAAAAAGGCGAAAGAAAGAACTTACACCGCAAGTTCATTAGCGCGCGTTAACATATTTAGGGCGTAAAAAGTTGGGACACGTGTATCGTTTTGCCGCGGTAGAAATTCACACGCGACATTTGCCGAATTAAGAACAATGTCTTTCTGTTTAAGATAATAATTGCGGGAAAAATTGCGATTCTGTCAGTGTGAACTCCGCGTGAACAGTGAACAAAACGCACTTACACCCAGGTAATGTTAATCCCCGTACATGACAGCATGCATGTTCCTAGATAAGAGTTTATGTCCAATAATTAGTGTATACATAACCCATGTTGAAGGAGGCTTATCACTCCCCTTAACCACCGGCTGCGGTAGTCGACTCGCCGATTATACAATCGTCCTACAACAACGCACGAAGACGTGAGACGCATTTTCGTACGAGAATATCTTAACGGTGTAGCACAGAACGATATGAAAAATGCTTCAACACTTTACTTGTCGTAAATGTAATGCTCGATCGATGAAGAAGTAATAAACGACTTTTATTTTTGCACCAAGCATATCGGTATGCAAAACATTGCACCAATTGATGACGAGACGACAATCATCAACCCGTGACTCGCTTCGCTCGATAATATGCATAAAACGATCACGATTGTGACTGACACGTCCGCGTAAATTCGTTGATCGGTCTTTCAATCACAATCCATCAGTTGCATGGATCGAACAAATTTAAAAGAAAATCGTACCTGTCCGTGACGAATGATGAATTGTTATTTCGATCCTGTCGCACACGTATCCCGCGTTCTATACTCATTTTAAAGAAACTCATTACGTCAATATCATAGTAATGTTTCGTTCATTATAATACAATTGTTCTAAAAATTACTTAAAATATCAGAATATCATATACATCAGAGATGTGTGTAAAAAAATAATATCGCGTATAAAACTCCGATTAAATATTTTAATAAGCTATAAGAAGCACAAGTTTCTGTGAAAACGAATCTTCTTCCGTTCCGCGTCTTTTTGTCTTTCTATTCGTTTCTCGATTGGAAGACGAGAGTCGACACTTTGACGGTTTTACGAATCGGTTGATTGACTTTCTAACGGACGATCGTTCGAGCGGCTCCTTCAGATCGTCCGCAGGATTGGCCGGACTGCACAAAGACAAGCTGCGGGCAACGAGGGGATCGCGCCGGGAGAGGGTTGGAAATCTCGCGCTTCGTTTAATTAATGAATGGCGGCAACGTTCTTCCCTTCTTTTTGTAGGAGAACCGCCGCTCTCATCTAAACGCAGTTCTCTTTAGGGTCCTCACACAGTTACGAGGACGCGTCACGTATTCATCACAGGGCTCTAACTATGGCGCTTTTTATGGGCCTCTTACGAACACACATACGCACACGTTAACGGCGAAACATACATGAATACGGACACATAGGTGGATCTAACTATCCACGTCTACCGCGGCAAATCTTTCATGTTGCCGCGCGACAAGGTGCATCCAGAACCCTTCTCGAAGATCGGCCATGATGGCGCCGGCCATGGATATCTTGAAACATCGACCATTAATGTCGAAAACTTCTCGGTTGCTATATTCTTTCACTTTGCAGCCTTTTTGTCTCGCAGGATGTATTTATACATATATTAAAGATGCAAATCGCTCGATCAAAATTGTTTGAAGAATTCGGATAAAATTTGCAGGTTGATATTCATGTACGAATTAAGCTATAGGTAATTTTCATCGCTCTTGTAAATTTTTTATTAATGTTCTGTATTAGTACTTCAAATCGATCGATCACGCCTTTTCGGCCCGCGCATGAGATCTGATACCTATATTAAGTAATGTACAATAATTACATATATTAAAGATGCAAATTGCTCGATCATCAAAATTGTTTGAAGAAATCGGAAAAAATTTTCAGATTGATATTCATGTACGAATTAAGCTATAGGTAATTTTAATCGATCTTGTAAATTTTTTATTAATGTTCTGTATTAGTACTTCAAATCGATCGGTCACGCCTTTTCGGTCCGCGCATGAGATCTGATATATTAAGTAATGTACAATAATTAGATTCCTAGTATTTTGGGATGTTCCTCCGACATGTTTGCCCGTGCCAGATTTCACGATTATCGCGGATACGTCGACAAAGTGTCGGCCAAAATCCTTTGAAGATATCGCGTATCTGTCTACTCGATGTTTGATCTGCTTCGAAACATGGACGAGCACTCCGTTCGCTGGTGATAACGGCCGATGATACTTCGGACGATTATAATGCCTGTCGTTCGTTCTGGGTGGATTGATCTTATCGAAGGTTACACACACATGTGTGCACGTGAAATAAATATCTATAATAATACCTTCATTATTGCTCATGTAACTACAATAACACTCTTATACAATAATATCTTCTGATAAATTATATTAACCTGGGAATGGGAGCCTAAAATGATTTTTACACTCCAATATCGAAAAAAATAAAGCTCACGTCATAGTAATTTTAATGTGCTTCTTTCGTTTTTTAAATATTTTTTTAGTTTCTCCTTACTTTTTTCAGAAAATGTTTGAGCAATCTATTTACATAATTTCCTGAAATATATACTATTAAATTATAGATTATAGAACATTCAAAAATATGCAATATGTAATTAGTAATAATGTCTTTTAATTGGGGTGTATAAATCATCCCAGGTAACCGTTTATGCAAAAAAAAATAATCAGGTGTCCATTCCCGGGTTAAAATTTGTGTCACATTATATCATGCTCAAGTATTATTTCACAGGATAACGTATTAAAATTAGTAAATTAGACAGGCCTTTAGATACATCTGACCCAAATGGGCGACTGATTAGGGTACATGGAACCGAATCTTAATGCGGACATTACGTAATGCACGCTTGTATATAACGTATTGTACAATGGCTCGGAAATATCGGCGACTCACCCTATCGCGATGGCTTACGCGTGAGTGGCGTATTAATTATACCGCGGGGCTCCTTATAATGTAATTTATGGGGGCGCGCGAGAGTACGGGGACGTGAGCGAGGGAAGCGTTATCAATTCCGCGAGATTAATCACTTAAGTTTATACTGGCCTCTCCTATCCACTTTACTCTGTAAGTAGTACTCCTCGTCTTGCTTCCACGGCTTCTCCCGTGTCTCAACACCATCAGCACCGCTCTTGATTTATGAGGTGGAGCGCGTGCTGGGTCTGCTCTCAGTGTGCTATTACACTAGACGAGCGGTCTTAATAAAAGTTTATCCGGAGAGTCATTGTCGGTCGGGAAAACCTTGTGTTAACCACCGTTTTCATTACAACGAAACAGTCCCGTGTCATGAAAAGCAACATTAATCTCTGCTCGAGTTGAGCAGAGCTTCGCGCCGTATCGCATGATCCGAGGCATGATCGTACTGTTATTTATATAAATATATTTCTACAAAGTAGTAAACACGCGCAGAATATAAATTAACGTGATTTTCTTAGTGAGATTATCTCATTAAGACCGTTCGTCTGTCGTCTGCTTCTTGAAAAACAAGCAATCGAACTAGTGTTATAGAATGTACAACGTGCTTGTTAATTCCACGACGTACGTAACTCTCGCAGCTTGTTAACAAGAACGACATGGCGAAGATTTTCAATCGCATGATCGAATTCACTTCAACGAGAAGCGTCACACGCGTTTTGGAATATAATTTCTAACTGGCGTGAGAATTCTCGTTCTTTTTTTTTTTTTTAAATCAGAAAGAGTTAACGCAAAAATATAATGCTCGCGCACTCTGCCGAGAACGGAACGAACCCGTCCATGATTCTTTCCTCGTTGCACCGGGGATTCGGGCATTAGAATCGTCTCGCTCGTGGTATCCGTTGAAGTGCGGGTAATTCAACACGATGACAACCGTTGCTGCACACACCTTTGAAGATGTGTCGCCCTCCCTTTTCGCCCCTCCTCGCTCGCCACTACGGACGGGACGGAAGGGTGGTCGTGGAATAGCTACGGCGGAAGGGGCACCCCCTTCTACCGGATCCCCTAACACTCCCCACTTTTCTTACGCCCGCCACGGTGCCAACGAGGAGGGTCTATAACCGTCCTTTGTCGAGTCGTGCTGCCACCTGCCCAACAGCTTCGACGACCTTGCCCATGACTGGTCGCCAAGCACTCCAGACCGTCGTACTGTCTGGTCTCGAGTCGTGAAGAAAGATTATACGAGAAAATATCGAGCGGTCCTTATAGGAATCACGATCCGTTTGATCGCGACCTTGTGATCTGCCTCCGGATGATTGTCCGTTTCAGAAATTTGGTACAAAGCAGTAAATTATGTGTGATAACGCGAAGGGCATTTTATTAGTTTAAAGGGATCTGTTTAGTACTTTAGTATTTAGGTAAAAAAGTGGCTATGCATGTACAAACATAAAAGGATTTATCATAGGAAAATACATGCGCATAGGCAAAAGAAGAATATTTGCATCTGCCTAGATGATTGATTGCGGATTTGCAGATGTTGGACGTATAGTAACTGGATTGAATTGCCGGTGTAATTAGTTTTTCTTTATTTTAAATTTCGCAGCCCTTAGTTACCCGTCGTCGTAGGATTAAAGGACAGGATAAAGGGAATCAATGCGATAAACATGAATTTATTGCGTGTACTAAAATTGCACGAGGCACCTGTTCCGTTCTCCTTCTCGCGGGGAGAATCGCTTTCGCGACGTCGACTAAGCATTAATATACACATGATGTGTTCCGTGCGAATAATTGCCGAGTTGTCGGTGAACATGCGACGTGATGAGCCGCAGTTTGCCTGGGCGTCGGGCGATGTCGAACGACGAGTCGGTTTCGCTTTGCGGTATTACGTGCACTTTACTTATCGCGCGCGATCTATAATTGCGGGTTATCGTCAAGACACTGACAGCTTCCATATAGATCTTGGCGGATCAATTCATGTGCAAGCGAACACGTCTACTTTACACGTGTGTATCGTGTCATCACGTACAACGTGTCCGCGGTGTGTTTTACACATTTGCGTGCGTCGCTGATAAGCATCGCTGATCCACATCGCATCTAACATTCCGTATGTCTACTCTGTCAAATTGTCAAACGCACCACTTAACGTCTACATCGCTTCCGTGCTGGTTATGCATTCACGAATGCTTACCGCTGTTGTTTAAGAGTCTTCTATATGTGTAACCTGACAATTGTACAAAATTATTCCTGTTGAACGTATAATTTATAACTTAAAAAAAGAATTTATTTCGTAATATATGCGAAAGATAAATCTTAGAAAAAATAATGATTATTACATTTGTCACTAAATTTCCTCTTTATATACGAATCTTATAATGTTAAAACCTTATTGAAGGTTTCAACATTCATAACGTACTGAAGGTTTTAACACATTCATAACATAAGACACACGAATCACAGATTACGGTAAAATAAATATTCATATCCGCATAAAATTCTACGATATACAAGCAATGCGTGTCGTGATAAACAACCTTCGAATTAAGCTAACTGTCGATATCGTATGACGAAATCATAACACACTGCAAGAACGTAAGGATGTAAGCTTAAATATATACGATCAGACGAAGGAAGCCCAACAAGATCACAAAATAATTAATTAACGCTTGGTACACTTTTTCATTATGAAAAAGTAGAACGAATTTATATCTATCGAAACGATTGACACCGACGAATTTCTTGATGCATGTCGACAAGGCGCGTTGGAAAAAATCGTGCATGCAGATTTTGCGAACGCGAATCACTCGGTCAATGATTTGATAATCACAAAAAAAAGTCCGATGTAGTACGATGCACATGCTGGAGTTGCTACGTCAATTCAGTACGATCTTCATTGTAGTCAGGAGCAGTTCTCGCGATGTCTATCGTTATCTCGATCCTGTCAATACCCTGATGACGATATCGCGATAAAAGACGATCACCCTCCGTAGTTCTCTATCGTCACCACAAATCGTTCCAAGAGCCGAAACCAAAGTGACTTTTCAAACACACGCACGCACAGGAAATCCAATATCGATGCGCGATATCGGTCAGCAGCTTGGTTCTCGGAGTTGCGGTTTAAAGCGGCTACGTCGACGTTCTCTGTGCACGACAAATTCGGCTTTCGCGAAAAGTTGGCACTCTAAGGACGAACGGACGGGGAGTAAGATGGTGGTAAGATGGAGTTAAAGCGCGAAAGAAGGAATGAGGAGAGGAGAACAGCATACCGAGAAGAGGAAAGAGCGGGACTTGGGGAAAAAGAGAAAGAGAGAGAGAGATACTTCCTACGTGCCAGCATTCCGCGATGAACTCACGAAGAAGGAAGGCGCTCACACGCGCTTGTCCTTGCTAGCACGTACCACCAGCAACGCCCTCTTAAAGAAAGCGAAGGGCGACGAGGGGACGTAGGGGCCGGACGTGGTGGGCGAGGAGAAGGAGAGTTGCGCGCGATTGTGTGTAGACCGCGGTGTTAACAAACGGTACACTAATGTTTCACATCTCGGTGTGTACCCCTCCTCCTTCCGCTGGCCAGTTTCTCTTCTTCATCCCGCTTCCGTCACGAACGTCGGCGATCTCGCTCCCTCGATGAAGCTCCTCCGTCGCTCCGACGGCGGCGGGCAAGAGCGCGATGCGGTAGCTCGGCGTGCCGTGCACGTCGGTCGCGGGGTGACGGCGAGAGAGAGGCAGCGGCGTCACGAGTTTCAGCGGTAGTCACTCTCGTCGCCGCGCTACAACACCATCCGCGAAGGGTGGAGGGAAACGAGAACGAAGGAGACGAAGGCGGGGCGAGGTTAGTCCGCGCCCACGGAGGGGAAAAAAGCCGAGCTCCGCACCCACCGTGGCACGTTAGAGGGGGAGGCGAAAGAAGTATGG
The DNA here is from genome assembly GCA_035220615.1 of Leptothorax acervorum. Lineage (NCBI taxonomy): Eukaryota > Metazoa > Arthropoda > Insecta > Hymenoptera > Formicidae > Leptothorax > Leptothorax acervorum. Next base: position 1,428,330 of record JASTWQ010001258.1, on the reverse strand, counting down.
AAGGGGGACGATTTATCCCGCACTTCTCTCTCTCTTTCTCTCTTTATCATTCCCTCTCTTTCTTTCTTTCTCTCTCTCTCTTTCTCTCTTTCCGCATTTCTCTCCCCTGCGTCCACCACCGGCACGAACACACGTGGAGCGCGGTCTCCTGTGTGTACGTGCATGAATGCGCGCTCCGCAAAAATATTGCCGCCGGCAGGTACGCGCGTGTGCGCGCGTCGTCGATCAGTGGGCGAAAAATATCGGTGTCCTTTTTTTCCCCTCCCCGCACGCGAGAAACCCCCACCAGCGTGGACGACAGGGTATATTTTCGCACCCGCGACCCACTACCTTCGACCGCTCCTAATCCGCCCCTTTCGTTGGCGGTGACGAGGAGGCAAGTTGCCTTGAAAAAACTGCGCGAAGCATCCTCACGACGCTCCCGTCAAGGTCCTTCTGGTCGTCGTCACCACAATTATCTCATTTGGTGTCCGCTCGGATAGCGTAGGTGTATGTTTACGGTGTATGTTTACGCGTTTCCTCGATTAAATGATTAAAGTTGAATTAAATAAACGGAGCATTAAAAAAAAGACTGTTCCGTTCGCTAGTTCGATTAATCCGAGTTCTGCGGAGGAATAGTGAAGCGAAATTACAAAAAATCTCGGTGTAACAATCTAACGAAATGATTGACGGCCGGGTTGCACGGTGGGACGTTCATGCGACATCGTCGCATTAAACTGTCGGAACGAGCATAGTACTCTGCGTAAACGCCGTCCGTGTAATACGCTCGGCGGAGTGACGATCGTGCATTCCGCGATGTAAACGCGCGAGGGAGACGGACGATGCTGCAGGTGGGAGCTCATGAACGAGACGCGGGTGGAAGCGAGAGAGGTCGAGGCGCGAAGGACAGGAAGTAACAGAGAGGAGGCGAGAGAAAAGGATAGGATGTAGGTACACGAGAACGGAAAGAGAGAGATGGAAGTTTGTGTAGTCAAGTGTCGCGTAGTGCGTAGAATAAGGAGGAGTGGCAGGTAGCGCGGCATTAGAGCTAACTCCGGGTACAGGAAGGGGTACGAAGTAGTCGGCGATCTTGTCTTCGCGCGGTGGGAAGGGGGAGAGGGAAAGAAAGAGAAAGAAAGAAGACGGTGGAGGCTCGATGGTGGGAGACACGGGTCGGAGTGTGCGGTCGTGTCCGAGGAGAAGGAGGGGAAGAAGCAGCCGACAGCAACGGGAGAGAGGGCAACGAACAAACTACCGGGAAGAAGTCAGCGGCAAGTAAAGCAGCGCCGCCGAGGCTAAACTTTGGGATCTATCGAACTAAAATTGTCGTGTAGTTTCTACCTCCGTGCCCCCCCCCCCCCAACCCAGCCCTCTGTCGTCCGCCAACCTTCCCGTTCATCCCCCTCCGAGCGCTACCGACCGCTCACACTCTTCTCGCCCCACCATACGGGAGCGTGGCAGCATCTCGGCCGGTCGCGTCCCCCTCCGTCTCATTCAAACCCATCCCCTCCACGGGAACGAAAGCCGAGAACGAAGAGGGAAGAAAGCGCCTACGGTGGGGCATCAGGAGGAACGAGCGAGCGAGAGCGAGCTATCGGGCTGTCGCGCGAAAGAGTGAGAGACAAAAAATGGAAAGAGGAAAGGAGGGAAAAGGACGGGAGAAACGAGGACCCCCGACACGGGCGAGCGGCGAAAGGGAGGGAAACGCAGGGAGCTAGCCGAGCCCCACGGGCGACTCACCATATTTTATTGTCGCGTTTGCCGACGCTAACCGCCGGCTCCGTGCCCGATCGACGAAGTAGGATGCCGACGACCTGTGCGGGAAGAGAAGAGAGCCACGCACGACACCCGGCGTGCTAATACGAGAGCTACCCGCGGAACGAATTCGCGCGCGGGTACGAAGCAGCGGGTGAGAGAGCGTGGCATCAGCGGCAGAGGTGGTGCCCGTACCCCCACCATACCGCGCGCCGTACCGATCTGGACCCTCCCACCCGCCTCGCCGAGGGCAAACCATCTCGCAAAAATCGTCCCCCTTTCCGTGGAAGGAAAAGAACCACGGCGACGACTCTGCCACTGCCACCACCACCACCATCACCATCACCACCACTAGACGCGGCGGCGAGTTTCGAGCGTTTCTCTCGTCATCGGCCCACCACCACTAGCGTGATACTATCGTTACCGCCAGCGCCACCGGCACTGTACCCGTCGCCTCCTCCTACGACACCGCGATCAACCGTCATCTCGCGGAACGTGGGGTACAACGGCAACTTACAGACCGCGAACCACGCTTGTACCTCCGCGAGTGAGGAGCGAACACGCGCGGAATCGGGTGACGCGATAGGGGCCACCGACGCTGGATCGGCCACAGTGCTTATCGCGCTCGGTGAACGTGAAACGAACTCATCTCCCGTTTGACAATTCGCGTGAAAGTGAACCCCAAGATAATAAATAAACGTACAGTTGAATTCTCGCATTGGTCATCGCACGGAAAGAGGAGAAGCCTTACGGGGACAAAGTGAGAGGGAAAGAGAGAGAGAGAGAGAGAGAGAGAGAGAGAGAAAGAGAGAAAGAGAAACAGGAGGGGGACAGAAAGACGGAGCAAGAACAACATACCGTGTCTGGTCCTTGTCGCTGTTGCGTCGGCAGCGAGCGGGCGTGCACGCGGTGGAAACACGCGCCGCCGTCAGTTCGTACTTGGCGCTTTCGCGGTGCGCGCGATCGGTAGCGCCACGGCCGGAGTAGCCGCGATCGGCACGAGCGAGAGGAGGAGGAGGAATAAGAAGACGGACGCAGCATCTCTTTCGCGAGTTCGAGGCGCGTGATTGCGCAGGCTGCCAGGCGACCGGCTGCGTGGAAGGACCGCGAAGGATAAAAAGAGACGGCCGGTGTGCGCGATTCACATCGTCCTCACCGTTCTCCCTCACTCACTCACTCATCTCTCTCTCTCTCTCTCTCTCTCTCTCTCTCTCTCTCTCTCTCTCTCTCTCTCTCGCTTTCCGTCTGTCCTCCTCCGTCATTCCTCTCCTTTTTCAGCGGTGTCCCTCCGACACCCTCGCTCAACCTACCACTCTACCTCTCTCTTTCTCTCCCTCTCGGCCCCTCCTCCCCCCTCGCTTAGCTCGCCGTCCCGTCCCTCTGACGCTCGCTCGTTCTCGCTCCCTCCTCCCTCTATCCCGTCTACCCTTCTCGCTCTCCCTCACCGTGGCCGTCTCGCTCACGCCCGCGATCCATGTACCTCCGCCTTCCTATCCGCCGAGCGGAGGACTGGATTCCGTCGAAAAGAAACGACGATTCGGAGGATAGTCGCGACCGATCATAGCTGGCGCGTCGATCGGATCAACGGAGTGAATAGCCGTCCGCGACTAACCGCATCGCGCGTTACCGCGACAAGTGCCACGCATCGCGAGCGCGCGCTCTCTGTGCCCTTCGATCATTTTTTTTTTCTCCGCGACGTCGGTCACCGCGACTCGTGACTACTCCGGTGTGCCGGAGCAGAGCTCGCGCTCCTTCCTCCGGGAGGACCCCTGGTCGCGCCGTTTCCCTCTTCGACCAACGCGAGAGTGATCGGAGTGCGCGGCACTTTCTTTCGCAACCTGCTTCGCGAGTGCACGACGACAACGACAACGGCAACGACACACAAGTAGTTCAAACGGCAGAACCACTCCGGAGGACCACTTCTCGGTCGCTTTCGCGCCTCTGCTTGTTTCCGCGTGTGACAGTGCGAGTGCATATGCCGGCAGCGGACCGCCACCGATTTCGACCGGTTCGTGTGCAACCGGGTGGCCAGTCGCGACGACCGGGCATACGGGAGTGCCGTCAACGCGAGTAGCACCCCCTTCGCCGGGGTGGCTGGACACGCGACAGAGAGGGTCCTCGCGCCTACGCGTGAGCGTTCGCCTCGGGCGCGCTGCGCCGGTGAGAAAAAGGAAAGGAGAAGGAAAAAAGGAGAGCGAAAGTGTGACCGGATCCGCGGAGTGACTGCGTCGGCAGCGAAAAGGCGCACGTCGAGTGCCCCGGACCCTCTGGAACGATGATCGCGTAGCGGTGTCCGACCATCACGGCCCTGAGCGGCCGACACATCATGTCACAGTTCTCCTTCCGAGGATCGCCAAATCTACAGGTGAGCGCTCTCGATCCTGCGTACTCCCCGGGAGAGCACTCGACGCCCCCCGTGTCGGGCCTCTTGAAGGCGTTTTACACGCACGCACGTCCGCTTGCGAGTAAAAATCGCGCGCCGCGACAGTTCCGTATGCTTGGAATTATGCGTAACTTTTCGCTTGATCGAAGCGAGAGAGCGTATTCGCTTTGACGTAACTTTGACGTTAGTGCGTGCGTGCGTGTTGAATTTGTTGATAATAAATTTGAAAGAAATGTTCGTACAGTGAATGTGCACATTAGGATTTAAAAGCTGCGAGCTTTCGAATCATACGTGCTAGGAAAAGAGTTGATTGGCGCGAGTGATTCGATAAGATTGATGCAACGAAGTCAAAATGATCGCAGACATGAGTAGATTGATAAGTCGCAGTAGTTATCCGAAATCGCTAATATCAATGATTCCCGGTTTTGCGCACTTCGAGCTAGCTCGTTTCGGTATATCAGGGACCATTGTAAAAAGAAATCACTTAACGGCCGTGTCGAGCAAAAAATCGATAATTATCCGCGAGATAAGCGAATTGAAAAAAAGAGTAATCTTGTTGATAAATAAGTGAGTCCACGAAATGGACGTCCCGAATGTCGTACGTGTCGTTCTCCTTACATTTAACGTTTTAGTAAAACACGGCAAACTGATCTTTCGATCATAGTCGGAATTATTTATCGCGTGTTTGTATCGTTTACGGCTTTATCGTGCCAATTGTAAAGCGAAGTAATCGAATCAGCAAAGAGCCGCATATTTAAACGATCCGATCGCCGCGCTTGTTAACAACATCGTATCTCATCCCTTTCCCGACTTGTATAAAACTAATATACGTATCGTAACACATAATCAATAATAAGGAATGACGCATAGCGTGAATTTCCGTGAATCATTTTTACTGAAGTTTCTGTCCAATATTGAGATTATTTTTGCTCCATTTTACGCTGAAACGACTACAAGCAGAAAACCAGAAATATCAAACCCGAAAAATACTTGACACTCTTTTTTTGCACAAATTACGACCGACATGACCGCGATATTTATATTCAGCTTGTAATAGACCCGTCTGTTATCTAAATTACAGTTGCTGACGACACGTGTATTATGCTGATAATAAATGTAGAAGTTTTTTTTATGCATGTCTCTTGCGATAATAAACGAAAAAATAAACCGATTTTTTGATCAGTCAAATATATATTATCGATTTATAGTGCACTAAGTTTATACGTATATAGATTCGATATTAGTTCAGCATTTTCCCATCTTTGTATGTTAACAATAGTTTGATTTGCGTTCTTTTCTTGATGTAATCTTAGCTCGAAGCGTTAATTCGTTGGTATTTGAAAGTAAAATGTAGTTAATGATCGAACGTTCAGGTAACCGTGTATGTATTAGTTCTCGCGTGTAACCTCGCGCGCACATATATACGCACACGCATAATACATAGCTCGACAAATGTATTCCTTATTACAGCTATGTAACGATCGCGCAAGGTGAAATATTGTCGACGCGATTACAAAGCAACTTCTCGTCGACTAAAAGCGACAGAGTGTCATCGTTTGCAGAAATTACTATCGGCTAATTTCTGCGCCGCGAAGCTGTATTAAAGGTGTTCTCCTTTATAGTAAATAATTTTCGCCATTAAAATCACGATGCGTGCGACGCGCGTCGTCGTTAGGCGTCGTTAACTCGTTTTGGCCTCACGAGGCGTATCGAATAATTTGTGTAGGGAGGAATCCCTCCCTCTCACGGCGGCGAAGGTGAGGGTTGCGAAAATGAATAGCCGTTGGCAAGCCGGAGAGGTTCCGTACCCACGTGTCCTGACACGCTGTATATAGGTATACCTTGCATATACGCCGCGCATAGCGCTGAACTGAGAACATGTGTTGCCACGCCTAAATGATCGAAGAGCCGAGCTCGGCGGAATAATTATCTTGTCTTACTAACAACGAAGGTTTTTGTCATAATAGCAGCATCGCATGCCGCTGCATTTCAACCGTATCTCGAAGGTGGTAATTGGTGCGTGCTCCACACGCACATCTTTTCCCATACCCGTTCGATCGCTCTTCCTGATTATTTCACGTTTATATTCGCAGTTATTAGAATACGAATAAATTTCCTTTTACATTGATTTTATATTTAGCGCGAAATTATGTGAGAATCGAGGCGTTACTGCTCGCGAAAAAATTCTAGCACGACGCAAATGTATTGACACAAGTAAGTGCAAGTAAAACGGATATTGAAGATATGAAGGAATGTCGATGTAAACGCGAGAGTACATTACAACTACTTTACATATAGTACATTGTTAAAGTGCTGATAAAATTTAATGGCCTCTTATCTGTTATATTCCACTTATAGTGCAGTTTAAAAAGAGGGAGAAATAATTATATCATTGGTCAGTGTATTTATCGTTGACATATTATCATTGATATATGACGTATATATGTATGTGTAGACAATAACTCGTTACTCATAAATTATTGTTTTTTCATCTGTAATATCCATTACATTCCGCGCGTATTATTTTGTAACATGAAACACAACGAAGGAACGCATGGACTATCTTTACGAGTTTGCCTATTTTTAAAAAGTATATTTTTAATTGCATGTCAAAAACACAAATTTTCCCGATCAAATAACGATGCGTATAAAGTCAAAATTTATCGAAATTATTACCCGTCACTTTCGTATGCATAATCGTCCCTATTCCTTTAAAACTATTAACAATTCTGAGCAATTAATTACGCTACATCAATGTTGGTAATCCACCATATATCGTAACATGTCGCTGCGCTTGAGGAAATAACGAATCATAAACGAACAGCACTAGGCGAACAAATATAAATTCATCATCAACGACTCTAAGATCCGAATTAATAGACGTTTCTCAGTTGTCAAGATCAGTCTGCCTTTGTCCTGCGTATACCGTTTTACCATACGCGAGACAAAGACAGACTGATCTTGACAACTGAGAAACGTCTATTAATTCGGACCCTAAATATTTACAGATATGTAAGCGAGTTCAGCGTCGACGAATCGGAAGATGCAAAAAGAATTTTTTATTCTATTTTTATATCGTCATTTGAAGTCCCATCTTTTTTGTCGCACTAAAAGAATTTTTCATTCTATTTTTATATCACTTGAAGTCCTATCTTTTTTGCCGCACTCCCAAATTCCCATTCCACATAGATTTAGCATATCCACGATGCAAAGTACATATGATCGAAGCAATGTTGACACTGATCGTTGTTCAAATTAATCTGTCGTACGTTGATCCGACACATCTCGGCGAACGTGAATGTAACGGTCGGCGACGTTGCGCGATGCGGTCCTCGCTCGCCGTTTAATTCCGGCTTGAAAAATTGTCGCGCCCACAAATACACGACTGTCCCCTTTTTTTTTCACGAAACTGTAAACCGCGCTCTCTGCATCACGGCAAGCACGCGCGGCCAGGCGTTGGCATTAAATTTAGAACGCGGTAGAATTCATAACGCTAATCTGCGTCGGTCAATTTAATTGAGATAACGACCTCTTCGTCCTCGCGCTCTCGCGTCTTCTCGTCCTTTTTGATTCCGTTGCGTTATTTTTGCCCATGCCGTGTCGTGAGACCGGAGCGTCGACGTCGCTGATGTATCGAGGAACCGACTAGACGAATGCCGCGGTTAAGCTTACAATTTGTTATGCCACTAGCAGCATTTCCTAGCCCGACAAAATGTCACAACACACAGCTGAACTTGAAATTATCGTATAACGGCGCAAACGTCACGAGATAGGCGGGGATAGCTTACATCTGAATTATGTTATATGTGTATACCGAAGTATATACATATATAGGTATGTATATCTTTTTTTTACCAAAATGTGTTACGCTTAAAATAAAATAGCACTGCGGGAAATGGATTAGTGTACACTCTGCAGTTTCTCGTGTCATGTTGCCTTGACATGCGATCGGTTCATATTAGTTGTGACGACCGCGAGATTAGACGCGGCACTGGTTGATAACGGTGCGCAACGAATTAACTTAATTACGGACAAAGATGAATCGAAGATTTGCGCTTCGAGCTCCGATTTGCTTCTGTCTTTCGTTGAAGAGATATGCAGGACGTTGCAGGTTCATTGTAAAATATTCAACATGATCTAGATTTGTGATTGTATTTGATTGAATCACAACGTGCATCCCGGGACTAGTGAGCGAGTATCGTGTTTCCGTGTCAGCTTATTATGTTTCGCTTGGGTGCAGCCATGTTAATATACGTTTCGTAAGATTCGCGCGAATTTTCCTTCGCGATAGCGCCTCACAAATCCGTACGTGAGGCACATCGGTGGATTTTATTGAGACTGAAGTAGTTACGTGCCTCCCGTTGTCGGCATGTATGCGCACGTCAAATCGTCGATACGAATCGACGCAGTACGAGAAAATTCGTGTGATACGACTGACGTAACGGTTTAATCAGGATATCGATATGATAGATAGCTATCGTAGCCAGCGCGACGAGGACGATACATAAATGACTTACGTAACTAGATTATATCCGAGCACATCTGAGTACATTATGATACGATCGATGTATCACATGTATTTATCTGTTTGGAAGTAGTCAAAGTACTTAAGTCAAAACTTTTTTGGACAAGCCGCGTAAACAGGAATGGAAAATATTGGCACTCATGATATTATACTTATCTTCGTATCTTTTTTTCTTTTTCCAATGACGTTATCGTAAATAAATACGCGACTACGCGATACAACATTGTAATAATGAATAAATATCACAAGAAATATAATACTATATATTTTATTAAAAAAGAAATAATTAATAAATAGAATATAGAGGATTAGAGGAAAAACACCCGGTTTGCAAGGGTAGAGATTTGGTCAGAGACATTTGTATGCCTGAAACGCTCAACGATGGCGATTCGAACGTAAGGGAAGGGAGGAAGACGGGCTCCCCATTGACGGCGACCACATAAAAATTATGAATGGCCATATTATTGCAAGTTGGCAGAGCGGCGACGTGTCGCGGCGCGTTATATATAGATATATATGTAGATACAATCGCCGGTAGTAAGTTCGCGCCCAGCGGTTAGCGCTGTTTCACTCGCTGACTTAGCGCTACTCGAGCCGGTCTTTTAGAGCTGACTCAGATCCGCCCTCGGCCTCTTGCTCGTTCCCTCAACTGTCCTTCTCGCTCTCTTGCGGCCGTGACACGTTCGTTCCTTCGTTCGTGTTCACATCGTAAGTAGCGACAACCATCACGCAAGCGGCATTCGGAAAATTTATATCGAAACACAGTTGACTGTGATCCGTTTTTTAATCAGAAAGACAAATGAAAATTTCCACCTTGACTTTATAATCAGATACAGTAATCACCACCAGTAACGCGACAGTAATTCAATCGTATTATCAATACTGTCGAATTACAAATAACACACACACATATATACAGGTCGGGTGTTAATCAAACCGCCTGACCGTTTATATATATATATATATATATATCCCTTGTCCTTTATCGTCAGGATAGGTCGCAGCTTCAATGACAGTTACACGCGTAATAATTCTCCCACACGATAAGTCATCGGTAACACAATAACCCCGCACAGTCGTAATATAGTAACGCTCTTCCGTAAGCACCGTCAACGAGAATGCGATTACGCCGACGCGGGCGAAAGTAGTATCGCCCTGCTCGGTGCGTAGTGTTGGTATCATTCGTCACAATGTTAAACTGATTATGAGTAACGTACGTATGGGTATGTACATGCTATTGTATCACCACAGGTCCTCTTCTGATAAAACGCGCCTTGGTCGTGGTCGTTGGTAATCGCTTTACGGCGAAACTTCGGTGTCGGATGACGACTTCGCAGTTTCGCCGCTCTGCTTTTGTCGAAATACACGAGCGAGAGCTCGCCGCGGGCCCCCGGGAACCGTGAACGATACCGATTGTATGTACGTCCGGGGTGTCCCCCTCCACGGCGATCAACGCCAACGATAACGCCGCATTTTGTTCCCCTCGGAGGCACGGGAGTATAACCATAAGCGATTAGCAGAGAGGAATTAATTAATTTAGCTGCATATCGCGCGATGAAATTATCGACGATACTTCGTGAGAAACGCGATATCACAGACCGCTCCGATCGTTTCCCGCAATTGCGGTTGTATTTGCGGTCGACGAAATAACATAAATCCCATTATTTGCGTTTTCATGAATTTTTTTTTTCTAAAAAGAAAATATAGAAGAGCGAATTGATCAATTAATAAATAGAAAGATAACAATTTACGCGGAATATTTCGAACACTATTATGACTGAAGTGAGTATTGATTCCTTGTCATAGCAGAAATTGAATTTGCAAGAATAACTGATCCCCGGAAATAGAAGATCATTACATTTTTAAGTTATTGTTAGTTAAAATTTAACTCGCGTTGGTATTTTCGAACGTACCGATGGTTTACGTGACTCGTTAAAATCACATCCACGAAAAATATAAAACCTGTTTTTTAATCGACGTATTTCCAATTACATAATTTTATCATAAGCACCGAATTATTCGGACGCTTTAATGCACAATTCTTATTTATTTTTAATGTCTGGACATTTTTATTATACATATATTCGATATTTTTGTTTGTTCACTAATTTTCATGTACGACTATAGTCTTCAAGATCATAAGTTACACGTTCACAATCGCTTCAAAAGATTTATCCCATCGATCGGAGTCGAGCTTGAGAAATAATCATATTCATGTTGTGTGACTGCAGAGAATTAGCGAGGATTTTCACGTTTTTCCCGAATGTAACATTTAGCAAATAGAGACGGTGCAGGAAGATATAGAGAAAGAGAGAGAGAAAAGGGGGCGAGGAGAAATATGGATAGGCGAGTCGCGCGGGGTGGGAACATAAGTGAGTGCTGCGAGGCCTAAACACACACGCGAGGAAGGTCCATCAATCTGGCCTGGAGTCAATATTGACTTGGCTGGGCCTCGTTGCAAAGAGGGCATCATCGGCACGCATAAAGAGGATCGAATCGGCCGCCGCGCCGCGCCGGTCCCTTTTCGCTCGCAGGACACGCGTGACAAATGCTCCGCGCGCAAACACCGGCGCATCTGTGTCCACAGGATAACCGATTCTCTTCCGAATGGCCTATAAATCCTGGAAGTGCAGTTGCGCTACGGAGGTCCGCCGTTCGTTTCCGATTCGACGTACCTCCTATTCGCGTTCTTTACAAGCTTCTCTATCTGACACCCCGTATCGCCCGAAGCACCGTGCCGTCGTCAACCCGAGTTTTTACGTTTATCGAGCTCTTCGCTGGAAAGACGCCCCTGGCTCCTCTCGGATTTTATTTGAATAAAGTTCGCCTGGATTGTTCAAGATCCGTCAATTGAAACTCACTCGCATATCGCGGTATCGCGTTGTATTATGACAATTTAATTTGTCAGTTAAAGTAAAATATAAGCACACACACACACACATATCTTCTACGATGTAACGGATATAACGGCTCTTGATTTTACATATATGTAAATTATTTATTATTTAACCTATCTTAAGACGAATATGCACAAATATGAGTGTCTTAGTATGAATTATTCACGTGTTTATCACTATGTTAATATCCCCTGGTTATACAGTTTCAAATAAGCATTTAAATATCCCAGTACCTTTTAGAAAATGTCAGTTTGTTATTGAACTAGAAGTTCAATACCTCTAGTTCAATAACAAGCTAGTTATTGAACTTCCTTCTCCTTCAGCAATGTTTTCCCGACGAAGCTTTTTACCGCTGCCGAGAAACATTGCTGATCGCGCTATTACTTGTACCTTCGTCGACATGTTCGTTACACCGCGCATACAAATCGGATCATAAGTAAGATGCGTGCGCCAGGTGCTGTCGATGCCGATATGTACCGAGTGCCGATCCACGGTCGTTCGTCAGCTACCCCGTTCACGGCCGCTTTAATCCGAGGACATGCACTTTTCTTTTTTTTCCCAGGCCCGGACGACGATCCATCGATCATCGACTCGCGGCGCGATGCGTATACGATATCGGTTTTTCGCGACGCGTGAGCGATGGGTCGTCGCCGATTCAGGTATATCCGAGGTATACCTGAACCTGAACGACAACCAGCGTGCGAGTCGAGAGATCCCGGTATAACTTTCCGCAAACTCCTCGAAGATGTCAGGTCGACACTAAGCGGTCGCGGTGGTGCGATGCTCCTCCGCAGTGTTCAAATATCCACGTAGGTATATTCCCCGACGACGAATTCTCGCTCGTCTCATTCGCTCGCGGCGCAGGTAGATCGCGACGATCGCTCGTCCACTTTATCGCCAACCGGTTTTTATAGTACGTATCGAGTAACGGATGCTCGCGCGAAACCTTACACCGAACAGGGTGTAAGTAACGTAATATAATTACGCGAACGTCGCGAAAAGGAAGTGCGCGAAAAGAGGGCCTCCGCTCGCGTGCCGAGGCATTAACGCAAAACGAAAAAAAATTGAGTTGATTATTTTTTCAGTTGACGTTTGATATCTGCCTCTCCTCTAAAATATCCATAAATATAAATCCGAACGATATGCGGAATGATACGATTCTAGTTTTAACGAATGGCTGGCGTGCGACGGATGATAAGAGTCGCCCCCAACGGCACGCGAAATTTCGTATCAAACGTAAAAAAAAAAAAAAATATATATGTTTCGTATACCCCTAGCATGAGCAAAGTGGCAAATTCTCAGCTTTCTCTATAATCCGCAATTCTTCGATCTTGATGTCCGTGTTGCAATCAGAGGAACGATTAATCAATGTGAGACACACAATTATAATGAGTATAAGTTATTTCAAAATTTCAGTAAATGTAAGAAACGGGAAAAATCAATATTGCTGCATCGTAACGCAATTGCTAATTCGCAATGCACTCTCCGGCGCGTGTTTCTTCGCTGGGAGGCATTTACGAGAGAAATCACAGTGATGGCAATTAGCGCGCTCGTGGCACAAACGAGAGAACGAAGGGCTAATGCGTCGATATATCGGCACGTATACGGCGTAGGAATAATTATTGCTTTCGTCGGTCGCTACCGGCACGCTGCGTGCCATGTATAATACTACCTCGAAGCCACCTTGCTTCTTTATAGGAGACAGCAGCAAGAACGAAACCAGTGGTGCTTAAACTTAACATAATTACTTCAATTCTGTTGAATTTTTTACAAGCCGTCCATTTCCGCTCATATGTAATTTCTCTTGAACTATTAATAAAAAATTAATTAAAACTTATGATAAGATCTTTGGCAAATTAAAGAATTCTGTGAACACGCTTCACATCTTATACATAAATTACAATATATTATATAAATTACAATATTAATTATATAAATTATAATATTAATTATAAAATTATATAAATTATAATATCAGGTAATTATAGTTTTCATTTTTTAATAATTATTATAAATACTCGAAGGAAAAATAATAGAAAATAAAGTTAGAAGATAATTCAATTTTGATACCTATAATAAAATTTTTTAAATATTTGTTTCGTTACTTCATAAAAAAATATGATGAAATAAGTTTTTGTTTGCAAAAACGCCATTAGGCACCACTGCGCGACACCTCGCAGAGGTGATATAGTTGCCGTTGCGGTTTGCACGGTTGCGACTGGCGAGCAGCAGCTTCGATGCGATCGCATCGAGTAACTCAGGTTCGCCGCCTGGCTTCCTCTCTCGAGGAGTAGGACTGAATTATGGCCCGTGGTAGCGGACACTCGCCAACACGCTTCGTCGTTTAACCCTTTGCCCGATCCGGAGTCCCGAAGCGCATTCTTGCCATCGTCGGCTTTTCCCTCGAACTCCTTGGAATCTTACGATTTCTGAAAGAGAATGGTCGGATGTATGCATCTGGCGAAGGACCGGTTCTTTCGCCTTTAAATGCGACGCAAATGTCGAGCATATTTTTAAATTCGAGAGAATTTCCCTTTTTTATCTTTCTGCAAAATTGGATATACATCGGTGTCAGCGATATTTTTATATTTAAACCAATACGTCGATACAAGAGCGAAATATATGTATACTCTAAAGCGCAATTCTCTTTGACCCGAAATTATAATGGAGAACTGCTTTATATTAGCTTTATCGTTCTCGATTGCAACGCGCGTCGTGCCTCGCTCGAAATATATAGCGGAGGTACGGTATTTACCGTACACACGCACACGCGTTTGGCCATCGTGCGACAGTTGGCCCTCGAAACATCGATGCGACGCATCGAGGACACGCATTAACGCGACTCTCTCTCGACGCCATAATGCGCATCGCGCATGGGTTTTTCGCCCCAGCACAATGCGTACGGGGGTTTCGACAATATGTTTGGGGCCACCGAAACGAGGCAATGGATGGATGGATGGATAGCTGGCTGGCTGGCTGCCCGGGACAATCGCGGGGAGCGTCTCGGGGGTAGGGATGTTTCAGGGGGGTTTGTTTAGGTTCCCGGGCGCGAAAGGCACTCAACCCGCTAATCTATTTAGCCGTAGTGTTTGATATGGAATTAATGAGGCCCGCCGGCATTATGCCCAGCGCCCGTAGATTTTCGGTTTAGTTGTGGAAATAAAAGGGGGGACCCCCCCCCCCCCCCCCCCCCCCGTCTGATGGCTGCAGTTGCGTTACACCTTTTCATAACGAGGATCGCCTCTTACCATCCGCCAGCTGCAACACGTCGTAACATGTCGTCGATACTTCGAGATTTCATAGCAACGATATATCTAATCCTTAACGAGATGCACCTAGTATCGCGAAAATTGTAAATCTAAAAAATACCCCGTGTAATACGGAATCACTTAATCAGAACAATTTAATTCGGATACTGATTGGAGCTCTGCGATCTATTGGTTGCAGTGTCCTGTAACAGTGAACTCGTCGTTGGCGCCGTCCTCGGTCTCGCCTGCAACCGGTGCGATCCTGAGCGGCCCGTCCCTGGTCAGCAGCGTAACCGCCAGTACGACGACGAATCATCCCTTGGACGTAGCCGGTCTGTCGCAAGTGAGGATGGCGGTGACGAGCGCAATCGTGAGACCGCCCGGCAGTCCAACTACCTCGGTTAGCCCGTCCCAGGGTCATCCGCCGCCATCGGCCGGCGGTCCTACTGCGGCCAGGTGCTGTGATACCGGTCGGCCGATCTTCACGGATCCGCTGACGGGCCAGACCGTCTGCTCCTGCCAGTATGAACTGCTGGGTGGCTATCAGCGTCTAGGTGGCCTACCCACGGCCGCGCTTTCCATGTACAGCGCGCCGTACGCGGCCGCAGCCGCCGCGGCGGCGTCCGAGGGTATGGCCGCGTACTTTCCCAGCTTGAGCGCCGAGCAAGCACCCTTCTACACGCCCACGGTGAGTCGACGCTGTTTAACTACTATATACGATAAAATAAAAAGAACCGAGATGAAAGTTTGTGAAATGAAAATTCGACAGTTTTATGCTCGCATTTTTCCTTTCCACGACCACGAGCGGAGAATTCTTTTTTTTTTAAATTCTGCGAACTCCGTGCATTATTCTCACTAAAATATGTGACTTATAACCGTTCGCACGGTTCAACTGTGCCGCGTGCGATAAGCTCGACACTAGCCTTTGAATCGGCTGTAACAGTATTTCGTCGCAACGGCGTATACTTGGTTTCCAGAATTTTCTCGCGATGCAGAGAGTAGCATATCGACAAGCCTGGGGGAGAGATAATATCGATACACGACTGAAGCAATTCGTGAAACAAAGGATATCGCGGATTTTACGATACCCTCGATGATAACATAACCCGGAAATTCTGGATTTCATATAGCCGCATTCCGTACAGTTAGCTATAATTTATTTCTTTTATTAAAGACGAAACAAGAAAATATATTTTATGATATAGTGCATTTTGTGATGTAACTCGTCTCCTTCGTTTTTCATAATATAAATATTCGTAAACGAAAATTCCGGTTCTAGGCAATACTACAGCTGAGATATTTATGCAATCAGTAATTTTCCATAACTGATTTCCTTGTAGATAGCAATGCAACAAATTAATTTCACTTACCTACGCATGTCCAGTTGTATAATTAATATCACGCTATCAACAAAGTGTTTAGTTAGCGTTTAGAAGTTTTCAAATCAAGCTAAATAAATATGTATAACGCCGATATGTCAAATACTTGTCGCAGAAGAGGAGAATAATTGTTTTATCTAAGCGCAGCGTGATAGTACAGATATAATATTATATGAATTCTGTGAAGCAATTTAACACTAGAACTACCGGAGATTAATTTATATTTATTTCTACCGAAGAAACCTGAGAAAAGAGAAAAAAGAAAAAGAGAAAACAAATTAATAAAATTAATCATCTATGCAATTTCAATAAAAGTCAGGAAAAATTTCAGAAATTAAGATGTTTAAAGAATGAGTAATAAATTATTAAAAAATGTCAAACGGGTCATTTTGACCCCCTTGGTAGTTCTAGTGTTATAAAGATATATAAACTGCTAAATGACAATTTTTTTCATAACACATTTATTACCTTATGTAAATATTTTCATAAATGTCTTGTATAAGAAGATTCCTTTACACTCCGAACAGGAGTTACCTACAACAATTCTGTTGATATTTTCGAATTCTACTTGCATTCTTTCGAATGCTCCTCGCGTTTTGCGTCAAGTGCTAAAGGTTAATATCTGAACGAAGTCGAGTTCATTGGAAGCTCGGGGATGCCAGGTTTCTCTTCATTGCACTTCCGCGTTCCTGCGCAGTACCGTCGATCTCAGATCTTCGAAACGTTCAACGCGGCTCTCCAATATCGATAAATGCCTCGCGCGAGCCGGCAATAGTAGGGACGTTATATTCCGCCGTAAAATTTTTATCACGTGGATTAAATCCCAATACGGACGGACTTCTATATTTCTGTATCATTGTGCAGATTAAATTCTGATACGAATTTTTATATTCATGACTCGATCGAATGCTCCGAAACGATGTGTTTATTTAGGGGATTAACGAAGTTTAGCGATCCGATTTTTCACGTAGTCGCACCGATTTTTTCGACGTGACGCAACTCGCGTCTTTCGGTTCTGTCACACGCGCGCACAGAAAAAAAGCGCTCTTTCCATGGCACTTCACATCGCCACTCCCTAGCTGTGCCGCGATTCGCGATGTCAAGATGTCATCGCGACTGGGTGGCTGGGCGACACGTTATTAATGCATAATCTAGAAGAAGCGCTTTAGCGTGTTCGCTCATGCGTCGGATGAGCGTTATCGGACCACACGCGAGGCGTGTACGAAGAAAACGGCGAGCGGAGCGTAAATTTATGAATCCGTTTTGCCGTAATAATAGGACACGGTCGCGCGTTACCGAGCCGTCGTCACTCCGTAAGACCGAGCTGTTATCGTTGGTCTTTATGATCGAGCTTAAGGGACGCGGGTATATAGCGTAGCCTGCTCGTAACGAGGCAGCAGATTGCACAGGTCGCGCACCGACTACGCGACGACGTCCATGATATCCCCCCCCATATAAAGTCATTAAGTATCGCTTTTTAACGAAAACGTTTATTTCCTGCCTTCCGCTCTGTGGCATTCGCTGTTCATGGTAATTACCATGGGCCGCGGTTTCGTTGATTTATGTCGTGTAATTCCTGTCACAGACATCGCTCCTCGGAAAGCCCCGAACGTTATCGCGTAAAGGCCGTAAAGATACCTCGTCTATTTATTTTATCAATCATCTCATGTTCATTTCGGATATCTAATCCGTTGTTAATAACATATACCTATCGCATTAAAATATTATTACGTATGATATATGTGCGTAATTTAGAGAGAGAAAGGGAGAGAAAGAAATGGAGAGTCTTTTATGAGCCTATTATACCCGCTAGATAAAGTACGGCAGA
This sequence comes from Leptothorax acervorum, assembly GCA_035220615.1. NCBI lineage: Eukaryota > Metazoa > Arthropoda > Insecta > Hymenoptera > Formicidae > Leptothorax > Leptothorax acervorum. Next base: position 1,410,336 of record JASTWQ010001258.1, on the reverse strand, counting down.
AATTTAATAGCGACCATCCTGTCGTATAAGCGAGGTCGTGGGTTAGGGAAGCAAACAAGAGAGCCACACACAGCGATCCTAATTATTATTATCAGCGCTTCACCAGCTATTCTTTCATCATCATTGATGCATCGGAGATCGGGCCGGGCATCAGTGCGGTCGATACGGGCTAATTGCGACGTTTGTTCCAAAAAATGAATCTTTTTCGAGCAATTAACCGCATTCTGATGTGCGATTTTATTTAAAAACCGCGATAACGAGTGACCGGCTTCGGCGAATGCATACATGCGCGCGTCAATAATCGGAATAAATTCGAGACGCGTGCAGAACCGTTTCTGCGATCGCACGATCACTTGAAACGACTTGTGAGAATTATCGGCGCGACCGTTAATGGCATATACATGTATTAATAGCCTCGAGAAAACTGGACGGCATAAAACTGCTCATATAAAAAGATGCTTTCTAAAGAAATCTCAATAAGTAAATCTTAATAATTGTTTTTAACAATGCCGTTAATTCGTCGATCTACAATCTTTTATCTCGTTCCTTATCGTTACCTTTTCTTTATTGTGTTGTAATAATCGCGCATGCGCGTGATAATTACAGAACGAAAATACCGAGATATTTATTTCTTTGTGTGCTATTACAGGCCGCCGGTCTAGAACTCAAGGAAAATCTAGGCGCTGGAGCCGCAGCAGCATGGCCTTATCCCTCGATGTATCACCCTTACGATGCTGCTTTTGCGAGTTATCCCTTCAACGGGTAAGTCTTGTAAATATTTTCCGAATTATTCATCGTACGAATTACATGCGTTACACGTTTAGCGTATGAAGTCGATATTTACTATATATGCATACAGATTCAAACACGAGCCAAAACACGAGCCGTTTAATTAGATAACAAACTGCATTTCGATGCAAACAAGCTAAGTGATTTCTGATTATTTTTTTAAACGGCAGTGTCGAAATTTTCGACAATTGCCGAAAAACTGACCCGTTGACTTACAGATAGCGTCTACAGTATCAGAAAAGTCTGTTCATATGAAGAACGAAAGCAATCCGAGCGAAATAAGTGAATGTTACGCGCCATACTACACAGAAAAAAAATAATATTCTTGATTTGAAAATATCTTTAGTTTCAACGTCGGAAATCTTGAAAAATGAGATCATATTGCGTTATTATATTAATTAAACGATTATATTAAACGAAGAAAACTTGCTTGAATGAAGCATTTATATAGTTCAACAAAAAAAATTGAATTAAAGAGTTGAAATTATAAGAAAATTATAGTTGTTTCGTATATAAGCAAGATTACTTATAATCTATACTTGTATAACATATATTATTATATAATTACTTATAATCAATAAGAATATTCTTTTTTTCTGTGTAGCTTTCATAGGAAGAGAAAAATTCCCCAAAAGATCCTTGCGAGTGATAACAAATGCCGCACGCTATAATTTTATATATCTCCTCGGCGTCGGAACCTTTACAGCAAAACGTGATAATTGTTTTAATATCACCGAAACAATGTTATACAGAAGAAGTACTCTCGTTTTGCAGCAAGAGCATAGTGTTCTTTCACAAACCTACGAGACGCGGACGAATCTTAATTACCCCGTAATCTCCGCGATGCGCTACGTTATTTTCAACTTTGACGCGCTTTAATGCCTTTTCCGTCGCGAGAAAGAGAAATAGAGAGAAATCAGGTTGTATGCTCCTTTTCTTTTCCACAGTCGATACGCTGGTGCACGATGGAGATAAGGCGGCGAGAGAAACACATAAACATTCCAATAAATTAGCGCTCAACTGACCCGGGACTGTCGCCAGAGCGCTTTTTTCTTGCGCACTCGGGATCGGTCGCGGCGTGTCGTGACGCGGTCGGCGAAAGGTCTCGTTTGATAAATTCAAGTCGGATCACCGCGGGCACCAGGACAATGAAGATTAAAATTCGGAGAGAGCGTCCAGAGCGGCGCAAGCAGCGCGACGTTTGCGGATGATTGACGCGAGGTCATCCGAAACATCGATAATTAACCCGTTTAGTCGCGTTTCCGGTATCTCGCGCTCGTTTACGAATGCCACGGATGATCGTGGCCGATTCGAGAAATTCCGACCGTCGTAACGCCGCGCCGCACGTTTCATGCGCGATCGGAGAACTTTGGTACCGCGCGTACACGATGATCTATGTAAATATATATGTAAATATGACTGATAACTATGTAAATTACTGTTGAATATTAGCTGGTCCACGCTTGAAATTCTCCTGAATATTACGGTTGGTTCATTTTCGATCATAGCGGATACAGGTTCCAATCGCTAATGAGATTTTATTTTTAAAAAGAGAAAAAAAAAACGTTTCAATCATGCATATGCAACTATTAAAATTTTACTCTAAGCACTGTTGTCGGAGCGTTTATCTCTCTCTATATAATATCTAGCGGTGACGCACGTCAACAAATTTGATAAAGATTCAATTCCTAGTGCTCTTTTATGTCAATGCCATTGATCGAGGCGATCGATACCCCACTCTGATTCCCGGGAAAATAAATATATATAGTATATATATATATATATATAAAACAGACGGTCACGTATTTTGCCACGCGAAAGGACGGGCGGGAGAGACGCTCCTCTAAAGGCGAAGTAGCGAGCTTGGTTGACAACAGCGGTTAACGCGTGGAATCTATACTGCCGTGCATGACGCACTTCCGGCGACGGTCACTTCGTATGCAAGGAAACGATCGGGTAATACAGCTTGCTTAGCATCCATTCGCTCTAGTCGTGGCCGGGCGACCGAGGTCCTTTGCGGGGACCCACCGCGCCGGATCCGCGGGCCCCGCGCCGCACCGGAACTACACGCGAGTTCTATGGACTGTCAACATCAGGCGACAAAGACGCGGCAGCCACGAAACAATCATAGTTGCACCTGCGTCAGTCAGGTCATAGATAGGTACAAAGGACACAGAATGGTAATCGAGAGACCCAATTTCGAAGTAAAATTTTATATTTTTCTCTTTATATTTATCTCTTATCGGGTTCTTGGAAGAGACGTGGAGGATTGTCCGAAGAAATAAACTGATTCTTTTTTTTTTTCTTTCTTATGGAATTACGCTTATTTAGCTAATGCGCGTCTGCTCGGAAAGTTTTCGTGCGCGTCGGCGACACGCCCCGTTCTCGCGTTTCCTTTGCGTTTCGAGGCGAACGGATTCGCACGACGAACATGAAAGCTTTCCTTGACTCGTATATAAAGCGCGTTACATTCAGCCCCGATATACGCGCTATATCTTTTAACACAATCGTGCCGTGTAGAATTGTAGATGAATCTAAGAGAAATGCTTACGTTGATGTTTAAGAAGTAATATGCGAGTTTCAAAGCGCTCGTTATTGACATATCTTATCGTTAGAAGAATGAAATGTCACTCGTATTATTATTCTTGCAGTAACCGGAAGCAAAAACTGAAACTTTGAAGTTTAATACTCATACTTTTATTTATTTATCATTTTTCTGTGTGCGTTATCAACTTGTCCTACATATATGTATATATATATATACGTACGATTTTCTTGTATAGTTTCTCAGCACGCAACTTTCTCTTCATATCTAACGCCGTGTCTAAAACGCAAGGAATTACTGTATCTTGCAATATAATATGTTATTAAATGAAAAGCATATCTCTTATATATAGAATTAATTATTCTCTGCTATTATTACTTGAAACAAAACCTATCATAATGTTACTTTTATTTACCGCGTGATAGCTATATCATTAACTCACTTCCTATATCATTAAGTAATTTTTTAACATGAAACGATTGTTATTATCCTCGCGAGTGACGGCAAAGTATCTAACATCGTGTGAAACCTGGCGGAGAATTTCGGTAACGCCCGCGGCCCGGAACTATCGCTTAAATCGGAACCGGGAGGTGCGAAGGATCTGGCGCATTATGCGCGAGCGTGCGCGACGACCACTTAACATGAGCATACAAAAAGCCAATAATGCAGCGTTGGCATGCACGGCCGCAAGGTCTCGGGATCGTGCGGGTTAACGGTCTCGTCTTTCCGGCGGATTGGCCCTGCTTCCGGAGACATATAGGGTAGACAATAAGAAAGCGACGAACACAGGGCCCCTCTGTCGTACGGGCAGGGGCCCGCTTACGTCGCGTCGTCTCGCGCGCTCTATGTCCGGCATATCGTCGAGAACGATCGCCGATACGTAGTATTATTAAGCGTGTCCGTACAACGACACCGATGTGTCAGGCACGCGCTTCGAGTCCCGAACGAGTGGTATCTCAAAGCACGGCACGTGAATCCTAATGTATATAATACGTACGAAGTCATAAGATACGGCCACGAACGCGATTATCGGTGATGGAGGAAAGAAGACTCTGAAGAACCATATTTGTCCGTATGTGAAATCGCGTACAATACGTGCTTCTCGAAAAATAGCAAGTATCCTAAGTTTGTCTGAATTCGTCAGGGACGGAATTGCCTAAGTACAGAGAGATAAATTCGCGCTTCCATTCTTCCTCCGATGATCTTAAAAGGAGAGTTAACGCGGCCGAAGGGTACTCTTCGATGTATAAAGGCCAGTTTAACGTAATTATTTAGAAATTAGGGCCTCAACGGCAGCGTTTTCCGCTTAGTGCCGATAGGACTCGAAATATTTCGCAGCTAATGAGACGAGGCGGGGCTGGGCTATCCCGCACCCTTCGGTGCCCCGCCCGTGAGATACGTCTCGCGTGGATGATGTACGGCCGTTTAATGACCCGGTTTCAGTCCCGGGGGACGGTTTTTGCCTGGTCGGTAAGGGTTGAGGGGGACGTGCACGGCGGAAAAGTCAGCGACACTCGTTTTTCGTTAGATGAAGGGGTCGCGGGACCCGCGCGCGCGCGCGCGCAGCTTCGTTTCTTCGGCAACATGCGGATGACAGCGATTCGTCGAACCGCGTGACAGGCAGCCCGCGGAATGCACGCCGCTCTTTCCCCATTAGGCTTAATGGACGTAGATTAGTCCTGCCCCGGCTATGTATGCGCGTCAGGATTTAATGACTTGGCCGCACCCCTCTCTACCCGATATCGCTGCCTTCTCTCGACGGACGAACAGACTTTGCCGAGAAATAGTGTGTCGCTGCACTGATTGCAAGCGGATCGAAGGAAACCACACGTTTCTTGAATGAGCGATTACCAATTTTAGAAAAATGTGACAGATGAGATTCGATGATTGGCGAGACCGCCAATACGGGCGAAGCCGAGTGCCGTTTCGGTTATACCAAGTAAATAATTCATGAGAATATATGTCTCGATTAAGAGGTACAAGAATATCAAGTGGGAAGACTCGTCGACGTGGTAAATCATATAAGTTTAGAGTGTGCGATAAATTATTTCCTTCTTATATTTCATTCTACGGGAACGTTTCCTAAATTCACGGTCTGCCAAGATAACAATCTTTCCTCTCTACTCGATTTTATTTTACAGAAGCACTTGTTAAACGGCGCGCTTCGTCAAGTCGACAATGTAGTAAACAGGAAAACGAATACCCGGGAGTGCGGACTAATTAGTAATTACGCGATCGCCGATCCGTTACTCTCGGCCGCATATCTCTCTGCAAAGCACAGGAAGCGTGCTTCCATAAATTTCGTAAGTTCAACGATAACGGTCGAGAAGTGCGGAGCAATAATCCCGACTCGCGATAATTCAGCGTGACTTTAATCACGGACGACGGAGTTAAAGTGCATTCGCGGACGGATTTAAGCGATCGTGTGACAAAGTAGCACACCGTGTATCATTTTGTATAAACTCGGTGATATTCGCTGGGACAGCCGGAGTGTAAGACAGAGAGAGAAAGAGAGAGAGAGAGGGGGGGAAGAGAGGCAGAGAGACAGAGAGAGAGACAGAGAGCAAGATTGTATAATCTCCGTACGTGGCGGGATGCATTGGAACACGTGTACACATACACGTCGACACGTAGCTGAAGGGTGGGAGGGAGGGAGAGACCTTTCGCCGCCGTACTGGCGAGACGCACACACATATCCGGCGAAGTTTACGATCGATCTGTCACATTGCGACCAACTGGTAATAAAGTTGGATGCGGAACAACCGACTGTCACACCGCGGTGACAAAACTTCCTCCTCCCGGGCGAGGCGAAGCAAAGCGAGGAGAGGCGAAGCGAGGCGCGGCGACGCGAGGACGCGCTTCTAAGCGCTTCTAAGAGCTTAACGTGACGACATCGGGTACCACACTAGACGCTCGTGTCGTGTAAATTGCGGGAGTGAATACCGTGGCCAATGTGCCATCTCCTCTCGCCGGCCGACTGTAACTTGACACTAATAATCGGCCGGCTCTCTCTCTCTCTCTCGTTCCGCGCGTCGTTCTGTTCCTGGTTCCCCGCTGGAGCGCTTTCGCATCTCGTATATCGTGGTCTCTAGTCAACGCAAATATTTATACGCGTTAAGTATCAAGAGCACGTTGCCGAGTCGTCAAATTAGAATTCCATTCCCGCGGACAGCTCGCGTTCGTTCTCATCCACGGAATTCTGTCTTTCCGTTTCTCTTTCTTTTCTATCTCCGTACAGCTGATTTTACGAGCATCCACCAAAATACATGTTGTTGGATCCGCGGAATCGCGCTCGAAACTTTTGATTGGTGTGATGAATATCGTGTATATTAGTCTTGACGATCAGCTGCAATTCGACGTAACCCAGACAGCATCGTGTCCAAAATCGGGACGGATTTCTTAAAGACGTCATTAAGACGGCTTTTAGACATCATATTGTAAGACGTCTAAAATATGTCTTTAAGACGTTTTATGTCCCGATTTTAAAACATACATGCTATTTGGGAACTTAAAATCGATCTACGCCATGCTCGGTCTAATAAAATAGGATATAGGAATTAAAGAATAAACTGAGAAAAAACCAACGTGCTCTTGATACTTAGCGCGTATAAATATTTGCGTTGACTAGAGACCACGATATACGAGGATATAGGAATAGGATATAGGAATAATACGTGAATCATAAAACCGCTTTTACAAATAAAAAAACGTTTTACAAAAGTATTTCGGGTTTAAAAATAAATATGCAACTCGTTAATCATTTATAAACGGTTCGCAATTTTTAAATAAATGGAATTTGAAGGCCTTTAATAATACAATCTGCAATGTAACGCCCAATTTTTTCTTCCTCCGAGTAAACCCCTCAGTTCACTCTACTTTCAACCTGTCTCACGAGGACTCGCAAGGTCACCGCCACGGAAAGCGGGTGGATCAAAGGGACCGCAAACCAGTCTAGCCGCGGACCCGTGGCTGATTAAACTCAAGCGCAACCACAAACGACAGGGACAGTGATGGTGCGCAGGCGGACAGACGGGCGGGCGGGCTTTGGGACAAACTGGATGGAAAGATGCGCGCAACCCTCGTGCGTGTTCACGATCGTGCCGCGGAAAGATGGCGTCTACCACTGAAATGGCCGGCAGTAACGCGCTGATAAAACATAAGGCATGACGACCGTGTCTGAAAAGGAGCGCCGGTTGCGCGGAGGGCCCGGGAGAGAGGGAGCAGGACGGAGGACGAAGTTAGATATCATCCCTAGTTACGGCCGGTGACGAGGGGCGGAGTCATGCCAACCGCACACCTGCCCCGAGGTGAACTGCCCTTGGTCACCCCCGGGGCTCCCCCCCTTCCCATTTCCACCCTCTCCGGAGGCTACATCTTGATGGACGCGTTTACGCTAACCGGTCGACGGAAAAAGGGCGAAAGAAATGGCCGTTCGGTTGGCTTTTAATGGTCGACTCGATTCGCCGTCTTAAAAACCTTAGCTGGACCTTGCGGGACTCGAAGCTTCATCATGCAAGCGCGCAGGAGAACCGGTTGTTATCTACGAGAAATATATTCACAATAGCGGTCCATCGCTCGGAGGATGTCAACCGCGATGCGCGGTCGTTCGGTTTGACGGATAAGTCGTCCGGATCGAAAAATATATCAGCCTTCGCGCCGTACATCGTCGAGGTATGCATGCGAGATATGCAAATCTCGATCCTCCACAAATTTGTAGCCTAATCGAAAGCAATAGTGATGTTTCATACATCTGCAGCACTGTGTCTTGGCGATAATCAATACGCGTGTTAATTCGAAACGAAGCGGTTATAATTATCTCGTAGAAGTCCATGCTGATGGAGTGTAACCCAATGTAACGCGGTTTACGTCAATGGAAATGTGTTGTGCATATCAGCGATAATACTTTTACGACTTGCATTAATCAAAGTGCTTCACGGGATTAAATCAACACCTCGTATACCCATTGGGTTAGCATGCTTGAAACGTTGTACAGTGGACGCTTAATGATAATATATACGCATCGTTACGCGTTTGTATTTAAATTTACTTTACATCTGCTCGATCAATACGCCCGTATTTCTTCAAACCGCTGGTTAACAGCGATTTTGTGGGACAACTTCCCATTTACGCACATATTAATAAGTATCGTTTGTGTTCGACATTTTTATTTCCCCCGCCTTTAAAAGTTAATAGTATATAAATGATATTAACGCTAGAACTACCGAAGATTAATCTATATTTATTTCTACCGAAGAAATCTTAGAAAAAAAGAGAAAACAAATTAATAAAATTAATCATGTATGTAATTTAAATAAAAATCAGGCAAAATTTCAGAAAATAAGATGTTTTAAAAATGAGTAATAAATTATTAAAAAATGTCAAACGGGTTATTTTGACATTTTGGTAGTTCTAGTGTTAAAATAATTTTTTCTCAGTTTATTCTTTAATGTCTATATAGTTGGCATTTTCTGTATATGGATATACCATCAGGAACTAAATTTTTATAATCACAATGTATTGCTGAATCCGTAAAGAAAGTTGCATCACTTACATCGGGAATACCTTCGGGATGCGGCTCGCAAAGAAATCTGAAGTGACATTGTCGAAAGTGTTTTTCCCTGCAGTAAAGATTTGCTTTCGAAATGTAACGGGAGCGTAGATTTTCTGAAACGCAGCGAAAGTTTGTGTCCAGGATAGAACAGGTATCTTTTTTGTAAAGACATAAGAAATGCTAAATTTTTTTATGGTCACAATGCAATGTAATGAATTTTTCGCGGAACAGCGAACAGTATTACAAGATGGAAATGGCGTAGGATAGAACACGAGGCGCGGCCCGATTAGCAATCACCATGGAAACAAGCACTTGATGCGATCAGTTGTGGAGAGCGCGAGAGGAGAGGAGGATGCGCGCGATGCCGCGCATACGTATGCGTATCAACGCACACCTACGTGCATTTGCATATATATTTATATAACTCCGGCAAATGCACAGAGCTCGTCTATATTCTACCGATCCTCCGCGTATATATATAATATATGTATACACACAGAGATACGTATAGCTGTCGTATATTTAAAGCGGTTGACGATGGCGATAGCGATGGTTGGTGGCGATGATGATACCGGAGGTAGCGGCTATACGGGAGATAGATTGGGAGAATCACTCGGAACGAGGAGAGGAAGGGAGGTGTGGGAGGGTAGGAGAAAGAGTAACGGGGAGTGAAACCGTTGGTGCTGCAAGCCAAGAAAAGAGATGGAAAACAGGCTCGGTACGCGGATGGAGGAAACAGAGAGATAGAGACGGAGCGGAGGAGTGGCAAGGGAGGCGGAATCGGGAGAAAGCAGCGGCACCAGCAGTTGCCGCTCTCGGGGCGGCTGGCTGTTATCATGAGAAACAAGCTTCCACTCTGATTTTTTAATCCGATCCGCGCCCCCTGCCACCGGCTGAATTTTAAAATAACTGCAGAACGCCATTTGCTCCTCGCAAACAGACCGGGGTTAAGCCATCCCCCCTCCCCCCCCCGCCGTCACCGCCGCCACCCGCGCTGCCCCGCCGTCCTGCCACCTCCTCTTGGTACTCTTGGCTCTTTTCTGTCTTCCTCGCACTTTTCCTGCCCCCGTTTTATCGATGTCGGTCCATCTTGTGCGTCCTCTGCCTCCCTTCGGCTCGCAACTCGTCCAAACCACCCTTCGCCTCCATTCTCTCGACGAGCGGAGGCAGTGCGCCGCGTCTCCGACTCTCCGCGTCTGCGACCTGGCGTCGAGCGGATAGGGCGAGGAATACACAGCGGAAGGATAGGATAGGTCGAAAGACAAGAAGACAGAGATATGTATATCAAGGCGTGCGCGAACGCGCGCGCGCGCGTGGCATGAAAGCGCCTGATGCCAAATTGAAATGTTTAGCGCTTCGTTTCAGCTGCTTCAAATCCCGCATGCGGGGCTCCCCGGAATCGGAGCGAGACAAATAGAAGCTGGAAAAGTGCGATGGGTAGATATAAGCGTGAGAGGAAGGGTGAAGGGAGATAGGGAGATGGCGAACGAGGACGGAGGGTGTGAAAACGAAGATAGAGAAGCGAGAAATGCCGTGTGTAGGCCTGCCTCCGGGAGAAGGGTAGATAAGTGACAGTTTTATTAATTTCCCATCTCCCGCCGCCACTTCCACGCTCACCATCCCTATATCCTATATCTAACCTACCCAACGCCACGCAACACCAGGGACGTCAGTCGGCGCGTCCATACACGCCTTCCCACCCTCGCCCCCGTCGTCAGATACGTCTCGGAGTGTGCGAAGGCGAAAATAAAGCTCAATAATGGCGACGCGCCGTGACGGGGCCACCGCCGAAGTCCAGAAGGTGGCGGAGGTGCCGGTTGGGGATTTGAATCTACGATATCTCATCGTTCAGGGGTATTTTTATGAGGGAGGTTTTTCACGCCCCGAATTCGTATAAACGATGTTGCTTCGCAACTGTTTGCGTGCTGAAAACATTTGAGACGTAAGATCAATTAACATGTAGCTATTATAACGAAACTTTTTTCTATGTATTATAATTCTCAATTAAACTATGTCAGATTATTCACATTTGCGACAGAAATCAGTAAACGGCTGCAATCATTAATGACGAATACGATTAAGAAAATCGTTTCCGATTAGATCGGTGATTTCATATAAATCTTTCGAGACATCTCCCGAAGCTTTGGATCGCGACATCTCGGCCAGATCTTACACGCGAAGAAAAAAACTGCGAAAGGAAACGAGAGACGAATAGAAAAAAAAGTAAAATAAAATTTCACGAGAAGCAGAGAAAGAAAGAGACAGAGGGAATGGAAAGAAAAAAAGCGGAGAGAAAGTATCCCGTGAGCCCTGGCCGGTCGCCTTGGTGGTGGAAAATTTAATTTCGATCCCGTCGATTCAGCAGTTATACCGAAGTTTAATCTTTGATAAGGGTTAGTCTTTTAGTAATGGGATCCCAGAGGGTCGGTCGCTTCGGTCCGCCAGAGTGAGGTGGAAGGCAAGAAGGAGGTTGCTTGCTCTCCTCTTCTTTCCTTCCCCCTTCCTTCGCTCCTCTGCCCTCTTTCCTCTGGCCAGGATGGGAGGAAAGAGCTTAAACCGTTAGATAGAGATCTGCTCTCGGGATGAAAGTAGTACCTACCTCTACCCGCTTATATCGCTCTTCAAACCGAGCAGGACTCGGACTTTTATACCGACGTTGGGGAAGGCATAACGAGCCACGCGATGGGATAAGTTTTTCGACGCAAGCTTCCGCGGAGGATCTGCTTAGCTCCCCCCTTGGCACTGGCTTTCTAGTTTATTTTTGCTCACTCATATATAAAATATCGTGTCTCATGTATGCGTCTATCCAGGTCACGTGTCTCCCTCGAACGAAAACGCCGTCCGCAGTATAAACTTAATCTTCGACTGGTCTGGTGAGGTCCAGGGACCGTTCCGAAGCCTACTAGACCAGTTACGGGATAATAAACGCGTGACTTAACTCGCAAGTTCTGCATCTGCGCTCCGGTTGCGAGACGCAAGTTGTTATTGAGAGTATAAACACACAGCAATGATCTTTCTATACACTCGCCATTGAATTACCATCGTTATTGCTTTGTTAGTCCGCAATTTTTGCGTAATATATCGCCTACGAAAATATTTTCTACAGGATACGAAAAAATAATTGAACGATTATTGTGTGTGGGGACTACTTTGCATATAATATTTCTCACTTTAATTTGTTATAGTTATGGCATGGATCTAAATGGCGCGAGGCGAAAAAATGCTACACGAGAAACAACAAGCACGCTGAAAGCGTGGTTAAACGAGCACAAGAAGAATCCATATCCCACGAAAGGCGAAAAGATAATGCTGGCTATTATTACCAAGATGACACTAACACAAGTGTCGACGTGGTTCGCAAACGCGCGGAGGCGTTTAAAAAAAGAAAATAAAATGACGTGGGAGCCAAGAAACCGTGTCGAAGACGAAGATAACAATAACGAAGATGACGATAGCGGGAGAAAGAGCGTCGATGAGAAAGATCGGCTAGGTGAGTCTTATTTTCTTGAACAATTTCTCATTTTTAATCGCATTTAATCACACAGAGAAAAAAATATTCTTGATTTGAAAATATCTTTTTATTATACATTATAATCAGATATACGGGACAAGGCAATTGAGGGAAGATCTGCTCTCAATTACTTTGTCCTATATTGTCTATATATTTGATTGTATATCCGGAGAGCTATATCATTTTGTTTAATATTGATTATACATTATAATTGTTTCGTATATAAGCAAGATTACTGTATTCTTATAAAAATTTCAACTTTTTTCGTGGTTAAACTATTTAAATGCTTCATTCCAGCAAGTTTTCTTCGTTTAATATAATAACGCAATATAATCATATTTCCACGTTAAAAATAAAGATATTTTTAAATCAAAAATATTTTTCTGTGCACTTATTAATCATCAATGTATCAATCATATCGATCAACAATATGTTACTATGATTATCGTACTCCTGAAGATTCTTCTGCTTAAATTGTCAAATAAATTCAAAGCTTTTTAAGAAATTAAAAATTCAAACCGGAGCCAACATTGTCCCGAATTACGACGCTCGACTTTTTCTTCTTGGTTCAGATTCGAAAGACTCAGGTACAGGTTCCAGCGAGGACGGGGAACGACCGGCGCACCGTTTGGACCTACTGCACGGCAGTGGCGGTTCGGCGGGCGTTCAAGGTAGAACCGAGAGCGAGTGGAGCGAGTCGCGAGCGGACAGTGGCCCGGACAGTCCGGAATGCCTGTACGATCAGAGGGAGCCGAGGCATCCGCTGCAGCTGCAGCATCCTGCGTATCTCACCCCGAATCACGGCCGGTTGTTGCGTCATCCCTCGCCGGAGAGCACGTCGCCGGGTAGCCAGCATCATCATCTGCCGCCGAGCACCAGCGCGCCGTCCACGGGCAGCGCGGTGACGACGAAGCCGCGGATCTGGTCGCTGGCGGATATGGCGAGCAAGGACGGCGATCACCAAAATACGAATCCAGCCACGATGACGGGTCTCACGTCACCTTACAGTGGAACGGGCGGAGGCGGTGGTGGCATTGGCGGGGGCGGTGGTGGTGGAGGAGGTGGAGGTGGCGGCACTACAGGCAAGCTCGTGAGCCCTTTGGCCAGTCGATTGCCGCCTCATCATCCTCTCCATCCAATACATCCGGGCACGCAGTTCGTAAGACCGCATCCGGACTTCTACAGGAACCTGTACAGCGCGTCCCATCTCGGCTCCGGTGACATATCCCTGCTGGAGACGTACTCGAGGACTCTGGGTGGGCTAGGCGGCGTGATACCGCCATCCACGGCCCCGAGCATACTTACGTCTTCGTCCTCGTCGATCTCCGCCGCCGGTACCGTGAAACCTTTCTCGATCAACGGCAGTAGCGGCGCGATTGGCGGTACCACCGCCGGATCGGCCGTTTTACTGACCACCGCGTCCTCCGGTCTGTCGCCGTCGTCGTCGTCGACGGCGTCATCGGGCGGGTCCGATCATTCGCCCCATCCGGCGAGCGGCGGCCTACCCGCGACTCAGGAACTCAAATCTCCTGGACGGGTGTGACTCGACGTAGCGACCGATCGCTAAAGAGACGTTTATCGCGGGCGCGCGCTGTGCACCGGCGGGCGTTTTGTGTGGTGTGGCTGACAATAATCAGAGACTACAATCTTGTAATTAGTGTACAGTAAAACGGGAGATGATGAGATATACTGCCCCAACCCGCTCCACGTTCCTAGTCTTTTCTTTTATTTTTTTTTTATTTTTCAATGTCATCGTCGATGTTCCTTTTATCTCTCGTTTCCTATCCCTCCCTCTCCGACTTTTCGATCCAAGTTTATTTTCCGTACGCAATTACTCTCGATAAAAAGGGAAAAACTCGTAGTACCGACTACCTATAGTGGCTCTATCGCGGTATAACCGTACGACAACTAGCGCGTCAAGACAGTACTATTACACTCGACAGTACTATTACACACATATAAATATTATAAATATCTAAAGATATACAATAATATAATTAATATTATTTATGCGTTTGTAAATAGTAGAGAAAGGCCCAGTAGAGAAATCGTCCGGCCAGTGTATGTATTGTATGTAGAGTAGACACTATATTACTAGACTACCTGAGATCATAATTCATATTAATGACGATTATTATTATTATGATTATTATGATGATTATTATTATGATTGTTATTGCAATGTTTATAATATTATCGATTCACGTCGACTCGGTCGAGCATGACGAGGTATGGGTCGTTAGTCGCGGCGACAGATTGCGAGGGATCGCCGGAGTGTATAGAGATTCTTGGAGGTCAGTCCTTGGTTCCTCTTCTTGTAAGTATCTTCTCTCTTATTTATTTTGCTAAAAAATTATTGGCTTGTGATAATTTTTCGCAAGAACGCGGATATAAAAAGGCTGCCGAATCGCGAATCGATTGTGCTTTCGTCGACTCGCAATTATGACGTCGCTCGCAATCTGCTGCGAAACACAACTCCGTCGCGTCCCGTCGTCGTTGCGTAGAAAAGGAACGTTCTAAGTTACACGAAGGTGAAGCCACGGGCACCACAACGGCTGTCAACATATCATGTCATGTCGAGAGTGAACGATCGCCATCACCTTTTAGTCATTCGTGTCCAAAATTTCACGCGAACTCGCTGATGTCACACTGACATGTGACATCAACGCGAAGACTGTGTCCTTTCGCAATAAACGAATCATTACGGAAAGTAAACGAGTTTCTCATTTCTGACCTAGCTCTTCACCAACTATACCGACAAATATTTATATATGCATGTCAAGTGTGTTTATTATTCCCTCTTTATGTAAGTCTCTTAAAAAAATTTGTTATATTTAAGTTGTCTTATAGTTAAAATTTATTTTTTTCATGTGGAATTATCGTTTTATCGATTATACTATACCAGTTCGGAAATATCCCGTATATGTATCAAACTTATCGAGCGACTTGATAATCGAATACAATTCAGTATTCTTGGGCATACGCCGCTTTTCCGAGTCGGGTAACATGTTGATTATTATGCCATTCGAGTCGGGGGCCTAATCGTGCATCGTGTGCAATTCAGCAGAGACAATACATACACGAGAGGAGGCTTCTAGTCGATGTAGGGGACTATCCTTTCAGAACGGTGAATGAATATGAAACGCTCTCATTCTCGGAACCGGGACGGCCGGGATGTACTTATAAAAATGCAAAGCGACCGACTTCTGGGTGGTTGCTGGACAAGCCTGGTTATTAGTAAACATTTAAATCGACAATTCCTATAGCTATGCGGACAGCAGGGAACGTCGCTTTCGTCCCGTTTCTACCTTCCTCCTCTCTTTCTCCACCTTTCTCTGGCGCTACGCTTCTTCTCTCCCTCTCGTTCTTTCCACGGGAGTTAGAGAAGAGAGGGACGACGGGGACTACCGCGTTCGCGGTTTACGGTAGAAGAAACAAGAAATCAACTCACGGGACCACCCGCTACGACCTGGGGTGCACCAAGCCGTAGATCCGAAGGAGGTCCACGCCGTCTCCATGAATCAACTCGTTTCTGAATCGGCATAAACCTTCAAAGAGTTGCGGAGCGCTCCCCCCGTCCGCCAGATTCAGAGTTATGTGAGTATCGGTGTCCCTTCGTATTCTCGACTTCAGCCGGTGGTCCGTATACGAGCGCACGGTGTCCTCGAAAGTACATTGAAGATTTGAAGTGAAGAAAAATTGTTACAAATGATGGAAATGCACGACAACATGTCGGAAGAATATTCGATATTAAATTATGATCAAGATAAATTTGATAAATGAATTAGTCCTAATACAATTCTTCAATTTGATATAATTTCACAAGAAATAAATCAATAAAATTCAATAAAATTCTAAAAATAAGTACAATTTCTAGAATTAGCAGGACACGTAAATCACTTGCATGATTAGCTAATTGTTCCGATAATGAAAAGTTTTACGTTTTAGAATTGGCAAGTTGTGTCGTGGCGCGTCGTGAATGCCCTAAATGGTGCTTGAATCGCGTTGATAAACCCGTTTTATGTTACTATAAAGATATCGATGGGCAAAAATGTCGGTGCGTGAGAGAAGAAGGTATAACATTATATAGGTAGCTAGTACCCGCCGCAGATAAACCGAGCCATTATTACTCGGTACAACGGTCCAATTCTAAGATCATCATGCTGCTAAGGGAGACAAGACTACTATCTGCCGTCTGGATGATGTATCTTATAATGGCGCGCAAACGAACGATAATCGGCTACTTTATTCCACAAATGCATATGGATGTTATATGGTCACTTTTAGTGTTATAGCGTTTCCGCAGTGCAATAACGACGAATTGACGACCTTTTTCATCCGTCCGTCCGTTCTCCCCTTAGCAGTAACGCGAGTGCCTTCAATGCCCAAGAAACACCGGGATATCGCCCATCATATCTGGGCTATGACGTACTGCAGCTGCTAGATTTTATTCCGATATTTTATTAATCCCTGCGAAAATTTATCGTTACTGTAAAAGTAACCGGAGAAGGAATGAGCGAGAGAAACGTTTCAATTTTCACGCGGTTGTATAAATAAAATAAGTAGCTCGCAATCGCGGTATAAATCAACAGTTACGCCTTATAATCATGGCACGGGTAATCCGCAATCTATCCGCGTTCTTTCAGGCACCGCTTTCCCATTTGCCATTCGCGCGTGTAATTTCGCGAACGAAGCTTTATGGCACTTACAACTTTTCGCGCGTGTAGCTTCACCGTTGCGCCGTCACGGTTAATAAAAATTAACAGTAGTTTGCCGTGTATACAGCCAGGATGTACTTAGGTCGCACGATTTTTCGTCTCCGGAAATCGTAGTTATATACGACGACGGAGCCGGTCGCAACGCGAATTCTCGCGAAGGACGCGGTAAATCTCGTTTCCACTGCACTAACCCTTCTTTTCACAACAGGATTTTTCACGCATACATTTTATTTGAAAAAAAAAAAAAGAGAAAGAAGTGGATATAGATGCCTGCCGCGTTTACTCGGATGCTTCGCGAGGACTTCCAAGAGGGGGCAGACGATAAACTCAACTAAACTGCGTTCTGCAGCGATGGTTTATTGGCTTTTATCGAGTTTTAAGCAGCGAATTCTTTTATGGAAACGCCATTAATTTTACGATGCGGGAATATTTAGCCCACGGCTTCTCATAAAATCATACTTTGGTCGCGATAAAGTTAAAACATTAGAGGGGGGGGGGGGGCTCTGCTAGAGCAAAGTTGGCATCGTAAAAATGCGATAGACGGGAAAGATTAACAATAAGTAGTTACGTAATGTTTTATGTAATATAAAAAATAATAATGTTTATGTATATAAAATAAATATATGTGATGCAATGTATGTATATTATATTTAATAAATGTAATCATGACAAAATATTTTCGAAAAAGAAAGTATATGTAAAAAATCCGAATATTTACGATATATGTATATTAACTTAAATAATTCTGTTGCAATTTCCACTTAGTCTCTCGTGAGAAAAAAACAAGATATTTAAGTTTTTAAGTAAATAGATGTTAATTAGTCGCAGAAATTTCAATAATTAAATGCAAGAGATAATACACATAAATATTTAATTAACTATATAACACGATCTATTTCAAAACAACTAGTTTTATCGAAATTTCAAGTTTCTCGTTGCTCCCGTTGCTTCTCCTTCATGCAATTTATCGTGTGCCTTTTGATGCATCTCAGCAGCCTCCAGATCTCTGTAACAAAAACAAGAAATTACCCGTTATTTAAGCATTCGCTGTTTCGGAATTGATGAGAAAAAATATAGAAATTTATTAATGTATAAATATCATAGAATAATCTATATACAGAATCGCGAATACCCCAAAGATGTGCATAATCGCAAAATTAATGTTAGTGCATCGAAATTTCATATCTTAACGCTGTGACGCATTTCTATTACATTTTATTAATAAAATTTCACCGTACAGTATTGTATATAATATATTCGTGTTACACGTAATCGCAATATCATTATATAAATTCATTTCATTAGTGAAATGTTTTTAATGATCACCGCATGTGCGAAAAATTCGCAATATACCGTAAATGAAATTTTACACTCGCTGTGAAATAATATTCTCTGCGAGGACACGATCTTTTTTACATCGAATAATACGGTAATAAATAAAGGTAATAAATAAAGAGGGCTGCATTTAACTAGACAATCTGTAAAACAGATACGTGACACGTTCTTTTTTTCTGGCGCACCGCCACGCAAGTGCGTCCCGCGTTGTCGAAAGGTAGCGTATCAGTGTAGGTGGTGAATAATGAATGGCAACGTCGAGACAACTTGCTGGACCAGCGTCGACGACGTGGATCAGGTCGGCGGTGTATATACGACCGGGGTTAGGAGGCGCAGTTACAGCACGAGTTCCGGGTGAAACGACATGAAAAATTAACGGGTCCGCGTTTTGACATTGCGTCAAACTTTCGTTGTACAGCGTGATAGATTGTTCTACGGATGGTAGATTATTCCGTACGGCCGGCTGCAGCAAGAGAAGGAGAGAAAAAGCGAGAGAGAAAGTTGAGCTTGGAGTCGGCGGGCGAAAGATGGTTTTGGATTTCTCGGCTAACGACCGACGGACAAATTCGAATTTTACGAGGGACACCTCACGGCCGTATTGTCAGCTGACCGTCGAGCTTCAGCGAACGAATAGTAAGTAGTCCAGGCCGCCTTTGGACAAGTATTTTTCGTAAGATTTATCACTGTGTCAGAGGAATATATAAAAGTGATCTCGGTCAACAGCATATAGATTGAAATACACGATAATATTTCATCTTTCAATACCTTTACAAATATACATGTGGTATATGATAATCATAGTAATATTAATCTAATGTTCCCACTAGATGAACATTAACGTCGCGCATTTAAATCTCTCGAAATTCTGTGTTTTCAATAACGACACAATTAGGTATCCCAAATGCGTATGCTATGATCAGGTCGAATTGGCGAATAATTTTCGTGGAAGCGCCAAGTTTTTCTGTCGAGAGAAGAAGAAATACGCTGTGTAAATGTTTCTCGCAAGAAGGCGGGCTATAATTTGCCGCCTGGCGGTAGAATCCTCCGCAGTTCGTAATCCTTTTCCACTTTAACGCGTATCCGAGCGCGCGACGCATCGCGCAACTGTGTTGCAATGCGGTGCCAACGAGGACAGAGGGAACAGAGAGACGGCACGTGGACGGCGCACATCGCGATATTTCATTCGGCGTACGATCCCGCGAATTCACGTTCTCAAAGACTTCAAAGGGACCTCTGCAAGTTACCGGATGTCCGGCTGCTTGCGACACCGTTCCCGCTTTGTGCACCGGCCCACCGGGAAGAGAAGGAGGAGGAGGAGGAGAAAGGGACCAGAACGAGAGAATCGAAGAGAGAAGAGGAGAGAGAGAGAGAGGACAGAAGCGAGAGATAGAAAGGAGAGAGAAGGAGCGTTCAGCGCTCAGCGTGGTACTCGAATTCGTCCGTGGCTTGTCGGCTGGCAAGTACGACGGCGACGTAAGTCACCTACTAAACTAGCGGCTAAGTAAAGGGGGAGGTGCATAATTCACCGCTGGTTAATTGGCGAGCGTTTTCACGCCAGCCGGCAGCCGCCGGTCTGTCAAAGCAGCTACAGTCTACAGCGCGGCGAGACGACGAGTGTGTACCATCGTGGAAGACCGAAGAGGAGTGACGACGACATGCTGCTTTTCTCTCGAGAACGAAAGAAATGGAGAGAAGGCGTGGAAGAAGGACAGAACGCGTATCATCACCAACACCATCGAGGACGCGTGCTGCGAGAGCCTCGGTTCTCTTTCTCTCTCACTTCCTCTCTCGCGTCGGTCGTCCCTGCTTATAAATACTGCATCTCTCGCAAAGAAAGAAAAGAACGAATCGGAGGATGGTAGAAGAGAAAGAGCAGGGGGTTAGAAGAGGAGGAGGTAAAAAGAAACTGCTTCTGGCAGTCGACAACTGCGACAGACCGCAGACGACCGACGCCGACCGCTGCGCGGCACGAATACGAGGATGCTTCGCGGCGCTTCGTTAGGAGAGACGCGGCGATATGACTTATTTAATCGCCCGAGATGAACGTTAATGTACTTCCACGAGACGCGTTCGCGAATGTTTGGGGGATTACGCGCGTCGACGGGGCGTTGGCCGCGCGATTTACGAAGATCGTGAGTAATGCGCGATACGTTCGCATGCAAAGCGTGGTGCGATCGAAGTATAACAAGAAAATGATAAAAGTTAGATCGTACTAAGTGTTTCTTTATCGTTCCTGTCAAAGATAAAAATCTGAAATGTATTTGTTTTTCATGTTATGCGAATGTGTCAATCAATAGTTATTTCAAGGATCTTGCCATTTGTCAATTGCCAACATTGCGAATAACATTGCTTTATAGATGTAATATCGTTCGGAAACTACAGAGGAAAGGATGTTATTGAAATTTTTCATATTTTCTCAAAATCCGTTTTTCAAGCTATCGAATATCGGATACGGATAGTATGGCTACTTTTCCTCGAAAGCGCGGCCAGTCACCAACCGCTTCTGTGGCACGAGTGGTCCTTTGATTCATGTAACAGAAACGCGGCATATGTAGCGAGAGTTTCGGCAGCGTGGACACGCGCGCCTAATTATATCCACGATTTGTGTTTGCCTTCCGAGAAGGCGACGTGCTCGCAGGAACAAAGCGAATGGTATAATCGTGATCGCTTCTCTTTCTCCCTTAATCAGAAATGGATCTATATCGAAATCAATTACTTATACCTTCTCTCTAAAGTAGAATCAGTGTATTTCACTAAAATCAGTGACAATTATAGGTATAGCACTGAATCAATTCAGTGCCATACCTATCACTGGTTTTCAGCGACTTTCAGTGACAATACACCGATTCTACTTTAGAGTTGGATTTGATCCGCAATTATCAAGAGTCTCCTTAGAGTAATTTTACTTGTCAACATTTTAAAGCTACGCATTATAAGAAAAGAAGCATGATTTTTTTCTTTTTATCTTCTTTGCTCGATTATATCCCGGAGCGTTTCTTCGAGAAGTTATTAGCTCTAAGTTTCGAAATATTCATCCTTGATTTATTTGTCAAACTGCGATCGGTTCGCACAGCGGGACGTCGTGCGTTGGGCCCCGCGAATGAAAAACTGTATTTAATTAGGGGGTCCGTCGTGGTCAGTCATGGCGACGGTGATGACGATGACCAGAGGAGCCGCGACGAGGAATACGACATGCATAGAATGGCGATCACGAACCGCACTAGTTTAGGGATCGCGGGCAAAAACCGAGTCCTCCGTTCGTTCGCGCATGTCGACGGACGCAACATCGATGGATGACGAGTCAATCGAGAACCGGTGTGCACCGCGTCCGGAGATGGACGCGTCGGCGTTCCGTCTGCCATTCCAGTGTCCATCGATGAGGGACTTTTTGGAGGGCGAACGCGGGTGCAAAAACGCGAAACGCGGTCGCGGGGGTTATGATTGATACCGGTGCGAGAATGCTTATAAAATTGCCGAGCGAGATGCGACCGAACGCTTTTTCCTCTAGGCGCGAATGTACGATTGATGCGAGAGATTGATCGCCGCTGTGGAATCTTAGAGACTTTATTACAACTCGCAGAAAGATGCGGAGAGGATCAATTAAAGAGGGAGAGGCATAACGTCGACCATCGCTCTCGAATTACTAATTTTGATTACGATTATGGAGGAAGCACAACAGTTTAAGAAATGAAGGCAGAATTATATTTTACGTGCATTACTCTCCCCGGGATAAATTAAATTTTAAACAGCACGCTTTTGCTTTCAAGTCTTTACAACACGCACTGGTCAACGCTTTGATTTCCATTAACATCAAAGTTGCGTGCGCAAAGGGATATTGGCCCCGCGCAATCGTTTCCACCAGTGTCGTCGACCCCAGACAGGACATTGCATCCTCGCGAGGATATACATGAGCAGCTAGAACCGTGCAGTTTCGATGTTTGTCGGCGTGTCATGCCGCGGTCACGTCTTAATCAGTGTCTGGTCAAGACTTCCAGCGGGTCCACTGGAGCAAGAAGCTCGTCGGGGGCCCAGCTAAACGTGCCGAATGTTAATTACGCCAGCGGGGATCCCGCGCGGCGGTATCGGCCCCCGAGTGAAAAAAGTTTCTCGCTCGAATCTCGCCGATCTTCATCTCGTGTGCTCGTCAGCTGTATATTTTGTTACCGAGGAATTATAAAATCGATGTCGTTTTCTTTACACGGTTGCTCGCTCCAGTGCATTGCGAGCTCGAGACACGCTCCGTGCTCCGGAATTAATTTTTTCACACAACCGGGATTAAAATTTCAATTAGCTGCGAATATATCCAATCTAGCTTTCTGTCCCTCTTCGAATGACGGAGATTTTATACTTGACGTTTTATATACGATCCCCTGTGACTCTCCGCGTTTGTTTCGAAGTTTGTTGTGACACAGTCCCAGTCCTACATCGTAATGTAATTAGTAGCGCCGTGCGCGCACACGGAGGGTGCTCTCTCGTCGCTTCTTGACGAGGAGGGTGACTGACGGTCGTTCTATTAATGTTTGTTTTCCACGTGCACCGTACACGCGCGCGATATATTTCGGAGCCGCCGCGATTTACGGTCGTATCACACTTTTCCATGTGTAACCGTCGATCTTCTTTCCCGTCGTACACACCGTACCGTACGATCCCCCCCCCGTGTTCTCGCCCGCGGGGTTTCTAATCGCGCGTCGAGCAGTTGGCCGAATCGGTGTAAAAATAAGTGACGTTTATTATGAGAGAATATCGTGGGGGAGACAGAGATGAAACGATGGTGCGATGTCACAACAGCGTCGAGGCGCGAAGCATCAAAGTGGATTTATGATATTTTCCCAGCATCACCTCTCGCGCGCGCGCGCGCGATATTCCCGCGGCCTAAAAACGATGAGCGCGCAAAGGCGGCGCGCGTCTTTGATGTCACGTTTCTTACGCGCCCTACGCATGATGCATCGCTGTTCTTGACGCGCGCGCCTTGCTTAGGACCTTTAAACAAATCGTCGAGTTCTTTGTCGTGCGCTCGTGCGCAGATTAATTGAGGGAGCCGGCTTTCCGGGCTCCCTAGATCTTCCTGATTTATCGCGATCAACGAAGTTATCCGTGGTTAGTGACGTTCATGTTAATCCGCGTGATAAGTATTTCGACGAATCACTTGAAATTTCTTTCAACGGTTACTTATAATTGGATTATGATCTATTTTTACGGTATCCGAGAATTTCCGAAGCGCAACATAAATCAATCTCGGCGGACACCTCGGATATAAATCATAACGCGTGCGAGTTGCATACGAAAGTCCCTCACACGTGGAATGACTAATATTACAAATTAGTAAGACAAATACTCTCGCCGGTCTGTGCGAATGACTTCTTCAGAATTTTGAGTAATCGACGACGGGTCAGTCTGTCGCATACCGCGGCCTTCGTCAAGTAACAATTAATAATAAATAATTAGACGTGATTCGTTAAAATATCCAGGATAATTGTGGGCGATGAACGAGCGTGCGCGGGCCCTGCCATTATTCCGTTTAGCCGTCATGGGAAAAGGAAGCGTCGCGTCACCAAGGTCGTTACGTTGACGGATTTATGCCTTCTGTGGGCGCCGGAAGTAACGCGGTGGCGCCTTACACAAATCCCAATAGATGATACCACGGTTCCTCCGACGAAGCTTCTTTTTTCCCACGTACGCGCGAACGCGAGCACAAAATGGGGCATCGTGCGTAAAAATAAATGTCGCGAGGCACTTGGGATTGTCAAAAATAAGATATCTCTCCTAAACCTCGGATCTTCCCTCTTTGAATGACTTACGATTCTATTCTATAATTGGACAACGTAGTTATCGGATCATACTGCTTCAACTCCGGCATTTCGTATAGTCACGTTTGTCTATGGAAATTTCATATTACGCGTTAATACAGATGTATACGCGTGACGTGGCTGTGCCGCGAGATGTTTAGTCCTAAGCTAATAAACCTCCTCTCCTTCTCATGCGCTGTTATATAACATTAAATTTCTCGCCGTTGAAAGCTCCGTGCCAGCATGCTTGTGCAAATAGCGCGACACAAATCGTCGAGGTGTACCTCTGCCTCTTTCGTTGTTCGCGCACCAAGCTCGAGTTGTTCCTCTCGGCCCGCGTCTCGGTCGCCACACGGCCTCCCGGCCAAAGAGGCTGGGCGGAGAAGGGGGCGAGGAGTACTCTCATCAATCACCGCAGTCCGCGGGCCCGTTTATTTTAAGTCGGCCGCGTTTTTAATACACGCGTCATTAACGCGTGCTGGCACCTAAGCGGCGACGGTGAGGATGACGAGACGACGAGGACGACGCCGACGTGGCGCGCACAATTAAGCATGCGATGCCCGTAACGACCGTAGGAAACGTATGTATGTACATCTCGGAGGTAGACTCCAAGGTGGCAAAACGGCCTTCGTTGCGCGAATTGCGTCCCGATCATGAACGGCGATCACGATCGATGATGCGTGAAATCGAAACGACGATCTTTAAATGTCGCGGAGATTCGCGGCAAAAAAATATCCTTATGATATCGTCGGATGCCGCGAGGCGAACAGGCGATTTATTATGCGCTCTTTTTTCTTCTTCGTAGGTGAAAGACGTTTTGAAGAACTTGTGGTTACACAATAGGAGAATCTCGGATCATCGTAATGATAAAAAAAAATTTAACCGCTTGTCGCCAATTGATAGGGGTAAACAGTACAGTTGTTGGCCACTCTACAATGATTGGCCACATCTTAAAAAATTAACAAGATTATAAAGAAATACTATTAAAATGTTTTTAATTATTACACAGAAAAGTGTATAAAATATTTTTGTATCTACAATTAAAAACATTTTAATAGCATTTCTTTATAATCTTTAATTTTTTAAGATGTGGCCAATCATTGTAGAGTGGCCAACAACTGTACTATTTACCCCTACCAAGTTGCGAATACTTATTCATCGTTGGAAATGTCACGACATATGAATTGCATCGATTAGACTACAAAGTGTGCTATTGAGTCTTTTTAAAGCAACGACGTTCCGGTCGAACTCGCGCATAATTTTCATTTTAATACCGTCGCCGTGTAGAGCTGGTCCGAAATACTCGCCGCGAAGTTTCACGCGGGTATTTTATCAAACCGCTGTTAAGCCCGGCGCGTCGATACGCACACGCGCTCGCCGGACTCCGTATTTATTCGATGAGTCGCCGAATACGTAACGGCATTAACTCCCGAACTTATGGAGCGAAAGTTTTATCGCCACGGCACTCTGCTCCGTACAGCTGCGCGTATATACGTTCCGCGTAACATACGGGCGAACTATTTGGCCGGAAAATCGTTAACTATTAGCGCCGACTTGACTTATGTACCCGGAAAGACTTACGATCCGCTACGATCGTGCTCGATGCATTTATTTCCACCGCATGCTTGCGTAATACGTCAGATTGTCGTTTCCGTTTCTTCTCACTTCTATATACATATGCTTACAGCTTATCGCATAAACAGGAACCGAGAGGCTCTCTCCTAAGTGATCCGTCGCGTGACATCGCGGTTTAATAATTATCGATAATTTAAAAACCGTATGACTTGCGTTGCAGAGAGCACGCCTATATCGAAAGATATCCGCGTCGAGTGACATCTGCTCGGCGCGGCGCGGTATGCACTTCGCATTTCCGTCCTCTTTTATGCCTTGTCACGACGTTGCGCGACATTTACGATGTCACGTATACCCATCGCGTACGCCCACATAATTACTTGGCGCGGCAAAAGAGAGAAAGGGAGAAAGAGAGAGAGAGAGAGAGAGATCCCAATTAACACGCCCCAGGTTCCTCTCTCCGGATGAATCGTGATCGTCCCCTCTGCCGGGTGCATCCCCGATCGTCTGACGGAACGGGCTCTGTGCTCGCTTTCGATTAAAATTCATTAAAGCCGCTGAGATTAGTGCGGTTCTGGAAATGGACTTGGAAGGCCGCGCGACGCATATCAATCGGTCGAGGCGACGAGGGGCGGAGAAGGATGCATCAGAAAGAGAGAACGGGAGAAGAAAGAGAAGAGGGCCGAAGAAAGGGGAGACGAGAGGGCGGAACAAAGGGGAAGGAGAGAGAAAGAGTGAGAAAGAGACGACCGGAGGAGAGACCTGAGAAAGAAAGCCGGGGCGAGTCGCTAATGAGAGCGACAATTCAGTGTGTCGGGCGCAGGCAGCGCGCGGAATGCAGTCGGCTTCCAGCATTCAGAAATTTATTCCCGCCGCCTTCCGCCAGCTTCGTTTTATCGCCTGACAATATGCCGCTCCGAGAGAGACCAGTTCGCCCGGAGAGCCCGTGTGTACTCGCGAAGTTACAAAATCGACGCCCGCCCGTTCTCCCGATGTGCGTCGAGCGGTAACTCTGTGCGAGATCGCCGAGAGATTGATTTTTCCATCGGCGGAATCTGCATGCGAAATTATTGTCGACTTGGTTCGCTTACTATACTCTTTATCGCACGATCGAGTCTTTTAATGCCGACCGCTATATGTCACAACCTGCTGAAGCGGTATTTATGGCATATAGTGTTAACTAGCCTACTTGTGTTCTTGAGTATTTTTGCCGTAATACAGTTTGCGTGTTCACGTACGGATCTGGAAAGCACAGTCGGGCAAAATATAAGAGCGAAAATGCACGAAAAGAAAAATTTAATTTAGCATTGAGACAAATGACAGAAAAAAGGTTGAAGGAATTCTTGGGGCATGTGTATAACAATTAATTGTAAGAATTCATATATTGCACGTGTTATAAGAGGGAAAAGGCAAAATGTATGAGCAGACGTGTTTATCCCCAAGTAATTAGTCTTTTCTACTACGAGCGCAGTGGAAAGAGCATCCCCCCCAAGGAGACACTTCACCCCTTAGCGGCGCCGAAATCTGGTAACCATTCGCCGACTTAACCGGAGTTTTACGAACGGCTTTGAGCGAGACAATGGCGGGGTTCCAGGTTTACATTATTTAATGCCGCGCAGTCGGTGGTCGGGGCGTTAATTAGGCGGCGCTCATATGCTAATACGGGGGACTAAGCTCCGCTTACTCGCGTAGTAGCTGCCATGAGCCAAGTACAAGCATACTGCGCTCATTCGGTTACTCGGTTATAGTATGCCAAGTTTCATACCTACTAGCCCTACGGTGTTGCACCTATTCGAGCACCCACACGTGCGTAAGCACGCACCCACGCACACCCTCGCGTTGAAACCCTGCGCTCACACCGAGCCCGTCGAGCTATTTGTCTCGCTAATATCTTCTCCTCCCGTTCCCTCCGCAATCGTCTTCCTTCTACGCTTCTAACAAGGTAACAAAGCCTACCTCCCTCCGTTTCTCTCCCGTTCTCACCTTGAATTTGCCTATTCTCGCGATTCGACGTAAGCATCTACGTGTGAACAAGCTATGGCGTTATTTCGACTTTTCGTGATAGAGGTCATAGCTATTATAAAAGTAATAATTATAAAAGATTAAAGTGTGTTGTAAAATTGGCAACAGAAAATGGCAGAAGATTGGCAACAGAAAATGCGAGTAATATCTATCTATAATTAGTTGTAATTTTTAACAGTAGGCTTTGCAGGAAGTATAGAAAACTAAACAATCTGATTCTTATCGAAACGAAGTTGTAATTATGATTTTATGATTATTTATGAAATTAAAAGCAATCATATATATAAGTCATGAAACTAATGTTACACATGCTTCGTGTCATCTGATCAAAGTTACACCGCATTATAGAAGGTTAGATCGGCGCATTACAGAAAGGAGCTACGATCTCTAATTTTTTACACGTGAATGATGCCCAACGCCTCGAAGGCGTCCGGAGACCGTATCGAGGGTCCGCGTCGTCTAAGATTTCCCCGATAGGACCGATTCCGCGTGGCCTCCATCTAGATCGGTATCTAAATAGCCGACGATCCTCCAAAGGGATTCGTCATTCTAACACACCACTCGAATGCAGAAGACACGAGAGAAGGACCGCGCTTCTCTTTCGCCTGATTTAATTTATTCGCCCTGAGATCAAAGAGGGATATAATCGAATCGTTTGAGCACGGTCGATCGCGGAATTTAACACATATTTCTTATTTTGCATTAAAATAATTTAGTTGAAATTATTCAAGTAGTAGTCCCTACTATGTTCTTACTGTGTTTCTTAGTTGAAATAATTTAAATACCTAAAATTTTTGTCATTTCTCCAATTTTGTCATCGCGTTTATAGAAAATCAAAGCTGGAGCGGTATATATAAAAGCGTTTCGAGACGGTCGCCACGTCGATAAAAATCTCTTATCGCCGATCGGGATACTTCGAACCGAACGTCGCCGCACCTGTTCGACTAGATGTAAAAATAGTCTGAGAGTTAGTAAAATCCGCGTGTAGGTAGCCCACGAATAAGCAACACGCTCAGGATTACATCCTAACCCAATATATGTATAAACTATTAGAAGATATAACGTGTCCTATGGCGGAATCGGTAACTCTATATCGTAGCGGCGGCTTCTTTTGATCCGACGCGCTTCCATCCAGCCTTAAGCCTTAGCGTTCGTCCACCGCTACGGTATGGTACCGCAGCCCATCCAAGTAGAACCGGCTACAAGAGTCTCGAATACCACCTCAGGTACTCTCGGTGCCCGATCATCGCGAATGCCTGAGAAGATAACGAGAACGAGCTTGTTCTGTGAGGGTATTTTATCTTTGCGTTGCCATATACTTGAGAAGAAGACAAAGTTAATCTTCCTTCTTCACACCTGTTTTTAATTACCTTTCTCTTCACCCGGCCTTTCAGCTTTTTTGGCCCATAAGTAATTTCACGTATAAGTAATTCTCTCGAACAATTGAAAGAAATTAAATAAATGGCCACGTAGATAACAGCGAGCCAAGCATGACACATATGAATGTACGCTTAAAAGTATAGTTTAGTAAACTCCTGTGTGCACAAGGCCCGAGATGGTTAAACCATCTCAGGCCTAAGATTAGCTCCAACCGCCATTGATATCGGCCATGAACGTTACAGGACATATCAGGGTACGTAGAATGATCTGACGATACATATCATCGCTACTTATAACAAATGTAAGCAGTATTATAACTTCGGTCACATTCACATAGCGTCCGGTTGGGATCCGATTACGTTACGACGAACTATACGCGTGTATAAAGGAGAGTTTATCCTCGGAGGAAAAAGCAGCAGGGGTCAGTCGATATATAACGCGGCCGAAATAAGGCCTGGCTTCGCGGGAAGGCGAACTAAGAGACGTGTCAGCAACGGCACACATTTGTCGTTCGATAAGAGTGGCGTAGGTATTATAACGAGAGCGCGTGATATAAATACTTTTACAATCACAGCCGGGTGACGATCGAATCGACAGTCCGACGTGGCGTCGATGTCCGGCCCGACGATTGCGAACGCGTCTCGATGCACGCAACGTAGGCAATGAGATAACGAGAACCGCTGTGTGCATCTCTTCCTCGCACCGGATCTGACGATTATCCGCCGCGATACACTGAGCCGATCATTAAGGAGATGTCCACCCGGACGTTCGTGGAAGGCACACCGAAGTGCCAGCGACGTCGAGGATGCATCTGTGCGCGTGCAACATGCGCACCGTGTCTCTCCGGTGTCGTGGCTATGTTATCTCGGTCGCCGATTATAACGAACGAAGATACGGGTTGCACGTATAATCGGGTTGTGCGCGATATTATCCGCAATGCAGATTTCGCTGCGCCAAACATCGGCTACCGTACGCGTGTATATGTCTATTAATTGCGTTAAGTGATAGTAATTCCTCTCGCTCTCCTGAGACGAAGGATTCGAAATGTCGTGAATAAAATAACTGCGATATCTTCTTTTTCTTCTTTTTTTTTTCCCTCTTCGCATCAGTATCATCCGCGATGTCTTTTTAACGACCGTGCCGCAAACGGAAGGATCAGAATCGCATCTCCTCTCGAATCTTTTCTTTCGTCTCCTTGTTCCTCTTTCTCGTCTTGTTCATCGCCGTCAAGTAGCGAACCGCCGAGAGAATTTGAGATAGAACGTGAATCTATAGGCTCGTCATTATTTATAATTTTCCGCTCTGTCGGTCGTCCGATGTTGGCGTCGTTGCGCCCTTGTGCTTCCGCGCCTTAAAAGAATGATCGAGGTAGGAGAGCCCTTTTTCTTTGCCACCGGCGCATCCGTTCGTTCTGAGGTACGACGGCGACAACGACGGTAACTACGACGACGACGACGACGAGATGAGAAGACGGAAGACACAGGGAACAAGAGAAAGAAGGGCTTGACCGCCCCCGCAACTCGAAGAGGCGTCGAGATGCCCGCCTCGATAATACCTGAGACAATGACCGACCGCCATCGTTACCCGCCTGGAAACGCGTATTCGCGCGCGACACACCGCGTGCCGGGAACGCTCTCTTACACCTGGAATCAATTTATCAAGGCCCGAAAGAGTACGGTACGGTTGTGAATCGTCAGCAGAGTATCGAGTATTCCTCATAATACGGATTAGCCTTATTGCGATAATGAATTGCTATACAATATAGAAGGTTTCTTTGTATATTACTGTTAATATATAATACTATTATTGTTCATTTAAGAGGCAATCCTGCCGATTTATCGCAATCGAAATGCGATTAACCGCACAGAGAAAAATACTGATGATGTATTTACTAAAATCCCTCACGCGGGATTACAGAGTTACAGCGCTTCGTGTTACAGCCGCTATAGCCCGGCGTGTATTACGTCACGTTAAAATCCCCCTAATGACACGTCTTCGCAGCATGATCTTCGAAGTCTGCCCGACAGCGCGAGATGCAATTAGCAGGGTCCTTAAGCGCGGCAATCTCGATGAGAATCAGCGGAACAGTTTGGTGGACGGGCCGTGCGCGCACGCACGTACCTTAATAGCAGATTTTTGCCCGATCTCTAGATGCGACGGAGTGATTAAGTCACTCTTTAACAGTCGCGCCAAGTGTGTGTGTGTGTGTGTGTGTGTCGCGTATGTCCACGCTTCACACACACACACACACACACACATATAATACACACAAACCACTGGATAACGAGAGCACAGTGAGGAACGTCGGTCGTCCGCATCTCGGAGGAGCTCGTTAAGACAGCCTACGCCACCGCTCGCTCGACTTATCGTCCGCTCGCTTCCGTTCGTTTCTCTTCTTCCTCGTTTCCACCGCCTCTTCGCGTGTCTCTCGTCCGAGACTGTCCGTCCGTTTGTCCGTCAACGAGGGAGACGAAAAGCGCAACGGCGCGGAGGAGCTCGACTTCGCGGAGCGGCAATTCACCATTTGCACAAAGCAGAGAAAGATAGAGAGAGAGAGGGAGACGATCTTCAAAGCGACGTTAACGACGATCATCTGGCGGTTTCTGAATTCCAAATGATACGGCGCTCGGCGCTTTTCGCGCTCTTTGAGAGCCGCGTATTTTTAGACAGCTAATTATACGGCGCGACCAATCGTCACACTGCGTGATTAAGTCCACTGATATTTTGTCTTCTTCATTCTCTTTGCGCAAGACACTCCGGAATTATGTTTCTTTTCCTCCTCGTATATTGCAAAAAGTTTCGATGTATCGATCAATCTTAAATTTACATTGGGTTCCATCGTGCCAATTCGCAATATATGTTATCACGAGAAATTATTTCATGATACGTACACGTAACGAAGTCGAACGATTATTCCGTGCGTTCGTTCAAAATGAACGACGTCGATACAAATTCCTCGCACGAGCTCGATGGTAAATAATAAAGCGCTGTTTACCGGACAACTTTACGTTACAACTGTGTCGATCGTTATCAGCCGTAATAGATATTGTAGCCACGCCGTTAATGAGACTAACACGTCGTCTTATCGATTCGTTTTATTAATTTACCAGTGCCACGGTACTCGCCGTGGGGAATGGTCGCAATTTCTAGATCGTGACGATGACGATGGTGACCACGACGACTACAACGATACTGGTTTTCTAATCGCATTACGATCGCGAGACCACCGCTTTCTGCAGGCTTCTAAGCGAGATAATTTTTCCGCCATTTGCAACTTCGAGACGAACGACACGCGAGAATCGCGGCGCGATGTAGGGGCGGGAATTCTAGAACGGGAGGCCAGGTGCCGCGGAAACTTTATTTAAATAAAACTGACGTAAACCTCGATATTGCCGTTCGGGTTTATGTATTCAGGTATAACACGAGTTATTTCGCTTTTAATGATCGCGCGTAAAACATTCGGTCTTGATTAAACGTGACGTCAACCGAGAGAGCGCGACGACGCGACGCTGCATCTCTCTCGGTATCTGCACAAAGAAACGATGCATTTTACCCTTTTTTTTTTCACTGCATATATTTATGTCACAAAGCTTTCGTTCTGCACTCAGAGAAAAAATCATAGTGATGGCAACTATATAGGTGACAACTATACAAATACAAGTTGTATTCATAGAATTATTGTACATAGTTAAATGAACTATTTTGTAGTTATTGTAACTAAATTGATGGTTAAAAGAACTAATAAATAATAGTGTGCACAAACTTCATGGAAGGAATATCATAGACTGTATAATTTTAATTCCATGAATACATATTTATGTATAACAAATTCTAAAATAACTATGTAAATCATGTATTAACTAAAGAAATATAGTTTTTGGAATTTTAACAATGTAGTTTACTGAATTATAATTTACTTAAAATATATTATATAGCTGTGTTAATCATATTATTTAATTAATTTAATAAGTCTGATGACAATATTTCTGTACTTCAATTCACTATAGTATTTTGTTTTCTATAACTAAAAAAAAAAATAGTACTATTTAATTGTTCACATTTTATAGTTGTAACGACCGTTTTTTTTCTCTGAGTGTGTCGAGCATTTTTTAAATCACCTCTTGCTCCCTTCTTCTAAGGCAATTGTTCAAAATTTCCGGCAATCGTACATAAAACTGATTGGATAATAAATTCGGTTGATTAATATACCTACTCGCCTGTTGGATCACGTCTCGATCTGATATTCTAATGTGCATGTCTCGTTGCATTTCGGGACACGAGAGATCACCTGCTTTTCGTTCGCGCGTTAGTGGTGTCATTTGCGTGGTTCTTAAACGGCCGAGCAAAACGACCGAACACGCGTATAAATTGAAATTTACGAAGTAGTCGGTGGAATCGCGTGATAGAAGCGAAACCTCATCGTCGTTTTCTCGCCAGGAGCTGTGCTGATCGTGGGCAAGGATCTCTCCGTTTTCTTTCATTCACACTTTCGTGCATCGTACGCCGCGATCGTCTGAAATTTAACTTCGGTTGTCATGCTATATCGACATTAATGATTTTCATTTACATCCGTTTTATATCTTATCCTTTTGTCTAGAACTTTTAGAAAAACGATCGTCACGCGAATTAATTATTTTCTCATGGCGACGTAAAATTGATAATAAAAATACACGACAATAAATTTATAGGTGTCTCCTCATTTATAAAAGATTCACGCGGATTACAACACGCATTACGTCGTGATTTCATACCAGTTTGTTAACCGATGCGAACTCAGAGAAGTAATAAATTGCGGCTATTGACAGGCAACATGAGACTGCCACGGTGGAGGCATCGTCGCACACCGGGGTCCGTTCGTCCCGAATTTTTTTTGCGTTCCGCCTGGGGTCGCCGCGCCGCGACAGAACGGAAACCGTTTTGCCGAGAGACAAAGACCGAAATTCCATAGAGGCGTGAAGCACCAAGGAGCTGGTAGTAGTCGGCGTAGCGGCGAGGAATGGTGGCTCGTCGTCCCAAGCTAAGCGTGGGCGGCCCCGCATCCGGCCTAAACTCCCGAGATAATATAACGCCGGTTCGTTCGAGACATTTGCACCATCATTAAAATTCGCGATAGCGGATCGAACAGGCACGGTGACATCACCCTCGTTCGCGCGGACCAACTAAGAACCGCGCGGAGAGGAAGGGCTCGCCGTGTTAAAACCCGCCCTCCCTGTTCGCCTGTGCCATCGACGACGGCCTTCCCGTCTTCCTTTGCCTTCGGGATCTACCTCGGAGAGTAAAGGGCACCACGTAAGCGGCGAATAGGCTGTAACGCATCGATACACGCGTACGGTATGCGTATAATGAGATTGACGATCACCATTTGATAATTAATCCGGAGTATTCCCCGAAAGGACAGTCAATCTTCAATTAATCAGGATAACTTCAATACACCGCTTTATTTCTGTCAGTAAAATCAATCTTTGCCTTCGCAAAATGTGATATAGTGAATCATAAAATCGCGATAAATCGTTGGGTAATAAAATCGCGCTATAAATTACCTCAATGAACAGCGAGATGCGTGAGGAATATTTTCACGGTGACTTCTATAATGTGTACTTTTATTTAATAGAAACGAAATAAAATCATCAAGAGTCTTATCGATTAATCTTTCTTGATATATGTATATAAACAAGTGCTTTTTTATTGCACATCTCGTAAATCAAGTTAACAGTGTAATCTACGATCACTTTATGCGAATGAAATCTCAATCTTCAAAAGACTATCTTCCATGTCTTGAAAATTTGTCGTCGTTGCTTAAATATTTTTGTTTTTTCCGGCTATTTTAATATCTTTTACGATTTAAAAGTCCGCGATTATCTAAGTAGATCAAAAGAGAACTGTCGAGTTGATTTTCCTAGAAATCAGGGGGAGATTGGCGAAATCTAAACGGCATGATATTTCCGGCCGTTTTATTCCCGTCCGTTTGCCGCTAATCAGCGCTTAGTCATATCGACACCTGCATATCGGAGTCCGTGACGCTACTCGGACGGGGAGCTCTTAATGCCTCGTCGAGAAGATCGTTCCGACAAGTGGAGAGATCGAAGCACTGCCTTCCGAGAATCCGTATATGCGGTACGTCCATTAAGCGCCGGTATAGCATTACAAACGTATTTAATAAAAATTAAGCCTCTCGCCGCGGAGGTTGCCCGATTTCCTCTCCGTTCCTCGGGGTTGATCCCCGACTTCTCTTCCACCTCCGCGAATATTTATGCAGATGCGATGATTCGCGTCGCGGAGAATGCGTAACGGTAGCGGAGAATGCAAATGTGTTACGCTTATAAGCGGCGGAGGCGGGCACAGACTCCCGCGTTTCGCGTCGAAACCTGATGCACGCGTGCATTTCCAGTTCGACGTACGTATTGCACATCGGCGGCGCGGCGCCGCGGCGCGGGCGGGCGTGTGCGAAAATTACGCGGCGGTCTGGCTGCGCGAGATACGATTGTATTCCGAGTACGGCTTTCGGTACTCGCGCGAACCGCGCGTCGGATTTTACGCGGTACATAAGGCGTGACGGGAGTAACGAGCTGTATCGAAGTCACGCGCGATAAGGGCTGCACTACGCTGACTAATAGTCCAGCGACACTTGTTTATACTTCGGTTGATGACGAGTGATATTTGCATAAATATATGTATTAGCGAGTGGAAGAAATGACGATTCGTGTCTCGTGATATTGATAGAGGATTTAATGTAAGGCGAAACCTGAGAGAAGTAAAAAGGCGTAAATGGAGCGTGTCGAATGGAGAGTAAGTCAACGCACTTAACGTGAAACGTTAAGTATTAACAGCATTCCGTTGCTCTCATTCAAATGCTCGCTAAAAAGTGAAACACTTGTACCGTTATTATAGGTATTTCCGGGAACAATAAGAGCTCACAATCAGCGCAAAAATCATGTATAAATCTTATTTCCATCGACTCGCTATTTCGCCAATTTATCAAAATTGATTTAATAGACGATTTCGCGATCGGAAATAAATCATAATAATCAAATGCCATAAACGCATCTCGGGTTTCCTTACGCGCCGCTCGCCTTTTCTGCTAACATCGAGAGAATGGCGCGCGGTCGCGCTACAAATCCGGCAAAACTCTCGCGGACGACACCTGCTGAATTATTCAGCGAAAGCAGCCGCGGTGTCGTACGAGAGCGGCTTTTGATTGCTTCTCTTTCTCTCTCTCTCTCTCTTTCTCCCTCCTTTCGAGGAGAGACTCGAGGTGCGAGACGATAGAAGGGATAGAGGAAAATTCTTCTGTCGGCCGGACAGGTAACCGAGAAGCCGCAGTTCCGAGGGTCGCGGCGGAAACCACCACGCATCTTTCTCAGTACCTGTCTGGCACAATCGCATTTCCATCGACGCCGATCTGTTTATACACGATGCCGGACACGCCCGACAAATATTTTCTTGGCAGAATTCTTCCTCCCAGGATCGAATGGCAATAATGCGCTTTCACCCGCGAGACTGACGGGCTCGCAAACGGAACACGGCACGTTTTAAACAATCAAACCAGTTAGTTCTCGGTGAGAGTCAAAGATCTGTATCGTTATTATTTCAATCGATGTTACACATTCATCTGGAAGCTTCTCTTTTCTATCCTTGACGAAGATAACGCGCGTCCGAGGTGAAACACCTTTTCGTCTCTCATCCTTTTTCCCGGCTTTTCGCATTGTGTGTTTGAACACGCTTTCTCGCTGAAAACTCGCGTCTCTTTGATGTTAAGTAATCATCATCAAAGACAATATTAAAGATTAAACATCTAAAGTAATTATTAGTCGGCGTCCTGGAATTAATAAAGCGATGCGGGAAGCGATGTATCATCGGTCTAGAGGTCCGGTTTCTACGAATGGAATGTTGATTGGCCTGATCGCGTTTGCAAATCGTGATTAACGCGCGTCTTCCGGCTCGGCGGGCATCTTCCTCATCACCCGCGGCCGGGCATCTTCCGGCGTGATTTCGCGCGCGTTCCTTCTTTCCGCCGCCGCCGCCGCTCCCGTCGCGCGTCAGCGGGGTTGGTCAGAGGCTCGTTAATCTTTTTTACGACGCGCCTCGCGCGGAAGAGCCCCGTTTCCCTCGGGGGTGACGAAGGAGGTGTCCCGCGCTAATAAATAATTTCTCGCGTAGTCCCTGTAGATCTGGCGATGATAACCCGGCTGAAATACGCCGGACATGGGTCTTCGGGGAGGCACGTGAGGACGAGCACACGCGTGCACGGTGGTTACGCGCGACGAGCACGAATGTGAGCGGGCGGCAGTGGAGAAAGAAAGGGGCCGTACACGTACACTACACTTGGCCGGGATGAAAGATGGTTGCTTCATAAGAGATACGAGAACGTATAGCAGGACGAACGTATCAGGGGAGCAATTATATAAAAATGTTGTGTCTTGCGGTTGGCGCGCTAGTTTAACCTACTCAATACATACGCAGTTTGTCATCGTTACTTCCCTGTAGCCCTTTTGTAATTCGCTTCTTATTACTGAAATATGTTTCTCACCCTGGATTTATAGATCTTGCCTAACAAAGAAAATGATTGACACAAATCGTATTATTTGCAGATAATCTCCCTTCTCTCCTCTATCTCTCTTTCTTTCTCTCTCCTTTAATTATTTTTCTTGGGGGTGGTTATCCCAACGTGATTGAAATAAGTCCACAAGAAACAGATTGATGTTTTTTTGCAATCGACATCGTTATGACGATGAGGAAAACTACTGAAAGATGTTTCGAAATATGCGATAATATACTTATGGTGCTCGAGGTATCGGGAATGCTCGCGGAACATACCGGGGGATGGGAACCTTGGGGAAGGACCGCAGCGGCCCTGGAGGGCCCGGTGGTGGGTATAAGAGCGCAATTAAAATGCCGCGCTAGCGCCACTCAGCAGCAACCGCCGATAAATAAACGCGACTACCGCTGCACAACGAGCAGAATAAGTGTGCAGGAGGACTGTTCCGTAACCAGCCAGCCAGTCAGAAGGTGGTGGTTGAGAGAGCCTCCTCCGCAGAATTCTCTCCTCTCGCTCTCCCATCTCTCTTTCTCCTTGTCCCCCATTCGTCCGTTCTCATTCTGCACCCGCGTTTCTCCCGTTCCGTCTCTCTCCCTCTTATTCTTTCTCAGTTTCACGCGCGCTCACACATACACACACATATTATACATATAATACGTATACGCACGCGCGCGCAATGGACAGACATTCTGCCTTCTGCCTCTGGCGCTCACAATAAAAAGGTGGAGACGCTTAGCCCATGCGGCCATGTTCCTCATCCCCCTGTCGGTATCACCGACTAACCCTCTCTGCTTTCCTCCTGGCCATCCTCGCCGCGGAAAAAGCACGTAACGTATAGCCGCGATCTAATTGTTGGAATTATCGTCTGACGCGGCGCCGTAAGAAAATGGCCGTGGTGAATACCCCCGCGGGAGGGACCGCCAAGGCATCGGGTGTCTGAGCCGATTCATTGAGATATGACTCGCATGCGAGCTCATGTGAGTTTTCGGATCTTTTAATTGAATTCCACATTGATCACCATTAACTGTTGACTGACATCATTCTCTGCATGGAATGTTTGAAATCGTTAGGATCTACTATGTGGAGACGTAATTAACAAATATCTGATCCATTCACTTGTCTATAACGTTATAATTATTTATGTAATTTTGTTTTTTGATTAAAAAATGTATCAGCTATCGGGAAAGAGTGGAACCATTAATCTAATAAGATGAGACGTCGAATCGTAAATTGTAGGTACTCGTCAAGAGTAAGCGGAAGACTCTCTCCAGCGTCCACTTGTCTTCGAGAACGGAGAGGTAAGGTATATAATTGTTAGAGTTATCACATTTCGCCACGGTAAGAAAATGTCAGACCACAGAAACCTCGGCTACGTGCCAGAGAGATGGAGAATTATCTCAATAGCAAGTGCAAGCTCGAAGCACGGCCCATTGTTCTGCCAAGACGCCTGGCTTTCTGGCGTCTCTCGCTATCGCTCTATGAAAAAAGTGCGGTAATTGCTGCGCTCGTTACCGTTCCTGCCGATGCGGCGTAATCGGGGACCCTCCTGACAGAAAGATAATAAATGGTTTTCCTTTCAGAGCCTACCGTGTGCTCGCCGCGTGAATGCCGAGCGGATTTTTAATATTACTCCGTTCGGCTGTGGCGCGTAATCACATATAGTAGATACGTGACGTTATTGACGAATATTTAACCTTCAGAGTCGTTAAGTTGAATTATTTGATAAAATGGCATACTCGTCGAAGGGGGGAAGTCACGTTAGTTTGTACACGATACCGACTGATACGGTCGAGATCAAGATCGACCTGCGACATGCGTGAGTGGAGAAGAGAAATGTTGGCGGGAATACAATTGAGGACCTTTGCACCCTCGTCGTATAGATAGAAACGGAAACGGGATCCGCGGCGAGGGCGCGCAGATATTTACGAGGCAATAATTTAACCGCCACTTAGTCGGCTATTAATTTCGGAAATTGCTGAGAAAGCAGGAAATTATGAGAAAGAGAGAAGAGAGGAGGGAAAGAGAGAGAGAGAGAGAGAGAAAGGCTACCCGACTTCGGAATATCTGCGATTCGTTCGAAAGGGACGAATATCACGTCCCAAGCAGAAAAGGAATCTCTCTCCGGCCAGGAACATGTGTGACTCGTTGGGCATACGTTCTAATTCTTTCCGCGAAATCTTTCGCTCGCTGGAATGTCTGCGGTACGCACATGGTCGCCATGATCTCGCGAAGAGGCTCATTTAGCTCGGTGATTGATCGTCGTCACTCGTACGCAGGTCCAACGTGTATTGCTTTCTTTTAAGCGTTTTCATAATTTATTTTATGTTATGGCACATGCCGGATCCGTGTCGCGCGATTGTAATTAAGAAAGCCTGAACTTAAACGAGAACGCCTTTTCGCACGTCTCTGCTTCACGTTCCATTTCTGACAGCAGCTGCCGTGCTCCGAAACTACCGATGACGCCACCGATAAAAGAAAGCGTCGCGGCCGATTGATTGGAGTGCGCCCACGCTATGCTCGCCGGATGGATTCCAATTATGCCCTACTATTTGCGAAGCACTCCCACGCCTGACACGATGATTTCATATCGGCTTGGCGAACGGCCCCAGTGGGTCTACCATGCCTGTCCGATATGCGATATTAATACGACTGACCTCCGACCCTTATTTTCATCTTTTTCTCCTTCTCTCTCTTCCTCTCTTCTGCTTTTCCTTCGTCCCTGCGGTCTCATTGTGTACCTGCGTTCTCATTGTATAAGCTTGCGCGTATATCCTCCTATGATTAAAGGGACAATGAAAAAGAATAGGGAAAAAAAAAACGAGTATTTCTATAGATGCGGCCAGTCGCAGTTAAATTCGATATCTCGTCAGAGCTTGAATTGTAAAAATAACGATTGCACCTGAGAATAATATCTGTTTTAAATCGGAATAAAATTCTTATCTTGGCATGTTACTTCTATTACTGTCATTTCCTATTCAAAATATACATTAAATTTTCCTATAATCGATAATATTTCTCATATAGCTATTTACGGATATTCTTGGTTGTGATAATTCTACTGGATTATATATAGTATATCTCGTACCGTGTGTAATGTACTGTGTAACTTTGTTGTGCTTGGCAAATTCTTAGTTATTTTGTTACCATGCTTATAATGCGTAACGATGCCGTTTAAGATATACGAGCTTATGTATCAGGTAGCATTACTAAACGAAACCTTGCTAAATTCTCCGAAGACGGAGCACGATAGTGTATCAAGAAATATCGATGTAGAAAATTAATAGCCTGCCTTATATGCTCATGTTCGCTTTGAAAATATTATACCTCTTAATAGAGGTATAAAACTACGCGCTTCATTGAAGATAAATTCGTTATAGTCAGTTGCTTCGCGAGTATAACTACAGTCTTCACACGCCATTTTCGTTTGTCCTACGATACAGCGGACTTTTAAACGTAAAAACAGTTTAATCGACAAGGCATCACCGGAACGTGGTCGAGAGTTCGACAAGAACCATGGATTACCGCGGTATTGATGGACGTCGTCGAGCGGAGAAACGAAAGGCTACATCTACATCGTTGTTTCCAGATGAACCCACGCTGCGAGACGTATGTTCTTACGACAACGACGAAATTTATCTCGTGCTGTCGGTAACAGAGATCGAAGACTTTCACGGTTGTAGCCTCGAAGACCTGCGGCGAAGTTCAACGGCGCGCCACGTCGTTAGGAAACTTTTGGTTGATTGCCAAACGAGGACGAAGATGAAGAGGTGAGAGAGAGAACGAGAGAGGAAACGAGAAAGACAGGGAGAGCGCGCGGCGCTCTCGGGTCATGATATTTTGTACTTGTCGGCAAATAATAAATGTAACACTCGCAACTACATGGATGATCCCCTTATGATTTTGTATCCCGTCAAATATTTAAAAAAACGCGAGAAAGTACCAGCGCGCGTTAGATAATTATAGATGATCGATTTGTCATGATATTTCGCGAGCTGTTCCGTAGGTAAAATAATTAATAATGCAAGAGTAACGCTGTACATATACCGGATATATTCCTTACTTGTCTAGTATATTTAATACTTGTGAAGAATTCATGAAGACTTGATAGCAGATATGTCAC
This sequence comes from Leptothorax acervorum, assembly GCA_035220615.1. Classification (NCBI taxonomy): domain Eukaryota; kingdom Metazoa; phylum Arthropoda; class Insecta; order Hymenoptera; family Formicidae; genus Leptothorax; species Leptothorax acervorum. The sequence continues at coordinate 1,368,471 of JASTWQ010001258.1, read as the reverse complement.
TTATTTCTTTAATAGTAATGTACCTATAAAAAATTTTTAATAGTAAAATGTAATATCCTGTTGTAGAATAAATTATAAATAAAATTTACAAATAAATCTTCTTCTCTCTCTCTCTATTTTGTATAACAATTCTATGTAAAAATAATTAGCAATAAATCTCTCTTAGCAGCATTTTTAATAACGGATGGTATATTTATAGACCCAATAGATGGAATTCGCAGAAAAATCTCACGATGGAGTATCCCTAGTGAGAAGAACTGGAGGAATTCGTCATGAAACAAGAGGACCGCCTTACATGGGGAAAGCTACGTGGTATGTCACGAAGTTCCATGAGGTATGGCGGCAATAGACGTTAACCGACTTATGTGGATAATCGGACTCCCGGAGATATCTCATATCGATGGCCGGATACTATAGATATGCGACGAATGAGTTCAGGTATGCCGGACTCACGGGTTTGATATGATCGGCCTCCCGTATTTATTGCTTGTACCTGCTATATGATACCAATATTCCTGCTGATGCTATACCAAATTGGAAGCATGAGCTTTTAGACAATCGAGGGTCGGACACATAGCTGACGTATTTATGTAATATCAAAGTTGATTTCTGATGCCAAAAACCAGTTAATACAAACTTTGTTATCATATAACGGCTATTCTGAGCATTCTGAAAAAAATGTCGAGTCTTAAATAATCGTGATATGATGAAAAGAGAGAGGGAGAGAGAGATCTGATTACGTCTTAATTATTTTAGAAAAGTTTCGAAGTCCGCATTCCACCGTTCCGTTCTAAGTATCAGATAGAAAGAAACGTACTCCTTGTTATCGTTCGTAAAGTGATAAAACATTAATAAAATTCGAGTTACGCGTACAGCCTAATACCAACATCGCGCTTAATGTGAAACGAGCCGCAATGTGTCACGTAAGGCGGTCATCACGCGTGACGCGTGCAACGCATCCGAAACCAGTGTCGGTAATAAAACACAGTAACCCCGTGAATAATCATAACGTAATGTCAAACCCATAAAGTGCACAAAGGGCGGGCGAGTCACCCTAGCGGTATCGATGGTCGTCAACACGGACGCGTCCCCCGAACCCTCACGATCTGTTCACGAATTGCGATACGCGCGTGTCTCCCTCATTACGTCGCATTCGCGACGCTACGGTGCGTGACATTGTTTAATGATCACTCTTCACACGTCGTCGTCAGAACGTACCAAGATTTTGTCTTGATTAAAGTAAAATTTTAACCATTCGCATGATTCAGAATAAATTGTATTCCTTTGACGTAATAATTTCATTCGGCTTACGAGTTATTTAAATTGTCACTTAACATTTATAATAATCTAAAAGGTTTATATTAACGTATCTGATTATCGCCTCGTGTCAATGAGAGGGACGCGAGAGTTTCTGACTACTGCTTACTACATCGAAATGCAAATACTGACAACGTTTCGCAACGCCGCTTCCTGTTTCCTGAGTCTGGCCCCGTGTACTAATGCAGAAACTTGTACTTCCTGTGTAACGCAACTTGATCGTTTTCAAGAACGTCAGCGGATTTCTTGGAAATCCGTCGACGTGCCACTTCGTCGACGCTCCATCAATGAACTGTGTTTCACAATTCGTCGCAATTTACGTGTTACTGTTACCGTTCATCAGAAATCGTTTGTAGTAACTTCTAAGAAACAAATGTCGATGAATTGTCGAAATGCGAAAGAATATTGCTTATTTCGCATGCCTCATTTTTAAAAGGTATGTGTGTGAAACATAATATTTTGATATACCATATACACCGCTACATTTATCAGTATCTTTTCATGAGCTCGGTATTGCAACGTGGGTTTCTAACATTAATTTAACTTTATATCGCGGAAAATCGTGACATTACGAACAATAACTGTATGACGTGAAACGATGCGATTTCATGGCTCCGCGATACTCGGCGCGTCGTACGCGAAGCACTTAATGCAGAATAGCGCGGCTGACCCCGCCAGAGAGCGCCGTACCTTTTAATGCTCGGCCAAGGGTCGAATTTATGTGCCGTCCCGTGCAGTTTAATTCGGATTAAACTTATACTGCAAGGAACGAATTAAAGGGATTTGCGATTGGACACGTTGTATATGGACGGTCGCCGTTCTGTCGGGGCGAATGTAGAGGCTCGGAGAAAAAGAGAGAGACACAGAAAGAGAGAGATAGGTAGAAAGTGAGAGAAAGAGAGAGAGATGAGGGAGAGGGGAGGAGGCAAGGGCTCGGACTCTGGCTGCGCTCGACGTCGCACCAGTCAATTTGATTTATCGGCACGACGCCTCCGCTTCGCCTCGCCTCGTCCGCGTCGCGACGCCCTCCTCTCGCTCTGTCTCTCGCTGCTGTTCGCTCCTCTCATGCACCCCTCTCGCGCCTGTAGCCGGATACAAATATCCAGAGGGAAACACACACCCGTGCGAAACCATCTGCCATTCGACATCGTCTGCCGGCGCGCGACCGGTTTATCTTTTGCCGATGGATAAGTTCACTTAACTTCCACCCTCCGTGCGGTACTATCTCTCTTTCTCTTCCTCTTCATGTCTCGCGAATAATATTCTATCATCAGCGATCGACATCACACGTCGATCTCTCTTAAAACACTTTAATCATTTTGCGTTTATATATAATATATAATCAATCTTAGTTCAGAGACTTGGCTATTTTCCGTACGGATGCGGCGAGGTTCGTCGGAGACTCCGTAGTTGCCGAGATCAATCCTTTGCGAGCGCGAGCCGGCTCGCTATTTCAGAAGACTCGCTGCAAAACGCGTACAACGCATTTCAGAGATGACCCAGAACCGTGAAGGCGGGCATCTTACAGTTGAGCGCGGATGAGCTGGATTAGCCTCTTACCTCCGCGTCCGTGGATGCCTATAACTACTGATGAATACGGATTAAGGGAGCACTGGCTGTGCACGAAGCGCGAAGCTGGTCTTGCGCGACCGAAGGAATCCGGTGATTTGCCGAGGGAGAGAGATAGAGAGAAAGAGAGAGAGAGAAAGACAGAAACTATCCATCTGTCGCGACGGGAGTACGTTAATCTCGTTTGCAGGACCAAACACTCCTTACCTCGGGATTAACGTTGCCCGAATGGGTTCGAGTGTCTCGCGCTCGGTTTCTCAACTCTATCTAGAGGGCCATTGATATACCTAATTATTAGATAAAGTCCAACGAAATGTTCTCTCGAACACAAAACGCGTGACTGACTTAAAATATTGAATATTAAAAATCGAAAAAATTCTTTGAATATTGAATTCTTTGAATATTATTTACATGTATAATAATGTTGTATTAATCCTAGTGATATATTTAGAATTTTAGAATATATTTATAATTCCGTCTGTGTCTTGGAGTTAACAAATTTCTCGTCAAGAAAGTCTTTTCTATTTCTGTTTCTTCTTTCAGCCAAAATCCGCAACATCGTCAAGACAAGAAATAAAGTTACAGAGGTGGTACCCGCGCATCCGGTAGCACGTACTCCTCTGGACCAACTTGAAATCCCCGATCCGAGAGTCATGCATTCCCCTCCCCCCCCCTTCACTGCTTTCATCGAGCTACTACCCTCCGCCTGCCTACCACCACTTCTGGGCTCTTACCGTCGTAGGGACGAAATGAAACCCTCAATATCGGTGATTGCTGCCGCAAGACGCTTCCTCGCCATCCCTCCTCGAAGCTCCCACGTTTCGAGCGGAAAAAGGAGCGATTCTGCTCCTACTCCCGACAGCTTCTCGTTTCTCCTCGGTCACCTCTCTCCCTCACTCTCTCTCTCTCTTTCGTTCCCTCTCGTTCTCTCTCTCTCTCTCTCTCCCCCCCCTCCTCTCTTTCTCTTCTTTCTTTCTCTCTCTTCCTTAAGCGAGGGGATGTTGACTCGCTGCTTGGCTCCAACTTTTATGGAGATGCATCCTCTAATATATCCGGGCTCCGCTTGCTCGCGCTTGTGTTTGACGAGCGTACTTCGTGAAGTATATTATCTGGCGGGCGAGAGACCTCGCCCTCATCTTTCCCTCACCGTTTGTTCAATTCCCTCCCACTCCAGCGACTTGCCTTTACCTTTCGACCGTTTCCTCCGACTATTGCCCCTTATCGATACCGCGCGGCTCCACCTTCAACGCGGCTCACTCGAAAATCATTCGAATACGATTTCCGGATCTGGTTAGGGTAGGGCTACATCGAGGAGGTCAGATTATGATCCGGGGGACGAAAAGAGAAGGAAGACGTACATTTCAGAAATGCACGGCACGAGTTTCATCGTAGAGTGAATGAACGAGCGAGAAATCTTTATGGCTGCGTTCGCAATCCGATGGGTTAATTTGGATTAATATCAATAATGCGAATGCTTTAACAAATTGCGCTATCTTATTAGAAAAATTGTAGTTATTTTTTAGACAAATATCTCGAAACATCCTGGTTATAATCGATACAAAATACAATTTTCATAAACTTCACAAAGTCAAATATCGATATCAGCGGTGCAAATCTCTAGCGATTCCATTCGACGTAAGCCACAGAGAACTGAAGGCACTTTTCACAGATATCCAACCAACGTAAGATATAAAAGTCTTTTCATTCTTTTTTTTTTCATAAAGGTTTTAGTAAGTATACGGTAGCTTCCGTGCTCCTTTTCTATCCCTGTGAGGATGTCAGCACGAACGAGAGCTTCGCGCGAGCTCTAGTTTCCATAGTAACACGCAGTGGTACCTCGCGGCCTGTGAATTTTTATAAGATAATCGCGAACGAAGCGCGACCGTAGACTTTCACCCACCGTGCGCTGCCTCTCCCCTGCTCGATCTGCCGCGCGTGAAAACCGGGAGATAATCTCTTGCTTTTTTTGTCGAACCCTCTTCTGCTCGCCCGTCCGCCCGCCCGCACCAATATGGCAACTTTCCAGTTTCCGCCCTTAGGCAGTTGCGCGGCGGTGAGGAATAGAGCGGTTGCGGCGGTACGCGGATGGAGGAAGAGGAGGAGGGTCGGACTATTCGTTTCCCCCATTTTACCGATATAAATAGCCTTAATTAGCGGACATTCATCGGTTACGGTTAATGGATCGTCAAGCTGCTATACATTTAACGGCGGTGCTATACCGCCCGTCCTTAAATTAAGTATCCGTCTATCACGATCGATAAGTTGCTATATATTACCCACCCAAAGGATCAATCCTCTTAAAATGAGAGACGTAGGGGTAAACAGTACAGTTGTTGGCCACTCTACAATAATTGGCCACATCTTAAAAAGTTAAAGATTATAAAGAAATACTATTAAAATGTTTTGAAACGGATTGAATGTACAATGAATTAATAAATCAGTAATCTGATATTTCAACGCATCAAGAACCGCGTCGACTCTCAGTGCCCTTTACTTGTTTGTTTAAAATGTTTTTAATTATTACACAGAAAAGTGTATTAAATATTTTTGTATTTATAATTAAAAACATTTTAATAGTATTTCTTTATAATCTTTAACTTTTTAAAATGTGGCCAATCATTGTAGAGTGGCCAACAACTGCGCTGTTTACCCCTATAATCTACACTTCACTTTATTCACACAGACTACCTAATTACGTGTCAAAATATTATACGACATAAAATTTTTTTTCAAGAGATCAAGAGACGCGATAGTCTTGCGTTAAGTATATTTTTTTTGCAAAATACATACTTTCATAAACGAGACGGTACAGGAAGGAGAACGCTTCTCTGGAAATAAACGATTGTTTTCTTCTTAAATAAGTTTTTTTCATTTTTAAAAGAGCTAATAATCAGGTGTCCACTGTTGCAAGACTTAACGTACGAGAACGCGGGAAGGATAAGACTCCACTTGGGGCCCGGCGAGGCTCGATCGCAACTCTCCACACGATTTATGCGACTTGGGGACCAAGCCGGCCGCCGGCGCCAGCGGCGGACAGCCGCTGCTCGTTCGAACCCGCGGATGCTGCACAATAACTCGCATTGTGTACGCGAGGGCACCACACAGGAATCTAACCCGGCGGGCCCGCGGGTCAAACCGGGAGGAGACAACGAATGCCGCAGGAGGAGATACTGCCTCGGAGAAATCGAAACATTATGCCGGACTTGGTTCTCTGCAAAATTGTCGACTTCCCCCACGTCTTATAATCAAATAATGTGGGTATAATCTAACACACTTCTCTTTATTCGCACAGATTATCTAATCAAGTGTCAAAATATGATGTAAATATTGATTAACACATTTTTATTCCGCCAGTGATAAATAATTAACAAATTAGAATACTTCTTTTAATCGACTTTAACTGGCAATCGTCATGACAATACGACCATTGATTTGGTTCGATTATCGTCAAGACATTTCCGACCATAGATTTTGGTCCGTTGATGTAATATAAATATTTTTTAATTTCAAACTGCTACGTAACTGACTATATTTAAATCGTCACTTACGATGTGACTCTTAGTTAGAAATACTACGCGCCGACTAGATTTGTGTGTGTGTCAGACTTACAACGCGACTCTAACTAGATCGGTTAAATTATTCGTCAAGACGATCCTACCACGGAAGCATTTGAAAAAACTGTAAAGAATTTATTGCAAAAATTATTTATATTACATCAACAGACCAAAATCTATGGTCGGAAATGTCTTGACGATAATCGAACCAAATCAATAGTCGTATTGTCATGACGATTGCCAGTTAAAGTCGATTAAAAGAAGTATTCTAATTTGATGTAAATATATTTTTCAAAGCAAAAATTTTTTTTAAGGCACCAAAGATGCGGTAGCATGGAATTTAATTTTTACTTCCTTACTCAGAAATGCAAATTGTCCTGAGAAATTAATAAAATTATAATTAATTACAATTCGCAATATTAATAAAATATATATATCAAAGTATGTATATTTAAAAAAAGCGTACATCTAACAAATTTACGATAAATGACTGCATATATCTATCCCGACGTCGCTTGCATTTGTAAAAGAATTGAATCCTGTACAATAGCGTCCCGCTGTGCAGGCAAATTTAAAAAAATGATATCATTCTAAAAGAATCCCTCGATCCTTTCTAATCGCATCAGGGCGTACAAAATCCTTCTCGTTCGCGAAAGGACCGGCTCGGTGGAATACCGGGAACACACCTGCGAGGAATGATATCGTATTCGCGCGTGGTCGCCGTGGGTCACAACCGTGAATGGGCCACGATACGGCGATCTAATTCAGTCGGCATCAGCATCGGGCTCTCCCATTTCGCCGTGCGCGCAGCGGCATGGTAGCGCTTTATTGTCCGTCCGACGAAAAAGGATTTATCCATCCGGCATCTCATCCTTTCCTCCTTTCCTGCCGCATTCCTTCCTCCACGCTCCACCGAATTTTCTCTCTCGTTTCGTCTCCGCGAAAGGCGTTGCTGCCGCTTCTGCTGCTACTGCTGCTGTTCTGCTGCTGCATAATGTAACAACGGTTCTTCGCCCGGGCTAAACGTCAAAGCCAGTGTGTTTCGCAAAGATTTAGGGGGGGGTGGGGTTTCTCAGCTTATGAGTTATGAGCCCGACACATCCCACCCTCGTTTCGCTCGTCCTACACTCGTTTCACCCCTTCGCACTATCCGCCTCTTTGTCTGTTTCTTTTTCTGTCCTCCCTCTCTCTTTCTCTCTTTTGCTCGCGGCCTTTGATCTATCGTGATACGGTACTCTTTGTGCTACTGGTTGCCTCCTTGGTCGACGTCGGGCCATACAACAACAACAATGTAAATCCACGCCGTATCGCGACTTTCTTCCGCTCGTTCTACGAGTTCTTGCTGGCACATATCGCTCTCTCTCTCTCTCTCCCTCTCTCTCTCTCTCTGTCTCTTTCTCTTATCCTCTCTCGCTCTGCATCTAAATCATTCTCGCAGCAAGATCGCTGCGGTTGATGAAGAGGAAAGCGGACGGGAATGGAGGGATTTCGCCCATTGTGCGGCGATAATTCCAGTTACACGCGATACCCTGAGGACTCCCGGATGAAATCCTAGAGGAGGCTCTCTCCCGTCGGAGAAGTGGCGGGCCGCATTCTCTTCGCTCGCGACCCTTGGGGTGGTCCCTCGATCTGTGCGCGAGAAAAGACGCAGCACGGTAGCCGCGTTAGTTCCTGAACTAAGCCTAAGAACGGTCTTATCTGACGCGTCATCTGCCTACCGTCTTGACTCTATCTCTCCCGGGTTCTCTCGCCGGGTGCGCATACAAAATCAAACGTTAACTAAGAGCACAAGGAAGCCCGGCAACGGCCCACCGCGGCTTTCGTCCCTAATATCGACTTCGGTTTCGCGAGATATTCGTCAGATACGAGAAGAACTGAATGGAGGATCTTACTTTATAAACGACGTATCCGAAGCGTGCATTAATATTGACGTCATCCTACACGAAACACGCACTAGCAGTCCCTCCATTCGTGTCCGCTTCAAGCTTTTACAGCAACATTTCTTAACTCCAAAATAAAAATTCTTAACTCTAAAATTATATATAGATATATATATATAATAACAAACTCAGCGAGGCAGAATAATTAAAGAATTACACAATCAATCGTGAATATATTTGTAAGATTTCGTGGAACGATACCATAAATCCGGAGCAACGGCGGTTAATGTCGGTACATACCGAGCAGTCTTAAAGTTGTTATCCGATTGCTCGGAAATCCAGAAGGTCTGATCTTGATTTAGATTTCACCGATAATCTGCCCTTTCCTGCGTGAGCCTCCAAGCGGATATCTAGGAATATACATGTTCTTCGGGGTTATATGCGCCGGAGTTCACACGCCGTTCCCCATTGGCGCTCCGCGTATCCTCCGGCAGCCCCTCGCAACTTACTATTCCGTATAATACGCGCTCATATCTCAGGATTATAAGCCAACCTGAGAGACAGGAATCCTGGGAGAGGGCAAACACGTCGGACCAGGGAGAGATAGAGAGAGAGAGAGAGAGAGAGAGAGAGAGAGAGGGAAGACTAAAAGGAGCGGACAGCGCGGAGGAAAAAGAGGATATGCCTACGTCTGGAAGAGACTGGACCGTTTCAACGTGACTCCTCTGGACGAGAAAGGGCGAGCATGACGTGGCGTTACTTTACAAGATTCGTGCGCGGCAAGTGCCGGGCGACGATACGCTTTAAATCCGACGACACGTGACGCGGCGAGTGGCGTGATAAGTCAAAAGGGTTTTGCCTCTCGATATGTGCAGCGCGCGATCATGTGTAATACGGCACGACGGCATGAAGAATTCGCTTGGCGTTAGCACTGGAATGTCATCCATAGCATTCCAGCTGTTCGTTATTATCCTCGAAAGAACGCTGTTATTTTCGCAATTCAACATATTCGCGGCAGAATGTTTGAGATCGATTTATACGGATATAGAATTTTTACCTTACTGACCGCCACAAATTAATACTGAGATTAACTGTTTATCTGGCCGATCGAAGACGACACCGACGACGAGAATTAATCGGCCAAAGGCTCGGCGAATGTACGGCGAAAGTACAGTGTGGACACAGCGTTGAAAGACACAATTTCGGGTTAGAAACACGTACCACTGGGGAAACTCGTGCTGTTTGTCCACTTCGTTCGGTCGTCGTGATCCACGCACACACAATCAGGAAATTACTACTCGAAGTGTATGCCGGCCGGCGCGACGAAGGTACCCGGGCAACACAGCTCGGCGAGTTTAATTAACTTCGGACGGCTGTTTTCTGTCAATATTTTCACTGGCTCCCGAGCAGCAAGCTCTTCCTTACCACCGCAACGAACATGTGATTTGTGGTACACTGAAATGATCGAATCTAATACCGTCTCGCGATTGTGACATCTTAGATATTGGATATATATTTTTAAGATAGAAAGATCCTTTACGCGTATATCAAGGCAAGATTATTATTATTACTCACATAAGAGATATTTGTGTATCAAATGTGTGAGTTATAGATGGTGGTTAAAATAAATTTTTGTTTTTATTACACCTTATTTTTGGTGACCACGATTATTCGCTAATGTCTAACGTCTGGTTTAAAATTACGGAGATATAATCGGATTGGAGAGTGATGAAAGACATGTATAAAAATTGCTTTTCTCAATATCCCACGTACTACAAAGTCTGGAAAAAAATTTATGTATATATCAGCCGGGCAAGCAAGCCCTATTATCTCTTATTGTACACGTGTGTAGATCGCTACAAAGGTGGCCTACGTGCCCCACGACGTGTTTCGTCCCCGAAACCGTATCGTGGTAAATACACATTGTGAAACACGCGTCACTTTGAATAATAAATCAATTTCGAGGGACAAAGACGGTCCATGATTATGTATGGACATCGCCGGTAGTACGGAGCTAGGCGAGTAGTCCATATAACCAGGGCCGCTGGGTATAAGGTCTTTGATGTATTGAGTTGGCCCCGTGTCGATTTGGTAAGTACCACTCCACTCCACGAACGGCCACCCTCAACCCCCAAAACTTCCATTCGAAGGGCAAACAGTCAAACCTCCGCCCTGGCCCCCCTCGCCGCATCCTATGTAGTCTCTACGTGTATCCTAGGCCGCGAAACTAGTTTCGTATCAACTGCCTTCGTAGTTGGTAGTTTCCTTAACTCTCTCTACCCGACCCCAACCTCCCTCCTCCTACCCTTCGCCGATGTATTCTTGCACCTTAAGCACTCGGGAGTATAATAAGCTCCTGGGGTGTTAAAGGTCGAGTTCTTAAAATAATGAGCTACTTATTTCGTGCTCGCGTATACTTTACACGCGAGCTTCAATAAATTAGCATGCAAATTTTCGGAACGGCAGATTTCACGAAGCGCGGAGTATATCTCCCGTTGTAGACGCGCCTCGGGTATAAATTCTGCGACCGTTCCACGATACATACGGCGTATTTTTCGGAAAGTTTGCGATTGAATGTTTGTCCAAACTTCATCTGCGAAAGACATATATCGATACGATAAAAGCGGACGCCCAACATTGACGCGTCTTTTAATACACGCGAAAGCGCAAAACGGCTTACTTGGCTCGCAGCGCTCGCCGTGGAAACAGTCATTTGCATTTAGAAATAATTTCTACGAGCGGGCGTCCTCCCGGTAGAGGAGAAATAAAATGAAAATGTAACGAACAAGCGAGCTGTACCAAACGGGGAAGTTACAATCACCGGGCGCTTTTGCGTGATAGCATGCACGGGAGAGAGACGACGAGATTGATATTGGTTCCTGAGCGAATCGAGGAAAACGGTATGGGCTTCGAGGGCGGTTCGCTGATATTGGGCATTCAATCCTAGGCAACCCCGATTCTCTCACGCGCCCCTAACAACGCATTAACATGCATGAGCCCTGCGTGATTGTTTTACCCTAACCCACCGCCATCGACGGCCTCCTCCCACATCCCTCCTCCCCCCCCCTCCCGCACTGCTACCCTTTAGTCTCCCTTTAGCCTCAAATCTGAGTAAGCTGCGATCTGCCTATCGCTGTCAAAAACTCGGCAGTTTGCGATGCGTGCGACCGATGCAAATTTTATGTTGAATATCAATGGCCATCGTTGGTCGATATTGTTGGTCTGAGAAACAAGGAAATGAACGCATGCGTCACGTGATTACAGAAATCATAATCATAATTTAAAATAATATGCGTTGAAGGCACCCGTATATCGATATCGGTAATCTCTATCTACTATATTTCCTTTTTAAATTAAAAAATATGAGAATTTCCCTTCGGATGGTTATACTGGCAGATAAGAGAGCAATTTAAGCTTTCATCTAGTTTTATTTGGTATACGCTATCCGTTCTCTACGAGCGACGACAATGTCATCGCTGTAAAATTATGGCCGCCACCGTCTCACGCAGAATACGGTGTAGGGGTGCCATTTTACCTCGTCCGCGCGAAGATCGAACCCTCTCGTTTTCGCTCGTTTTCGTTTTATAGGCGGTTCCACCTGCGAGCCTATGAATACTAAGCAGTTTATAAAAATGTTGATTTAACGTCTTTGCCAACGATATACACCCTCTGTCATCACTTTCCTCCACATTTTCCTCCATCGTTGTGCATCGCTGTCATGTATATAGGTATTTTTACTAGGTGATTGAGACGACAAGTGAAGGGACATATTATACTTTACCTGTCGTCAAAAAAATCTTTCTCGTCGAGGAAAAGGAAGGAAAGCGCTTAATTTTATTTTCGGCGTTCGTATTCGATGTAATTGGCGGAGACGCTCTCGTAATCGAATAAAGTGGAGGAAACGACGGAAGTCAGAGTGACGTTTCGCATTTCCCAGCGGTTTTCATACAATGAAATCAGATAAGACGCCATGTTGGAGCACTTTCGTGTCATCCCGAGCGGCCAATCAGCAACCAGGCGGGAAGCCCCTTTCGCGCGCCGCTTAAAAGGGGGAATGAGTTTTAAACTCGCCCGGGCTGATCCGCTGTAATTAGCGTTGGTGATCACTGGTGCGGCTAACCCGTTCGTAAGGATGCCCCTCAAATCAGAAACAAAGGCGAGTTCCGCTCCGCCGTCCGTCCTTCTCCGATCTCTCTCTCTCTCTCTCTGTCTCCTCTCGCTCGTCGCCGCTCGCTCGCCTTCGTCTCCGTCGTCCTAACGAAGGCCTCCTTCGAGCTCGATTATAGGCCGGCGGAATCGATACCCCGCAGGATTTAATCTCTTTAATCGGTAATTATCCCCACCCGGTTGGATTTGTTCGCTCGTAGCGGGAACCGGAGGGACATAAAATTGGGTTATAGCCGACTGAGTGAAACTCCCCCGCATCACCAGGGTATCCATTCGAAGATCAACCTCGATTAAAAACAGAACACGAACGAGCTCTCAAACAACGATTATTGCACAGGCGGCATTGTCGTGCACACTTCGTCGGAACTTTGCAAATATGTGTGTGTGTGTGTGTGTGTGTGCGCGCGTGTAAGGTTTCGCAGATCCGTAATGGCAGAAGAAGGATAAACATCTCGTTCCAATTGCTTGCCACCGAATTCTTGTTATTAGAATATCGTGCAAAGTCCACCTATTTTCAACGTATGTCGGTTCCCGCGATATTATAATTTCTATCCATAGGACACGCGTGAAATCGTCGCCGTAAAATCGAGTTTACGTGGAAGTGCGTGTGACGATGGGCCCCGATTTGTCGGGGTACAATGCAATCCCCCGTACGCGTATTTCTCAGCTGACTTTTCCGGCGCATCCACGCCGAGCTCGTAACACATCATCTCGTGCCATTGTGCCGCGGTATATTGACGCGCGCAAGTCAAACCCGAGTATAACCCGATACAAGCGATTTTGTCACGCTAGTTCCACACCCGAGAGCTCCCAATTTTCCTCCCCTCTCCCTTTTCTCTCGGGTGAGATGAAGGGCATCGAGACACGAACAGAAATCAGTAGGACATCACGGGATACAGATGTTCTACAAAACAGGCGAGCTAGGTCGGGGCTCATAATAGCCGACACCGGGTATATACGAGAACGCTAAGTAGCAATCCCGCAGAATCCACGGCACAATGGCGGACCCTTCGTATATTTTGACTTTTTGACAGATGGCTGGTCCTACCCGCGTAGGAACAGTCCACCGGCTTTTCGTTCCGCGCGATACTAGTCAGGGAGAAAGGACGTGCGTTGAACTCGACAGAGTAGAAGCGTACCAAATGCAGGTGAAGAAACGCGTAACACTTTTGTCCGTAAATAAACTATGCAACCGAAAACAATACGTCGCATAACAAAAAAAAACCAAAAGTTATTAAATGCATAAACAAGTATGTATAAGTTAATATAACGCGCGTTCATATATATATGTGTATTATTCTGCAACAGATCACAGGACCATGTTGCGTCGTCGCGACAGTTTCCCACTTTGTTACACGGTGTATACGAGTGGCAGTAAAATCGAATTTCCCACTTCCAAAATCACGACGAGCGAGCAGGTAGCAGAGATGTTCTCAGCACGAGTGCGTCCCTCGCGTTTGTGGCAACGTCATTGCTTACGGCCACAGTAGATTCGAGTCACGGCATTGCAGCGGGAAGAAATAATTGCCCGTAAAAGCCACGTTTCTCTACCGGCTTCGTGACGAAACTGAATGCGATGTGACACAGCGGGGGACGATCTGTTGTGACCGTTACCACAATGAGACCTTTTGTTGCCGTGAACAGGACACGGCGTAAACGTTTCCGAGCAGGAGGCCAGGGAACGATGATGATGACTCCTTCTGCCGCGGGATTCTCCCATAACGTCGAGGAAGCACTCTGAATTATATGTGTAAGAAAGAACTGAATCCTTCTTTGTTGAGGCGCCTCGACGAAGCAGAAGAGATTCCTCTTTCAATGACATTTTTCACCATGTTTTCGCACGGAAACTCTCGCGACGCAATCTTGCTTTTATTTTAATCGAGGACTGCGACAATCAATTCAAAAATCTGCGAAACATGTGCTTAAGACGTTCATAATATAGAAAAATTTTCAATTAGAAAATCAATATTCGAAATCTACGTTTAAACTGTTCGAGCTCTTAAAGGGTTCACGAAATGCTAAAAGCTTCTTTAGGAATGACCGTTTCAGTCCCTCGCTTTCATTGGATCTCGCTCGCGGTTCTGCGAGGTGTTCTCGATGTAATTCGACCAGTGCCATTCTCGTAAAGTTAAATTGCTCTCGCGACCGTTCCGCTGGAAATGGCCACTATCGTTGCTACGACGATCAGAGATCGGCGTATATAAACTTGTAGATCTAATACAAACTTATATTTTCGTCTCTTGTGCAACACGCATTGTAAAGTTCGTCATTACTTCAGGAGAGTAATATCTTTACAGTCGGTTAATTTTCAACTAACAATAAGTTATATCAATTATTGTTACAGCATTTTACACCGATGATTTATAATGTCGGCGCATATATTTAATAAAGTTCATACCTCGAAAAAGACGCGTTTCGCAACGCGATAGCGAGATTCACCGTGCTCGCTCGGAACCGGCCGTGCAACCTGACCACCCTGAGCGCCATGATTTATGGGGGCCCATCGTAATAGCGCGCGATTCAGCGCTCACAGAAAATATTTGTGTCGGAGACTCCGATTGTGCGCGCCCGGAGATCTTGCCGAACATTTTCATTTGTGGACGAGAGGAAGAAGAAAGAGGAGAAAGAGGAAGGAGAGACGCGACCAGGGAGGCAACGGGGAGGACGCAATGGAGCGCACATAATAATGGATCCAGCGATTCAGAGAAAAGTGAAACGTCACGACGTGAAGTGCACGAAAGAATAGCGGGGGTACGTACGTATCTACGAATACATACGTATATGCGTACACGCGAGCGAGTGTGGCAGGCCACCTGCTCGTGATGTCTTATTTCGTTCCGCGACGAACGACCCACGGCGATTACCGTTTAACGATTACAAGTGTGTCCGGGATACCTGTATCACCGTCATTCATTACCACCTACCGTTCTCCAACAGACTATGCGTAGCGTCGTACAATTAATTAATCCTACGTTCCCGAGTGTTAACGAGACTCCAACCATGGGCGGTCAAGTCGCAGGAGAGAAAGATATTTTGTGAGTTGTTTCAAGAACTTTTATAAAGAAACTACTCTGTAGAATTATCATAATTAAATAGAGAGAGTGAGAGTAGACTAATGTACGAGATTTGTGTGTTAATATACAGGGTGTCTCGAAAGGTAAGGTCAATCGACTAGGAGGTGAAAGACGAGCATGAGTAGAATACATAAAGTAAATAAAATTTTTTCGTATTTGCTATGGTTTATAAAATACAGCACTTTAGGGGTCTATAAAAAGTGTTGAAACCCTTTAATATTTCGAAAAATACGCATTTTCAAATAAAATGTTTTATACAAAAATTGTAAAATTGCGTATTTTTCGAAATATTAAGGGGTTTCAACACTTTTTATACATCCCTATAAAGCTCTGTATTTTCTAAACCATGACAAATACAAAAAAATTTTATTTACATTATGTATTCTATTTCATGTTCCTCTTTCACCTCCTAGTCGATTGATCTTACCTTTCGAGACACCCTGTATAATATTATTTTAGTTATAATAAATATAACGTTATGTAAATATGAAAGACCAATGTATAATGGTAAGATTAATTTGATATTGACGCACGGATGAATGTTTATTTAAATAATGTTCTCCTAATGGCAACAACATACACCCGCGCGCGGGCGCAGCATTATGTAATATCAATCGTAGGATTTTTAATAATAGTGTGCCGGAAGAAATTACCGCAGTTAAGCCCGTACGAGAGAATCCGGAAATTCTGTCGCATGCCATCGCCATTCTAAGAAACGTCTCCATTCATCGAATGGTGGGATGAGTTTCCAAGGGTGGCAGCGGTGTGGGTGGCATTTTCTCGCTGTGAATATTTCCCTCCCCGGTCGTTGGAACTCGGCCGACCTTGTGAATAGATCTCTCTATTTCTGCTGCCTCCCTCCGTTCTCCTCAAATCGCATTTATTCGCGAGTTACGAGCGGCCCTCTTGTGCTCATTCCACTTTAGTATACCTTTATAGTGGCCCTATAGAGATGTCAATCAGACGGCGCTGCCTTCTTTTCAGAATAATTCTAAAGTCCGTCTCCTCGTCACTGGTCCCAACCTCAACAACCTTTCTTATTCTCGTCATCTCATACGACCTGCATTTCTTCTCTCTCTCTTTCCATCTATATTTTTTTCCTTCGTTTACTCGCGTCTCCCGTCACTCCGGAATCCGCAGCACGGAAAATGGAAACATCCGCATCTGTATGGATGCGGCGAAAAGCAGAGTGAATCAGTCCTCTCTTGCAAAACGCACATCTGCGAGATCCGCTCTCGATGCTGCCAAGAATAACGGCCGTTGCATGTCCGGTCCGGCGTGATTTCATCGCCGGAAGATATTCTCGCGCATATTCGATCGCATAGAGAGGTAAACTTTTACCCGCGAGCCCTCGTATATCAAAATGATCTATCATCGTAATTTCGAAGTACGAACTGCCCGTGGTGCTCCCACGTCCGAGTGTATTTCGCGGCAACAACCCACAGGAAAGGAAATACGAGATAAAACCGGGTGGAGGTAAAAATAAGCGATTATCCTGACAATCAGAATATTTATACTTTCCCGACGTTTATTGAGGTATCGAAATACGCCATATTTATAATGCATCACACACGTGTTTTTCCATAAAAGGTCGGACAGAGTCGAGCTTCGCGATGGACGGCGGTAACGGACGTCTGGCATTTTGCGCGAGTAAAGTTTCGTACTTCGTAAAAATAGAAACGCTTTTGCATTCGCGCCGGCCGCGCGCGCTAGTTTATTTTACTTGCGCTGCCCCGTTTTCACGGGATAGCGCGCAGTTTTGTTTTTCCTCTTTTTTTTTTTTATTGCGCCCCCCGCAGGATCTGTCCCTTTTCGTTTATCGTTATTTCCATAGCAGTCGATGGTGTTTCGATAGTGTTCGGTAGTATTTCAATATCAAGCCGGCTCAGAAGTATTCCGGCCGGCCCGAATATACCTTTGAAGCCGGCTTGTACCCCGGGGAATCGATACTCCGCTGCTGTGCCGCGCGAACTGCTGGGCGAACGAAAAAATGCAGCAGCAGCCCCGGGTGCACCGTGCGAGAGCGATTATCGGAGACGAGAGACGAGAGACGTACGGACGGACGTGCGGACGGATGGATGAGAGTGGACGGGCGGACGGTTTGACTTTGCATGAATGCGCAGATGCGGGTGCAACAGCTTGCGTAACGCGGCCGACAAAGAGCAAAAGGGAGCCTTCGCACAGCCATATTGCCTCCTGTCAATCACAACGGCGCGCGCGGCACACCTCGTCCTCTCTCATCCCCGCGCATCACGTCGCATCGCGTCGGCGTTCTCGCCCGCCCCCCGCGAACCACGCCGCGAAAGTTGCGGAAGAGACAAACGGCGAAACAGCGGCGCGATCATCTCGGCGATCGTTTCCCATCGAGTATCGTTGACATCGCGTTTATAATATCGTGTAACTAAAATTTTTACTTCTACTTCAATTTACGACGTGTCTGCCTGCATCGGTGATACGGCCTACCAATATCGTTAGACGCAGTTTGATTTTATGTGTGCGCTACAGCACAATGCTCGGCACATTCCCGCCCGAAGTATTCCCGTGTAGCACGCATCGAGGAAATCGGGGGAGAGATCTTAGATATACATATATCTCCAGCGGAATCGTTTGTTTCGGCGGACCGTTTAGCCAATTGCCGCAACAAAAGGCCCTCCTCGCTTCGCGGAGGGGTTGTTTGTAGCTGGAGTAATGGCCGCCGAGGTAACTCTCCCCTACCCTCCTATGGGCCTTCTCCATCGACTGCCTCGTACACCCTCCCAGCCCCGTTCCTCCTCTTTCCACGGTGAGACAGAGATACCAGGAACGAACAGGGGAAGGATAGTCGATCGCTAGTCGTAGGGAAAGAGAGAAATGGAGATAATGTAAATGGCAGATAAAGAGAGAGAGAGACCAAGTGGGAGACCGGAGAACTCGATCTACCCTATGCCTGGGCATTCCGCGCGCGGGTGCAGGCTTGTAGGTAGATAGGGGGGCGGGTAAATCCGAGCAGGAAAGCAGCGCGGCGCGTTCGAGAATCGGGGATTTATTCGGAAACTATTGCACGAGGGGGTGGTGGGTAGGTAGGTGGTGGTCGTGATAGGTGTAGCGTAGAAATAGGTGGAGGCGAGTTTCGGTAGGGTGGCGTAGGGGCGAGAACGAGGATGACGCGATAGCGGAGGAGGGGCGGGGGGTGGCGGAGGTGGCGGCGGCGGCGGCGGCTGCCTGCTCGGAGCTAAATGCTTCCGCCTCCTGTCTCCTCTCTTTGCCGCTGGCACCGTCGTTCGGCACCGTAGATTCCCTCTAAACAGCTCGAAAACGCTCAAACGTAATATATTATCGGACGTATATCGGACCGCCGCCGTATTTATCTGGGCGCACGGGGTGGCCCGGGTGGCATGGCGGCGCCGGTTGAGAGAGGGAGCCGCCGTAAAGCTGCCAGCGCAAAGTATTGCATAAATAAGTGCGCTGGCGAAATATTCATGGCCGTGCCAAACCATCCTTCCACCGTACCGCAGGTCCTCTCCCGTCCCCGGCCCGTCTCCCGTCACCCGCGCTCCGGTACGTTGGCCACCGCAGACCTAGTGTAGTCTCCTTCGACCGTTCCCCATCTCCGCGAGCATCAACCTCATCCCGGATATCCCACGTCGTCGTCGTTCCTATATAACCAACCTTCGAAAAGCGCGGATCTATTCATGAGCATCTCTATCAGTACCCGATGCGCCGATAAATTTACCTTCCTCCTCGGCTTGTACCGCCGAGGATACCACCGTGGAAAAGAAGGGCGTATTTACGTAGAACCGACCTAACCTGACCTAACTCGCATTGCACGCCCGTAGAAACGATCAACGTTTTGGGCGACGATCGTGCGCGGACGCGACATAAATTTCAAAGAGAATATCGTTGAACCTCAGCACACGACCCAATGATTTCGTTTGATCGTTCAGCGTACGGGAAATCGCATCCATTTCTAGACCTTGCTTGGCTCGCGAGATGGTGAGAGCAATTTCGACTTCTGGGTGAGAAAGAGAATAATCTTATCTTTATCGAAGAACCGATACATCGCATATCGTCGTTGCGAAGCATTACGAGCGTTACTCTTGTCAATTACATTCATCGAATCGCGCGAGTCGAGTTCTTTTCTTGCCTCGAATGGAATATTTTCCACAGAGTAAACTGACGCCCAGAAAAAACGCCATTAAAGGCAATTGAGATTCACATCGTTAACTATTAATGAACGTACGTGCGGTTTCAATTCCCTTCTTCTTTGGGCAAGACACGAAAAAGAAAGACATCGCTGCGCGATTCGAATGGCTCTCTTGTTCCGAAAACACCAATGTCGCCTCAGCCAGAGGCCATTACACACTCGAGTAAGAATGCGGAGCGGCGGATGGAGCAAGAGAATGCACGAACATTGCGGGTTAACAGCGGCAGCGAGAGGGGCAGAGGGAGGAAAGAGAGAAAGAGAGAGAGAGAGAAAGGTAACAAAGGGCACGATAAGTCTCATGAGTCGCGACTACGTTCGTTTGAGGAGGGGCACAGAGGGAGGAGAGACGGAGAGACGGAGTAGGAGAGGCGCTCCTCCCGATTGTCGTGCGTACGGATATAAACGTAGGCAAGAAAGCGAGAGAAGAAGGGTGATTAATCTTGCGGTCTTCCACGTCTCAAGGCGCGGACGTGCGTTATTGATGGAGACTTCTTTCGACCTCCATCCTCGCCGTTCCTCTCCGAGAAGCGCGTTTGCCCCCCTTCGTCGTCGACGTCGCCGCCGCCGCCACCGGCCTTTTTCTTGTTCCACCCTTCCTGCCTGGTTCCCTTCGGGCGACCGCGACAAGCGCGTGGCATGTACACCTAAGTACGCCGCGTGGTGGTATTGACCCTGAGATCCGTGGCGGGACCACCCCAAACGAGGAGGCATTCGTTCGAAGACGCGTCCGGCTTCTTCACGACGCGGCTATTTTCGCTGTACGAAACGATCGCGTTCTAATGGCGGCTATTCGAGTCGTTTTATCTCTCGCTTCTAAGTCTGCCATGGAAATAGTAACCGAACGTTTCGCCCGCGAAGATAAATAAAGTAGCGTAAAACGTGCAATATTCGCGAAACACGTCAATAGCCATAACATGGCTGTATTTGCTATATGAATACTTCGCGGATACACATTACGTCCCATACTTGTGCTACTATTTTACGAGACCCGCTCTATGCGCGTCGCCATTATTGATATCTAACGAGAGACTAGTCGATAGCAAGACTTTCAGGAATTCCATCTGTATACTACTCTCTTCTCGACATGAACGAATAAGTTGACTTTCAGGAAGGAGTTGACGACCGCATCGTTTCTCTTCATCCGCAGCTGTAAGCCCCAAGAAGCAGAGGGGGCGGTGTGGGTTACGCGCTTTTTCTACCGCGCGTCATTAATATCCGTTGCTACAACGCCTCCTCGCAATTTGTCAACATCTGATATTTAATTTCACGCCCCTTTACTTTAGCCGTATGTACGATATGTGCGTGTACGTGTCGCAGGTGTAAAACGCCGGCCTGCAAAACGCTTGCACTTGCGCTGCGAAATGCCGCGGTACCATATTCCTATATCTCTTTAATACATATTCATATATGTATTTTTTTTTTTATTTATTATGGCCGGCATTTTGAGCGCAATAAATAAGATCGTCGCGTGGAGTAACGATCAACGGAAACGTTACCCGGGAAGCAGCGGAAATAGTCGCATATTCCCAAAGACAAACAACCAATGTCGTACACTCGACTCCCAATATCCTCTAGTAATGCGCAACATGTGTTTAACTTGAGCCCTACTTGCACCCCGGGGAGAAGTTAGCTGTCGAAGTCGATACCACGAATGTTCATGGATTTAACTACTGCACCAAAGATGCCTCAGAGACGAAACAATTTACGTAAAATTCGATGCTCATCTTTTTTCGGGCCTATTACGAAAATTGAGCACTCCTCTAAAAATTTTTTCCCCCCCGGACCAATCGAATTAATTTTCTTTGTAAATTTAACGTAAACATAACGTGTTCGAAGATATTTTACAATCTATTATTTAAAATAAAGATGCTTAAAATTAACCGTCAAGATAGGAGGACCAGAATCTTGGTCTGAAATGTCCTGACGATTATGACCGTCAGGATGATAGCCAATTATGTCGATGAAATGATTTTAATTCTGCTATCATTTTAGTTCACTCAAATCAAAATTTAAAAAATCTATTCTTAATCAATTCGGGCTAAACCTCGCGAAGTTCGGTTTCTGTGCGCGGTTTTTACGAAATAACGCACAATATTCCTTTTAAATTAATAAAATCTCACGGCAAGCGAGAAACCAACAACATCGTTTGAACATAATGTTGATCCTATGGAACACGAGCGATTTCTTTAGGCGTCGTTCGTTTTTCACAGCGTCTTCTCGGCGTTTTTTGCTCGTCGCTGATATACCGGCGCTACTAGTAGCAGCAAGTAGGTATAAACGTACGTAGCAACCAGAAGATAATAGACGACCGACGTTCTCCCGGGTGCCGTTAATCATCGGGGATGAGGCCTGTTATACGTGGTGAGGGGCTCGATGCGAAACCGCAGGGATACGACGATGGTGTGACGTGGGATGAGACGTGGGAGCTAGGCGTTATGGCGTTAGATGGTCAGCTCCTAGCTGAAACGGAAGTGACCGCACGCTGGAGCAATGGATATCCCATGGGATATCTGCTGACGGGCATTGCCGGTTTCGTAGTCCGAGATGGAAAAAGCTCTAAGCTTTCCGGGGGTTCGCGATTGCGCTAAGAATTTTATAGAGCTCCCAGCTGGAGCGAGAAAAAAAGGCGATAGTTTGAAATTAATTGCGTTTCTACAGAGACATTATCGACGGCGAGGAATAGCGCCATCGTTGCACCGCGCATTTCATTAGAAAAATGTATGTCCCACCGTTTCGCAAATGACCGCGATATATATCACGCGCGATGGAGTAACCGTAACGCGCGAAATGCGCGAATAATTTACGTTTATTACGCGAACAGCGGCGTTACGGCGTATCGTATATCAGATAAAGATCTCGCCCATTTTTTCATGCTAGTTTATATAAAATATATTTATGAGATTCCGTTTTCAAAGTTTCGAAAGCGGCGCAGTCCTCTCACCGCCACGCGGAACGACGCCTCCGTTAATCGCAACGTCCACCGAAAATTCGCTATCGGAGAGAGAAAGAAAGACGTAAGCAAATTAGATCGGTATTTATCGACAAAGTCCTACTTCCGGACGTGCAAAATCACCTCGCGGGGCGAGGACGAGTTCAGTGATTCGTAGTGGAGTATCAGCACGTGTCAGGCAGGATCGCCGTGTGAAACACAATTGGTATTAATGCGGGACGCGCGAGCGCCGCGCGGGCGGGCGCGCAAGGACGAGATAAATGATGACTCGCTTTCAGCCTTTTGCTCCTTTTCCATTCGAATGGAAAATGGATATTAATGGGCCCCAACTAGCCGGCGCGTCGGCGATGGTCAGATGCGCGTAGGTACACCCGCGGCGGACTTGGGATCCGGGTTTAATGCGCATAAACGTATATACATGACCGTGTCTCAGCAGTTAGTCCGCAGTCGGGCTCGAAGCGTCGCGGATAGACTCATCAGCCTGGACATGCCCCGCTGATTATACGACCTAGCGGCTCATTATTGCGGGCTCTAAAAGCATCTACCGTTTACTCGCCACGTTGAATCGACCGGATTTCATCCGGCATGATTAGCGTTTATGCGAGACAATCCGTGCCGCATTATCCAATTTGTATTACATCTTGCTTCCTCCGCATCAAGATTGTGCGTATGATCATTATTTCAGAATTGATCGTATTAAACCTTTGCTTCGTGTATACTAATTAATTATTATTACCGCTGATATTATCTGTGTGCGTAACGTTTGCTGAATCGCTATCTCTTTCAAACAAATTACTTTTGCTTCATTATACGTAGAGCAGCAAAATGCACATCCTTACGCGATTATGAGACAATATGCATTATTAAGCGAAAGTACGGCTCATCTCTAATTATCGCCATCAATGGAATATTTCTTCTCGCTGATGGCAATTAAGACAACCGTCGGCTTTGTGCGTCCTAATAAAGAACAGTGCGGAAATCAATCGAGTGCCTCGAAAAGCCGGGGGAACGAAAGCCTTTGGCAATCTTATTCACGTCAGAATCGACTATGCGGAGAATATTAGATCCTTTCTTTTTTTTTTTTTTAGACAAAGCCAAGATAACTTGTATATATAGGAATTCAAATATAAAATGTAATAGAAACATGAAATTAACATTTCAAGCAATAATCACTTAAAGCATTTAAAGATGGTGAAAAATGTAAAGACTTGAGAAGAAAGAGAGATAAAACAATTTAACAGTAGTAAATATATTTAAATCAAGATAATGTCAAAATGTTAAATTTGTACTTGCATGGAACCGCGTGTAAATCGAAGGGACAGCAGGACGGGAAATTTTTAGGTATATATTGGATGTGGCTACTGGTAAAGTAGGCACCCAGGCAACCACATCGCGATAAGCTAATGCGTTTCGTTGGTTTTAATGAGGTTGATTGGCGGTTATACGAGACCGCCGGTTTCTCGTATCGCCCGGCCGAGTGTGTTCACCTCTGTTCGAGCTCGTTCGGACAGATTATTACTTACTTAAATAACTGTCAGCGACGATGGTGTGCCTAAATTGTCCCTGCCCGAGCGGGAATCGGGTACATTTCAATATTACATTCTCATGCTGGAAAGATGCATATGAGAGGTCGAATATGCATCTATCTGCGAACGATATATCATAATCGGTAGCCAGCACTAATCGGACAACGATTACTCGGCGGTTCATTGGGTTTCAAAACCAGCATTCTATTTCGAGGTACTCTGAGGTAGTTAATAATATCGGAAAGCTTCTTCATGTGTAGAGATAATTTCGACGAAAATAGATCCGATTGCGATTAACCGAGAGAGCGAAAGATCAAGACGAAGAAATAAGAAGAAATATGAGACGTATCTATCGGTCGACGTAACACGTATTCCTTCGCAATTATAGCAAGAATTTATTAGAATTTATGCATAACGACGACAACGCAGACAGTTTCTGATTTCACGTTTCTACACAATTGAGAGCACGTGGAGAACAGAGGCAGAGAGAAATGGCGATTTATGATATAACCGGGCGCTCGCACACGAATTAGTGTACTAAGCATTATCAGGGTCATTCGTCACGCTCGCGCGACGAATGGCGTATTTCTATTTCGCGTGGGCGAGTTCGGCTTGGAAAGAAATGAGCGAGCGATACCGCGACGGAGAAAAATGAAATGCCGTTTTGCAATCCGCGGCCCCGGGTAGACTGTCCCGGTAGTCCGTCGATTGCGTGTTTCACGGGCGTGTTTCATGCCGATGCACAGTGATCGAAGTGCCTGGCCTGCCGGTCGTGCCTTATATCGCCGGTCATCGACGGCCTAACAAGCGTGCCGTGAACGTTCTTACGAGCGTTCGTTTAAGAGGTAGCCGTGGCTTGCTCCCACGAAACAATGAACGGGCATAATTAACCGATGGCTGCAAGCGCGCGCGCGCGTTGTAATCACGTCGGCTCTTTGTCGTTGACAGTGTCGACTTTCACCTCTCGCGCCGATGACGCCCAGCGTGAGAAATAATCGAGCGCGATAAAAGGCATAATTGCCTTTCCGTCCGGTGACGCTCGCATATTTGACGTAACCGGTAACGTACGCTTGCTTGCGCAAGCGGATACACAAAAATAGCACTGACCCGCGTAACATCCGGCGACTAAAAAAATATATGTACATATGTAATTGGAACGCAAATCGTGTATTACATGAAGATTTCTTGTATCCGATAATAATCGTGCACGTTGATTTTCCATCGCATGATTTACTTAATTAATTAAATATAAAAAGAGACATCTGCGATTACGATGATACATTTATAAGTATAAACTTATAAATTATATATTTATTAATGATAAGTTATTTTGATAATTGCCGCGTTGCATAATCGTGAGAATGTTTTCAGTGCTGTATTGCTTTCTTACTAACTTTCGTTAGGTATGTACACCTGGATAATATCGCAAGCGATCGTTATATTGTTATTTAATGTCTGTCGCAATGTTTTAACGGTCTTTGACTCATCTAGTTCCTGAACCCGCTACAGCGCGATCCCCCTGCCAGAGTGTAATTAACTCGGATAAGAATTCCTTTATGCCTCAGCCTACACATGGCCGATCCTGCATAGCCAGTGAGATCAGGCCGCGTTTATATCTGATCTGTTTTACTGCCAACTGCTCTTTGTCATAGGCACAATTGCCCTCACGCCGTTAATTCATAGCCATTATCCAATAGCCTCTTCGGCTATCGAATCTACTTCCGCAATTTGTTAAATGCGCGAGGGGCACTATCGTGTGAGACGACTGACTCATCTAACTAATTGGAAATTATCTTAAGCCGCGAATTTAATCAAATTTTTAATCAATTATCACTGACAATATAAAATTATACAAAAAAAATATCAGGATTACAAAATTTTACACCTTTCTTAATTCATTTCCTCCAATGTTACCTTTTCAAGGAAAACTGTTCCCTTTTCAAAAGGATCGATTTCGATCTAATTAATTATTCAGCAACGCGACATTGCCTGCTTTTAAACGACGCGTTTTTCCTCGATCGTAACCGCCACGTTCGCCATCTATTCGACCAGCAATTCCGATTTCAATGAATTAGGCATTCGCGCGCGCGCGCGCGCGCGGAGGGGAGGGGGCGAAACGGAGGCGGATATAAACACAGAAGGACGGGAGAAAAATCTGGAGAGACCGAGGGAGAAGTCCGTTACGGGGGTGGGAGGAGAAAACGGCCGGTCCCAAGCCAGTCACAGATGGCCAATTACTCCCGACAATAAACACAATTTAATTTTATATTCATTCCACTTAGCGCTTAGGCGCGGTAATCCATCACCAGGGATTATTTCGGCTATCTCCTGGCCGACCAACAACACACCTATGACCCGCGCATACAGACTCCCGCGCGGTATGCTGCACCGCGTGTCGATGCACACACACACACACGCACATACATATGGCATTGCAGCGCCTACGTGCTTCTGCGAGCTCGCGCGATATATGCAGCCGGCTAATGCGTTCGTGCGCTACATATTTATGCCTGAGATGGCTGATACCCCAGCCGCTACTGGACGTGATTGCTTCTCCGGTGGGCCCCTACGTCCTCCCCGCGTTCGCGTCCCGATACTGTTGCTAATCGTTTTCCCGGCGTAACATTCCGCCGTATTTACTCCGCTCGAGTGGAGGAAAATTAATTGGAGCACAGAAGCTCGCGCTACAAATTATCTTCCGCGTACGTGGCATAATTAATCAGCTGGTTACGATATAATTATCGAGTGTATCTCAAGGCGTCGTGTATATCTCGATGGTTCCTTAGATTGTCTTAAATTGTATCGTAAAGCGACGACTGTTCGAGAATCTCCCTTTAGTCCCTTAAAGTACGGTTATACGCGTAGGTGGGAAGGTGCAAGGCTGATTCGTGCAATTTGAATGGCGCGTAGCTCGAGATCCAGTTAATTTCGCGCCGTCTCCCGTGAGAGTGGAAACGTAGAAATACATAAACACCGTACACGCCTTCGTACATACCTGTGTATATAGGTATTACCACGTATATATAAGATCCTCGTCGTCGTCGCCGTCATCGTCGTCGTCGGTCGTCGCCATCGCCGTCCCCGTTCGTTCGCTTCTTATGCAAATCAAGCGGAAAAACTCGCGTGTTTCCGGCGTGTTTTAATTATTCAAGCGACAACTTTCTGCAATGAAATTAGAACTCGCGCAGTCGTGACTGCCGTCGACAAGTGTTTTGCTTATGGCTGCCGCCGCCCATTCCGGCCGAAGAAGGAGAGCCGTGGGGTATAAACTCTGCTGGGGTATATCTAAATCCGCGAGCGAGAGGGGAAAGTTCGAAAAGAAAGAAAAGAGAACTAAGAAATTCAGAAAAAACATTGTGACAGTATACGCTCTATGTGGTGCTAACTTTTTAAAGGCTCCCGAAAGGATCGAGAGAATCTGGAATCGTGAATCTAGATTGTGGCAGCAAATTTTAAATGCAAATAGGTATTAATATCGCGCATTGTAACTGTTTCCTGTTGTCAACGTCTTTTAAGTGCAACGTGTGTACCTCATCTTCATAGTGAGAGAGGTGGATTTGGACAATGCGCCCGCTGAAATTTCTTCGGTCCCCTACACCGACGTAGCAACGAGCGGTGTCGCAAATATAGCGAGCTCGTGCGAGAAGGTTGTACCGGGCTGGTAGTTATTCGGTAGTAACAATAGCAGTCGTGCCACCCGGGGCATACAGAGCGTGTTTGGCGCCGCGTTTGTATGAATGAAATTATTCGCTTCTAGGAATATATAACCGAACGTTACTGTGTTGCGGAGGGCGAGCGGATGAAAGGGGGGGGGGGGGGGGGGGAGGCAAAGGATGCTTTTCTCCTCCTTACATGCTGGTATATAAGTGTTGATTGCACCGCGGCAGCTGTGTTTTATGCTTTCTCGCCTCTTGCGCAAGAGACCCGCCTTTTCTTATATTATATTATAGCGACGTGTTGAACGGCGTCTCGTACCAGTTTCGACAATTCCTGAGTATTATATGCACCGCTACGCAAAACAATGGCGATTGCGACACAGTCGCGTTTTACAAGCATCGTAGTAGGGGATGATGTCGAAAATTCTCTTATTCCCAGGAAGGATACTTCTCTCTCCCGCGTTCCTTAGAGAGAAGGATACGTGGATAAATCAAAACTGACGAATGTTTCACATGTGCAAAACGTATTCAATACTTAGATAAGAATTTATTCGTTTTATCCGCGAGCAAAGAGTTTTATCCAGAAGTGAGGAAATAGAGATCCAATTCGGTACGCGAGACGAGACGATCTGTATTCCAGAGGAGTCTTTTCTGAAGTCAGAGACATCGGAGAGCGAATTCATCGGTGGTGCCTGAATGTTCATTGTGCTGCTCGTCACGCGGATCCGCCGCCGCGCGCCGCGGCCGTGGGCAGCGGGAGACGGAAGCACGGGAGAGGAGAGTCAGCTCTTATTTATGGCTATATTAATCCTTAAATGGTATCTAATGTCACACCGGCACCAAGGCAGATCTATCTGATGGGAGGGCGCGGAGCCCGGCCGGTCGCCCCAACACCGCCGTGTGGAACTTGCCATTGTCGTACGTATTCATACGTGTGTTCTTGTACGGCTGTGCTGCCGCTGCCAGGCACTCCTACCACAACTGAGTACAAACGACGGTGTCGAGTTACCGGATGGTACACCACGGGGTGTCCGTGACTTATACCCTGTTTGGTTACCCTGGTTCTTCAGCCCCTCCCTGC
Organism: Leptothorax acervorum; assembly: GCA_035220615.1. NCBI lineage: Eukaryota > Metazoa > Arthropoda > Insecta > Hymenoptera > Formicidae > Leptothorax > Leptothorax acervorum. Next base: position 1,339,514 of record JASTWQ010001258.1, on the reverse strand, counting down.
GGAGCCCCTCTCTCACCTACTCCCCTTCGTCTCTCTCATTCCGCGTGCCCAAACCCTCTCTCTCTCTTTCTCTTTTGTGGTTCGTGCCGTACGACTGCTCCCGCGACCAAGATGTTTTGCAAAACAAACGTTTGTATCTGCACGCTCGGCCGAGCGAGAAACCCCCATCGTCGGGGGCGACGTTAATAGACGGTGAGAGCTCGCCAGCTTTCGCCCTCGTGCTACCGCGAAATAGAATTTATTCTCGCAGGAAAGGCAGATATTAACTACAATCTAATTAACAAGATATCCAAATGGGAAAGTTTATAAAAGCCGTAGAAGATATAAATCTAGAAAATCAACTTCGCAAAATTTCTTCTTAAAGTTTTCACCCCTTTTGTGCTTTTACAATCGACTATATATGCTTAATTGTCCTGTTTAACAAATATCATCTAATCGATCATGAGAAAGGCGATCAACGTAAGGAGGAAAGCAATTCTCGTGAATAGAGAAAAAAGTAAAAAGAGAGAAAAAGGCAGAGAGAAGGAAAGAACGTGCAATAGCGCGTCGCGTCGCGGAATAATGCACGGCGGGGCGCATGGTGCTGCATTTAATCCAGCAATAACAGAAATATCAGTATAGGAGCACAATGGCCGCAGATATATCTGTTATATACGGGGATACGCGGCGCGCGGGATAACCGTGTATAGGATGTCCATGTAGACAACGTATACCCGATGCGTACCATCGCCACCGTCGGCGGTGCAGCAGGCTGGTTGGTCGGTTATTGAGGTGTCACAGGCAACAGCATCAACAACGTGCGAACCAACCGAGCCGGGGCTAATGAATGGCATCCTCCCTTTTCTTTTCTGCCTATGAAAAATTATTGCCGCTCTACCTCTTCTCTCTCGCGCGCGCAGGGGAACCCCCACCGGATCTTCGTCTCACGGTGTCGACCTACCACCGCGCTCCGGGACGCTCTGACGCGACGTGGCGCGGCCCCGACGATGGCCGCGATACTCTCCACGGCGATGTCGGTGACGGTTGCCGTTGGCTTGCTGGTGTGCTCGATGGCGCCCCGTGGCGAAACCAGCTGGCCCCCGGTCACGGCCCCGGTTCTGGTTCCCGATGCACCCATCGCGAGCATTGTCGTTGCACACGCGGAGGACGTATATGCATTGCTGCGCTCGCGCGGCCGACTTAAGCGGTCTTACATTTGAAACTCACATATGTGTGTGTGTGTGTGTGTGTGTGTGTGTGTGTACCGTGGCGGAATATGTGGAGGAGAGCTCGACGTGCTTTTGTGTGTATGGGCCGTCGTGCTCGCCGCGTACATTTGTCTTGATAAAAGGGACGAGCAAATTAAAAGTAATGATTTGTAGAAATATTTTGGTCCTGGCCCTTCTTTCGCGCTGCCCCACGAGGGAAATGGAGCCATTATGGTGCCTAATGCCTCATCTGTTAGCCGTGCGAAATCCTGCTTGCTCCTGTGGGGCATGCTTACAATGCTCCATTTATATAAAACGAAAGGATATTCTGTCCTGTTTGCCTTACAACGGAACAGAATTGTGATATGATCCGGCGAATACGGAAAAAGATATTAAGAGACAATAAAAACTATCGTAACAAAAATGTACTCGATCGGATTATTCTCATTTTCTTATAAGGTAACAGACATTCCATCAGAGACACTATAATTACAACTTGATTAGCATAGCAATCTACTCAGATTTCATGGGAATTCGTTGCGGTGGGATCAGGATAACTGGCGTGCGTGTTTTCCGCGAATGGCCGGATAGCCGAATAAAGGCTCGCACCACGACCAGTGGCAGGCGTGTAATGCGGATCAATGGTACGGAAAGAAGAATCCACGCTGCGGAATCGTGTATACGAATGCCCTGTAATCAAATAAAGGGGAACAATGTTGGCGAACGATGCGAGTCAGCCAGCTCAGCAGTGCGATTTCGAACCCGCCCGTTCCTTGTCCTGGACACACCCCCACCGTAACCGAGCGAGCGCTGTTATCCGCGTATCCTACGACTCACTTCGTGGTTCCCTTAACCCGATCCCTCTCCCTCTCTCTCTCTCTCCCTTTCTTTCTTACTCTCTTTCTCTCTTCCTTTTTCTCCGTTTTCTGTCTCTATGTATATATATATATATATATATCACTCTGCATTCACTTCGCATTTCTCTCGCAACTCACGATCGTATCTCATAGTCTATTCGATATGAGACAGAGAGAGAATTCGAAACCGCGCCATTCTATACGCAGTGATGCGAAGTGTGTTTTACGGTGGGAAGTATCCAACCGGGCACTGGCCGCCGCCTTATTTACGATGGAGAATTTATGACCATGTCGCAACAAGGCGATACAACTGGAAACTTATATCTTTAAACGATTCTCCGATATCGAGTGTCACCGTTAATTTGATGACGATAACTGCTGCAATCCGCGATTCTTTGCAGAAGGCGCTATTTACGAGTATCGTATATACGATCCACAGATGACGATCATCAGAATCCGATAATCTTTATAAGACAATTTAGGTACACACACTCGAACTCGTCGCAATGTTAAAAAAGAAATGTTTATTCTTTGAGAGACCTCGTTCGAAATCCGTCGCTCCCGACTTCGAGTCGCTCGTCTATTCTCGTCCTGATGAATATACCCCTGAGACTACGGGCTACCGGAGAGCGACGAAGGGGGAGCGAGGAGTGGGTCGGAAAGCCCCCGATGGTAGATAACGTCGGTCCGTTTGTCTTCGTAATAATATTGGCCCGCGGTCCGTCATCCCGCTTAAACGGGTCTACAAACGCAAACACAGTGGCCGAGCCAGTTAATTAATGTACGAGTTGTAACGTTGTTAACCTACAATCACAGTTACATAGCACCGACGTGGCGATAACTCACTTTGGGCGTCGTGGCATTCGCGCATACGTCGCGTACGTTACTTGACACTCGAGTACATTCATTAGCGCGATAAAGACAGAATATATCTATTAATTTTAAAGTAATTACATTAAGAAAGATTCACTCCTTGAAAAATTGGAAGATGCGTTCTCGTTGAGGATAAAGGATCAATCTTGGCGAACGTGATCCTGTTTAATCGTGCGTTTCCGCGTCGTGCACATTATTCCGCGAGCGGACATGGGGAGGTCGTCCGTAAGAAGAGAAAAATGTCCGAGAGGTCACTCCTTTGATCAGACGCCGAAGACGTATGCGGTTTAATATCGCTTGACCCGAGAAAGAAAGAAAGAAAGAAAGAAAGAACGAGAAAGAGAGAAGAAAGGTCACCTCTTCTCTCTCTCCGCGACGGTCTCGGCGGGATACACGTACGGTCTGTAGTACGGGTGGAGATCCGGTCCACTCACCGCTCGTCTCGTTGACAAATGTCTCGAGCATCCCCTGGGCATCTCCGCCTCCTCTTGGCTTAGGTTCGCTATCATCCCTTAACTCGCACTATCGAGCCACTCTCGGGCGAGCCTTGCGTTAATCCAAAGGAACGAGTCACCCCTCGTGCGACACACGGAGACCATTCAATTACCCGATGACGAACATCGTCGCCTGTCAGTTTGTAAATTACTTACTTGCTTCGTTGTCGAAACAGTTGAGCATTATTTTACAGCGATAAAGCGAACTTTCTCTATTATACAAATAAAATTTCGTTTCTTGTATTCGCTATAGATTAAATTCTTTTATATATTTTTATGTTTGTAACTTTGTACACAGGTTTATAAAAAAATTTATTTTATGTAAGTTGTTATTGTTCGCAATGATATTTATCAGCAATTAGGCCGTCACGAAAAGTGGTTATTATTATTCGCAAACGTCTCGGATATTCTTCGTTTTTCTTATCTGTCACGTATCACGTGTCTCCGATTAATCCGTCACTTTGCAAAATACGTACGCAAAACGATCGGCTATCCAATTAATTTTCGACGACTCCATTTCTGGTATCGTAATTCTATTTTGCGACACCGGCGTGATATTTCCGTGTATTATTGCCGGGAGCGTCGTCGAAAATACGTGTCGGATAATTAATTTTTATCCAACCGTGATTGTAAGTGAAATGATTTAATTACGTTATTAAACGTATGTCAGTTAAACGACTGTAAGTAGGAAAATTGCAGCGAAAATATCGACGCGGATAAATTGGCAAGCGGAGACAATGCGAATAAGATATAAGTAAATAGTCGACATTCCCAATAAAAGTATTTCTATTCTCGATACCCGCGTCAAACGATAATAAAATATAATTTCGTAATGACATATCCATTTCTTTTTCAAAGATCATCCAATTACTTAGTAATAACATCGCCTTCCGTAGAATGTCGCGATAAGAGAATTAATTCTTAAATGATATTATTTCTGTTAAATCTCAATTCTTTAAATATAATTGGTTCAGAGGTATTTCATTAGTTTTCTTCCAGGTCTAATCAATTACGTCACTCGTGTGAGAAGACACATTTCCTACCTCGATACTCAAATAGAACTTTCCGTCTGTGTCTCTCACTTTTCATGAACCTAAACCGGGGTTTACGTATTCATGCCCACGCGACATATCGGGGAAAACGACGTAGAAAGTGCGAGCGAGCGAGGGAAAAAGGGACATGGACAGCGGTAAAGCCGTACGGGGAAAAGGAGGAGAAAATACGAGAAGGAGAACCTCTTGTAGGATGAAGGGAAAGAAAAGTTTACAGCCCGTGTCCGAGAGAATCGTGCCGGAGCAGTCGATAAAAAATGTTTCTCGCGCCGAGATAATAAAAGTGCGAATAAGCGGCAGGGAGCGATGAGAGACGAGGAAAGGAGATGTATGATGCAAGGAGACCAGCGAGGGTGGTGATCGAGAATATGGGTGGGGTGCAGGAGAAGGATCGGCGTGGCGGATGTTTGAAATATTCCCCCGTCCGACTCGAGGCTCGCGATGGGAAATCTTTATTGATTCGTACCCGTCGGCCGTGGCGCGTATATGGCTCCGGGTCAATATGATTTCTCTGCTTGGCTCTTCGCGTTGGCTGCTCGCGTGTTTTGTATATCTCTGTGGGCACGTATACACACATACGTGCAGACTCTCATACTGTCGCGGCTGTGCGTGGTCGCACGCACGTTTGACATTACTTATACAGAAAACCAAGAGGAGATAAGATCGCGGGGTATTTTTTGGAATAAAAGCCAATTGCTGCAGTAATATTAATACAATAATAAATATTATAATTCTTGTTGCTAGATATCACTCACATTTTTATGTCTTACGCAACAAAGAATTATTTAGTCCCTCCTATTCTCTATGTTAACACTTTTCATTATATTTACGAATTTGCAGATTTTTATTAAATGAAATAAAATTATGTATACACTGTTATTTGAGAATACTAAACGCGAGGTACTTGCGTATAATCAGTCTTGAATGTTACATGTCTCTTACGTGGCACTACAGATAGCAAATGAGCCAAGTGGATCAATCAACCGTTTGCCAAATGGTAGCATCAAAGCTTGTTACGGCATCCTCTCGTGTACGTATATGTATGTACATCATCAACGAGCGAAATCTTGGTTCAGGTTTGCCATGCGGCGGCTAAGGAAGCTGCTCAAATGTTTGCACCCGCCAACATACGTCGTCAACGCGTTACGTTTACGCAACACCGCAGTGTCGGCCGCTTAGGTGTGTGTACATCCATCGGTGGTTGGCTAAGCACAGGTGAAGACAAGGGAGATAGGGGTATATTGCCTGGCGCTGGTTATACGACAGCGTTAAGTCGCTTGATAGGGGACGTAATGATGGAAAATGCACGTGGCAACTGCGGTAACTATACCCGCGTCTCCGTCCCCTTCTTTAAAGTGTCAGCGGAAGAATCGGCCATCCATCTCAATCTTTTTCGCGATATTCGCGGATACATATGCATCGCTTCGACGCCTCCGTTTAAAATTCCGCGTTAATGTATTCCTTGCCTTTTTCTTATTCTAATCCTGAATTAATGATTCGCGGCCATGCTTACAATAATAAGTTCCTCTCGCCCGCCTGATTACTTTCTTAGACATTATAGATAATTATGAAACCGCCGTCTCTCTCGCTCAAATGCAAAGTTATTCTTGTGCGACATTATCCCACCGTTTTGACGGACTCGGCTATAATGGCGGGGCGACAACTGGATAAAGTTCGACAATCTGGCAGAGTCGCAAGCGGGGTCGCGAGCATTTAAGGATAACGCGTACAAATCTCGCCGGCGGAAGGTGGATTCTGGGCGTGTCTCCATCTGGCGACTCGGCGTCTATTAATTAATCGACGCGCAGCCGAGACTAACTGCAAGTTAATAAGCAAATTGCCATGCAATAAAGTTAGTGCCAAGTAGTGGAGTAAAGGGAATGTATAGGGATAGGAAGTGGAAGCGGGCACAAGTCAGCGCGAATCGGCGCCCTCGCCCCGTTATAACAGTTACACCCTCTGCGGGGCCACAGATGCGGCTTGCTATTTGCGCGAACCTCCCCTCGTTTCGACGCCTTACAGCACCCCATATAATTTAACGTCATTCATCCGACTCGCTTATTGAGGCACTCGTATTAAAATCTGGTAAAAATGCCGCTTGCACCAGCCAAAAGCCGCGCGCGAAATTACGTTTCTAAAGTTTAATTACACAGCGATGACTGCGAGGGGTCGGCTGAAGAAAAGCTGCCTGTCGCTTCGCGAGAAATCGGTAATTCTTAAAATGCAACCGTTAAGTGAGACCTGTTTGCGTATATTATACGTCCGCGGAAAACCGATCGCAAATGTCTAAAGGTTATTCTTTCTAGTCTCGCTTACAATGACACGTAAGTATGTCGATCGGATGGTGAACACAAATAAATCCATCTGACGCCCAATGAGAATATTCTATCAATCAGGCGGGTCTCTCTCGCAGCCGCGTTTAATTAACACGGAATCGCACTCTCGTCGCCGGCAACGAGACTGACAACGTGTTTGAGCCGAACGAGTGTCGAATAAAATTATCGCTCGACTCGACATCCACACTCTTTGCTCGTCTCGTTGGGGTATGGCTGGCAATAACGATAATAATACTTCATGCAAATCCTTTAATATCCGTTGATGAAGCTACCCGGGCGTCCCCCCATTCCGGGCTTCACGACACCCTCGGGGATGTTAGACGCGGCATCGCTCTTCCCTGGACATGCCCACCCGTCCTTCGATTCAGTGCAGTTGACACTCTGAGAAATGACATGCTTCATTATTATAATATCGTCGCCGCGGCGCGCGAGAGCGTATTGGTGCGCGCATCGCGAGTGCGTCTCGATACGGTTTCATTATATTCATGCACACGCACCGGCGCCATTTGTCCCCGGCCGCAAAATGCAAAGTGTCCGAGACAAACTGTGAGGGATCGAATAAGAGACCTAGGCATATGCACGTATATCGAAGCGTGTAATTTATCCGGAATGTCGCTCTGCCTGTCTTTATCATCCATCATTGTGTTACAGCTCAGACATCGTATTACGAACTTGAAGATCATTTAACTATCACAAGTGGTAAAAGAACATCATACGTCAGAATGTTATACGGTATGAAATTCGCGGAGATAAATTCGTAATTAAGCTTATCAATGTCACGCTGAAAAGATTATATAAAAATATTAGAAAATACCGTTGTAAAAGAGTACTGCGGGGACAAGCTAAAGTTTTACCCTCCTGCCGCTTGGTATACTCTTGCTTATAGCCCTACCAACGAGGGAATATGAGATCGAAAGAGTGAGGCGAAGCGAGAGGGACGGATAGAACCTCCCACGAAGTTCCCCCGATTCGCCGCGCGGCGTAGACTCTCGTAAAGCTTAAATAAAGATAACCGAGGCTTAGGGTTGATATCATGCTGAGGGGGCGTTACGGCTGGTTGAGTCAACGAAATCAATTTATTCTCCCCTCCCCACTCCGTGGGCACCACCCCTCCTCGGTTCTCCTTCGGAGTCTCCTGCCTCGGCAAGGCGCCCGACAAGGAAAAAGAGGGTGTGTATCGTACACGCGCACACACAGTCGCACACCGCACCACGCCGTACGCACAGAACCACCTTCGCCGCTATACACACGGACATTTGTGGAAACGTGGAACGGGGTTGAAGTGCGATCGTGCGGAGAGACTCATCTGGTTTAATGGCGAGTTTATTTGGGTCGATTCCCCACCTTTTAATCAACAGGATTGCCGCTCAGACCGCCTACCGACACGGCCACGGACGACTACCGCGTAGGCCCACATTCTCTGCCTCACCACGTAAAATCATCCCCGTGAAGCCACCCCCTTACCGCGGTCCCACTCTCCCTGCCTCTCGAGCGAACGTTTCCCTCTTTCCCGCACGCTACCGCTTCGCTCTACCGCGCGCTGGAAAAGACGAGCTTGTGGCTGTTGGTTGGCGAGCTTTCGAAACCGCGGGGACGGTTATTACCACCGGCTAATCCCGGAGCTCGTTGCCTTCGTCCATTCTCTCTCGCTTCTTCTTAGTTCCTTCGGTTCCCTTCTACGACGCCTCTCCGTCGAATAAATGTCCGTAGTTAAGCGAAATAAAATAACTCCTCGTCGTTCAACCAGACGGTCCAATCGGTACTTAAGACAAAGTTGGCTGAGAAAGAAATTATCTAGGCCCTAGGGTAACACTACGCATTTAAAATGCGTATATTCTGAATACTATTATCAAAAACATAATGATATGAAAAGCCCTGAAAACGCTTCCGGCTCTAAACTCAATCTGTCGGCGGCACGAGGAATAAAATGAGAAATCCATGTTTTTCCATGAACGATCGAAGGTAGTCTGTTCATCGCGGTAATCCCCAGCCACGAGGGGTCAGTGCAGAGAAAGAAGGTAGCCAGCGCGTTACAGGAGAAAGAATCCAATATGGACGTTGGTCAATCCGATTTCACGGACCCTCCACCATCCGTCAAATATGTTATTGGATCCCCTCGTGCGCGATATCAGCGACTACCGAAATCCCGGTTAATGTCCGCAGGTCTGTGATCCAGACACGGTGCTCGAGCCAAACGGAAAATCCTTAAAGGAAAAAGAAAACGATCGTCGCCAAAACATAGTCTTTCCGATATAGGGCCCAGTATAAGACTTCGCCAGTGCCGCCAGTGTTATATTTTCATTATGTCTTACATATGAGGGACGTGTTCCATTATTTAAGTGGACGAAGTGAAAACCGTGGTAAGACGCCGGACGAATGTTGGTGCTAATGTCAACCTTCTTGGACCGTCTTCTGGCCGTCACTTACTTAATTTACTATCCTTCTAGCCGACGCGACAGTCACAAGAAATCACCAAGAGGCATATTTGAAAATACAAATGCGGATAGAAGGTCCATATCACACTTAAGGTAAACGTCCCAATGGCCGGACAAATTGGAGAAAGATATTTACTATTTATTTGAACAATTATAAATAAAAATAATAGTTATTGTAAAAAAAACTAATATTTAACGATTAATTGGGAAAAAGAAGTAAACCTAATTAAAAATTTTTGTATTTAATAAAATTGATTAAATAAGCATTCGATATTTTTGAGCGTTCGGAGACTGGTACATTAAAAGTATCAGTGAAGTCCCAATCGCCGGACGCTGCCGAACGCGAAAATGAGAGGTTAATGTCATGCAGTGTCGCCTGTTGCAATCAATAGATTTTTACTGTAAGATAAGTTTAAATATATAAACGCTAATTTAGAGTTGTTTTTTTGTCATTAAATATCTATTTATAACAATATTTTTCATCAGCATACTAATTTTCTTATCATGGTCGGACACTGGGACAAGTTATGTCCGGATACTAGGCCATAGCCTATTTCAGCTGTCCGGTCACTGGACTACTTTAACACGCTCCATTACTTATGTAAATATTTAATTAATAATTGATATTTATAAGTTAAAATAATTTTTCCCTGCTTAAGGGAATCTTTAATTTTCGAATAAATACAAATATTTATTATTAAAGATCTTTCTAATATTATAAATTGTACTATTTGTGAAAACTTATGCTTAAACGTCCGGCCACTGGGACATTTACCTTAATATCACCGAAACATTCGTGGTATTAATGGAATCGAAGAAAAACGACGATAGTCACGTTGCAGTTGCAGATTCGCAACTCTTCTTTCGTCTCTCGTGCTAACTCGTTCCTATAAATCGTACGTTCAGCGAGTAGTAACGCCCAACTCGTTTCGGTCCGGTCACAATCGGAACAATGACGCGGAGAGTGTACCCTACCGGCAAGGCAGAAATATGGCGGTCCTCCTGCTCGATTCAGTTCGTCGGCTAGTCGAGAGATAGGATGAGAGTAAGAGGAAACGTGGAGGATGATCGTACGTAGAGAGAAAGAGAACAGTGTCGTACAGCGTACGGTGAAAAAGAGAGAAACAGTTAGACATAGTGGGCGAGGACGAAGAGGAGAAGGAGGGGAGGTGGAGGAGGAAGTCGCGGACTCCACCTTCTTAATTCAGGGAGAGGCGATAAAAATGACAGAGCCACTGCTCGCCTGCGCTGACTTATATCCATTTACTACACAACGGGTGCCTGACAAAAAATAAGAATGGAATAAATAATAGCTTGCTCCTCATTCAAAGGATAACAAATGCGTCTCTGAAAAGGTTCCGGCTGACAATGGGGTGGAGAGTCGCTTACACACGGTCGCGCCCTGTCTCGCGTGTCGACTCCTCTCGCTCTCTCCGTGTCTTCCTCCTAGAGCCCGTAAAGAACGCTCGCGGTTGTGTAACGAGAGTGTCCGCGACGTAGAGTTCCCGCCTTGCTTAATGTTCGGCCTCTGTGCCGGACAAAATGACAAATTATATCGCGGAACGTGTTACTTCGAAAGTGAACCGAGTTTCGAAAATAACGTTGAAATCGACATACCGCGTACCGCCTTGTAGTGCCTATAGAAGGTATGAAAAAAAATACGAGAGATCGAAACCGCTTAGAAGAAGTCCCGTGCCCCCTTCCCGTTCAATAGCAATGGGAGGAAAATGATTTGTCGTCGTTCGTCTCGGCTGTCATCGAGGCCCGTGACACGTTCCCATCATATACACGTACAGGAAACGCGCGGAATGTCGGAATACGGGTACGAGAAAAGCAGTTAAGCCAATAGGGGTAACAATGCAGATCCTGACGCGATCCGCGTGCATCGCAGGTCTGGCTCTATACACCGTGGTCTACGAAAGGAACATCGGGAACGAACGACAGGAGCGACGTGTCGACTTATATCTCGTTGTGTATAGAGTAGACGTAAAGCGACTAAATCCGCGTCACCGGTCAGGAATAGCGACGTGAATAATGAAAGGGGAACGCGGGCGGGCGACGAAGGGAGAGGGGGGGGGGGGGGGGGAGGGGATCACGGTGGCACGATTCGGCGTGTATAGCGAAATGCACAAGGGCAGAGAAAGGACCCCTTTTCCCATTCTAGAGGGGGGTAAGGTGGGCTCGCGCGGCACAATACGAGCAGCCGCGGTCCGTTGTTGCGCGCCGGGCCTAATCCGATTAGAGCATGCACCAAAAAGAGCAAACGCCCAAATCGCATTTATATTAGCTTCGTGAATGAGTCGTAAATATTTATGTTGCAGAGGCCCGTGGAAGTGCGGGCACCGCTAATCGGTTCAAGGATGTCGTCAACGATTGAATTGAATTTTTTCAGGCGAGCTTTCGCGAAGCCGAGGAATCTTCTGAAACTTGGCTCGAAATAGATCGAGACGAAAACGCTCGTCCCTCTCGTTAAATCTCGTAGATCTATATATTTTCCGTGAGCCTTCGATTTTACGACTTTTTGCAAAGTTGACTGGAAAATTTGCGACAGTGATTAGACTCGCGCGGATGGGAATGGAGGCTATCAGCGTAAAAAAAGAAAAATGCCAACACCTCCGGCAAAGTGTCGAGGAGCCCCTCTCTAATTATTCGGCATCGGTGAGTCTTTAGTTCGTGGGGCGCATCAATCACCAACGCCTTGTCAGACGATCGCGTAATTCCTGTCCGAATCGTGCGCGCCGCCGCGCTTGAGCGGCGGACAAAATTTCTTCTTTCGCTCCTCGGGTCGCGGCTGCAAATGAGTTTATAAAGGCAATATCTCCGTTCGCGGTGTAGTTCGTCGAACCGCCGTCGTTGGTATCGCCATCGTCGTCGTCGTCGTCGTCGTCGTCGTCGTCGTCGTCGACGTCTATGTCGCCGATTCCTCTTTTCCCCGCGCGCGCGGCGCTAATAATAAAGTTTCCTCGGGTGGTTCGACAACGCGTAGACAGATTTTTAAATTTCCCGTCACAAGGAAGAACCGCCTCCTACCCGCTTGCTCTGTCTCTTTTTTTTCCTCGTCGCTTCCTTCTTCTTTCGCCGCTTCTTCTTTCTTCTTTCCTCTTCTTTTCGCTTGCTACCCCCGGCGGCTAGATTCTCGATATAACCACTGGGGGCGACGAAGTAGCGGGGGCGTGCCCTCCCCCAAGACCGAGGGAAAAATTAATAAAGTTGAGGAACAAAGTAAGTTGGATGGCGTAATGCTGCTGCTGCCAGGAGAGAAGTGGGAGAGGGCTGGTAAAGAGAGGGCGGAAGGCTTCCAAGGGTGGACTTTATTATAACGGAGTGTCGACTCTTTTATGCTTCCTCCGCTACCTCTCGCTTCTTCTTCTTCTTTCTCTTCTTCTTTCTCTGCTCTTTCCTCTCCTTTTTACTTCTCGCCTTAGCTGCGTTACTTCGTCGCGTTGCAAGTACTGATATACACGTGGTAGTCTTACTTAGCTTCGGCAAACCAACACTGTATGCTCTTCGTCGTAATTTTCCTCCCTTACTTTCATCGTTATCTTGTATTCTAAGGTTCCATGCTTGCTCGCTCAATACGCGGTGGAAAAATTAAGACGCGGTCGCCAAAATGGTTTTGCACGTTTTATCTTGAGCATAGAATCTTTACGTTATTAATTCCTTGTCAGATAATTATACTGCAATAGTTATTAGTGTAATCGATTTGATATACTTTATTTAGAAATGCATCGAGGCAAGATGGTTGTGAGAAAAGAAAAAAAAAATCAGCCACAATTCGCAATAAACCATAGTCTACTCAAAGATTGCATCAACGCTTCGATGTCCAATGGACGATGTTCAATGCAATCGGGAGATAAAAAAGAGACAGAGAAAGAAAGAAATAGTAAAAATATAAGGGACGAAGGGAGAGAAGAAAACAATTGGAGGGAGAGAACGTGCGAAGGGGATGAAGGTAGAAAATAGCGGATGGAAAGGGATGGACATGAGTGGAGTGAGAAAGAGAGGACGATCACTCGCGCAACGGTTGATGGACAGCGGCGCCAATTTGACGGTCGGAGGCTCCGGCCACGTGGGGCTCTTTTTTTGGTGGCGATGGCCGACCCTCCCCCACAAACGACTGCCAAGAGCCGCTGAATATTGCATCGGCTGTTTGAAAGGGCTGCTGCAACGTCGAGAGAGCGTATTGCAGAGAGAAAAAGAGAGAGATAGATATGAGAGACGGTGGCTACGGGGGGAGGAACTAGAGGGAAACGAGTAGCCGAGAGAGAGAAAGAGAGAGAGAGTGCGCGCGCGGGATGAGTAAATCGGGCGACGGCTAGGGGGTCAGGGTGTAGCGTTGGGTGGCGTCACACGCTCTACCTACACCACCTTGCATCACCTGCTCACCTCCACGGGCTTTCGTTTCCATCACGGCTCGTCGCTGCATATCACACGTCGGTCAAACGCCACTCTGTGCTAGCAATGAAATCGCTATACGTTCGCGCACGTACGCGTTAAGTATGTGTGTGTGTGTGTGTGTGTGTGTGTGAGCGCGCGCGCATGTACGCGTCCATGCGCGTGTTTTACGTACATGTGCGCGAATGTGCGCGAAACACACATAGGAGAACCTCTATATCCATGGCGTGCATACGAATTATTTATTCCGCCAGGGCGTCGCTTACCGCTCCGACGGTTACTGGCCGATCATCCGGCCGATTTTCGGCACGGATGACCGTATATGAACCTTTGTTTTGTGCCAATTTTTCTTTTTCTCTTTCTCTTTTTTTTTACATTTTCCGTTTCCCTCCGCTTCTGTTTTTCTCACCCTACAGTGAGTCGCAACTACGCACGTATTCTGTTGCTCGCAAACATTTCCATTAGAGATATCGATATTTCAGACATCGCATAAAATAAAGCAAAGATCGTGGATCGAGACACACACACACACAACAAGCGGATTCATTTCGAACTTTAGGAACAAATATTTACGCTAATGTTAAATCTTTGTCCTTTCACTCCTTCAGACTTGTGAAGAAATTTTAAGAGCAACGTGAAGTACAGGATTCTTAAGAATCGAGGGGCACTCGTAGCCATGAAAAGAAGATGAGGCGCGAAAAAATTAAACGTCAAACCCCCGGAGGGTCCGCGTCCCTTCAAAAGGCGTCACCGGCGAGATGGCATAATCGCAGTTAGGCTCAATTCATTAAGGAATTTAAAGGGTGGCGGAAAACGACAGCGTGAACCCTTAATGGTTTTCTCAATTACGAGTCAGAGTCGGTGGATGGTGCAGGTCTCAAAGCTGGCCTAGTCATCCGTAATAAAATAAATTAGGAGAAGAGCGGGACGGAATAGTGCAATTATTGGCTTGCCACTCCAAGCAAACTAGATATAATGCCTCATCGCCCCCGTCGTCGTACCGATCGCCCTCGACCACAACGACTTCGTTCACAATAGCTGAATTGGCCAATTTGTAATAACGTTTAGTATATATTCGTTTTTCATTTCTCGCATTATTCAATCTCCTCATTTTCACAGTTCATTGTCAGGTATGACTCACAAAAAATAACAATATAAAATTAACCACGATTGATTTCTATAAATAATGATGATTCTCTAAATAAATTACTAACGGGGAAAATAATTAAGGTAATTTGTTTTAATATTACTAAAAAAAAAAAGATTACATAATGTTCAAAAGCATTTAACCATAATATCTATGTTGGCAATATATCTTTTTAAATACAACTACGTTTCTTATAACGAGTCTTATTTCGAGAGAGGAGGAGGGCATTCTCTTCTCATCTCGCCTAAACGGTCAATCGTTGAGTTACGCGAACTCGCGTTCTCATCGATAGCGGACAAACGCACTAAGCAATCCGGTCGCGTACAACTTGAACCAATCCCGCGAGAATAGCGACGACGAATGAGAGGAGCCATTACCGGTGGAAAAGTAAGATCAGGATGCGGGTGGCGTCGTGACGCCTAATGAACCCATCAGCTTGGCGCGTGCCCTCCGCACAGAGTTGTGATTAGACTGGGCATTCCGGGACCGTGCCGCGTACGAAACTTATCCCGGCTGCGCGACCAGTTCGAGAACCCCGCTAGGGTTTCAATTATACCGAAGATTCTCCCGACAGTGTCGTTACTCCGCAAGGATAATAATCGTACATAAGGTCCGAATGAGAGCGACTGGGAGAAAATTAAACGTATGTATATAGATTGAATCGTAATACGTGGCGCTTAACTTGACGTCTGGTTACGTCGTGCTTACAAAAATGCGACCTGCACTTCACACGCGCAGCATCTCTATATAGGGATGTCATTATTCGTGCATCATTGTTCGCTCGTGGACGATCTCTTGACGATTTCACGTACTAATCGGTCGCGCTATTCAACGCTAGTAAGTTGTTTTCAAATATTGACAACTCGAACAACTTTCTTACTATTTTGTCGAATGGTAAACGATACGTTCAACGTGTGAATGCGTAACACAACCGTCTTTACCTCGGGGAGCGTAGCCGTAGGGAGCAACAAGAGTCATTCGAAACGTGTTTTCACGAATGACCGTGTAATGACGAATAATGGGACCCTCCTGGACGGCCGGCTTGACATTTCTACGCCGCGTGATGCACGAGAAAAGCGATGTGGAATGACTGATGATCGTCTTAAGGTTTCTCGAGGCGGGCTCGAGAAAGAGAGAAAGAGCGATACGTAGGAACAGGTAGCCCCCGACAAGCTAGCCTGCGGGAGTCACATACTGAGTACTGAATGGAGAGAGTCCTCGTATTCCCGGGATGTGGACGCGCTTCGTCCTTTTTTTTTTCGTCCGTCTCGTTCGCCCCGCCGCTGCTGCCCTTCGTCCTTCTCGCCGTAGATTGTACAGAAAGACAGTGTGCGGCCAAGAAAAATGCTCGCTCGCCCCTGGTGGCCCGTCCGAGATTCGTGCCTGTATTAGTGTATTATGCGCGAGTTCTCTTTCTTTCCTTCTCTCTTTCTCTCTCTCTTTCGTGCTTGTTAATACACACATATGAGGATTATGGATGCTCGCGAGCGACTCGCGCCAGCGTCGCTGAATGGTCTTCCAAGCTGCGAGGCTGAGAGAGAGAGAGAGAGAGAGAGAGAGAGAGAGCAAAGGAGGTAATAGGCTTAAAAACGACCGGAAAGGAAGGACTCTCCCCGATTCATCTCGAATCAGCTCCTCTCAGCCGCCCTAAAGAACTCGCGCGCGATAAAGACTGGTCACGTTACTAATGCGTGTTTACCCACGCATTGGCTTTTCGTATGTACATGCCGTATAATCTTAGGTGCTCTTCCTCACTCTCCCTTCTTTCCATAGGCTTTTTGATACTCGTTCGTGGCTTCCGGTTGTAACTATTGTAAGATCTACGACTGGCAAGCGTATTTTACGAGATAATCGAGGCTTAGAGGTGTGTGCCTGCCTCGTGCTCTCCTCGTTGGATTTTCAGGATGTAATAAAACACATGTATAAAGAGGTAAATATATGTATACATATATGTATATAAATGTATAGAATTGGCCTAAATCAAACATAGGTAATAACATTCTTTACTCTCTTTAACTTATTTTACGAATGGCTATAGAACGTCAAGTCGCTATAACGGCTAGCTCATTGCAGCCAATAAACGAACGCTTACCCTTATTTAACTTTCATTACTAGCGCGTAAACTGAGCTTTATTGATATTTGCTTAGAAGAGACAAAGCCACGGGTAAGATGCTTTGGTCACGCGTAGACTATCAAGTTTTATTCGATCTTAAGCCTGTGTCAAAATGCTACGTTCGCAGATTTATATCCCTACATCATTATTTGCTTATAGTAAAAATACTCTCTCTTTTTCTATAATTTTCTAACGAAACAAAAAAATCATTCTTATAATTTTTATTGAATATGCATGATTAAACATGGGTGCAATAATTAAATAAGATTATTGACACACATTAAAATGTCATTGCTAACGTTAAAAAGGACGAGGTTTATCTTAATGGGAAGGAAAAATAATAGACTTGTAATGCAATTAACTTTTCCTCCTGGCCAGCTGCAGAATTCCTCGAGGAGCGCTTTAAGCATCGATCCCGAAGGAGAATTCTCATTCTCCGAACGATTCGACTTTTATAGCTGTAACGATCACCGCGTTAAAAAGGAGTAGTCACTGAAACGAAGAGCCGTTTTATAAGGGTTCTTCCAGCTCCGAAGTCTATTACGGCGGTTGAATAGCGAGATATCGACGTTAGCTGGACGAAAACGGATCTTTCCACGCTTTTTACGATTTGTTTACAGCGATCTCGCTTTCCTGCAAACGTTATCCGTTTAGACAATCGCGTGAACGATTCGAACCTGCTTGTGGATCGTTAGATAAGAAACTCGTAAGATGAGCAATCGTTGCAAATCGTCGATTCTTGCTTGTGAAAATCTTTTCTTAGAATCCCTTAGACCAGCACTTTAATAAAAATTTTGCGAGTTGCAAATTAACTGCAAATTGTAAGTTAGATAAAAAGTTACGCGAAGATGGACTTTTTTCATTGTTTCACGCGAACGAACGTGGAATGCAAGTACGAACGTGAGAAGCTTATCTTATCCCAGAAATAAGTGCTCAGCAAGGGATGTTCATACTTAATTCCTTATCTTGTAGAAGCGCACACTCTTGAGATTGTACCCCATTCTTTTTTCAGGGTCGTCGAACACTGACTTACATCGAATTTCGGCATGGTATATGTCCTAGTCAGCGTGATATATGCCGATGCACATGTAGCGGTTTCGAACAGGTCGCGTGGGCGAACTAGACTAGACAATCGTTTTACGAATGGTCGTTGGTCAAGACGATGGCAGCACCGATCGAAGATCGGTTTACGAAGATCAGTTCTTCTAAGAACTACATTATTATCTTAGAACATGGTATAATTAAAAAACCAAAAAGTATAATGATATTAAAATGACGAAAATGTCTTATTTGTTATAAAAATACCGCGATATAATATTGGAAAAAAGTTATTTCTTTCAAAACGCTGTTAATTGTAAATAAAGATGTCTCAGAAAATATATGAGACATCTAACAATAAGTATAATAAATTTAGAGATATGCTATGCATGCGTCATGTCACAAGGGACATTTGACATTAGTAATAAACAGTTGTGTAAAGTGGAAATATAATCGCTCATCAAGATACCATTGTGAGAAAATACCGATTGCACAATGCAAATAAGGTCCAGACCGCCTATCATGGTCCGGAATCGGCCCCCTGCAGGCAAAACCTTTTCTACGACACGCGACATTTGTTATTTGGTCGACTAAAAATGTGTCACAATCCATGCAAAAAGGGTATTTCAAAAAAATGTCCAATAGCTAGGACTAACAAATTAGCAGGCTCCTTCCGTTATGTATAACCGTTGTTCACAGTAGGGGTGGAACCGTACCGTCTGCCTGAAAGAGAAAAGTCGTGTTTCCCCGACGCACCGTATCTAAAGAGCTGTCGTCTCCGTTTCTTTAAAAGTCACTACGTCTACATTCACTTCGTCAGGCATTAACATGATATTCTCTTCCTCGTCAAGAGAATCATCCCTACAAATAACGTGAAAATAGACAACATGGCATCTAGTTTACGGAAGACAAAAAATTACCGATAGGTTGATTTATTAGCGCATTAATGTATATTATCTCACAAATCCTGAAAGTTTTGTATATTCTATTAATATATAAAACTTTTGTGAATTAAAACAAATTAATCTTAAATTAATATTAATATAAATTAATAAATTAATATAAATTAATAACTTATTATAAATTTAAAAAAAGTTACGAAAACGGACCTTTTTTCAAATAGCGAGCAAACCCTTGGCAAGTACACGAATGCGTAAAGCTTTAATTATTATCACAAAAATTATTATAAGAAATAAATTTTTAGAAAACGAACTAAAATATTCCTATCGTAAATATGCTGGATTTTCAAAGGCACAAAATTATGTTTCGACAAAGGAGCCTTACACGCCTGGCGACAGACGATGATTGTTTCTCCCGAATCAGACTACCGTATACCAAATCGTCGCGACAAATGAAATATCGTTTCACGGTATATCCGACAGACAGACCAGACGGACATACCGGTCCAGGCACAATCGACACATCGTGGCGACCCATCGCCGGCGACGCAGAAACCAGAGACAGTCGCGGCATACGGACTAAGGCGGCTCGTTAGGTTCAAAATAGTTGGACCACTACTAATTCAAGCTGACATAATTGGGGGTGTTTGTTACCTGCACACCCTCGTACGAGCGCTCCTCGTACAAGATCGTATAACGAAGAAGAACATGGAAAACCTCTTCGGGCGATCCTAGGGGTCGATAGGCGATGCTATCGTCGCCCGACAGCTTGTAGCCCAACGTGCCCTCATCCTCCACCTTCTCTTGCCCTCCTCTCTCTCTTATTCTACCTTACGCCGATCTTCTTTCTTTCGATATACTTCTCGTCTCTCTCTTAACGCTCTCCTGACCTCCCTATCTCGTCCTCGGTATATACCGTTCTCGCCAAGCAGGAACAGCGTTCTCTTCTTTTCCTGGTAACTTTTCCTCGTACACCTCTGTCCCGCTCCTCTCTTCGACGTCTTTCCTCTCGCCTTTGTCGCTCGATATATACGCAGATATATCTATACAGGCACCTAGCCGATGACCCTCCGATAGCCGAGAGATAGCCGCCAGATATTCGCAAACTGGAGACAGCGCTCTCGGCTCGCTCCACCGTGAAATTCGTGCGTGTCTACAGGCTTCGCCAAAAGACTTAGCTTTTGATCCTTTCGATACTATTCTGCGTCTTCATATATATATTTATAATATTGCGTATTATTTATAATATTTTAAAGATAATCGAATAATTGTTTGTCTTTCTGTAATATTGTCAATGCGATTTTAAAATAAATTTTCGTCAGAAAAATGTAAAGAAACTTGCTTGTTACGATTGTTAAAGTAAGGATTACTTGAATCGCCTTGTAGAGTACGTTCGTGTGTCCGTAAAGTCTTGCTCTCGTCGATTACGAGCGGTCCGCATCCAAATACGCGCGTTTTATGTTTCTGTATCGCCGATCGTAGTCTCTCGCCCAATAACCGCTGCTTGATTTACCGACTTGACAGTAGAGAGATCTCGTCTAATATTTCATAGTATTGTAGGAAACTTATCTAACAATTCAGCCACATTTGCTTTTGAATCGTGCACAATCGTCGCCCTGATAATTGATTTCGATAAGTTCTCGGTTCCCGTACATTACACGGAATGAAAATGACATGGAGACATCATAAAACCAATCTATTCGTTAAACTAGTCTTTGAGTAAAACGGCACGCTCTTGTTATTGTACAACTCTTCTTCTCCAAATTCCGTGATGGCAGATATAAGTAAGGCCGGATCATAAAGTCAAGGTTTGACGTGCTTGCACAGCCATAGGATGACACGCGAGAGAAAGGAGATAGTGCCGAACCCGATGTGCAAATATCCCGATCCGTCAACAAACAGGCGGTCACACGTATGTGTCCGAAAGGAAGACCGCCGAAAGTGGCTCGAAAAATCTGCGGGCTGTTGTCTCGGAGGTCCAAGGAAGGAGCGTGTTTTATTTGCGTGGGATGTGAGCCGCGAGCTCGTTCATTTTGCGTTGAGGGCGAAAACTGACGGATTTAAACTCGAGTCAAGTGTGCAGTGTGTGTGTTGGCCGATAAAACTGGAAACATCACACGCACGTCTAAACTGCGCGCGGAGTGTGTTTCGGACTCTTTGGATTCCCTCCTTCGAGTGTGGCAACAACTTCGTTTTACAAACGTTCTATGCCGACAAAACGTCGAAGTTGTAGAGACGGAAGTTTTGCACAAAAGACTGTTTAAGACGGATGCAATTTTGTCTGATCGAGTTAATCCTCCATTACAAAGTTTCCTTCACGATAATGCACGTCTAATACAATCATTTTATTTTATTTTTTTGTTGAAGAAATGATTCGTAATTGCAATAATAATTCAAAATTCTTAGTCATCTTATCGACAATACCATATTTTTCAAATACAAGGGAATATCTCTGTCACGGAATTTGGCGGTTCGCCAGTCTCTTCATTCGTGGTGAACGTTGTGTTTACAAATATGATAATACGACAAAATCCAACGAACGCATTTCACAGTATCACATGTGTAGACATTTTAGAGGAAACTTGATCTATTTTCTAAAATACATCATTTGTTGAATGAGAGATAAGACCACCCACGAAACTACACGTGCTCCGCAAGTTTTCCGGAAAACGATTCACTGTCGGGACCGAGTAAGTTCCTCGTGGAGTTTCGAAAAGGCATGGAAAAAAGGAAAGATCAAGTCACCGAGTCGATCATTCCATTCTGAGATCTCTTTCTCTTTATCTCGTGAGTCTCGTGACGGGAACGGTTCGGATGACATCGCGATCGGGAACTAGCTCTAAATCCGACCGATCCGAAGGCAAATAAACAAACAGCTCGCTGTTCTTTCCGTCTCGCTGAGGATCCCCTAAGAAACGCACTCGTGAACGGAAGAGCGTGCCGACGACGGATTATAAGAGAGCCGTATAATATGACTCCGTAGACCCTCTGACCGGGCCTCTTCTCAGTCGTGTCGTGTTTACGGGTCTTCGAGACGAGCGTGTTTCTCTTGGCGGTGCTTAATGGCCATATTTTCGGGACTCGGGGGCCGTAAAAGTGACAAAAAGCGGCGACACTCGTGAGCGCATGTTCAGCGTCTGTCAGCGCTCGTAGGTCCTCACACTCCCTTGGTAGTTTTCATGAGGTGTGTGTCGGCGACACACACTCGCGTGCTGTCGCATGTTCCTCGGGTGACCGCGCGATAAGACGAGAAACGACATTTTCTTTCATGAAAAAAAAAAAAAGACAAAAATCGTATATCGTAGCGGAACTCGTACACTTCCTTTTGTCCATCGAGAACAAGTTCGTTTCTGTTTTATACCCTCTTGCGAAAAAACGTCCCTCCATTCGGACGAAATTATCGAAAAAGCTGCTAAATATTCCGCACGTATTGTAATGCAAGACTTACGACATCTTAGTTAAGGCAGTCTCGCGAATATATATATATTTCAGGCTAATGTCATAATGAAATTATAATCTTCGATAGGGATCTATTCAGAGAAGATAAGATTGTCCCTTACGTCGCATTCGCGACGCGAGGTCTGAATTATTCCCGCCGGCTACATTGGATTAGCTGATAATTTTATATCGCATTTAAAATTTAGCGACGTGCTAATTGAATTAAGCAACCGGATTTAAAACGCTCGACCGGATGGCACAGACACGCGAGCTTTGCCCGATGGGATCTCTCGGCGCGGATCGTGCGCGCACGCTCGGCCGACTCACACAGAAAAAGAACGGAGGACATTAGCTCGTCCATCTATTTATGAATCTATTCGGGGACATTGGCACGAAAGAAACTCCACGGAAAGCGTCGCGAAAACCGGGAATAAACCTACGGTCCGCTGGTATTTATAAGCAACAAATGACAAAGATGACAAGGCGAGAAAATCGCGCTACGTCCCGAATTTATGTTTCGCCGTCAAACGAATAGCCCCGCACACTTCTTGCGGCCGTCAAGAGACGCGTCTCAAAATACTTGCTCCATTAGTATGCACGTACGTATACACTGATACGCGCGCATGCCGCTTCTAAGGTTTATCTCGTCTCATCCTTTTTCTCTCCTTAGGGACGAAGGAGAGGAAAGGGATGGAACGTTCGTCGCGGCTTACCAGGATTATTGACGTTTTATTCCTAGACAATCTTACGACATTATTTACGTCGCGCCGCCAGTCGAAAACGCATGTATTTTTCACTAAATTATACACATTTAGAAATGTCACGAGAAAGAAGCAACGATTATTTATAATCACTAATATATGGCATAATACTGATTTTTCTTAATATAATATGTCGAAATAATAAAAATTCGTCGAGATGATAACGTATCAAAGAAATATACGTTAGACAGAATCGAGACGCACGTTACATCCCGGTAAAACATTTTAGACAGAGAGAAGCTCTAATAGCGACACGATCCTTTCGGGATCGTTCGCTCGCGAACAATAACGACTCGAGAGGAGCAGCCTATCACTCGGCAAGGAGAACACGAGCGTCTCGTGGTCTCTCACTCTGGAGGTTATTTATCGGCGAGATAAACCGTCGCGGCTGTTAAACGTGCCGGTTTTAACATAAACACCGATAAGTTGACCGCGAGAGATCCGACGACACTAACCAGACGCGAAAACCAGAACCTCAGAAGAAAGCGAGCACATCTCGGGAAGGACTCGTGTCCCCCGTCTCGCTTATACGACTCCGAGCTCGCATCTCTCTCGCTCTCTCTCTCATTCCGTCTGAATGTCTGATACCTAACTCCGTTCATCTTTCTCTTTTAGCAAGGACCGTTGCGTTAACATGCTCGCGCATGAGTACACTACCTACATATGCTTCGCTCGTTCGCCCCGTGAACGGTTTGAGTACACACACACAGTCACACACACCCACATGTACAAACACATACACACTCCCTTGGTGTTTATGCATGAGACAACTGTACGTGTGCACCTAATATGCCACGTGAACACGCGTGTAGCTGTACCTGAATTGCTTGACACATGCCGGCTTAACACTGTCGACGAGACTCAATGACGCCCGACCAAAGGGTATATCTAGTTCAATCCTCTAAATTGAGAAATGGACTTAACACTCGCGATTTATTTCGGATTGCAATAAATTTTGATGTAAAGGCATCAAAGGATAGATTGTAAAAATTATAATTAATAAACCTCTGTATATATTATGCAAAATTGTGTTCTCTCTATATTTCGCCATTATTTTGGTGTCTGATTACTTAACATGAATAACTATTTCTGCATAATCGATTAATATCATATCTTTAGAGAAGTTATTAAATCCATTTATTTAATAAATTTCATCGATTGATATATCATTTCACCCGTAACCATGATTAAATTATGATGGCAAATATTACTTAATAATCGTTTTACAATTCTATAAAATTTTCAATCTCTATAAAAGTTATACCGACAGTATACGAAAAACGATAAACTGCCAAATGTTACGTCACGTATCGCCATAATCGTGACTTAATAGAAAGAAATATCCGGTATATATTGTTTTAATTTAATGCATAGTCACGCTCGTGAATTTTCATTACACGTGTGTGCATGCATGTCGAACATTTAGTTATGTAAAAGATACATTATAGACGCAAGAAAACACGCATGCAAGAAGTCGTATATGTGACATCACGATTGGTGTTATATTTCTGATTATCAACAATTTTTCACAGAAGTATAGACTTTCCACAAAAATCTCAGGGTGAGAATGATCATATGGATGATCTGCTAATTTTCCTTCTTCGCACCTTTGGAAACGGATTAGATTATATTTATATTAAAAAAATAACTACGAATATATGTAATTATTTCAGATAAACACTTTTAATTCATGTTTTTAAATTCACATTTATTGCTTAACTAGATTGCATAATGAAAGATAACGGATCATTACTTACGTTTCGCAATCAACAATGTTCGTGTATCTATTTAATTTTATTGATCAATAAAGACAGTACTGTCTTTTGCTTAGACAAAGCATGTTAAATTTTGTGTCACAAAGTGATCATTTTGTGTTAAGAATAATTTAAAAAAAAAAACGAAATTTATTAACAAGTTAAAAATTCGATCGACTTTAACTGGCAATAGTCATAACAATCCGACCATTGATTTTGGTGCGATTATCGTCAAGACATTTCCGACCATGGATTTTGATCCGTTGATGTAATATAAATAATTTTTTTAAATTTTAAACTGCTACCTAACTGCTACCTATATTTTAATCGTCAATTACGATGTGACCCTTAGTTAGAAAAACTGTGCGCCGACTAGTTCGCAGTTTTTCTAGCTAAGGGTCACATCGTAATTGACGATTAAAATATAGGTAGCAGTTTAAAATTTAAAAAAATTATTTATATTACATCAACGGATCAAAATCCATGGTCGGAAATGTCTTGACGATAATCGCACCAAAATCAATGGTCGGATTGTTATTACAATTGCCAGTTAAAGTCGATCAAATTTTTAACTTGTTAATTATCACTGGCAAAATAAAAATGTATTATTTGAAATTTATTAATTTTTCTGACAGTTTTAACAAATATTAATGCAAATATCGTTACGATAATATACACAACGCTATCGTAACATCTTTTCCTGTTGTTTCTGAATTTGACTTGCTAAAAATCTTGTGACATTTAGAAACAATGTAGTTCAAATCAGCAGTCAGCACGATTGTGCAATGTAATCGATTAAGACTGTATATAAATTAGGCAGTAGCGGAAATTAGATACTTTGAATAACGCCACGCTACTTTTTATAGAACATTTATTGCTGTTGTAAGTACCAACACAATATATGTAGGTAATATTTTTTTTTCTCTTTATATGTAAACTGATAGTAATGCATTAAAAATTATTTATATTTAGAGATTTAGAGGAAATTTGACCTATTTTCAAATATAGTTTTAAATAAAAAGTTTTTCAACGTTTCACAAGTACAGAAAAAGCTAAATCTTTTTACTTTTTTATGAGCTTTTTCAGTTGTTTGCTTTTTCTAGTTTGTTTTGTGCAGTTTAGTAGATGTATATTAACGTAAATGCACATTTTCTTCATGCAATATTGTACAATCGGTATATACATATAATCAAAACCACGAAATGTTTAGCCTTTAATAACATTCTGTGCATAAGAATATATTCTAACAATATATAAGATATGTCATCTAAGCAAGATGCGAGAGTGAAGAGCGAGAGAGAGAAGAGCACTTCTGGCCAGTTCTGGCCTGTGTAAAATAAATTTTCTCAGATCTATTTATTTATAAAATACAATGTGACAAGCGCGCATAGACAAAGCTTAAGCGACCGCGATTTAGCATGCGTTAGTCACGCCATAATATATTACGGCCGAAGTGGCGGTCGTTGATGCTCTTTTGGGTTTGTTTGTCCGCAGCTTAATGGATACACCTCAAGGACTTTTCTCGTGCTTTATAGCCCGTGCGAAACCGCTTGGATTCCGTCCAATGTCCGTAACACTCGCCACTCTTACTTCTAGCACCCCTTTTACTTATCCAGCATCCTTTTCTACCTGGATCTTGCGTAATCATTAGCTACTCTCCGCGCTTTTCGTACAATTTACATGAAATGAAACACGGTAATCCGGATAGTTATCATCTCATAGTAGTCATCACACGAATATATTAACTGTATCAACTTTGTTTAGAACACGGCAGACAAGATGATAGCATTAATTATATCGTTCACTGGAATCTTACATTTTACAGATTCCTTTATTTTATGGCATACGTTATCGTCCTGTGGAAGGTTCACTTTCCTCATAATGTCTCTGTTTCGCGATGGAATCATAAAGTAAATCATGCATACGAGGAACGAATATCCCGGCACTCTCAGACGTGTTATCTCCCCGGATCCATTACTTCGCATCTCGGCCGCGATGATACACGCGATTCCACCTTGTTTCGCTTTATTTAATTTTCGTATCCGACCGCGAGCGCAAAGGAATCTCCGCGTTCCGCCATCAACTTATCGAGGGACATAGCCATAGCGACAGTGTCCCCGCGTGACATTAATACGTGTGCAATAACATAATTCGCGGAGCACTTATCTACTATGAGCGAAGAAACGTCTTATCGGCTGCCCACTGCTAATTACGCTACTTGTGTGTCAAGATTCTTCCTGATCTTCAATTCCCCATTCTCCCAACTTGCGCATCCCGTAAGATTATAAAACACTCACACTCTCTCACGCGTCGCAATAGATGCGGTAGGGTAGGACGCTTTTTCGCTCTTTATGTGTATGCGTTCGCTCTTGCTTCCCGTCTTTACCTGCGATAACGCGGCGTTTCTTACGAGCTTCTTTTTATGCGCAATTTTCACGCGCGATTGAATACGTTGAAATATGTATCTACATTCTACCGCGTAACTTGTCTCGACGTGACGTTAATACGCGATCAAGTAGTAGATCGCCTAATGTACATACCTCCATTTTACTCGGCGCATTGAGGAAATTGCAAACATTGAGGAAATTGCGTATTGCTCGTAACATATTCCTAGTCATATTCGCGGCTACCGTTGCTAACATCGCACTCGTGTTGCTAACCGTTGCTAACATTCTCGCGAAATCGTGCAGCAAGCGCTAATAAACATTTGCATACAAAGAACATTCTCATATCTTCTATTAATATAAAATCAATTCATTCATTTATATTTTTCATGTTAATAACAAAGCATTTGCATTCGAGAGGTGTTACCTAACAACACGTTACTCCGCCGCAACCTCCTTACACGCGACGAAGTCTAATAATAGTATCTTATATTTTATTTCCTTTCTAATATCCAACTTTGCATATCATGTCTTTAGAACACGACAATGATGCACGCGATTCCGACAACTGGTTATCTCTCTTCGTCTTTAGCTGATGTAGCTTCGAGAGCCTGTTAAGGCATGCGAGTTCCCGGATACTCGCGAGTTCCGTGCTAGCTGCTGTCGCTGTTCAACGAGCATGTACGTCGACACGGGGACAATAACCATAAAGTTCCATGATAACGAGAGAGTGATTTTGAGGTGGAGAGCAAGGGGAGAGGTACAGAGAAAGAGAGAAGGAGAGGATGGAAGACGAAGCGATTAGAGATTGTCGCGGCTGCTGAATGAAGCATATATGAGTTAGAACGCCGAATGAATGGGCGCTCTTCTCTCGCAGATTTCCTCTCCCCTTTTTATCAATCTCGAAAGACGTCCATTAAGTCACCGCGAGGTCGTGGCACGGCTAAGCGATTCACGTATATTCACGAACGAGATATGAGAGCACGCATTACGGGCTGGTCGCTCAATGCCTGCTCTTGTTTTACGTAATGGCTGTGAAATTGAAATTTATGGCGCAGGTTCCGCGGTATCGCCAATCAACGATAGAGTTGTATATATTTGGAGGGAACAGTGGGGCTTTATCCTGGGCACGCGCGCGTAGAGAGGAAGGTACGTCATTAACTTGACAAAATTGTGAAAGAAAGAGGAAAGATATAAAGCAGTGTCGCCAGAACGGAAGTACGATAATTGTCTAATGTCTGAGATTATTCTATCTATCGTAGTTATATTTTATCGTTCTTTAAGAAGTGTTCTTTATAATATTATATATCACTAAAAGCATACGTGTTTCATAAGAACGTACGTTTCATACATAGTACTTATGCATTATCCTCCGGTCGAGAAGATGTATACATGTCTTCGCGTCGAGATGTAGATGAGAACATTCATATACTATCGCGACGGCAGGCGTTAATTAAGTTCGAGTTAAGAGTTTGTACGGAACGGCGTCCCATCGCCCTCCTTCGCGTCCTACCGGGATTTTCCCTTTCTCCCTTTCTCCCTTTCCCTTTTTCTCAGGACCATTGCTTTCAAGGCGATCCGCAGAACCCCGCTCGCGGTGCGAAGGATTGTTACGAAAGGATTTGCGGTAATCCTCGATCTAATTTGCATGCTGATGATAATGGATGTATATCCTCTCTTATTCCCCGGTTTTGTCGCCGCCTGCTATTTCTTCAAGTCGTGTTTGCGCGGCAGTTCGCTCGAAAGAAATGCAGGTGGCTGCTAATGTTTTATCAGGTCGTGCTGCATCTGCACCTGTCTTTTAAGGGCGTCAGTACGGCAGCGAAGTTAAACATTGATAAGAATTCAATAGACGTACTCCAATATATTGAAACAGATGCCTGCGGAAATTACGTAATTAATGCGAAACCAGGCCTGTTCGCGATCACGCGAGATGATATAAACCTTTCAGTACAAGAAACTCGCAAGCCATTAAAATCTTCCGGGGTACATTTAGATTTCTCTTGACGTTACGCAACATGACGCTGCAAATAATATTGAAAGCGATGCAAGGATAGAAATCGATACTCCTTACACGAATGGAACAAAGAATGTTTATGAAACGAAATCTGAATATTAAAATATTACACACGTTAAACGCCATGAATGCCTGATCGCTGGTTGAGCAGTTGAGGATGAGGCCGCGCGAAACCTATAGGTCGGACCTCACCTACCTGTAGATTCGTCGGGGAGACATATCTTAGGGGAACCGATACCCCCCGTGCACGAGGTATACCCACGGCGATCACATGCACTTGGGGAACCAAGAGAGCATCGCTCGAGGCGGAGCAAGTACGAGTGGATAAAATAGGAAGACGAGGAAGAACGCCCACCGTGGTCCCGCAGGCCTATCGGAGCCGACGCCGATGGGAAAAGAACTCGGCTGTTAACAAGATGGTGCTCACTCTCGACACCGCGTCGTGGTCGCATAGCGATCGCTTTCACGGCCTCTCTCGTGCGGTCGAAGACGCGACCGTGCGGCGCCTTCTCTCCTAGCCACCTCTCGCCTCCATCCCACCCCTTCAACATGGCCGACTTCCCTCACCCTTCGCCGATCTCACGCAGCCCTCCTCTCCGCGTTTCCACTCTCACCGGCCCTTCTTCTCTGCCCCTCTCCGCTCTCGCAGTCCCGGCTAAGACTTTTCGAGTATTCGTGTAATCTACTCACCGACGACAGCACTTTGTTCGGGCATTATCGAGTACACGTCGCGTATAGATAGGTAGCCCTCACGAAACAGCTCCCGTGCCGAAGATAGCGCTTCTCGGAATCAGCGAAGGCCGTGACGCACGGTTTGAATTATAAGCCGATCTGTGGAGAAGAAAAAAATACAAATATAAAATATAAGCTTCTCATAATTTTTACCCGATCACGAATAACGATACAATTTTAAATACATGCGATAGTCTACATAGCGTTATACATCTAGATCTGCTGCGATTTCGCATCAGTCGAAAAAAAATTCTCAATGTACGCTACTGTACATTGGAGTGATTACAAACGGCTCTTTAAAGACCCGAAAACACGCTACCTGAGCATTTACAAGTAGGTCAACGAAGTGAAATCAGTAGACGTCACTAATAGCTGATAACGAAGGAAATAAGCGACCCACGCAATCAGTTCTTTATCACGGATCCGTACTTCATGAGAGTAGCTCTATATTCTTAAAATTATAAATCAGTCTGATACAATCTCTGGCACAAGTCAGTCATATGTAAATATATGAAATAATTGCGAGACAAAAATTCATGCATGTAGAAATATCTAACAGTTTTATAAAAGCAATTTTTTTTTATTTTAACGTGGATCATTTTTCTTTCGAATCCTCCGATATTCGTTCCGATCGATCTCGCGCTACATGGTCGCGTCGCTTAAATTCAGGATATTTGTAACTCCGTATTCTCCAGTCGCGCGACACTTTCTTCACGCGAACGGTCCCTGGAAGTCCGACCAAGACCTCCATGTGTGTCGGACGATCCTGAATGCTTGCTACGGCACGAGGGTGGAAGCACGCGCGCGTCGACCCTCATGTAAATTGCTTCATACCACGAAGACTCCACTCCGCTCGACGAATACGGGAAGGAACGCTCTTACAACCCCGGGGGGCGAGGCGAGGTGGAAACTGGAGAGCCTTCTGGTTTACGAGCGCGATATGACCGCGGCTCCCAGACTTTATATTACTTCGCGCCATTCGGGGCCGACTCTGCTCACCCCCGCCGATCAATGCGCTCAGTCTAGAGACGTTCGTTTCCACCGAGAGAAGAACATCTTACGGGCCAAGTCAAGCTCGACGATTTGCTCTCTTCCCCGTGCCGCGTGTTAAATCAAAAGGCAGCAAGATGGATTTTCGATGTACTCGGTAAACTCCCGGACGATACATTCGCGCGCTAAGGACCCTTTCATAATTTGTAAGCTAATCTAACTCTGTCGCTCGTTTAGTCGTTTGATTTATGCAAAAGGGCTAATGGCCGTAGTCTTTAGTATTGGTCTGTCAGAGATGCAGGGGATAACTTATGTCTTTCTTGTGCAAATAAAAATAGATCAACGCAATTTTTTTTTTTTTCTACAAGCAAGTTTCACGGTCGAATACATTTGCGTGGCGATGCGTCTGGCAATCGATGCAAAATGCATAGGCGACACGCCCTGCGCGTAGCACCGATATCGCGAACCAAAGAAGCGCCGCCTAAGTTAATATTTCTACGAACGAGATATTGCATAAACGGAAAAAAGGATCGACCGCCAATAAAACGAGGCGTTACCCGCCTATCGAAGGTATGTTCCGATGACGTCCACACGGGGCGGCGGTTCGTCCGCTTTGAAGGTCGTCGTCAACGAGGACCACCACCCTCCCTCCACACGCAACAATATACGGTGGCGCTAAAGGCTCTCTCCCGGCGAATGCCGTAGAATTTATTGGCACACCAGCTGCGGCCAGCTCTCTCTCCGTCTCTCCCTCTCTCACCCCCTCGGACTTATAAATGTAAACGAAAATCTGTAACGTCCGTGGCGTGGTTGGTGAGGCGTGCACGGGAACGCAGTCCACCTCTAAAAGCGGCGCCTATCCTACCGATGCCGAAGAAGCTGAGGTAGGTGAGGAAGGGGTGAGGTGACTGGCGATCGGATTTAAAGGGAGCCGTTGATCGACCAACAAGTGGCGGCGGCTGCTTCAAAGGATCTTTCTACCGTACTCTCTCTCTCGTTTCTGTTAACCTCGACTTTCTTTCTCTCTCTATCACTGTTATTTCCGTCTCGCTCTCCCCCTCCCTCCCTCTCTCTCTCTTGTGACAATCGGTCCGGCCGATGTGGTATTTTCTCCTAAATGCCCACACACCTCTACCCGCCGTGTCTCATCCATTAGATTAGGTGTCCAGGTCCGACGCGGGATGCCGCGCCGCACGAAAAAGAGGTTTCCGAGGCAGTCTGGTACAGGAGATGAATCAAGGGGGAGGGAGAGAAAAAAGGATGAAGTCGATAGCGCGACACGACCACTCTCCGGCTTAATGATGTGCCGTGCTAGCGATCCACTTCTACACTCCGCACCCGAGGATGCAACCTCGAGAATGCGCGGGTCTTCTTTTCCACATCGAACTGTACTCGAACCGGTCGATTTCCTCTTTTCAACCTTCGCGAGTCTTCCCCCCCTCTAAGCTTCTGAACACTTCGACACGTTCGATGACAGTCGACACCGACAATCTAGTATGTATTGCTCAACAATTTTAAATACGACTAATAAGAATTGTGCAAACCATCATACAGTTAGAGACGAGGTTAGAGAATTTTTATGTTACTCTGAAAAAAACAAGAATCATGCCTCGACATCTAACTCTTTCGATTTTATTTTACTACCTTCAATTTTGATAACGATTCTTGGTCAAGTGCAAGAACTAGATATCAAGAACAATACGACGGATATCGCATCTGCTTGAAAAAATTAAATGCACGTTAACTCCGCGGAGTTAAACGCCGGCGGCCACTGATCGCGCGGCAATTCGCATAAGGGGCGCGTTCGAGACAATTCGCAGGTATCCATAAATTATATGGCCTTGCCATTACCAGGGCATTTTGTGATAACGCAAGCGTACGCAGGGCAGCGAGGGCGGGAGGGAGGGAGGGAGGGAGGGCAAGCAGGATAGGAGGGCGTAAAAGGGTACAACGCCAATCGCGGACTGCGCGGGGTCGCAGGTCCGCCTACATCTGTTGGGTCCATATAATCGTTTATACGGGCGAGCCAGCTGATGCCGGCCCCCCCCGCCATATAACCAACTTGTATGCAAATTATATTCATGCAATGGGATCTCGTACGATTACGTTGCCGGTACCCGGGCGCGAGTTTACAGCGGCAACACGCGTATAAACCTCCGCCGGATAGATAGCCGTGTTTCCGTATAGAAGTGTAAGTGTGGCGCGGCGCCGCACGCGCAATGTGTGAGAGACCGTCGTCGCGCGTGTGCATATGCGTGCGCGTGAGCGTGTACGTGTATGCATGCGTGTGTGCGGTGTGCACGCGAAAGGTCTGTACTCTGTGCTGCCTTCGTCTGCGCCGTTATGCACGCACACGCGTTTCGTGCGCGAGCGAGCGAGCGAGCGAGCATGGGGAGTAGTATCTGGCCGGCGTTCAATTATGTACCGGGGCCTGCCGCTTACCAGTAATTTCCCGAATACAGCGATAATCGCTGTTATTATCATGGCGCGCTCCTTCTAGTTCTCTCTACCGCCCACGTCTGTATTATTGCGAGGCCGTACACACCGTACCCTTCCTCGCATCTCGCTACCTCGCGAGGGCGTTTCACCGCTACATCGAAGCCGAGGATCGTCATTGCGCTGCGAAGCGGACGGGAGCGCGTTCCAGTTTAATTGTTACTGCGTTTAATTTGTAATTCGCTGCGCCGTTTTCATAGCTATTTGAAGATTTCTAGATCGTTGTTTCGAGCACGATGGTTTTAACGTAGACGCGCCCGCGGATTCCAATCGACGCCTAATTATCGTGAGATGAAAGGATAAGGCGGCATGATACTCCACGAAAATGCGATATAAGTAATTATATATATGTTTTGCACGTTCTACCTGCGCTCAGATTCAATCTACTGCGGATGCAATGACCGCGTTACGTCATCCCGTGTGCGCAAAATATTCCTGTTTGATATTATTTTTGGATTAAATTGAATAAAGTAATGACGTTAAGTGGCCGGCCTGATACGTAACCGCGCCCAATGAAATCACCGAGGAAGCACTAATTACGCATCGCAACGGAGTTGCATCTTCGTCGTTTCAGTGTGCCGGTCACGCGAACGTTTTATCTTAATTCGCGGAATAAATTTTTTTCTCGAACGAGACTCCACCTGGCTTGGTGGAAGCGCTTATCGTGCGATACATTAGGGCACATAAACTAGTACGGCAAATTAAACTCGCTACTTATCGCGCAAGAAACATCGTATCCTTCCATGCACACGCATGCACCGACGACGAGGCGTGCGCAGCGCGTATATAGATACGGCGCGTGTAATACGCGCGTCGAATATTACACTGTAATACTACTACGACAACGACGGATTTTCGTCGCTGCAATTTCTACGATTACAGTCGCACTTAACCGCGAATACAAGCCGGTCGTTGATACGCGTCTACCGGAAACGCCGCCGTACGTCTTGTTAGATCGACGGATCCGGCGTATTATTGCGAGACTATGTCGAGCACGTATACCTTCTCCGTGCGGATTAATACACGACGTTTCGAAGTGATAACACACCCGTGGAACCTCCATTGTAGGCCATCGTAATTGTAACATCTCTGCGAGCTAAATACGATCCTCACTTGTAATCCATTGTACGTGTGACGTTGCTAAGACTCACTTTCCAACCTAACGACGGATTTGTATCTCGATATGCATATTGATTCGGTTTTATGTGTGCATGTTATGCATTTGATTATAAATAATATATATTAATAAAATAAAAATTGTAACGTTGATTATTTTCATGCATATTCTTCAAGAAAAAAATAAGAGAAGAATATCGATAGAGCTATCAGTTCGTAGGATGTAAGTCGTAAGAGAATCCGATAAGATCTCTCGATGGTGTTGAGCGGCGAATTAAGCCGATTTTTGTCGTATCCGTTCTGCGGGAGACGCCGCTAATGCGTCTTTGTTTCCGCAGGTATCCGCGGAACTAATTGGATAGAGGTCGCCAACGTAGGAGATAATGGATATTAATTACCACGCCTTACTTTCCGCAGCATTAAACATTTTCTTAAAGGAGAGAGAGGGGCAGGGGACGGGCGTCGTGGAGGTCGACAGGGATCCACCATCCCTCATTGTTAGCCCCTTTAAAAAGACGCCGTCCCCCGTTAAGTATAATAAGTATGAAATCTGCAGGCAGCTCGGCACGCCGTAGCCCTCTTCGTTCTCGTCTTCGTCGTCGTTGTCGTCGTCGCCGTCGTTGTCGCCGTCGTCGTCGGAGTCGTCGTCGTCGTCGTCGTTGCCGTCCGTCTCGTTGTCCTCTTCGCTCGCGCACCTAGACTATTTTCATCCCTGTGTGTGCGTTCTCCTTATAATCCATCTAAATTTTAAGAGCGGATCAGCGAATCCCCCGGAAAACTTTGCCACGGAGTTGCCGCGGTAATCCATTTAAATAATTCCCGTCGAGCCAACAGCGCGAAAGGGGTTTTCTTCCGCGTTGAGAAAGTCGATCGTCTCTTTCCTTCGTCGCGTCAAGGGTGGCGGAGTCTCCTCGCGGAGTTGGTACATTGAAAAGTTACGGGAGCTAAGAGCTTTGATACGGATGCGCTCAAGAATTCGGAGCACTACCAAAAGAAACGTGTTCTCCGAGAGATTTCGAATATATGGATTACAAACTAATCCGAGATTTCTTATTTACGTGATATAGCCGTCTCACATTTTGTATATTTAACATTCCCTGTTGTAATAATTATTTACTTTACGGTGCCATGTCGGAGTAATTAGGCGTTCAAATTGCCAGTGCAAGAAGTAAGAACAACGAAGAAACTCGAAATTCATTTGTCTACCGAGATAAGGTAATATATCCGAGCCGCAGAGATATACGTGTGTCGTTCCGCGTTCTCACCCTAATAGATTGCATTCTCGCACGGTGAACGAAGTTGTTAGTAGCGAGGTGCTGACGCGAGAAAGCGTTGGTTCAAAGCGAAGACTAGTCTTCTCCACGAGGATGCTCTCGTGCTGCTCTCAGTCCTGCACACGACCGTGCGCCGATAATTCACCGAGACCTCTGGCCTTACAACGTGACACAGGCGTGAGGGGCGTCCAAGCGTACCCGAATGATTAATGAAGAGATGCAAAATGCACTTGGACTAGCGTCTGTTGGCGTGCCAAGCTTGGCTGCGCACGAGTTGCAACAAAGATTCCTTCATCAGTCGTCGAGATATTCATACTCTGTCTAATGCTTTCAGCTTAGAGCGAAAAATTCTGTATATATGTCAGGATTTATATAATTAAGAATAAATTATTCTGTATTGTCAAATATTTTCCGTCAGGTAGACATTTTTAAGCGTTTTTAATAAAAAGCAAATATAACTTTGAGAATATTAAAACTTCGAGATGTTTCCCGATGATCTCGTCAATTTTAGTTTACAAATGATAATTCATCGATGCTACGTTTCATGGTCTTAATCTGACTCTTAGCTTCTGGCAGGCTGATTGAGTTAAAAATCGATAAGTCTGATGGCAAACGGAAGACATGTGCGCATTCGCGACCGGTTGAAGGTTCGCGAAACGAGAACACCGACGACGCGCCTTTACGCGCACGCGAGAAAATAAGTGTCGTCGCGGGTTAACAGCCGGGGCAGCCACATTCCGCGTCTGCGACGACGTCGCGGTCGGCGGAGGGAAAGAGGATCGCCCGGGGAGGCGTTGTCGTCAACGAAAGCGGCAACCACGTCGACGAGACTATTCCCGTCCGTCCGCGCCATGAATCTCCTCGGTGTCTTCCTTCTCAACCTGCCGGACCTCTCTTGGACTCTGTCGATCTCTCCTCCCGAGCTGTTTCTCGCTGTCACCGTTGGATACGTTTCGCTCGCCTCTAAGACGGCCGTCGCGTCGATGATTTGTTGGCGAGGCGTTCCTCGCGAGGCGTAAAAATGCGTCGCGTTATTTTGACGCGGATGCATGTGGTACTGCTGCTCACCTCGTTGACCGAGCCTCGCGTCTGGCACAAAGTGCAAACCAGCTACTATGTTGGCGACACGAGACACGTGTTTCGTACTTGCAAACCAGGGCGCTAGTAAAAGGAGTGAGGGGAATCCTACGACATTTTTGAAGAAACGTGGTCTCCGCGCTTGTGTCACTCGGCGATAAGAAGAAGAGAAAAGTAAAAGACAAAAATGGCATCTGATGCGAGAAGACTCGAACAAAAGAAAAGACTTCTATCTCGAGTGCAAACGTGACGATCATTCCGCTAGTTCTATAACGAAATGAATTATAATTTCCTCTTAAAGTTCGAAAGTTTATCGATTCAAGTTAGAAAAATATAATGCTCTGAAGTCTCTGAATCGTTAGCTCGCCGCAGAGACGTATTTGATGGTAAGCCACGACGGTGACCCGTGTCGTCCAAGGATTTGGTAGGGCCTCCCTTCTCGGTTTCGTAAGTGATCACTCACCGATGTCATCGGTACCGACCGAGAGACAAACAAACCTGCTACCTTGTCTTGACCGTAGGGCGAAGGTGGTGTCACCATAAACGAGCTGTCGGAGCTTTGACGAATTCGAAGGGGAAGTATCGTATGGTCGGAAAAAGAGATCGCGTCCCATAAACTACGTCGTGTAAGATAAAACGCGAATGGATCTGAACGCATGTTGAGGGACGTCGCGATAATTCTTAATCGTACGAGACTCGGCGTTTCTTACTTTGAGGAGACGAGAGGTGAATAAGGGAACTTGGAATGGGGATAGTCGAGTAGCAGCAAAGGAACAGGCGGTCTCTCGAGCGTCGAGAGGACGTCGGGACGTCGTGGGAGGGTTTCCGATACCGCCACTTAATGCCGTGGCTCGAAATTAATTAAACTTTTGCGTTCTTCCTGGAGCGCCATGGCGCGGGAGCCGCGCTCCCGCGCCGTGGAAATAAAACGTTGATGACACGGCAACCCGGGTTCCGCAAAGCCCACCCCGCTGTCGCGTCGGCGAAAGGCGCGTCCTTAATAGGAAAAAGGTAAACGAATTCTCACGCTGTTGCTGTTCCCTCGCTCTGATAAAACAAAACAGCCTTCTTCTCCATCTCGCACTTGTGCGACGATGCGAGGGAAAGGGAGAGTAAGATCGAACAGGAGGGAACGTACGATCACAAAAAAAAAAAGAAGAGTAAGCAAGAAAGAAGAACAAAAGTAACACACACCCTCTTTAATGCAATCGCGTTTCTTGCGAAAAATTCGCCGTTGCATCAAAATTAAGCCCCATTGCCGGATCCTACGTTAATGTATATTCAGACCGACATCGTCGCTCATTATCGCCTCGTATACCTCTATAATTACCGGACAACGCTGTTCAAATATAAACGGTCGGCATCGCGCCTTCGGTGAGTCTTTCCGGTTATACAATCGTGGCGTGCGAGTCACACGGGAGTTCAAAGTGATGTATATTTATAGGTTTGTTAGTCGGAAAAAGGAAGTGAAAGAAACGGCAAAAATTGGCGAATTCGCGCTCCTCTCGTGCCGTCCCTTGATTTCTTGCCTATGTTTGCATTGCTCGTTCACGATATAGTCGGAGAATACGAAAATGGATGTGAATGTCGATTTATTATTATCTGTGCTCGCAACGATAATGATACAATTTAGGAAGCGACTTAGGCTGTGTTCCAATATTCACTTTCAGTACTGAAAATTTAATAATATACGTAACGTAAACTATAGATTTTCAGTACCTACTGAAAGTGAATATGGGAACACAGCTATAGAATGACTTTGCAAATGGACAATCATTTTGTTTGTTTTTGAAGATTTAGATATTAGATATTCCAAATTTTATATATGTGTAGGTATCTAATTGTAAGTTATATATAATATTAAGATAAAAAGTTGAGCTAAATATAATAAAATTATTAAATGTAGTTTTTAATGCACACGCGTTCCTTTAATTGCTATACATATACATCGGCACTCTTGGCTCTAAAATGCGACGTTTGGTTCGTATACCGGTTTCCGCTGGGGTGATGTCTGACCCATTCATAAACGCGCGAAAATGAAGATATTTTGCCATCATTCGCGGAATAAAATAACACAATCGCGCACTCTCGTCAGGTTTGTAATGCCTCGTGATGAATTCGATAGCGAGCACAATTTGTTGCAATTTCGCAGGATTTCTCCGCGATTCGACCGACTTCTCTTTTTCACCA
The DNA here is from genome assembly GCA_035220615.1 of Leptothorax acervorum. Classification (NCBI taxonomy): domain Eukaryota; kingdom Metazoa; phylum Arthropoda; class Insecta; order Hymenoptera; family Formicidae; genus Leptothorax; species Leptothorax acervorum. Next base: position 1,300,458 of record JASTWQ010001258.1, on the reverse strand, counting down.
TTGAGCGTCCCCTAAACACGCGCCGGCGCGTCCTTATCCTCCAAATTGTTCCCATTCGAGGACGCTGGCGCGTCCCTGAAAGACTCGTTCGCGCTTATAAATCTCAGCCTGCAGCGATAGTGGCGGCTAGCAAAGAGGAACGAAGAAAACGGGAGATGCAGAGGGAAACGGTGAATGTAGAAGAAAGAGAGAAAGACGAGAAGGAAGAAGAGAAAGAGGAGAATAGAGAGAAGCGTCTCTCACAAAGCGCTTCACCCGCCTCTTTGCGGCCACAAACAACCTCTTTATGGAGTCAGATCTGAAACCGCTTCGCGAAAGACAGAAAGAAAGGGGGAACCGGAGAGGAGGAGAGGAGGGAGGGTGAGAGGGACAGAACCTGTCCTCGGAATTCCTAATTCTTCGAAACCGTCGGAGAATTCCCGAAAAGTTCCATTCAGGACCAGCGATCTCGGGCATATCATTAGCACCCTTTCCAGGTACTCCGAGGGCTCGCGGATGCTCGCGTGAATGGTTTGTTCGGGTTTACTGACTCCTGTCCGCCTCTTCTTCCCTTCTACCCCTTCTTTCGACGTCTCTCGATCTTGCTTCCTCACGGCTCGAGATCTCTCGATCCATCCATCCTCCTTTGCTACCGTATTCGTTCGCTCGTCTACCTTCGGTTCCCTTCTCTTCCTCCCTGCCGGGCGTCAGCGATCCCTTTCTTCGAGCTTGCGCCGCGCTACGATCTTTCGTAGACCGCCTTTTACTATTTGGCGGACGAGAAAGAACGGGAAAGTGTAGCACGGTGGTCGTTCGGTTTTGTTAAGACGGCGAAACGTGCGGTCTGTAACACGCGTTGTTGCAACATGGATCTACAAGCGAGCTCTCAATAGCTTGAGAATACGTTCTAAGGCGAGTTCGCAGGTACGTATCGAATCGGCAACGACGACGACAAGGGAGAGCTGAATGGCCAGACGAAATCCTCGTTAACTACGGGCCTTAGCGCCGCCCGAGATGCCCGCCTTGATATCACGCTTGACGATTAGACCTTGACCGTTGGCCGTTCTTTAACCTTTCTCGCAACTTTGTGAACTTTGCTTTGTATTTCGCATTACCATACTGTCGCGATTGCGAACAGTTTGCAAACAGATTTAGCAAGGCGATCGACTGACTATCATTGTTAGACTATCATTGTTTCTTTTGTAATAATTACCGTAATAGAATGTTGGGCAATGTTGAGTAAGATTATATTTACAAAGGTTCGATCATTAACTTTTATTTTGAATATTTTAAATAGATATTTTTAAACGCTTTGAATATTTCATCATTAATGTCGAATATTCGGAAGTCTCGATTAAAATTCAGTAGCTGTGCAAACGTGTTTACGTTCGATTTCGCTATATAGCCAGCACGATGTGCGTTTCGAAATCGTTGTCCAATTCCCTGATACAGATAGCCCGAACATCCGACCGATCGATGTCGTGGGTGGTCAATAACGAGGACAGCTGTGAATGAGTCCAGTGTTCGATGACTCGTTTATGCACGTCGTTATCCGCTTACACGCGAATATCCCAATGACCCAAGGCCGCGCTCGAACAAAAACCATTTATTGTTCTTCGTGACTGCCGGTTCGAGTTCGCAATGAGTGGCGATATCGATGATAGAAAATGGACGCGATACAAACAAAAGCGTATTTGTATTTTAATGAAAGTAAAAATACTTTAATTAAGCAGAATACGCAATTTATTACGCCGGGTCGTCTACACGCAGCGCGCGAAACATTTAGAACAATTGGCAAGCGTTACTTCAACGTCGTCCAAAATCGTGTCGAAAGCGACGGATTAAAGAAGTAACTAATAGCCCATTAAAGTTACAAGGCTATCGCACGTGTTAATGGAATGAAACAGATCTCGCGACATAGACAAGCGTGCTAATTTTACAGATTAAATTTAGGTATTGGCAACACAATACTCCCTCGCGCGGTTGTACAATCCTTTCTCACGACTGTAGCATTAATCAATCTCATTTGTATAGGAACATTATTTTTTTAGTACGATATTCGTCCGATGAATTGACTAAACTCGCATCGCGCTGCGCATCGCGACTTGCCTCGTTGTAGCGGATGAAAACATTGACGGGGCCGACGAGCGGGTGACAGGGGGTGAAAAGTAGAAGGGGTGGGACAACGTGCATGCAGGTTAATAATAATTCGCGACCGGGCCGGCGGTGTCCGGATAAGATAACAGGAAAGGCTGCTCGTAATAGGCGGTAGGTACGGTATGTATTTTGCGTCCCTACGAGAGAGACGGCGGCAGCGCGAGGGACGGAAACGGGAACGGGACAGAAGATGAGGTGAAGAGAGGAAGAGAATGAGAACGGGTGAGTGGGAGAGAGAGAAAGACAGAGAGAGAGAGAGAGAGGGAGAGAGAGAGAAAGCTAGGCGTGTGCGCGGCGTAGAACATACGCTTCATTAACGGATCATCTCGTGTTAATATCTACTTTATCCCGGGGCTGACCGTATCAGCTCTGGCCAGGCGCGCGGATACCAACGGATACCGACGCGGGTACCAACGGGACACGCGGCGCGGGCCTGCAATCTACCCTATCTCGTTGGCGCATCATCGTTCGCCGCTACGTACCCAGTGCCGTACCAAACCGCCGCGCGTCTCTTTTCATCTCGGCGAACTTTCCTCGATCACCGATGTTGTCTGTCCTCTTTCGCTGCCGCGCCCTTTCCGCCACCGTACGCTCTTCGTTAACGAACGGACGTATCGTGACACCGGACCGATCCACTATTTTTTTGTAAAAACATAGATTACGAGTTTCGTGGTTTTTTTTTTTAAAACGTGGTAAAAGCGTCTCAAAATTCTGTCAGGTTTGGCGGAATATAACGTGCACCGGTCGCTCGTTTATAACTTGCCCTCGCACGCGCATGAGTTGCCGGTTAACGAGCATATGATGATTTCGTCGCTTTTCACGCTGATAAGGCTCGATATCATGATACAATATATTTTCGACACTTGGTTCGCGACAGAGCGGTTACACAGCGGTTTTATCGGCAATTTTCCCTGGACTCTTTCCCTCGTTTTTCTTCGACTCGCGAATACGACATTCGTAATCGTGGAGACTATAACGTAGGTGAATTACAGATGATACGTGCGCGGCGAGAGCGACCGTACCGTGAGAGGGACGGCAGGGGTAAGGATAAGTGAGGGAAAAGGTGTTCGGGCGATGGTAGCTCGAGGGTTACGAGCACCGCGGGGCCACGCGCGCCCTGCGACTCGTATAACATCGTAATCGCAATGACGGTAATAACGTCTCGTAAAGTCTTTTTACATAATCAACATTATTCACAATTTAGGGGCGAATGGGCCACCGGGAACGCGCGACCGAGAAGACAGGGATGCTGAGTGGTGGTGGTGGTGATGGTGTGGTGGTAAGGGATAGCGGGGGGGGGGGGTAGTGTGCGGCGATGGTAGGTAGCGTAGAGGAATGGCTTGTGCGGTCTCTCGAAGCACAGCGCTGAATACACCATCCTCCTTCCTCCCTTCTATTCGTGCGTTTCCTGCCCGATGACGAAGTGGGCATAACCACGTGCTCGTGGAACGCTGCCACGGAGGGTGGAAGGGGTGCTTAGACAAACGAGCCCCTTGTGGGGTGTTCCAAAGGATATTCTACTAACCGACCGTATCGCGGCTGCCCGGGCATTGCTGGCAGGATATGTAATAGTATGTACGTACTCGCGTAATATTAGAGCTCCCTCGTAGTTTGTCTGCTAACGGGGTAGGTAGGGGAATGACGAGCGAGAATTACCTCCATTTACACGTTTGGTTTAGACGAGACTGTCAGTATTCAATCGCCAGCTTGCATTAAGATCGCGCGATAAATTTGCCAATTCACGTTGAAGCGTTCCGCGGGGCAGACATCAAAATTATGTCTTAAGGAATTAAAAAAAAAAAAGTCTATCCTCTGCATAACAGAGATACAATATTTCACATCGCTATATGGCTATCAATTTTTACAAAATCTAATATATTTTTCATTTAGTATGTATTTTCTTCGATTGCTATTAAATAATCATGTTAAAATAATATAACTTCTATCCCACGGTTATATGTATAAGCTTCAACTTTTCTGTCCTTCAATAATTAATGATACTATCTTTCAACGTCTAGTACGACAAAAGTTAGTAAGCGAGAGGACGAGGGATACGTGCATGCCATAAAAGATACAGGCGTACTACCGGAATGTTTGTCTTAGGGCCAAGGGCTCTAAGCTGGTCAAGAGTGAGGTCCAGGAAGTGGAACTGGACGATACGGGAGAGAATAGCTGGAGGTTGTAGATGGAGTAGGTTGGCCGAACTGGTAGTCAGCTGCTGTCAGTCCAGTCCATCCGTCCGTCCGTTCGGGGTCCGTTCCAGCCAGACACGAACCCCACCGCCTTTCGAGGTCGGAGGTGGATACACGCTTTTCTACTTAGCGAAGGGGCACCCCCAAGGGGGTTGAAGGCCGAGACCCACCCTAATTGCGTCCGAGAGACCGGACAAAGCGCGACTCGTGTATGTGTGCGCGCGAGCGCCCGGTCGAAGGAGCACGGAGGTGGAGGAGAAGGAGGAGAACGAGGAGGAGGTCGGAGACGCAGACGGCGGAGGGAGATGAGGGGACGGTTATGTCCGGAGCCAGGCGTTCAGTTCCGGTTCCCACCTCTTGTCCGTCGGGCTACTGCCCTCTGGCAGTCGACACGGTGTACTACAAAGTTTGGCGGACTGAATAAACTTGGCGGCCGACCCTCGGACAACTTGGAAAAACCAGACAACACGATGTGAAAAGGCACGGACCGGAAATAAAGGAGCGGGCGGGGACAAGGCGGTGTGCTCGCGGTCATCCTGACGTCTATGCAACGCCCTTGTGCGAAAGAGACATTATGTCTACTTGCACACATTACTATAAGTATGAAAAACATATTAAACGTGTATACATTGCGAGAAATATTGTAGAATTGACTTTGTCGAATTTTATAAAACGTGCCGCACACGCATCTGTAGAAAAAGAAAAGTTATGGAAATCTGGAGAGTTTTGTATCAGTCCTTGATTATGAATCTTTTGCTAACTTAAAACGATTTGTCCCATAACGAAAAATAAATTATATAAGTTATTAAAAAAGCTAACATAACTATAAATTTAAAAACAATTATTGTTTTCAAATAATGATTTAGCTCAAGATCATAATCAATAGCACGTCTAAAAATCTTATTATCGAATTATCATTAAGAAATAAGAATGCCGTCATTGTGTTCGTCAGCGTTTCTATACAGACAAAAGACAGAAGGATGAACGATAATCCTGCAATATATGTATAGCGAAGGGAGATCTACGTTTCTTTTCCTGCTGCACAAGCTACTCAAATCATTGTTCCGGCGCTTGAGCCGTATCAAATCCGGAAGATATCAAGGTACGAAGGTAACATCCACGCGTGTCCGTGGCAGCCGCTCGACGGAACTTCGTGGATCGTGTGCCGTGGTGAGCACACCAGCGCCTCTTGCAGCAAGACAAGAACTCGGATGGAGGCGGAGTTCGAGGTACGGCCTTCTCGCGTACGCTCCTCCCATAAGCTCGCAAGCTGCCGGGGCAGGCAACACAGTTGAACGGCACCTATATGGATCTTGGAAGCTTGGACCCGGGCCAACCTAGCGCAACCTGATGGCAAGTGCCGTGAACGTGCCACGGCACCTATTCCACTGCCTGAAGTCGAGGCCTGTGGACCTGTCCCTGTTGTTCGGGTTGTCTGACACTCTATCGTTCGTTCCCTCACGTGCCCTCGCGTGTCCTCACGCCACAAAATCAAGGAAAGTATTACGTGAATTCACACCTGCACGCACCATGCACTTCACGCCTAATTATGTCCCTGACGGCGTACGCGATGTCTCTCGGACACGGTTGTGGTGTTTCAAAACATAATAGGCTCGAAATTGAAAGGAGTACTAGTAATACATTTCAATTACTATACGTCATGGATTTCTGACGTACATATAATTATTTCCATATAATTCTTTTACTTTTACAATATAATTAGAGAGAAATGATTTACATATAATTTTCCAGAAAATATCGAATAATAAAATCATAATATAAATCACAATGTTTTACGAATCAGTCAAGCATGTTTCTAGCAAATATAAATATATAAATAAATAGTAAATAGAATCTTTAAGTTTGAGATTATTTCTCCGAGATTTAAATCACAGATTGATACCGGTATCAAATAATCTTGTTATTTTCGTTCTTATCACTACTTATAAAACAACATGTATCGATATTCGATCAATGGCATGGAAAGAGCAAGTTTCTCGTTGCACCGGCCCTATCGACGATGAGAAATAGGCTATCTTTTAAATCGTTTTAGAGCCCTGTAGCCGGAGGAAGTGAAGATCAATAAAACAGTGAGAGAAAAAGAACAATTTGAGGGTGGCTCCGGTTTCACAGCGACGGTGCACGTTTGATGGGCAAGGGGAGGCGCGGGGGGTGCGAGAGGGTAGCGAAAGAAGGGTGGCTGAATGGTGTGGAGCGCAAGGTGGGTGGAGATGGCGCGACATTTCATTCAATTTAAATGAAACTCGTATTAACGATGTGAAATCAGTGAATTCAATTAGGCGAGCTTTATTAATACAACATGATTAATTAAACAATAGAGCGCGATAGAGGAGGGGGACGAAATAAGAACGGGGAACGAGCAAAGGGTTACCCCAAGAGAGCGCGGCAGATGTTCGTGGCGTCAACCGAATTATTAAATATCGTAAGTTGTGCACGTCTGTCGCGCGCGCGAACAAGCTTCAGTAAATACAGATCTTTCCACTATCACCGGCCCGCGTATTATATCGTACTCGCTGAGCGTACGCGGTGTAAGAGAGAAAATTTCCTATTTTGTTTTACACATTTGACGGGAGAGAGAGTAGATGTAAGGATCATTATTACACGTCGAACAGTTCAAGGGAGGGAACATATCTATTTACTTGGGATTGTAAGAGGTGTTTATAAGTGGAACGGCATTTCTCTTTGTTCTCGCCGACGTCAGAGACAGGTATACATATACCACAGTTGCCTGAACTAAAACGACACGGGTGAATTTAACCGAAAAATCACCATCTGAAAAATGAGCCTCTCCAAACTCGACCATGACCGTGGACCTAAGAGAATAACTCACGGATTCTATTTCATGCTACGAAAGCAGAACTTGGAGAAGCTAAGGGCGGTGGTTTGCTTATACGTTGAGATTGAGTCGGATTAAACGCGAGGAAGGGGGATACAAATAAGAAAAAAAAATCCTCACTCCACTAATTTCCCTTTAACTAACTAGAAGGCTTAAGTCACTTAAATTGCGGCTGACTCGTTGGCGCGTTATCGCGACTTTTAACTAAAATATCTCATTCCCTGTAGCTCTTCATATCGAGTCGGGCATACAAGCCGTGGCGTTCTAAGGTTTAGACGAACTTTTTCAATGAAGATTATTCCGAAGTCCGCTAACTACTCAGCGCTCTCTTGAGGGTTTGCGCCAACTTTTTTCATTCGCCTAACTTTCCCGAGAGTCTGCGCCGACGAAGGAGAAAGAGTAGATTGGCGAGCACGGAAACAGGAACATGGAGACGGCTACATGTTCCGTTTACTGCCACCTTAAACCTGTTACGACTACGTCGCCCCCCTTGGTGTCCATAATGCCCATAAAAAGAGATGTTTTAATAACAATATTTATGCATAGTTAAAACGTTTATGCCATGCTCTCCATTTTCTTCGGAAATAATTTTTAAAATTCAAATCACATTACTATATAGCATCAAAAATATTACGTTACGTTATAAATTCAAATATTAAACGAAATACGATTTTATGGCTGACAATGAGTAAATAATATTCACGCTTGTGTTAAATGATAAAATTCCCGCTTATAAATTAATCTTCATTTACGTTATTATATTACGGTAGCAGCAATGTGCTTTTCATGTCGCTACAGCTCGGTCGTCTCTCTATCGAGTAGTCGACGACACGGCCTCATCCCAAGAAGGGCCCACGCGATTTATCGCTCGTTAGCCTTCAGAGCGAGACCAGTCGACCGGTCTCACCACCACTGCTCGATTCGATGCATAATGACTGTAAGAGGTATGCGGCGTATTCAGGCGTCAAAATCCGCGGCCTTACGTTGCCTCGTAATTGGTCCGTCATTCTTCGACCCGTCAAAATACACAGTGGATATAAAGGAAGAGGGAGCTGCTGCTGTCGATGCTCGGCGAAGGACCTGATTAGCGACCCATGGATCCCTCGGACATCCACGTAAGTCTCCAGTCATGGAGGCGCGAACCTGGTGGGGGCAAAGAACGAGCGTGGAAGAGAGAAAGGGGAGAATCGAAAGAAGGCGAGGGACTCGCCGATGCGAGCACCTGACATTCATGACTCGAAACATCGTTTGACGTTCATTCAGGGCAACTTTTCGAGGCAGCCTGTTTTCAGCGCGCGTATCGAATAAGGCCCCAACAATGGCCCGTGATGCAGGCAGCGTAGATAATTGAACGTTTCAGTGGCTGCCTGCCACGAGTAATAACGGTATAGGGTACGTGCATACATCTGATTGCGAGAGATCGACCGCTTGTGGTTGTGGTGTAAGGAGGGAAAACGTGGCTGGCATTAAGGACGCGCTGACTTAAACCTCCGCACGCAAGTCCTCTCATCGAGGAAGTGTCTTCATTATCCGTTGACAAGCTCGTCGACTATGAATAGAGGCGTGGAACACGGACTTTGTCCGTGAACGAGGTACGACAAAGCGCGAAAACGCGATTGTACCAATATTGTTATGCACTCGTCTGTCGGTGTGATGTGAGCTGCGCATAATACTTCTTTGAAAAATATTTTTCCGCTTGTGCGCAACGTTGTAAGAGCGTCGTGAAGAATCGGCCGCTTAAAAAAAAAAAAAATACCCCCGCGCGTATCCCCGTATACGATGATTAATTACGACCGCGATTATTAACCGTCGCATCCGCCAATACTGTCGACGGCACTCGTGCAGCTGGATTTCCGACAACGAACAGCTTCAGTTAGCAAAGACGTACTAACGCGTAACGCATTTCGAATATTGGCAATCAGGACGTCGCATTTAATTTTGGAACCCCCTCGCCACAAGAAACGACAAACGTTTTGATCAAACATTTGGCAAACACTCGTCGCACGGGCTGGAGTTCGGCTCTCCCGCGCTCGTCTGAACCGAAACAACTCTGTCGCTTCCACAAACAACCGACGAAGCAGGACGAGCCGGTGATGGAGGGAGATGGACGATCAGTTGTTTTGCTACTGTCTGCGCAGCGAAGTTCGCTGGGCTGCATATCTCGGGGCGTTTGCTTCGTCAACCTCTTCAGCTCTCTTCCCGGGCATAATGTATATCTTCTTAATATCTCACTAATATACACATTAACATTAATATCGCAATTATAATTATACTTTTCTCACGCCCACTTGTAACATGATACAAAAAATTGATCGATTTAACAAAATTTGTAATTATGCGCTCTTGTTTTTTTTTCTATTAATGTTGCGATCGTAATACGAAAAAAATATTCCCTACGAGCAATTACGTTGGTCTCTTGGGCAGTTGCAAATATATACGCGAGTATAATGCACGCCTCAGACGCGATGATGTTAAGAAGAATACACGCTGCCACGACTTGATACGGGCTGGCAATAAAGCGACATGCCGTTGTTACCGTAACTATTAATTAGCAGCCAGCTACAACGCCGTCGTGCCGTCGCTCACGGGATCCGTTTCAACGTATATAAAGGTCGGAACATATCGCGCAGCCTAAATGGAAACGTCACGATGATCGTGTAAGTGGCTTGTCTAACATTTTGATTAACACGTCGGTTGCCGGCAAAACGAAGGCAGAAAGCTGCAAAACGCGAAAGGGGTCCCTCCCCTCGCCTTCCTCGTTCTTTATGGTGCGCGTACAGACGTAGGTTGGTATTAGCTTGTCGAGGAGAAGGCGGCTGTCACTCAGCCAGGCCAGGTATCCCGAAAGACCGTCTGGCTGTGTGTCAGAAGGTAGATACACGTGAGGCTAGGGCATGTGAATCGATCTGTTAAGAACATGTTTACACGCTACCGCCTCTCACTCCTACCAGGTTTCGGTTAATCTCCCTCCCCCCGAGTTCCCATCTCTCGCGCGATACTAATAATTTATCCATTGCCAAATCGGACCAGTTACGTTGCCGACAATTTTATCTCTAGTATTATATTTAGTCTCGCACACACATTACAGTTTTTCTCTCAAACATTATTCCGCGATCTCGTGCACCTCTCGCGCATTCTTGAGGATGGTAGACAATTTTCTCGGTGGGGTCTGTACTACAGAACCGAGTGACGCACGCTCGACAAATGGTCGTTTGCCTATATCCAAGGCGGGCTCTTATTCCCGGTGCCGGGCCAAATAAGCACAGTTTACAGTCGAGGGTCGTGGGGTTCATGACGTTACTTATGCAATGTAACTCAACTCGGCTCGGCTCGACTAGACTCGATTCGGCGTGGCGCGGGAGAAGCCGTGAGGCAGGCGGGAGACGGTGGAGAGTATGCCCGTCGAATTCATGCCCTCTTAGAATACAACCCTTGTGCGGAAGGGTCGCGGGGAACCCTTATATTACTTACGTAGACCCGGATCAGGACCACTCGGCCCCTTTTATGTATGAAACCCCTGCGTATAATACTCACGCTAGCGAGAGGCATCGCGTTCGTCGGGGGTGGATTCGAGTTGGATCATGGTCACCGACAGTCTTCTCAAATTACCCATCGTTTAGAACTCGTTTCTCGCCGGTGAGTGCAAATGCATACAAATATATATGCTGATCGTACTCCGGTAGGGGCGTCTGTATAAAGGGCTCCGCTCGTTTGACTGCGCATCGAATGATATTTATCGGATTATATCAAACGCCAATCTGGAAGAAATCCACTTCGTGGTATTAATTCTGTCCGCGAAGTCGTATTCCGTCGTCGAAAACTATCTCTAATGAAAGGCCACGTTATCGTACACATTCGCGCGATATAGCTATAAAAATTGCAAGAGGGATTTATCGATCAATATATATTAACTTCGGAAATTTTCGTATGTTTTTCTTGGTCTATTACTCAATCGCGCGCGTGCAGATGTAGTTTTAGAAATATATATCTAAGTATATAGCGATTTTGTATTTTTTCATCGATTATGTATTGTACTTTTAAGAATTGTTTTTGAACCAATTATTTACACGCAACGTTATAACTTTTATATGGTATCAATTATCCCCTTCGAAAAAAAAAGTCAACGAAATCTGGCGAATCAGGCAACGTCTTGTTGCAGCTGCCTTATTCTTCGGGCTCATCTCCCTCGTGTGACAGAAGAGAGCAACTGGGACAAAGCGTTGACGTGAGAGGAAAAGAGAGTAGCGGCGGCGGAAAACGGCTTCTTTGACAAATTCGATTCGCGTGTCACGGCACGCGGAACACGGCGAGAGCCGGAAAACCGGAGGGTGTTCCACTCTCGCAGTCGCTAAATCAGCTAAATGGCTGGCAGAACCAGCGGGGATTGGGAACCTGTGTAACGCGAGGTGTGACAGGCGTGGCTGACGCCATCGGTAAAATCTTGAATATTTGATGCCGCGCGTCTCGCGTCTGCCGCACTGACGACTACGACGCGACGCCGACGAGATATTGAGAGCCGCGAGAATTTCAAGCGTCGTGCAGAAAATCAAGTCTCATCGCCCTTCCTCTAAGAGGAATCGAGTGTAGGAATACCGGATTGTCTGGCCCGTCACCTCTTATCTTCGTTACCCGTCATCGCTCTTCGTTCCACGAGAATTATTCAACGACTTTAATGCTGCGCATACACTGCAAGCGCATTGCAGTTGAATTGATATTCCTTGCGCCATTCATCCGTCTAGGTATTAATTATTTCCATTATTTCCGTATGCGTCGTATGTAGCGATTTAATTATAGAAATCATGTACATCGCCGACAATCGTCGTTAACTAAAAAAAAAAATGCATCTTATAGCTTCGGGTATACCTTTTTTTAGCATCAATATAGTCTACCCGGTCAATTAAGCTATATCTCCTTCGAATATAAAAATAATTTGCGAAATCGTCGCACATATCGAGTTCATTCCGCTCTTAATAAAATATGAAATAACATTCGCACACAGAGAAGTCAATGTTTCTCGCGCCGCTCGCGCGCGCAATAATTCGCATTGTACCACGGACTCGATATTATATGAGTCATCTCGGAGGCGAAACGACCAAGGGTGATAACAATCGCGTTAACGTTTTTACGACGTGTGTTCAGGCGGATCCGGCGAGTACGCTGGCGCTGATGGCGCGCGCGCTGTCGGCGAGAAATGATGATTGAATTAAGCGTCTTAAAACCAGACCAACCAGACCATGCCCATTGACGATCGCGCGACGACCGGTCGTTTTCGTCGACCGCGGCGAAACGGCGCAAACAGCCTTTAGTGCCTCGCGGCAAACAGAAAGCTACACATCCCGGAACGTACTCATTCCGGGACTCATCCAATTAATCATTTTACGAGCCATCGACTCTTCCCTCGTTTTCGCTGTACAGTTCTACGGTCGCGTATCGCTGTTGTCCGTTCTGTTGCAAAAAAGAGGAGCGCGAAACGCGAACAGTAAAAAAAAAAAAAACAAAGAGAGAATAAAAATACAACGCGGTATAATTTTTATCGTTGAATGTTCCGACGCTGGCCGTGACACGTCGAGCGAATTAACAAGCTCGGCTCGCGATTTCCGACGGTACATCAACAACGCCGTCCCTCTTCCCCGTTCCGATGTTAATGCGTATTAATGTCGAGCGTGTAGATATTTCGCTTTACGTGAGTCCGCCGTGTGTAGGTAACAAGCGCATTTATTTATGGATAGCTGGAACGCCCGATGAAACATCAATGTGTCCGTGCGAGAGCAGCGGACGTGGGAGCGAGCGACGCGAGTGCAAGAGAGAGACGTTCATAGACGAACTAGCAAGGTAGCTGGAGAAAGAGGATACCAGAAAAAGAGGGGGAAAGAGAGAGAGAGAGAGAGAGAGAGAGAGCGCAGAGACCAAAGAGAACGAGGGATGACGATAGAGAAAGAGGATGAATAGGCGCGAAACGAATGTGTTTGTGAAAAGTACGAAATCGTTGGTTGATAATGGGTGCAGTTTATCAGACTTCCCCCTCGCCCGCTCCCTTCTACCTTTTCGTGTCCACAGCCCCTGTACCGCTCTTCCATACCAGCGGCGGCAATAGCGGGTGCTTTCATTGTACACGCGGCCTGCAAACAATAATCATGACACGCGGGATTGCCCGGCAATGACAATGGAATTGATGAAATATCGATTGCGCGCCCGACGACACCGTATAATTGTTTTACAACGACTGCTGTGCGCCATTCGGCGCCGCTGATAGGACTCTGCGGTGGCTACGTAAAATCGCTCCCGTACGTTTTCCAAGCGGGATATATGCGCGCCTTCATGCCCCTTTCAGCGAGCGAACGTTCTCTCCTCTCGTGAAAAAGAGAGGGACGCGTTCGAACGCGGCGCGAATAATTGAAGAGGCTATTTCCAAAACGAGCCGCATCCACTTTTAGTCCAAAACGAACTCGACACCGTCCGCTGGATACGTCGTGTGTGTATATATTTTTAGAGACTGCCATATATTTCCTCACAGAATTAGTTATGATCTTGCGCAATGAGAGACAATGAATGTAAATAGGTAGCCTAGCGTCGCTTTTCAGATAATTGCGAATAGACGTTACTTCAACATGGCACTTCATTTCAGGTGTTAAAGTGTCACAGAGTATTGTACGATGTATGATTTAATCCCTCGTCTCTAAGATCCCAATGTAAATTTGACGTGAACATTAATCGCGCGCAATTACTCGACGTGTCGCATCGAGGAAACGCTTTCCAAGGTGTCAGCATGTCAGCGGACTGACACACGGTGCAATAATCCTGAAATCTCATAAGCAACCGTGTGTCACACGCAAGCGTATGTTGCGGGAGCTGGCGGTGTCGGCCCTCTAAGAACAGGTGGTGCCTAAAGGGCGAGGAGATTTGTAGTTTCATTAGGCAGCGGCTGCTGCTTATGACGCCTGGGCCCGGGTTGTCTACAACCACTTACATCGCTACTTACCTGCGTCGCGTCGTAAGTAACCTCTCCCCAATTCGACGCGGCGCGGCGTTGAGCCACTTGCAAGCCCGGCGAGGAAAATGAGCAAGAACTGTGCGTTCAGTTGAGTAAGTGCCATCAAGAGCGAGTTATACGTAACTTAAGCAAATGCGCGGAAATAAAGCCTCCTGCGCTATGTAGAGGATGGTTTTGCGCGACGCAGAGACAAGCACGAAGAAGGGTTGTCAACGACACCGTCGATCATAACAATCTTTCCGATTTTCTAACTCTTTCAATTATTCGCCGTAAGATCAATACGGGAAATTAATATAGAGATTCTGATGAAACGGCTCGATAAAAGTAAGGGGGACGACTTCTTGGAAGTTTATATTACAAGTAAGACGGATAGAGCGGAGTCTAGGATCTTGAAAAAGTAGCAGTTTGGAAGTCGACGGTTCCCCAAAGCCACAAGATTGGCTTTCGAAAGCATCCGCATCAAAAAGTTCGCGCAATTGCCTCTCGGAGTCCGCGCGGGCGCGCAAAGGGAGAAGAAGAGATTCCAAAGAAGTTTCCCAAATTGCGCGACGATCTCGTTGAAACGACGTTCACCGGGCGTGTTCGAACCCACGAGCGGCTACGTCGAAAACTTTTGACGCCAATGTCACAGTAGGTACGTGCGATGTGTATCCGGCATTCATACATTCGCACGAAAAAGATGCAGATGGTGTTCGCATAATACAAACTCTGAGAGGCAGCTGCGCGGATATATATACGACGGATTTTCGCCGCTCTCATCGAATAAGCTCGTCGTTCTATTCCAGCAACCGGAAGAGACAGAAATATATATGTATATCATTATACGATAAACATATTTATAGAATAAAAAAATAAAAAGATATTTGCAACAAGTCAAATTTTATTTTAAAAAAAGCCAACGTCATTTCCTAAAATTCTGTGTCGCATTTTATTTACGCGTTGCATGTCAGTCATGCCAATTTTGCACGGTCTGATAAATATCAAAATCGAGGATTACGTTTGCCGATGGATACGCGACTCGTTTCAACGAATAAATTTGACCACACAAGATCGTATACATTTCGCTCGGCTTACATGACATCGAGGCAGATGCTGGAGTAATTTCGACCACGTCACGAGTTTTTCAAAACGGATTATTATGTCCGTCTTTCTCCGTCTCTTCTCTCTTTTTTTTTCCATCGCGTACGTGCCCGAGACTCTGATCCGCGGATCTCACCGAGTAACGTAACCGCGACTCCACGGAGATCGGTGGCAAAACAGCCGCCAGTTACCTCGATCCACCCCGCCACCCCAAGGCAACGAGGCGTCGTTGTGACGTATCGACTTCGCAGAAGTGCCGGACGTGTTCCTGCTCGAAAGCGCCGTAATTACGGGTATCTTTTATAGGCAGGAAGAAGATATTTATACAGCCGACGTGCTGGATGATCGAGGAGGCTCTCTCGCCCCCCCCCTCCCCCTCTCCCGGCGATGACGCGACCTTTTCCCTATCAGCCGAGGTGGGATGATCCACGACCGATCGAGCGGACCACGATTCTAACTTAGCAGTATTTTTCATGTACGGTATGCTCGGTAAATTAAGCGTCCATTCAACGCCATTCCACACCGAGAATGCTCCTTGCGTTCATGACGTTGTTTGCTTAAAGGCACAATGCTGCTGTTGCGCGATGATAAAGCATCGTTAAAAATAACTGACGCGATCGGAACATATAGCGGAATAACGAAAGCATACACCTGTATAGATTGGGTATTCAAAAGCAAAATGTAAATCGAGTTTATAACGAGCGTATCCTAAAATGTGAAAATTATTAATTGGGCATATAGTTATATATTAAAGCACACATTTTGATAAAAATTTCGATCTTTCAAGTTGTAGGTACATAAACACTGTCATAAGCGAATATATTCGTTCGCAGTGGTAGCACGTGAAATTTTTGGCGGTTATTTTATAGGCGAGAGAGAAGCAAAGTCAGGAAGTGATAGAGAGCGCGCGGGGGAGAGCGAGTTAATTTCATAGCTGATCACCCCGGGTAATCCAACCGGGGGCGGTGCCGCTGATGCGGAAAACAAAGCTGCAGGGTGCGACGAGTCACCCTACCAAGCTTTTCCGAGTCGTACGTCATAAGTGCTTCCGCGCTAGATTCATCATCTTAGCCGACCGGCTTCCAGCAGGGTTATCCACTTTTTCCACCCTTGTCGACGACAGTAGACGGCACGGTGACGGGGATTATTCTGCTTGAACCGTCCTAAAATCTTCTCTTCTCGAAGAAAAGGATATTTCTCGCGTAGGGAAAAAGCTCGACGGAATTTTTCTCTTAAAACGGTAACTTCCCTGTAACTCTCCGTTTATAGCTCCGGCATCTAATAACACGCAGTCCTCGTTGCTGCACAAAATCCCATGATTCTAACAATAAAAGCGTGAGAGAACCGTGCGTTTATTTCAATATCTTTGATGTAAAAAAACCTGATCGAATCATATTCATATACAGATAGAACCCGTGATACTGTTTTATTGCGCACATCGGTTATATGATGCCTTGACATTGTTTCGCGTGTACCAATGCTATCTGTTACGTTGCGTCCGACACGATTCAATGTGCACGAACGCTGCGTAAAAACGCGCGCGTGCTTTACTCGGTCTAACAGTTTGTTTTTACGAGAGCGTAAACGAATAACGTTAAACCGCCGGGGTGCCAGAGTTATGAGAAGATCGACTCCCGTGAGATATTCAAAACGAGCGCGGTGCTAGCGCGAATAGATGCCGAGGAGGAAGGATGTGCGTGGGGTGTGAGTATCGCGTACACACCGCAGGACCCTAATGGTGGCTGCTTACGAGTTGATTTATTTATCGGAGTGGCAATACCACGGCGAATTCACCCTAAGAGCACGCCAGATTAGCCCGGAGCCCTCGTGTGTATCTTTCTCGCGGCTCTATGGACGCATAATAGACACGCGTGATAGACGAGAGAACGGGAAAGCGTGACACGCGGAATAAAGTATACCCGGGGACACGGGAGAAAAGCGGGACACGATCGTATCCGAATGCATCGTGAGCTAAATCTGGGACTGACGTAAAAACATCCGATTAAAAATCCAGCAGGATGAACGTTTCCTTTAAACTTTGATTTCATTTAAATTTCGCTAAAACTATCTCCTCTGCAAATTTTTCAGATGGTATCCGAGAATGATAAAATTGATAAACCATCGATGCGACGCAAGTACGTGTATGTTACGTGTGACACAGTAATCGGTCTTGGGAACGAGCCGCTTGATATCAGGATCACCTTCCCATAATCTCCGGTAATCTCATAAATAATGCGCGCAACGTGCGCTCCGCTCCGCTCGTTCGCCATGTTATGAAAAACAAACTCGTTTACGTGCTCGCGCATTAAATCTTTGGACCTCATCGACGAGATCCTCGAGTCTCGTTCGCGTACTTCGAATCCGTTGAAAATGCGTGTATCGGCTTTATCAGCATTATAACGCTCTATCACTCCCCGCGAGGAGCTTATCCTGCAATGCACGTCGGCAATGAGCGATCGTAATCGAAATTCCATTTCCTGTCTCGCATTGTGAGTTCTAGCCCAGGTGAATCCCGATATGCGTTCAAATAAAATCTAACAATGACCCAGCCAACCGGTCGACCCATCTCTTTTTTGTTCTCTCCGAAAGAAAAAAAAATGAATTTTTTTTTTGCCGATTCGAACGTAGGTACACAAAAGCACGTGTACAATCGTACGCGCGATGCAGAGACGCCAGAGCGCGAATGACCGTCATCCATATATTCCCGGCTAGACCTCGATTTTCATCCCCTTCGTTGACGGGACCGCTGAAGAGCGAGCCGGACGACGGGGGATGCGCGTGTGTAGATGAAAGGGGGAGGGAAGTGGGTGCCAGATTCGCAATGCGAGCGAATTGACCTCGCGATTTAACGCTATGCGAACGCTCCGGCCAATTATCCGCAGTCTCCCCCCGTTTTTCGGATTTCATGCCCATTGTGCGCCCGACCCCTGTGCGGCAGAGAATGCACATCGTGTATTCACCCGGCTAAGCGTTCTTGCCCGGTTCGTCGTGCACTCTTGGTGTTGCAGCGCGCGTGTCGTAACAGGCGTTATACAATCGAACGTCGGTGTTGTCTGGACCGTTGATTGTCCTTTACGCTTTCAACTCTCTCTCCCACGATATCTTACTGAAATTACGATATCACATGTGTCCGGCGATCGATGCTGACGGCGAGTGAATAGAATCGCCGGATGAATTGAATTAAAATTGGAGATTCATGTGTCAAAAGAGAAAAAAGAAATGACAAAAGGTTGAACGAGAGAACAGCTACAAACGTATTGGCAAACTAAAAATTAAAATATACGAAGATCTAAATTTTTGCCATCCGGGATTGAATCTGTCGTATCACGTTGCGATAAAGGCATAGGAGATTCGACGCGAACCGACGACGCTCTAAATTCGAAGACACGTCATGCTTGGCGACTCCGAAGGTGTCACTCTACTTTCCCGTTCTGCCATTCAGAACTCAGACGTTTCCCCTTTTGCTTGAAAGGACACGCGAGTTCTTGTCCAAATCCTTTCAATAATACATATGTATTATGTACACAAACGAACACGCGGGAGCACCTAAGGGGCGTGCAGGATTTCCTTTTCACAAAAGTTATATGTACTCGCGAAAGTAGGAGAGAAAGAAAGATAGAGAGAGAGAGAGAAAGACAGGACAAAGGAGTCATTTTATTACGGAATGGCAACACTTAGGCTTACACGAATCTCCTTCGTCTTTTGTACTGTAATAATATTTTCCCTCTTCGTCGTGCCGCCTGCTAATTTTCTGTTGCTTTGCGCTTAATAGAACGCTAAGAATAATTTCTCTTAAAATGGAATTTATATGTTAACAGAAATGTAGCTCTCCACACTAGAGTTGTACAAATGCTATCGCATCGTGTTTTAATATGATAGTTTTTACGATGCGGTTCGTTAATTATCTGAAACATTTAACGGCAACGAAGTTATAACTAGACGCTTGCCCGTGGCAAAAGCGTAGGTGGAAAAAAGAATGAAAATTTACTACGGCCCCGCTATAACCGAGTGTTATAGAAACAAAATTCCGCCACAACCTCCCAGTATGTTCAACATAGTCGGTATTACGGCCATTTTATTCTGCTAATGCCTCGTGTTGTATCTACCGTACTCGCGCTTTTATTCATGAACACGCGAGGTGTATACGCGCGGCGGTGCACATTCTGCATTTGGAGCAAAAACATCGATGTTAATGAATAGCGCACGACGAGGAAAGGTAAACCCCGTGAAATCACTATCGCTCGCACGCGATAATTAAATATCATCGTCGGATAACAACGCGCGGAATCCCGAATCCGTGTTCCGCAAATCGTGTGCGCGTCGCGGTGGGTCTCCGGCCAAAGGGCGAATGCTGGAAATCGCGAGAAACAAGAGCTGGAAAAAAAGGCCACTTGCGCGTTCGCTTTTGACAACGCGGATCTCTTCAGGGACCGACGAACTGGCCGCCGCTGTTCGAGGAGCCCGGAGTGGAGGCGAGTCCGGATGGCGGGGAAGCGGAAAAAACGGGCAAAACATGGACATGTCGACGTGTCCTGTCGCATATTTTCTCGCCGCGCGCGGGTAATCATAAAACTCAAACCGCGCGCGTTATATATGTATAAAACTGAAGCGGCGCACTTTTCCGACCGGTGTACATTCGAGTCCTCGCTTTGAATACAGCGCCCGGAGGACGGCAATAAAGAGTTTTGACAAACGGGCTAGACGCGCGAGCGAGCGCGACGCCGGGCGTCGCGTCGCCACCCACCACGGTACACAACGTGACGTCGGTGTGTGCACTGCAGATCGCGCGGCTATGTGCACCGCCTGGCTTTTTCATTCGGCCGGAAAAACGAATGAACGTCGGCCGTGACGACAAACGGCGGGTACACGTCGAGTACATGAATACACGAGCGGCCGTTTATACATTTCGCCCTCCGACTATATTGCAACTGGCATATTCCGGCGTGCTTTTGCGAGATCATCTTCGAGAGGAAAATCGCTGGAGATCAACGATCGACGACGTCCTTGATCGAAATAATTAGCATCGAGTTCTCGCGCAATTCATCCCGTCTCTTTCTTTTTAATGATCGTCTTTGATGTTGAAAAAGCTATCGCTAGACAGAGGATTATACCAAAAATAACAAAATTCAACGGGATTTAAATTTATAAATAAACGCGTTCCATGCAAAAGCACGTGGTCCGCTTGTAGTGTGCGCTCTAATTCACTCCGTTAAATAATTTTTTGAAAGAGAAAAAAATCGCGCTGCTGACTTTTGTAATTGTTTCCATTTATCGTCGGCACGAGTCACGCCAATGCGCTCTCCGCATGCTCTTTTTTCATATTGTTGGGAAAAACAAATGAACGTCAGCGACAAACGGCGGGTGCAACGTCGTCTACAATAGTCTACATGAATACACGCGCGCGAACGTTTATAGAACTCTTGCTACAATTTCGTCCTCTGACTAGCACGAATTATGAGTACAGCCGAAATAAAACAAAACATTTTTAAAAAGTTGCATTGACAAATTAAGTAAACTCTCGTCTAATTTTTAATATCTGTGCGCGATTCGACTCCAGACTCATCGTCCGGCATTCGTCATGTCGGAAAAATCATCAACGCATCCCGCGTTTTTAATACCAGTCGGATTTCCATCGACGGAACAATTACTGCATCTGCGACGAAATTTTTGTCATCCCGGCATCAATATACAGGTTTAGCCGAGTGACGACACGTTGTATCACATGAGTAGACACACGCACGCGTCCGTATACATGTATCCACACATACACTCCAGCCGTCTCCTCTCATCATCCGGCGTGGCCGGTGGCACTTCACCCCGCACGCCGGAATCATCCAACGATGAAGCACTCGATTACTGCATTAACAATGCTACTAATTCAGCAGTGTCCCATCAAAGCCCCTCGTGCGCGCCCACTCGAGTCCTCTCTCTCTCTCTTTCGCTCTTTCGATTCAACTGGCTCGAATTGGAATCGATATCATATCGTTGCTGCATCCGTCCGGCCTCGGTCACGAGTGTGTGTACACGGCTTTCGGCGTGGCTGCCGACACTCGTTTTCCGCCGGGCCGTTAAAACGGTTAAAACGACCGCACGACCGATACGTCATTCCGCGATGTTCACGACCGGCCGTTGGGCGCGCCGAACATGATCGTCGGCCAATCGTAATCGCTGACTCCCGATTTCCACCCGTGGTAATGAAATCGTATCGTTTGCTACCGCACGTTCAATCATCCTATTTATTCGATATACCTACGTCGAGCGCTTTCGCGCTTCGTTTGCTTTTGTATATTGCGCGAATATGTAAATTTGTTTCTCATCATACGAAATGTATCGCTCAATCCTGATCTTATGCGTTTAGTCGCGTAGCTAGATATTTAATTACGCGGATTTAACTACGGATAGATAGTTGTTTTCCACTTGATTCCAAGTTCTAAGCTTGGAAATTGTCCTCTCAGTTAATAAGAAATTTATGAGCAAAGGTTGATATTAAATTATATTGTAGTTACCGAGAATTAAGGTAACGACCGATTCAATCTCAAAATGTATATTTCCTCCGTCTTTTATCAACCTACGATTAACAGTAATTGGGAATAAAAAATTGGATTGGATTCCATCTTTATTTTCAATGCGGAGTACGAGCTAACTAGCACTGTTTATAGGACTTATTAGAGGACTTACCAATCGCGGTTGTTCTTTATGCATCTCGCTCCATCTGAAAAGAAACAATTTTTTTTAAAGTCTCCATAATTAAATAAATTTCTCAGATTTTCTATACAACCTATTTTGACTCTGTACTTTTTAAAGTTGCAACAGCTTTGAATACCAATTAAGTATTATACTAAAATATCGGACTAAATCAAATATCACATTAAACTCGATTTAAAAAATTGGGCGCCGAATCGTTATTCTCTGTTGACTCGACACCCCTTGCGCGAATAAATGTGGGAATATACAATTGTGGTGAAAAGGCGAATCGACGCGCCTTTTTCAGTCACGTCGTAAACCTGCGTATCATATACCTATACGTGTTACGGGCGCACGGTCGAATCGGAGATACATCAATTTCCGCAGGTATCTCTTTGGATGCAACGACGCGCGTAACGCACGCGTGGCGCAAGATTTTACGTCGATATAAACACGGTTGGCGGTGGTCGACAAGAGGAACGCGATCGTATGGCTGCTGTGGGTCGAGCGGCGTGGTGTTGCGCGGCGCAGCGCGTTCCCCACCGTCGAGGCAATGAATACGAATAGGTTTCGAGATACGATCTCTCTCGGGATACGCGCGGCACGCGGGAGGGGTTAAATTAAATGATTTGCATAAGTAGGTGGGTGTCGACACCGGCAAACATTGACAAACGCGTGTGCCGCAGCACATGCTTTCTCGCTTCCTCGCGCACCGTCCCGCTCCGTCTCGCTTTATCCGCCGCCCGAGAGGGGGAGAGATCTCTCTGTGCGAAGTTATAAGAATATATTATTACGAGTAATGGAAGCCATGCCCTAAGCCTCGAGCCTCACGTTGTAAAGCAGTCTGCAGATAAGAGCGTCGAGCGCACGGGCGACACAGGGGCGACACGTGTCGAACGGAGAGTGTGGGTCACTGATACAGCCGTTCGCAATTACGCTACACACGTCATTGCGAAAGCCGCCCTCGATCGGGACGATTATACTCTTTCGGATTTCGCTGCCCTTTTCTCCGTTCGCTTAAAAAGTAAATCTCGAATCAATTCATTCGAGTTCGATTCGGTATCAATTTCTGCCAAAATCCTGAACGATCTATGCAATCGATCCGCGACGAGGTGACAGAAAAGACGTATCCTTTAGGTCCCCAAACGATCTCTCAGAGCGTAACCTACGCCTCCCTCGATCACTCCTCGAGCGTGGTATGTTTGCCGTTGTTGCGACAACGGCGTCACGTGTCAATTCGCATTATTACTATTTGTCGAAGAGAGTATAGCGAACGGCGGAGGACGGACGCGGTGGGTCGTCTCGACGGTCGACCCTTCGTGGGAAAAGCCAACGCAAACAAAATAAAATAGAGATAGATAAAGGCGCGCGCGAATATCGTAGGAGACCCCTCTTCTCGTAACTTCCCTTGTATCTAATCCCGGATTGACTCGTGTCACTTATTAATATTTTATGCAAACACCATGATTTACGGCCGCTCGCGGAGGCATTACCCCGCCGCCGCCTCACCCTCTTTCCTCTTAGAAAACCGATAACCGCAGACTCGACAATGGCCTTATCTCCCTGTATCGTCGTGACGAATGACATTTGCGTCTTGATTACGGGCGCCGGGGTATCCATTTATGAGTTCGTTCGCACGGAATTATTAATTTCCATTCGCTCGGATGTTGCGAAACAATGTTTCGCTCTTTACAGACTAGTCTAGCCGGTGTTTTTTTTTTTTCTAGAAATTCAACCACAGCTCTAACAAATAATTTTCCCTACGCGAGATCGAAATGTCCTTAGAAATTCGATGATTTTAAATTCCTTCTTTAACGCGGCTCCGTTCCACGGTACGCTACATTTACGCCTTGAGATCGAAGAATTTTATTCGCTGTTATCGCAATACCGGCAACCATTTTCTGTATGCTTTCCCTCTCGTTCCCGTTCCCCAAGATTCCCACCCCAACTCGCATAGCGAAATCACCGGTAGGACGCTGATGGGCACGGGGCGGTTGAGAAAGGCGAAATCTGCAAGCCAAAACGAATCAGAGTAATCCTCCGCGCGTTCTCGAAAAGCACCCTCCCTCCCTCCCTCCCACCCTCTCGCTCGCTTCAGTGGTTCGGCTACGGTGAGGGCGGAATACACCCTACATCCGGAAAAAAGCCCACGACGGTCGATGAGCATTTCGTAAATGGATCTATCTCTCTTTCTCTCTTCGCGTCTTCCGCTTGTCGCAGTAGCGGATGATAATTTTTCTGAACCTAAAGTTAACAATTTTCCAAATGTCTAGCGAAAGTGTGACAGAATAAAGAGAAATCATAGAAAGCAAGGTGCCTTCATTTGTTCTTTACATAAACGTATAATATAAATAACACCCGAAAATTTATAAATACTTCTCTCCATATTAATATAATTCCTGAAAATCAATGGAAACAAAAAGGGTAAACCTTTATTTTTCATATTGAGACCTAATCTAATTAATTAATTGTATTGAGAAAGTTTCGAGGTTTCATATTATCATTAAAACAGCATTAAGTTTTGTTAGATTACACGCAAAACCGCCCCTGGCTACTAGTCCTCTTTTCTTTTACCCTCCAACCTATTCCGGGCCGCGTGAAGGCAGACGCATCGCCACGGTGGTAGAGGCGGTTCACCACCGACCGCCCCTTCCGTTCCTTCCGAAGGAGCCACGCGAAAGTCTCCTCATCGTTCTTCTCTGACTACCCTATTGACTACGCTATCCTGCCATCTCGTCTCGTCCAACCCCGTCGCCGTTGTCCTTCCAGAAGCCCTCGCCGTTTTAAATTGCTGATGAGCATTTTTAGATTGGTTACGTTAAGTGAATTGGTACATAGACGCTCCTGTGTTCTCCCGATAAAAGTCTTTAATGAATCCCGGAGGAAGATGGCCTCGCCGCGACGACTATAGTATTGCTATCTCGCCGCGTGCTGACTAGTGTTGTGTATATAGATACATAATATACATATGTATATGCAGTGATGCTTTCGCATGCAAGAGTATGTACAATGTTACGAACCTATCGAGATATCTTCTTGCAACTTTCGCGAAAAGTTGTGCATGTCGAAAATTAATTGCCCGAAACACACGCGAGGATTCGTAGCGGACACGAATAAATAGAGATACCTAACTTAATTAACCACTTCCGATGTTTGTAAAATCAGCTTTGCGAGTCGCAACTCATTATACTTATCGTAGCTCGACATACACTGTACATATTAATTACAGAAATATTAGTAAAAGCTGCTGGCAGGAAACATGGTGATCGCGCAATCTCAGTCATGTTATCATAATGAAAAGCAATCTCTCAAACATTTGAATGAGAACAGGTCGCAATCTGTCAGACACATCGATATCCTTGGGAAAATCGTCGACCGTCGACGAGCACGACTTTTTCTGAGAACATCGAAGCGAGGGAACCCAGGTCCGGTTAAAGCCACCGAGCACACGTAAATAAATACCAACACGAACCAGGAAAAAGATAGCGGCGAGTTAATTAAAGCCCCACCCCGGCATTAGAGTCAAATCGAGAGAGATTCGTTGCCTGTGTCCTTTCCTCTCCTCCTCCTCCTTCACCGCTTTCCCTTCGTCGTACCCTCGGTCATACGGTTTTTCTTCCCGGTGCGAACGAGCGAAGGGGCGCCAGACGGAGAGAAAATCGCCGCAGGATGGGAAGAGAAGAGAGGGACAAACGGGCGAGGTGCCTTCTGGCTTCATCCGATAAAGGGAACGGGTAGTCGGCCGAATCCGTCCGGGTCCCGGCAACAACAATAATGTCGTCGTCAGTTCGTTAAGCGCTTCTTTCAGGCGACCTGCTCTCACCTCACCTCCGCGAGCCCGAAGAGATAACTAACGTCCTCCCAACTACGAGGACGACGTCGACAACGACGGCCACCTACACTCGTTACATCCTGGCCGTTACGACATGTATGAGCGAACCGAACGCCCGCTTGCGTGCGTGACTTTGTCACTTAAGATAATATCGAGCCGCGGAGCCATTTATCACTTTTCGATTCCCATAAGAACTCCCAGCAGAGATACGCAACGGCGCCGGCGATCACCGCATCTCGTTCTCTTCGATGACTTTAAAATTTAAATATATCAATATCTCGAACTTTTAATAAATTACGCGTCACAAGAAACAGAATAATTTCGGAAAATTTAAACGAAAGATGCAATTTTTATAGAAATGATAATGTAAATAATGCATCGAGCATTTTGTGTAAGGGTAATAAAATATCAAAAATATTAATATTCATGCCGCTTAATCGTGCATAACCATGTTTGTCATTATGCCAAACCGGTGGCTCCGGTATCGATATTGACGGGGAGATCTTCGACCGCTTCGACGTAATCGATGCCGATATCAGATCTCGGGATATTACTTTAACATGGCCATGCTAATTCATCAATTTATTACAGTCCGTAATTAATAATATTTCATTTATGATTCATAGCGGGGCAGTCTCATTCAGCTGTCGATAAGACCTCTAATAAATGCACCGGATAAGTATCGTTATTGGAAATCTGCGGCCGTCGTTGTCGTGAGTGGCACGTGTGCGGTTTTACTCCGTCAATCTCACGACTGATCGAGCTTAGTTGATTGATTGCTGACGTATGATGAGTCACCACGATTACCGTACAACGCCCGCGAGCCAAGCAAAGCGTCGTCTGGCGACGGCGATAAGGCATATTGCTCGTCGTACCGGGTGACTTTTCGCTAAACCGACGCATCCGACGTCTCTCTTACCATCGCCTTCATTTTGCGCGTTAACAAGCGTTTACGTGACAATCTACATCACCGCGACATCTGCGACGTATACTTGCTCGTGGCGCTTTACTGGTAGCGAGAGCCTGTCTCCGCTTTCGGCGACGACAATATTCGGGAGATCGCTGTTCCGGCGGTTCCAACTCGAATAATCGTGTCGACGGTATTATACAGGCGATGTATTATTCGGTAACACGGTAAAGCGCAACGCGCGTGTCTCGTTAACAAAGCCGGCTCTCGATAGATTCCCGCAACAGATGCGAGACGATGTCAAACGGAGCGTGCACGCGCCGGGGGTCAGACCCGAGTGATTGACATATTTTCCACGGCGGAATCCATTCGTGTCCGCCGTTGCGTCGTCGCGAGACGAGTGCGATTCGGATGTGTCGCACTCTCCTATAAATCTTGATTCCCGATTCCACCCTACATGCACCCAGAAGAGAACCTACTGACTGATTCCGTTTCGATGATCTCGAGATTTCGTCCTTGCCTGGCTAAATTGGAAAGGCGTCCCTCCACTTGGACGTAATCCCGCGATCTGACGGGATCACGGCTAATCCGCATAACAGTATTTTACGTCTCGCTCGCTGGCAAAACGCCGGGCGAGGTGTATGCGAACCATGCCGATTTGATCGGCTGCCCCCCCCCCCCCCCCCCCTCGTCCGATGTGTTGCCGTGAATTTTTGTTCTTTCGAGATTACCCGTACATATCCCCTTTATATACGCGCACAATGCAATCTCTTAGAAATCGAATGCCATAATAAATTTATACGAGTCAGCAGAGTCAGCTTTAAGAAGATAACATACAACCGCGGGGGATAGGGCTCGGCACGGCTCGCTCGTTCACTCGCGCTATGACTCGCGAATTCAAACTCACGTCCCTGGACGGATGGCTTTCAGCCTCAGTCAGAGAGGTATTGCCAGGACGTCCCGGGAGGATGGTAGTTGATCATAAATGACAGATGGACCGAGTTGGCTGGTATATGCGTACGTGTACGTGCGAAGCCATAGACGAAACCTCACATCACGAAAATAAAAACTGTCATGTAACAAGTTAGCGCTCGGCTATGACAAAGAGCAACGAGAGAAAAGGGAGAAAGAGAGAAAAAGAGGGAAGAGAGAGGGGGGGGGGGGGTAAAAGAGAGAAAGAGAGAGAGAGAGAGACGGTTGTGGAGATATGTATAGTTAGACCGAAGGAGTGAGATCGTGTCGTGCGAGTAACGGAGGTGATAACGACGTGATGGGCAGTGTCGAGTTTTGTGACATGACAGCAAATATACAACGCTTGGCAGCTGTATACGCGCGCGCTTAAGCGGATCTCTCTGTTGAGATTTGAAACGTAACACCCGTTGCGGAACACAACGCTTCGCAGTGTAGTACGGTGCCGATTCCACTCGCCCCTTTCTCTTACCCCCTTCATCGCGAATAGTCAGGTTCCAAACTTAGCACGAGCCTCCCCCCCCCCTCCCCCACCCCATTTCCCCTATACATCCCCCTTGTCCTTAAATTCTCCACGGTTCCCGCAACTATCGCGCTCCCTTGTACATCTCGGCCTACGAAACAGGGCGACACGTTTAATTGGTAATCCGTTTAAAGGATTAGTAACTCACGATGGGTATTAGAACGTGTCGCTGGTCCGTCTGCAGCTTGTCCGTTTCGCACGGACAAGCCGAAGGACACGTAACCCAAGAGCGCCGGTGGACTCTCTTCAGCGTTAGCGTTCGATAGCTTTCGTAATCAAGGTCGATGGCCTTATCAGGCGACATCCTTCTCGCGGTCAGCCGAACAACGAGAGAAAAAGAAACGAGGTAAGAGTCGATGCTTGCCAAATGCAAAGTTCATCAATCGCTTGCTCGAAATGGGTCGTGATTCTCGTAAAAATCATACAATATGCTTCTTCTTATTTATTAAGAGATTAAGAAATAATTATTATCATTCGCACAGACACACACTGAGAGATGCGGACGTATTGTAGGTAAGCTCAAGTGAAAAAAAGGGAAGTCTCCTCGATATCTGATTATACCGTAAAGATGGATTAATGAGAAAACAAATACGAGAATTCGCCGAGACTGAATTTTTGCCCGACACAAAAGATCGATTTAACCTTAGTCGTATTCTACTAAAAAGTGAGACCCGAGGGTATCTTCTCCCTCCCTCCTCATACTCCCCATCGTTGTCGTACGCACACACGTCCGCCTTTTCTCTCCTCTCTGTGTTCGACACGACCCCGCGGGGTATGCTCACTTTTCAAACGAGCTTACTCTTTGCCACGCAAAAGCACATAGCCGGGAGGGGTAGAACGGGTTTGAAATCCGGCCTGATCTAATAGGGATTAACAGAGTGACAAATGTAAGAGTTAGCGACGGCGGGGTTGATGCTCCGTTTCTGCCCTATGCTTTCGAGAGCACTGATCTCATCAAAAAAAATTCAATAAACAACTTCATTATTGGACTAGCAAGAGAAACTAACATTTATATTTTTTCGTATTTCTTAAAAAAAAAAAAAAAAAAATTTAGGCCGATTATGTAACAATAATAATTTTCTTTAGTGATAAATTAAGTAAATTATTATTTCATTTATTGCTAAATTATGATATATAACATATTAATAGGATCATTATGAAGTTGTTCATCTCGTTTTAACGCATTTTAATGCGTTTACGACTGCGTCAGACGTTTGATGCAGATATATGTATAGTTTGATCGAAGCATGATAATAAACAACGACGCATAATAAATTATATAAGGAACGGCAACCCGACTCACGTTTACCAGGAAATCGATCCTCTGACCGCTGGCAACGTTCCGAACAGTTCGGCGCACGGCTACATTTATATTCTTATGTAAGATCCGGGGTAGATACAGAACACAAGGGAAGCACTTAAATTGGAGGGAGAAACGCGCAGCGGACGTTGCAAGCTGCCTTTTGCTGGAAGAAAATCGACCATCGCGCTCAGATAATGATGCAATATGTTTTTATAGAATAGAGAACGACCGCGCGTACATATGGTCTCTGCAAAGTGCAATTATTGCGTTATGTTTGTACAAAATGTTTATGTCATTTACGTTTAACGCCAAAGTTCTCTGCCGGCGATTGATCGGCACGGTCTTTGGGTGGCTGATTAAGTATGTTGATCGAAGAAGCTTCACGTTAAAAAGAATATCAGATCGTTCCGTAATAACGAGGACAGCACCCAGGCTGAAATTATCGGCACTTCCGACGCGCTAAACTCTCCGCATGGATCATCAATCAGCGACGGCGGTCAAGGGGGATCCACCTGGCCTAATTTTATCGATAATCTCCGCAGGTCCAATCTTGATCAGAAATTCCTCGTAATAATAGACAAACGTAACCGTAACGGTCTACCCTCGGGTGAAATATATCGTTACGATGCTTAAAGAAATAGTACGAAAATAATAGAACGTTGAAGCAACGTGTAACTTTTCTATTCAATTTATGATTTATGTAAATTGTTTCTATTGTTATATTAAAAAATTAGTAATTTCTTGAAAGAGATAAACAATTATTGATAGATATTTGTAATTGTTATCACATTATTTTAGTCACATATATGCGTTTACATGTGCTATAATTATTATTTCAAATATAATGTAACAAATTGTTACGGCAAAGCATTAATCGCTTAGCTGGATGCTTTAAAACTAACCCTGAAGATACATATGTCGTGTAAAGTATCCAGACAAGATCTACGCATTGCGGAGTGTCTCGTACACTTGTCGAGGCATACTTTGCGTTCAAAAAGCAGAAAGGGTGAACGCGCACGACATCGCGCGACGTCGGCTATGCAGTTCGTAATAAATCAAATCGTGTTTTTCAAGGGTGCCGGCCGCGATCCGCGAGCCTTTCGTGCACGAATGGTAATGAAAACCGTTGCACGATACAGCCCGATAACATTCCCCGCGACTAAAGAGACGGGGGACACGCGTGTCTCGCTTACGAAGACAAAGACGAGGACAACGACGACGACGAATCGTTCTCGCAAAACCCATTGCTCCCGAGTACAAGTCTCATCTCTCGTATTCTCTCATTGCCCGTGCGCTGCGCATACCTGCATACGTGCATTCGGAATTGTGAAAAAGAAACAGTCGAAGTCTTTTCTTCAAATGTGCAGGACGTTTAGCAGTTGACACGCGTACTTTAAAAACAATTTAAAAATTATGTCGCAACTCGCATGTATATAAATCTCTAGATCAATTTTATTATTGTATATATTATTAAAAAATTTTTATTTACTATTGTTATTCTGTATTCAAAGTTCTGTTGTATCAAAATACTGCATGAATCTCTTAATAAAGTTATATTATATATAATACTATTATTGTTTCATATTACATCCTCTTGCTTTACGTGCGTGTCATCTGTTAATAAACTATGTATGAAGTAGCTAATTTGCTTCATTCGCGACATCCTCCTTCTCGCAGTCCATTTAAGCGCTGTCCGCAAGTCCATTTCGCTGCCGCGATCTTTGTCTCTGTCATGCTCCGGGACAACCGCGATGTAATTAATGCGCGGTACAGCGGGCAGAAGAAAAGCCCGATCCTGTACGTCTGTCATGGAGAACTCGTCCGACATGGTAGACGGGCGAACGAACGCGACCGCGGTGCTCGAAATGCATGTCCTCGCGTGAGAACCGACTTGTTCTTACGGTTCGCCGCCGGCTTCCGACCGACGTATGAATATTTGCCTGGCGGAATAATATCGATCGATATATTACGGCGAATTAAAGCTTCAAGCGCGAGCTATTATCGCGAATTTCTGCACGACACCGCGGATGTTGAATAATATATTAGTTTATTCCGATATTTCCTTGAGATAATTGATTTGACGAGCAACGTGTCACTTCATGTAAAATTATATTATAGGATTAATATTTGAAGAGGATTGCAAAATATAAAGACGATGATCTAAAAGAGAAATTGCATATTGGACACCTTATATCCGTTTGATTCGCAAATACAAATGATGTGTTTAATTTACATTTAATTAATCCGCCTAAGATAATCGTTTCTCAGCTTCGTGCAAATAGACGCAAAATATTCATACGAATTGATCGTCTGCTATGATAATCTCTCATCATCTTGACGTATATTAAATTACTGTGGATAATAGAGGTACTTAAAAGAACGAATATAGCGAATGTTACATTTCCAAAGTTCTCTCGTTGGTTAGTATTTTCATACCGATTTAATCCGGTAGCATTTCAGAATCGTGATATGTCGATAAGGACCTAATAACTGCGACCATCAAAGCTTTCAAGAAGTCACATTCTGTCGATATATCCATCGTGTGCCTAGAGTCCATTTTCGTCTCTAATTCAAAATGAGACGTCTATGTTTGAACATATAATTGATATCCAAAAAACTGCCGACTATTTTGAAACTCAGAGAATTCAAAGATCTGATATGGTATACGACTCGAACATCTCGTCGCAGTTAGAGGCGAATAAGTCGATTCGAAACTGCTCGCCGGTGCTGAATACGACGGCTCATTAACATTCCGGCTTATTTATTCGGGCCGGGGAGAAGAAACCGCTGCTTGAAAGCGAAGACGGGATCCTCGGAAGGATTACGTGGCTCGCGCATCTCTCGCGAAAGGAACCACTCTCACTTGTCTTCCTGCTCGCTCGCCTCTGCCGTATAACTCGTTCCACCTTCGACCAACCTGCCGCGCTTTCAGTATCCGGATACAACCTGCCGTAGTCGACACGCGCGCGATTTGTTCGCGCCGGATCAAATTTTTGCGCGTTTCGTTCGTCTTTTCCCGGTCACTTCGTTTGCTCAAATTCGGAAAACGAAAAGCGAATAAAGGTGACAAGGACGTCTCAAGGCAAAGTGACATAACGAGGCATGGCAGGTAAGCGAGACACACGCGTGAATTGTGTGATATCAGTCTCGCGTTATCGTGTTTACTGATTTTTAATTCTGCCATCGATATCACTTTCCGGACTTTATCGAAACGCATCTCCGTATGATAAGAGGAAATAGGCTAGAACCGCGAATTATTTGTAAATTATAAATAACGTTCCTGGGCTCTTTGAGGGTGCTTTATCTGTCCCCGTTATCAGAAAATCGCGGGCGAGATTCTTCTTTTCTCTCGTCTACTGGCGCGAGGGGTGAAATCTCAGACGCATTATTCAATCGGTGTGTCGTCGTGAACGGAATGCATAAATCGTGCTTAATAATGCGACGGCGACAAAAAGCGTAGAGTGCGTACCGTACGAGACTACACTCGGAATCGGCGCTTAACCGCCGCAAATTAATATAAGCGAGATGGGGGAACCCCATTTCGAATCGCTTCATCGAGTATGCGTACCGTGCGAGCGCGATCCGATTGCCGTCTCGTCTCGTGAAATTCCTCGACGGCACATCGCGCCGCATCCTGATGACTAGATTTTCGAACTCACTACATTTCAGAGATTATTCTGTATTTTCAATCTAGGGCATTTCACGAAGAAATATAGTGAAAACGCATGCGACATATTCACATATGCAAAGCTAGAATTTTGTCTTGGAAAAAAATATCTATAATTTTATCTTTTAACATAAATGCTTTTGAAAAACTCGTGTGAAAATAATGGTCCTGCAACGATAATATTTTACCGCGATATATCTACGCGCCTTCTTTCAGTCACGTGTTTCGTCTAGGAAAGCAAAGTGTGAGACGAAAGCGGGGAAGTTCGAGATGATTGTGCTCTCGACACTTTCTCCGGGAGTGCTTTGTAGCCCGTAAACTTTCTTCGTTCGACAACCCTCGGTCTCAGCCTAGAAACGGAGGAGAATCAAGAAAACGTAGCAGCGACGATGATACGGGAACCGAACCGAAAGTTTTTCCGCAGCAGTAGCAGCGCAATCATTTGTTGAACATACCGCCAACAAATCCAATACCCCTAGCGAACGGCGCGAACACGCGAATTTTCTTTTCTCCTCCTTCGCTTCTGTGCCTCGCTCGGATCGAAGGAAAATGTATGTGCGCATGCAACACGCGAATGATACAAAGGCAGACGCACACAAATAGGATCACGTTCGCACTTGCACATACAGCTTACGTATGCATGTACTATGTACAAACGACAGTTCATCAATCTCGTGTGCGTGCGCACGTCAAAGTACGAGAAGCACTTCGATCCTCGCGCTATCGGTTGCAGCACGTACACCTCGGATGTAATCGACTCCATCTTAATGATGTTAACATAAATCTTGACAGTATAGACCGCTAAAAGTGTCTCCATTATCGGTGTCATCACTACGTTTCTCTGAGCGTGATAACAATATCACAAAATAAAAACATATGCATCTCTCTCATATGCATTTTTACTGACAATAAGAAAACATCGATATGTGCGTGCGTGTACGTGCATGCGTGCAAGAATGTAACATTCATAATTTTCCAAATACACGCAAAAATGTATGATTTAGATTACCTATATGAATATATGCAAACGCAATTTTTCGAATAATCGAAATTCTGTGCGCGAGATTTTCTTCGGCATTGTGGTTTTTTTTACGTCGAGAACACTTGTCGCACATTGATTCCACGGCGACACGAAATTTGTTTGTATCGAAAGAAAACTCGAGGAAAACGCGTTTTTTCCCTTGGCGATTCAACCGCGAATCCCGGAGCATCCAGAAGAGGGAAACGTGAGAGGACTCTGGATTTATTCGGATACACTTTCCCGTTTGGAAATACCGCGTACGCCTATACGGTGTAACGGCTGCCGCGCGATACCCGAAGGGCGTGGAAAAGGGCCGATTCCTTAATATCCCCTCGGGACTCGAGGATCAGATAGATATCGGTTAGGTTCGGCTATCTATTCAATATGCCTCCATTATTTGGTAGGTGATAAGGTGGAACGGCAAGCCCGCCCCTTCTCTCGGTTTCAGTCCCGTCCGCCCTCGTGTGCAGGGATAACCTGACTCGCACGACCTACAACTACATCTTCACTTCCCTGGGGAGTTCCGCGATGAACGATAGTCCTCTCGCCCATCTCTCTTCTTTCTTTTATCTCATCTCGTAATACAGCCTTCGTTTCTGATAAACTCGCTGTTTACATTCGCGCGAAGTGGACATGCCGAAAAACTGTGGCCGTTAAACAAATATATATTCGCACATGTACCTATTAAAATCATTTTACGAATGAGTCAATAATGACATATCGAAATAGGTAATACAGAATTTAAACTGAAGTAAGGTGTTATATTAGAGATGAGAGAAGAGAAGAAAATGTATATGTATATTAGGGTGCGATTATGTTGGAGCAGTGATAAACGATAAGAGCGGCGATACTAAAAAAGCAATGAGAATAAATACATTAATTTATATGAAAGTGCTTATATGAAGCATATAACAATTGTAAGTACACAATATGTAAGTGTTTATATAAAGCATATAAACAATTACATATAAATTAATGCATTTATTCTTGCTGCTTTGTTGGTATCACCGCTCTTATCGTTTATCACTGCTCCAACATAAACGCACACTTATACATAAAATCATATAGGTTTAGTTAATATTATATATGTTCAGAAAAATATATATATAAATAAAATTACATATGTAATTTTTAGGTATTTTTAAATAGATTTTTAATTTAGCATCTTTGCTGAAAGAACAGCACGAGATCTTCAAAAAGAAAACCGACGTGTTCTTACGCGTGTTTTAGTGCTTCCGGGTGTCGGAGTTCATTTGTGCAAATCTATTTTGTCGCGGCTTCCGCGAGACGTCAACATATAGCACACCGTTGTCGAATATACGCGAACGCGCGCGTTCGCGTCGTGCGCTGAATTGCGACTCGACGGTTTCCAGGTTACCTCGTGCGCACCTTTTCACAGAGAAGAAACATGGTGTAGGGTCCATAAAGGCGGGCGTATCTCGCCTCGTATCTCGACGGCGGCGGTAAAACCGCTGCGCGCCGCGCCCGGGGGTGTGAGCCCCTAAGGGTACACAATGGGCCCCATATGTTTGCGGGGGTGTATAACGTACCGCGCTCCATCGGGACCTCGATCGACCTCCCGTTCCTCTCCTCATCCCCCGTCTCCTCGTCCTCTCCCGTCAGTTTCCTCGATGTATACGCCGTGGTTTCTCTACCTCGCGGAGTGTTACTTCGCAGAATCGTTTCGCGCGAATGCACACTTGGCTCGAGGATGTAGTCTCATAAGTATAGGATATCGAGCCGATGTTTATGTGAAACTAATCGAGTCGTCGAACGAAACAATGATATAAATATAAGTCAATAATTTACTAATACTCAGTGATTTTGCTATGATAAAAAGCTTTCAATTTTTCCATCTTTCCTAATCTTTTTCCTCGATATCCATAGGACAAAACACTCGCGCTGCACTATGCTGCGTCGCGATTGCACGAACGCGAATGAGCACGCGACGGTTCGGTGGTATGTAGGTATACAATACATATGACGAGATCTCGCGCACCCTTACTGGCAGATTATCTCGAAAATGACTGGCAGCCTTGTTTGATACGGCACGCAAAAATTTATGATTAACCCAGAAGTATGCGCGATCGTTAACGATGTAGACCTATTCAAGTATCGTGTACCGCGTTGCAATCGCGCGTGTAAACGGCGCTCCGGGAGATCTACGTTACCATAAAGAGAACCATATCGTCAGCAAGGAGCACATGCCGATATTATAAAAACGCTGGCTTTAATTACGTTTATGGCGGACCGTGAGATCGTAAGTGGTACCGACCGACGTAACATTTAGCTTTCCGAACTTTTCGTGAGACATGCGAGTTACGCGACGATGCACGAGGAAATTTTTACAGGAGAGAAGATCAACGATGCTATAAATAACGCGTTGCGTGCACTATGATTATTTAAATTTTCCACAAGTATACATACATACGCACACACACACAGTTTTTGCTACATGTAAGATATCATGCAACATGTGAAACATATAATAAAAATTTGATGCATCTTGTATACTAAAATCTGATTATTTTACAATTAATCACAAATTGCGTCTTCTATTATAGATAAAGAAATTGTTAGTCTTGACGAGTTATTAGACTGAAAATCCGGCGTGAAAGCTCAGCACTGCCTAATTATGGTGTGCGTATATGGAGACTAACGAGTTTTAATGGACTCGAATCGAATGCACTTGAAAGCACCGAGCGTCACATTGGCAGGTCGCGTCAATCAGATAGCATCGTCGAAACGTAGTAGAGAGAGGGTCGCTGAAGTGCCGATAATCACGATCCGGCTTCCTGCTTTAATTTAATTGGACGATCGCCAGTCACGCGTGCCACCTGATAAATAATTAACGCGTCTAGTCTAGATCGATTATCGAGGCGTCGCGTCGCGTCGCGAATAGGGGATAAAACGAAGGGTAAGCGCGAGGATGCTGGGGGGGAGGGCGCTGGACCCGTGGCTCACATCCGCCGTTGAGGATTATTTTACCCTCATTTACTTATTGTCAGCGCTGCCTTATCGCAACTGACGATAAAGAAACGCGAAATGAAAACGTTACCCGTCACGCGAGTCGCGGCAAGATGTGTTCTCCGGAAGTTACGGCATCTACAGTCGTCGCACTTACAAAGTAACCCTTACGCCTATCTGCGATCGGCTGTTTGTCACAATGTAACGAAGCACGGCAATGCCGCTAAAATCTTAGACTGTATTTACGTGAAATCAATAAAAGCGTGCGTCGTGCAAGTAGCTTGGGAGGGAAATTACCCGTATTCCGAGTGCATTATAATTAATGAACTCGATTATACATCTTGAAACTTCATTACAGTTTATCCGCTTTATCAAGTACAGTCATTAGGGAAAATGCTTCTTATTAGTAGTAAAATATCCCTTCATTCGCCGTGCTCGCGATCCAGCAATTTGGGTCAAAGCATGTCGCTAATAACGCTTAATGCACCCTTCACAATTGTTTCAATATGATGTACCATTTCCTCACAGTCCAGAAATCGCAGCTTCCGAATATAGATTGACGCTTTGACCTCGGAAAAATATTCTTTCGCGTATAATCGATCTTTTTATCAATAAAAGACCGATTGCAAAACTAATGAAAAAAAATACGGCAAATTGGGACACCCGGAATATATCGGTAATCGTTCTGTACATAAACAGGCTCTAATGACTGTGGCGATTATGCTGCCGTATAAGCGTATTGGCGTATAATACAGCTGAAGCGCGAAGGAGATCCGCAGACGAACGAGCTGGTCCATCTCAATTATGGGGGGAATATTAAACGTAGCGTACCGCTGTAATACATGCTTAAACTGTTTCGTGCATTGGCAGTCCGCTCTCGGAATGCTTAACGATATCGATTACCTGCCCACAGGATACACACATCGTAAACGAATAGACTATAAGTAATAAGCTTTTATCGTAAACGAAGTGACACTTATAATTATTGTGCCAGCGCGATGAAATAGTATATGCGGTACGATACCAGCATCGGTGTTAAGACATTGACTTAAGGTGCGCCTTAAACGATGTGACCGGCGTGTGCTAACAATTCTTGCCACGGATGCATTATTTAAAAGCTTGTTTATTCCTCTGATGAGAGAGATATTCTATAATTCTATATCACCGGCGGGGACATATGAGATAAAATACGCAATATAAGTGAGAAAGCCTAATAGAGAAGTAAGCAATTCTTTTGATAAATACGGGCTATTTAATCGTCGCGAATAAAAATTAAGTTTATTCAAACAGGTGCAACGTAACGTGAGTGTTCAGCTGTCCCTCGCGTACGATGTTTGCCTATCACAGGATACGTCAATCTTTTAATTTCGTGAAATATATTCCAACGCTATCGCACGGAATTAGCCTTATCTTTACTGTACACTGCCCTTCCTATCGTTCCGAAGGTTTTGCGAGGCGAAACCGATAATAAGGAACGAGCTGGTCCATCTCAATTATGGGGGGAATATTAAACGTAGCGTACCGCTGTAATACATGCTTAAACTGCTTCGTGTATTGGCAGTCCGCTCTCGGAATGCTTAACGATATCGATTACCTGCCCACAAGATACACACATCGTAAACGAATAGATAATTTTATCGCCTTATTTACGTAACCACCTTGGCGACTTTGTTCAAGCTCCGTGAATTTGAATCGTCAGGACGAATCAGATCGCGATAGAGCAAAAATGTTGCTGATAATTTCTTTTCGTGAAACGTATTCGTCTGTCCTGAATAAAATGTAAAAAGGGCACGTTCCATAAAATGCTGACCGCCCCTCCTTCGCACGGCAGAAGATAAATATCATCGCGAGTGCACTGCACCGGAACTCTGGAGCTGGCGTTCATTATAGCCGCTTA
Source organism: Leptothorax acervorum (assembly GCA_035220615.1). Taxonomy (NCBI): domain Eukaryota; kingdom Metazoa; phylum Arthropoda; class Insecta; order Hymenoptera; family Formicidae; genus Leptothorax; species Leptothorax acervorum. The sequence goes on along the minus strand of JASTWQ010001258.1, from coordinate 1,261,432 downwards.
ATGGCGCGATTTACCATTGAAAAAAGCTGGCGACACCGTCTGAATGAGCCATTACGGGTCGCTCTACAGAAATAATTATCGCAGTATTGACACAAAAGGGCGCGCTGGCTGGCACAGACGCGGCGAATGCCTCATTGGTGGTACACCGAGATGATGCAAGTGAGAAAAGGACCCCTCGTCTTTTTCCCCGCGCATCGTTCTCCCCATTTTCGTGCCTCTTTGTCACCCCTTTTTCTCTACAATCTATTTATGCCGCGAAAAAGAAACGCGCGTGAGTGAATAAGTGAGTGAGAAAGCAAATGTGAGTGCAAGAGAGAAAGAGAGAGAGGGAGAGAGAGAGAGAGAAAGATGTAGGGTAACGAAAACATATGCGGAAGGAACGAAAGATATAGGAGCAAAGAGGGAAAAGAGACGAGAGAAACAAATCCGTGGCAGAATGGAGATGGCGGCTCTTGGAAGGGCAGATTGTTTGTTTGTCGGGAGCTCTCGTGCGCACAAACAAGTGGAAACAAATAATATCCTGGCCGCATTACGAGAAGGAGTCGATGGCGAACCGGGAGGACTCGGTGTGTGCAGTTAGGGTGGCTCTCTCTCTTTTCCTCTCGGCTTGCCATGATTGCCCCAGGGCGACAGTAACGAGGCGAACGAGTGCCGCACGTCCCGTCATTAATGCCGGCCTCGGGCCCACGCGTTTTTCCCCGTTCGTGCGCTCGTTTTCACGATTTAACGCACACATATCTTTGCTGATATAACGGTCCCGCAACCGAATCAATTGGCGCATCTCGAAAATTGACTCGCACGTTTAGAGGATAATGATTGAAACGCATCAATATCTTCGTTTGCATTCAGTTGCACCTTTGTGAGAAATGAGCATTTGTATTCAAAGAACGATAAGTGTTACTTTGATTTCTACCATTTCGTTTGTTATATCACATTGTATTATATCATTTTAAAAGTCAGATCACTGGTAAAAATTAGAAAATATAAGTCTTGCCTTACATTTTCATACGCATTGTTATATTAGAAATTACAATTAGAAAATTGATTACATTAAAAAATAATATGCTTGTAAAAACTACATTCCTCAAAACAGTGGTTCTGACAAACAATTTTCTGATCCAATTGTTTCAAAGTTAACATGCATTTTCTAATCTTTATGTGAATAGTCAATAGATAACTACGAGTATAAAGAACAAATTTTTTTTTATTTCGAGGATTACTACTTCAGACTATCTAATCTGGATTTTTACAAACGTTATTTTCGAAACTTAATAATAAACTTAATATTTTCCAATTTTTTGTTAAAATGTCAAATATAAAGATAGTCAACAATATAAGTTATTAATATTTAAATGGGAAAATATGTTTCTTTTCAATATCCCAAAAAAATATGTATTAAAATTGTTCAATTTTTTTATTCATTGCAATGACCGAGCACCTAGCCTCTCAAGCAACATTATACATATATAGCTATTGCTTTTAATTATTTTTATTATAATAGCCTCATCGAGCGATTTTAATAACTAATTCGGCGCGGCCTTCTCGCTTTTATGCCAACCACGTAAATAATTTTAATATGGTAATTAATTTGTACGGGCGAGAACATCGAGAGCAGGAATGGCTTGGTATATTAAACGGGCATATGTATTTATGAGCGGAGCACGGCGTAATCGGTGGACAAAGCAGTTATTCCGCGGTGAAACGCGCTATGGACGAGGTTGCTTCGAAATTGGCCGAGTATAGTCATAAAGGAATAAACCGCCGGCGCCATAAAAGCGACCGACGTGGATCAGTCAGGAAATTGTTGGTCATGCGATGGCACGATGAGATGCTAGAGAATCCGTGCTTTCGGATGAGCGTACGCGAGGGGACGTTCATTGATTACCCGAGCCGATTCTCGTGATATCGTAAACCCGCGGAAACTCCGGAAATCTAGTAATTGAGCCACATCTCTCGCTTGTCAGAAAATAATATTGCCCTCAAGCATGTTTGCTCGATCGATGTAAATAATTGCGCAATTTGTAATTAGGTACGCAGAAACTGGGCTATAAGTATACGCTTAACGGATAAGCAACATTAATATTTTTTTCAAAAAAAAAATTGTTAAGTAAGATACTTGTTGATAGTTCGTGATATTATGTTGAATAATTCTTATTGACTACTTTACGAACGAGCAATCGTCAAAGTTGGTAAATGTGCAATGTGAAATTACACAAGAGAGAGAGAGAGAGTGTTACTATCAAGTATTTACATGGCTTCAGATGCTTGTCTAGTTTGCGCGATCGCGAATACGATAACATCAGGAGTTATTAATGGCTACCTCGTTATTAATGAATTTTGTAGAAGACGAGCGAGAGAGCCGGTTCCTTAGCCGCTGTATCCTCGCACACGACGATTTGCTGTATATCCGTTATTTATCCTCTGTTCGACCGCCGACCAGCTTAATTGCTCAGCCAACATCGGTAGCGCTACCTCCATTAGCCTACAAGCCGCTTCATTTACACTCAGCGTGCCGCGTATGTGCGCAAACGTACAGAATGTTTCGGCGTCTTTTGCATTGTTACTCGCGGCCCGTCCGTTCGAGGAGGTAAATTGTCAAGGAAAAATTAAAAGTTCGTACGCGCATTGCCTGCTGCAAGACGTATATTTTAATGTTTCCTATAATCAACATTTTATCAGCTTTAATTAGTCACATGAACGATCGAATGACTTTACTCATTCACTGTAATATATAAGAAATATATATTGCATAAAAACAACCTTTTACTTTTACTTGAAATTAAATCGAAAGTTACATAACATTATTATATAGTTATTATTTAGTAATAGAAAAATAAAATAATTGTAATAAAACCAAACATAATTATATATATTTGCGTTACACGAATCGAATATGGTTAATGTAGCCTTTGATCTGCACCCTGAAGTGCATTGCAAGAAACAAGTTTTCGAAAATCGAAAAAATTTTATTGTCACTCTCATAAAAACATGCGTTTATGCGAATACATACGCGCGCATATATGCACGTGTATTTTCCGCCGGCAAATGCTACTCGAGTACAAGACCGCTCGAGTACACTGCATACACGGCAACTAATGGTTCGCATTGCACAGGTAATCCTGCCGCATGATCGTCTCTCCCAGTTTCACCTGCTCGACATTCACCATCTCCGCGGGACACGTGTAAATTTATCATTTATCTATTCGCTCGTGCCCGATGACTGACACGTTTATGCATTTATGCTTTAGACTTTAGAAAAGCGAGAGATCGATGATATATTTTCGATTTAAAATAATTGTCGTAAATCGGGATTTAAGCATAGAACAAAAATATATCAATTAAAAGATAATTAATTTTGTGCGCGCAAATTATTAAATGCTTTTCTTTTAGCAACGAACCGGTTGACAGTCAACCTTCGAAATCAAGAATATATAACGAGGATTCTTTTTTTATAAAAAAAAGTATTGCAAAATTAATTTGTTTACAACACAGTTTGTTTCGCAAAAATCGCTTGCTTACTCGAGATAAGCCACTTTCAGGATCAGCAGGTGCTCGGGCAAGATTCTGCTGTATAACGAGCAGGGCTCGTTAATCGTGTAATCGATCGATCGATTAGCTTTACGGTTTTATATTTACAAATTACTATGTTTACCTCTTCCTGCTGATAAAAAGAGGCTGGCAATTATTCGTGTATGTACGACAGAAATGCAGCAATGATGTTATACAAGAAGTAGCAGTTATCGCCAAGTCTGCTATAACAGATTTTCGCGGCTCTCCCTTCATGTTTCATTCTGTTTTCGAAAGTAAGTTCTCTTTCTCGAACTGATATACAAGTACAGCTAAGTGTTCGGTTTCATCGCCGAGGTAGGGATGCGCGATTTCAGCTGGATATATGCTAGCCGAGTTCCTTTGAGGCGTATTCTTCGAGGATACCCTCTCTGTCGCTCCTCCCTCCTCCGAGAGCTTTCACAGGCAGACAAAGCCAGCCCTTTCCATAGTAGTCTTCGCACCCTCCGAATATCTCTGCCTCGCGTTTCTCGATTCTTCCTCCTCGATCTTCTCCCTCGATCCTCCCGGTCTTTCTCTTTCTCTCTGTCTCTCTCTGTCTCTCTTTCTACGGCACGACGACGACGACGACAACGACGACAGAGCATTGATTGCAGGTTCACGGTCTGGAACCTCAATTGTCGCATCTAAGGCACGCTTCCACGCCTCGAACAATCGCCTCACTGCCGCTTTCGCGTCTCGTCCTCATAATCCGTCGCTTCCATCTCCACCTCCACCTTCCTTCTTCACAACCATCATCCGCCTCCTCTTCTCCTTCTCCACTATCGTCGATGAGAAGCGCCTCTCGCTTCTGAAAACGAGACTCTCCGTTGTCATCTTCGTCGTCGCGCTTTCGTCATCCAGCATCGTTTCGCTCCGACAAAGTATTCGTTCAAATTATACGATCGTTCAAATGACATGCCCTCGCCTGCTCTATCATAGTCCGTAAAATCAAGGATAGGTATCGAGGCAGAAAGAGGAATATTCGAGGAATTTCTCTTGTATTATAATAGTAACATTATAATGAAATTTCCTCTCAGCAGGGGAACGTGATTATGTTCGATGCAGAGATCGTTAGACGTATTCGGATGTATCGCTATCGTAGAAGCTCTAAAAGTACACTGTCATATTCGGAAATTAACGATAATGTCTGTAGAGCGCTTTACATAATCAACAATCTCAAACGTCAACGTTAATAGAACCAAAACGGGTTACGGCGTTACCCGCTTTCTTTCGCGAGGTGGTTATAGTATCCCCGTTGTTACCGTAACCCCTCATTATACTCCCATCGTAGCCTGTTATTAAAGCTGTTTCTCACTTTTATGAAACAAAGAAGCGCGAATTAAGCAATAAATACGTCGCTGCCTCCTGTGCAGGCCGACCGGTTCGGCAACGACCGTGACACGGCCAGGTGCAGGTATATCTCTCGGGATCGAGCTCAAGATCGTTGATCTAATTGCGATCGGCAATGTATCCAAACCCGTGATGGTATCAAACGCGATTTCTCGTCGTTAATATTACAGGCTCTTCAATAGCCGTAATAATTACAAATTTGAATGTTATCACTCATCAAAATTATGCCTTCTCTTCACGGCTTTTGGAAACTCTTATTACGCTATAAATTTATCCTTTATAATCGATCCGTCATAACTGCGACGGGATATAGCCGACAAGTTCACAGAATCTCGCTAAAGTTAGTCGCGTGCGATGTATAAAGTGCAATTCTAACGGAGAAACTGCTTCTACATTTGCGGCGATATACAGGCGCAAGTATACGTTAACACGACGCGAGTACAATGGACACGCGTTTCGCAAGGGAACGGGGTACAGGGAAGGTCGAGTTGGCTGGGAGGAGGGCGGGTGGGTGGTTTGTTGCGACAATGGCGCGGTTACTTTGTCCAGGAAGTATAGCACCACCGCCGAACCACCCTTCTGGCTTGAGCCACGAAACGCTAATGCAAGTTCCGGCGACTGCCGGGTGAAGAAGGACAACGATGGATAGATGTAGCGACAGAACGGGAGAGAAAACGGGGGATAAGGGCGACGAAGGGAGTTGGCGGCGAAATAAAAATTGTCCGGGTGCCCAGTAAAAATGAAAGTTTACTCCCACGACCTTTTATTATCGCTTTGCTCGACGGCGCCGGTACACGCGTACCGAGCTAATTCCATTCTATCTACCTCACGCGCCGCTACGGAGGGAAAAAATTGCTATGGCCAGAAGAGAAGAGACTGGGAAGCGGCGCACAATAGGTTACGACAAGTTAAACATAAATTGCGCCGACGATGTACGATCGCCCAGCGCTTAAACTTATTCATGTAGTTCTTTGGCCGCGTTTTGCGAGATGGCCCGCTTATAAAAGAGTCGACGATTTATGAAATACGGTATATCTTTAAAAATCGCGTCAAAGATTACTGGGTATTACATTCCTTGTTCGCTTTAGAAAATAATGATTTTTTTGAAACTCTAATCTGGATAAACGGCTTATCAACGTGGCGTGCAGCGATGATTCTTTCACGTTTAAAATATACAGCTATCGTGTAACCCTTCGGTATTTCCTACGGATATCGTTAATTACACTTAATCACAGAATGATGAGGTATCGATGAGAAGTAAAAACGATCTAGTCGGAGGTTGCTATCATCGTACGTGGATTAGCTACTCGAGAAGCGGAAAAGCTCGAGTAGCGGGAAAAAGTCATGAGCGCAGTGATGCGATGAAGACTAGGGATAGGTAGGAAAACGAGGATCGAGGGAAATGATTCTGTGCCTCATGTCGGAGTGCTGAGTCGTCAGTCCCGTTCCAAGGCTTCGCGATTACGCCGCCGGTTACAACGGAAGCGGTGAACGAATATCAATGCGTATATCATCGGTCGCGTTATAACAGATATTTTCCTGGCGAGAAACATCTAAAGTATGACCGGTTTGCTCGAGCGAGAGACGCGGGGATGCGGGAAGAATGAGACGAAGAGGGGGGGGGGGGGGGGGGGGGAGGTCCTGGAACGAGCTGGAGGGTGTAAGGATGCAGCCTAATGCGCGTTTCGTGTCAACGAGGGCGACGTTCGTATAGCGACGGAAAAGGAGTCGCACTATCACCGACAGAAGGAGTCCCTCTCCTTCGGCAAGCTACGCTCCTAGGGGGCTGTTAGCTACCACCCTCGGAAAAGGACGGGGGAAAACGCTGCGGGAGGGAGGGGGAGGGGGTGTGGGACACGTGTTTCCAGGGTCCCGATTACCCACCGTCGCCTTCTTACACGCGTACATCGCTATGCTCGCGTAATGTCCCTGTCGATAAAACCCCCGAGGCGCGACGTCCTGATTTATACCTGGTATGAATATAGCGCGCACGTATAAGCGCCGCGTATCCTCGTCTTCGGATTATGCTCATGCAAATGCCGCGGTGCGATATACCGGAAATCCTGCCGCGATCGCGAAAGTTCGTCGTACCCGCGGATTATTCTTACGACGGAAATCCTCAGGGGCGCGATACTTTCTCGTCCCACCCGCGTCTTTTCTCTCAGGAAATTTCTTTCTATTTCAATATAAATTAAATCCAAATAATTATCTTTATCTGAATTCATTCTTTTTTAAGTCTTTCTGACCAAAACGTTAAAACGTTCTTAAGTAATTTCAATATAAATCGCCTTTTTTGCCTTTATATAAAGCAAGATACATGTAATTAGCGTTATATTAGACAAAGGCTATTTATTTAAATTCCGAGTCCGATGTAAGACGTGAGAGCGATCCGATTTCGTGCACTCTCGGGCAAGTGTATAAATGCGAACGTGTGGCGGAAGCTAGGACGAAGAAAAGCACGCTCGAGAAGAAGGTAGACTAGGATAGGAGGGTGTTCCGTGGAAGAGCAGAGAACGTGAGTTGTATCGGCAACCACGGCTTTAATAAACCCCCTCGGATTCCCGGTGACGCACTATTGTGGCGAAGTCACTCTGATCCTTAAGGTGGTAGTCCGCCTATCCTTCGCGCCCTTCCTTCCCCGTCCGACGTTACTCTCACCCTCCTCTCTACCCTATCTCTCCGGGTCTCTCAATATCCCTTTGTTTAGGGTGCTCACGAGTAGTCGGAGCAAGGATGACATGCGCCAGCGAAAAGGTTCTCGCGCCATCCCTCGGTCCACGACTTTACCGGGATTCTCGCTTACAAGACTGCATTCGGATGCTGGGAAATGGATGTTTCTCGTGGTCACCTATAGCACGGATACGGAAGGACTATTGTCCATGAAAATATTGAATTTTAAGACAACTAAAAAAGAGCTAAGTGTATATGTCTATCGCCATAAGTACAAAAAAATTGCGACGAGTTTAAAATATCCGTCATAATTGTTACTTCCATATATTTAATGTCAAAATGCAGTTATAAGATTCCTGGCTTGAAATCTTTGGGGGAGTGAAGATATCAATCATGTCGGCACGTATACGAAAGCAAAAAGGAAACTGTGTTAACGCGAACTAGGGTCGATAGCTCGGCGAGATCGTTGATGCATTTTCTTCGGCACGTGACTATATCCGCCCATGTAATTTAAAGAGCCATCTAAGTTGCGCGTGTACACTCCCCATGCGCTGTGATACAGCTCGTTTTATTTCACCGCATTCATTAGAATGGCCTGTAGGCAAAATACTATGTGTGCACGTTCCTGAATGGATGGGCGGACATGCGTCGCGAGATTCGAGATCCCGATCTTCGATGATGGATTCCTTTATGTTCAGAAAGTAAGTGGCACGCGCGCATGTCGACAAAGAGCGGTAATGCTCGGACATACTCGTCGAAAAACAATGAGAGCATTAAGTTCTAACGAGGATGCGTGACACTCCGATCCACTTATGTCCAAGGAATAACACGGATACGTTTCGGATATAACATTGTTCGCAACTAGCTAATGGCACGTCGAGATGTGCGCGTACGTTTCGGAATATTTTTAGAGAATACAAACGAGGCGAAGGAAACATTTCAAGCGCTGTCGAGTAAAATTAGCGCCGACAACTCGTAAACAAAACTATTGGGGAGACAGCGACGTGGCAAAAATGATATTTCAAACCGAAGATCCGCCGCTGATTCGACAACTCGCCGCGCGCGCGTAATTCGGGGTTTATCCTCTCTCGCCTGGCGAAGTGAAAGACAGCCGCGAGTTGGTTTAATGTATCTATCAATAAATTCTGCTCGTACACATATTGACATTCCGCATTTAAGCGGCTATAAGCGCCGCAAGTTTTAGCGCTCGGCGGAGAGTTATCAAGCCTTCTCGTTATATCGACAAAACGTGTCTGCTCATTACGTTGACAGACAATGCCGACAGAAACGAATGCGACGGCCAACGCATATTCCGTGTGATCTGTCAGCTCAGACCCGGAACGGTAACACGACGGCTGAATATATATATATATATATATATATATACAATATATATATACATAAATAAAATCGACTAGCGTTTTCCACCGCAGAGCGAGAAATCCAACGCGTTCGGAGAGACAGAATATCGCGTTACCGTGACGATTGCAGGTGAGAACGACTCGCGTTCTCTCTCGATTTATTCATAAAGGGGGCGGAGAATCGTCGAGATACGGCGGCAAAAACAACTGGGGACTCGCGAAATGGAGAGCAGGGCGGTGACGGCGGGAATGGTACAGGGGAAAAGGGAAAAGGACCGGCGTTGACAACAAGTCGGATTCGACGGTGTACGCGCGCCGCGTTTGTATTAAAAGCTTGCAAATTCGTCGCGCGGAGCGCCGCTCCGCGCCGCGCCGCGCCGGGAGAACTGTCCGGAATGCAAAAGAGAGACGATGACGAGATAAACGCCGAAGGGGCGCGGGCTGATTAAGGGATGGAAAAGCGATGGAAATGCGGATATCCGACTGCCGCCGGCTGATATTAACGGCGAACCGCGCGGCCGGAACTGCACAAACGAGTATTTTTAATTATTACTTACGAGTGTGCACTCGAGATGGACCAACGGCGGATGAATATAAAATGACGCCGCAGTTTTTTTTAAATTGAATCCCGCTGAACAAAGTGCCGCGGCGCGCTCCCGACTGAATTTTAATTTTGATTACTCGCCGCATTACGTGCCAATTTCATTCTCGTTCCCGTCCACGGCTGCTATGCGGGCATATATGTATATATGTATAGGTATGTGCGACGATACCTAGTTACGTGTAATATTAATTATACGCTTACGGTTTTCTCATAATGGAATTTCTATATGGAATTCGTGACGGCTGCCGCTTTAATTCGCCGCTTTTCAATCGCGCTATCGCGCACGGTCTGGCTTTCGCAAAGTAACGTTCGCGTTCACGTAAATGGAATAAATTAACCGTCTGCGATCCTTAATGTGACGTCGGAGTAATATATATTTGTTTAGCTAATTTTTAATATATTTGTACTCGTCATACTACCGTTGGCCTCGATTTATCATATTCCTTTTTAAGCGGATCGTGTACACGACAGAACAAATGTGCTCACGGTAAACATTCTACGAGCTTCCTGGAAACTTGAACGCGGCTACCAACTTGCAAAACATACGCTCGTAGAATATTATTTATTGTGCGCCTTCTTTGAATCTGTATTTAGTTTACGTCGATGTGCTGAGGATGGTATCAGATATGTTGCCTTAAAAAAAGAATGTCATGTCTCGCAATTGTTATGCCGTACTTGCGTCGAGCGTAAACCGATACTCCCTGTCTTGCGTGCAATGACCATCTTGACAAACTGCCTGGTGAATAGCGGAGTATACGGTAGCAACGCAAGAAACATGGCTGCCGGTAATGGAGTTTACCTGGAACACTTATGCACGTAGGCCACGCACATGAACGAATAGCACAGCGAATTGCTGACGTAGAGAGCCACCGCGAGAAGTACCGCCCTCCGGAAGTACACTCCTGTTGCATCCTCGCTTCCCCTCTTTTCCGTTTCTATATACGGTGTGCTCTATCGCACCCAGATGGTCGTACGCACAGTTATGCGCGAGACGCTACGGTTCCACCGAAAATATTTAATATAGTTATGCAAGTATGGTACGGTTCTTAAAATAACTTCCGTCGGATCCGTATTACAAGCGGTGCTTATACAGAGAATAAGCCTACGACTCTTACATCAGTAATTGCAGGATGCTCGGTAATTTACCAGTAAACCTCCGGGCGTTTCTTTAGTCAGCTGAGGGTCTGATCATTATTATCCGAGCAATAAAGGAATCCCTCGATCGCAACGGCGCCCCCGGCGCTACTCCTAACTCCTGGTGTAGCCATATACCGAGGGGGGAAAGCTGGTTTTACGAATTTTGCGAAACGCCCGCTATATTTAAAAGAAAGCAACGTTCTGTTGTATCTTCTATTTGACGTAGACGGATATTAGACTACCTATCTTTTTTTAAGGATAATAATTTCGAAATGACTGATGAGACTGCACGCTTCGCTTGCCGCTTAAAATTCGGTTAAGTACCTCGTCTTTTATTCTCTATTTGTTTCGAGCGCGGTATCATGTTTCATGACAAAATCAGAGCGACTTAAAGTCAGGCTTAAAACGGTCCACATTGCCTGGCAGGTCCCGGGGGACACGCGACACTTTGGGTGGCCGGTCCCTCATCCGCCGCCGGATAATGGATTCCGGGGCTACACCTTGGCATCAGTTATTTTAATCCGACGATTAAAAATGTCAGACACATGTTCGTGAAAGGCGCGATTTTGCGCTGCACGGGCTGTGCAAGTTCGGAGGATTAGGTCCCTCGTGGCTCCTCGACGCGTCGGGTACAACACGACCCAAAGTGGATCTCAGATCGCGTATAGCGTACAGGACACACGATGCCGCTCGATTTCGAGGATCGAAAATCGTGAACCTGCCGGCTATCGACGAGAGATCGACGCTCGTTCGGTACGATACTAATTTTATCGGAACTTCGTCTGCAAAGTTCTATTTCGAATAGTCGGATAAACTTCATATTTTGCGTCAACAAAATCATATTAAACATTTATCAAGCAAAATAACACGTACATTATAGCGTGTAAAAAGATTACGGATACACGCACGTTATAAATTCGCGCTGTGGTAACGACACATCCTACCCAGTAATTTCGCTTCTCAGAAATTACGGATTCACCTCGTTTTCAAAATGACCGAACTCGTACACAGTCGAGTCACGTTCTTGCCGAAGACACACGGCCACACAGGTGTACCGCTTCATGATGCAACGGACCGCATAATTCCTAAGGGGCGTTTGCGGGGGCGGAGTCGCGGTCGCAAAGAAAGTGCACAACTGGTGGCCACGCGTGTATATACGTAGCGTGAAACGCGAAACGTGCCGCCATGGCATCGAAGTCGAAACGATATCGCGTCTGATGAAGTGCGGCCGATAACTGCATGTCAAACGATACCATTGACAAGTGCTCGTGCAACAGCGCATTCGACAAAGTAGACAGCTATCCAATAGATAACGAGCACGACCTGGTTGCCCCGATAAAGCGGAAAATGCATGCGTTTTCGCGTTCACTCTCTGTCTTTCCCCTTTTTTTTTTTTTTTGCACAGGATTGCAACATCGAACATGACCCGTACGCGTGTAAGCGCAGATAGCGGATACAAATGCAAGGATAGTGAACACAAAGCTCTCATTCGTGTTCAACGTTTAAGTTATTCGTGTGCGTTAGCTCTTGCGAGGAGACAATTTCTGGTTGGCGAAGGCAGGTAGGAAGAAGCGGTCCGTAGAAGCCTGAACCGCGGCGAGAAATGATTTGATACCCCGCTGCGTCCGCCGGATTCACACATGTGTTAACACGACCGTTTCACGCGTAGGCACGCATATATACACGATTATACTCGTCTCACACCTGCTTACCACTTTAGATCCCGAGGATGCGACGCTGCGAAGCCTAATTGGCTTGTCCTCTGAAAACTTCTTACATCTATATTCGCTACTACCGTCAAAGTGCGCAAGGTATATGTTTAATAAGGACGACAGCTAGCCATTATTCTCGCAATTAATAAAAATAGCTGTTAAATATAATCGTGTCTTGCACTTTTGAATGCAATGTTACACGATCCATTACACAAAATTGTCGCTCGATATCGAGCCTCTATCGAACGACTTGCCGACAAAACCGGCAACTTGCCACTCTCGGAACCTCAAGAGACAGGAGGTGGGAGACGGTGTTTTTTCTCGCCGCGTTTCAGACGCCAGGTTACTAATTAACGCGGCCGGACTATAAATCTGAAATTGATCGGCTCTTTTTGCCTGGAAGGCGATTTGGGGACCCGGCTGGCGGACACATCGAACGCTTCGAAATATTCTACAATGCCAATATATATTTCCATTATGAATATCGAACATATTTATACCCGCACCGTTTATTATAAAAATTAATTAAATAAATTTTCGATTAGTCTATCAAAAATGCTAATGTTATGGTTTCATAAATTATACTCGAAATAAAATTAAAAAATGTATCCTCTCGCGTTACCGCTGTACATCTCGCGCGAGCGTAAACCAGATGGCGATGATCTGGGCAATAAATGCACGATAATTTTTACGCGTGCCCGCACACACCTTGCGGCACGACCACGACAAAATGATCCCGTGCGCGAAACATAATTTTTCTGTCCGTTAAGCATCCCGGTGAGAAATCATCCCCGACGAGTCGGCTTCGTACCAATGTCGCTTACCAGGTGCGAGCGTGCGCCCGCGCAACGACCGACCATAATTTATAATTCGCCGGGCTGGTGTGAGTTATGGCGAGTGGCTTGTGTATTTACCAATCTACTCCTCTCATCATAATGCGCCAACACTCTCTCTCTCTTCATCTCTCTCTCTCTCGACTCTCTCTATCTATCTATCTAATAACGTACACTTACTACTACGGTAATACTACGCTCGGTATAGCGTTTATGTGTGGCATTATATCATGGGAACGTGCCCACGTGAGCGCTTATCCTGCAACGATGCAACTTGCTACGACTGTGTGTGGCTATGCGTCGAATCGCTACCATTCTACGATATTTGAACATGCGTAGAAATGAAGGTCACGCTCGTTTTACGAGCAATCGAATGTATATGTATGCTAACTGTACGGTGTCCACGCAAATTGAATGCTTTTAACGCAAGGAATGGTCGACAATTCTGCGGGATAATATATTTATCTTACAGGTCGATTATATTCATTGCCTAATCGAAACTTAAATCTCGCTAAAGCCGAGAATTATCAGGTTCAGAATTATCGCGTTTGCCAGGTCAAGTACGAAATTTCGGCCGGCGCAGACAGCAACTTCGATCGCTATCTACAGACCTACGGCATTCCCGAAACCGTGCGAGAACTCGTGGAGTAAAGGAATCTCTCTCAGTGTGGAGGATGGTGCGAGCGAGAATCTGACTGTAGGATATTTACTACGCGACAATTCAGAAATCGCCGCGGGAGTATAATGGCACTGCCAACGGTGCAATCTGGGATAACATCGGCGCGCTTATCGGCGAATCGCGAAGTAAATTTTTGCGCGAAACACGTGTTAAAACATGCGACCACGCTGCGTATATATGTAACTGAGAGACGGGAGGACAGTGGATGGGAAAACGAGAAAAAGAAAAAAACTCGAGAAGAAGAGAATTGTAGATGTGAGAAAGAGAGACACAAAAGAATAGAGCAGGGCAAGTTGAAGGTAGGAGGTAGAAGGTAGAAGGAAAGAAGGGCTAAATGGGAAAAGGAGGTGGGGAAAGAAGATGAAGGAGGCAAACGATACGCGAACTAACCGATAAGTCTCGGTCTACAATAGGTGCTTTAATCTAAGCCGTAAGAAATTGACCAATCACAGTTGAATTTGAGGAGAATACTTGATTGTGATTGGTCAATTTCTTACGGCTTAGAGCTTAAATACCCTTAAAGCAAGGTTGTAGACCAGCACTAATGTGCTGCTCTCACGCTAAAGCCGTATAGGCATCGCTGTGGGTAAAACAAGGAAAGGCGAAAATATTGTGTAGGGAGAGCAGGAAAGAAAACTGCACGGCGGCATGGTACCAGATAGAAACATGAAAGCTCGACTACCATCGCGTAAGTAGCTGCTGAGAAAAGAGCGGTAACGCGCGCGCTATCGGCGAGTCCCGGTCGCTCGATATAAATATCTCGACTGCTGGCGGAAAGAGGAACGAAAGAGAAAGAAAAAGAGAATCAGAAAGAGAGAGGAAGAGAGTGGAGTAGAAGCCGGTCGCGGTTACCGGCATCGAGTCATCGTCTCGCAGCCAGCCAGCCAAACCAGCCAACCAACCAACCAGCCAGCCGGTCGGCCGGCCGGCCGGTCGCGCGCTTACCGCGGGATTCACAATGCTATCTCATCGGCGGGATCAAATTGTCGAAGGAGGAACGAGAACATATTTCGCGTGACCCCGCGGCAAAAGCGTCCCAGCGAGTGGCGCGCGAGCTGCAGTTCAATTCCTCGGGAATACCTCGATACATTTGTCGTTGTTCCCGCCGCGCGCACGGCCCCGGCCGGTATAGGTATCTAGAGATAACTCCTTGCTCTCTTCTCTTCCCATCCTCTCGCCTGGGCAGATTCTGATTCTCCGTTCTTAGGTACTCGCGGAGGACGGTCTTTCGCGACAGGATTCCATGAGGTATATAAATCTCGTCGCGATCTACCTGCGCGACGACTCGGTCTCTTTCGCGGCCACGTTGCTCGTACCACCGATCTATTTGAATCATTGATTGTAATAATGGCGTAAGTTATATCGAGATTTCATAAACAGTAATATTTTGTTGTCGCCAAAATTGTCTCTATATGGAAATTGCTAAATATTTTTACTCGTTTTTAATTGCATCTCTACAACATCGTTATATAAACCTCGCATTAAGAATTTTTATATTGTTCTGGGAGAAGAGTCGAAATAATAAGAGTCTTTTATAAAATTATCTCAAATTTCTACCCTATCTTGTAATTGTATTCTCCTTCGCCTCCACCAAAACGATGTCGATCGTCGACATATACGTCTGAATATGTAATCGAGGACCGTCTCGCGGAAACGGAGGCGGTGGTATTCGGCCATCCGCCGGCACCTTTATTACTCCGGAACGCACTTCCCCGAGTAAAACACAATATATACATCGCGATATGCATCTGCCGTAAACCCATACTTAACAGCGTGTTCCTACAAGACGATGTCTTCTCCCTCCCCCTCGCACTTCCTGATTTCCTTTATTTCGTTAATCTCTCTCTCTCTCTCTCTCTCTCTCTTTCTTTCTTTCTCCTTCTCTCTTCCGATTCTACCGTTGCTATCTTCCTTCCTTTCCACGATCTTCTTATACCGACTGTCTTAAATACTTGGTGCTGCGTGTAAGAGCATTAAAATACAGGCAACCGCTCGTCTCTCGCGCGTTCCGCCGTTCGCGCGTCTTCCTTCCCTCTAGACGCGGTCGGAATTTCAATTCCGCGCGATTCGCAGCCGCTAAACGGCCGCCTATTTGCATGATAATTGTTGCATAGCCTATGAGATTCGCTACCAGTGTTGCGTCAGATATCTCGTATAATGGACTACTCGCGAGGTCAGTAACTCAAATTTTTTTCCGAAATTGTATCTATCGGTAGACGATCTTACATATTCATTCAGCAGTTATTTATAGTACCAATAAATCATCAACTTGTTAACAAAGGCTAGCGCATTTTACGTATTATTAATGTA
The DNA here is from genome assembly GCA_035220615.1 of Leptothorax acervorum. Classification (NCBI taxonomy): domain Eukaryota; kingdom Metazoa; phylum Arthropoda; class Insecta; order Hymenoptera; family Formicidae; genus Leptothorax; species Leptothorax acervorum. The sequence continues at coordinate 1,245,227 of JASTWQ010001258.1, read as the reverse complement.
TAAAAAATATGCAGAATATTTTAATAAATTGTAATTTACAATTCTGCAGTTATCGACATTTATAAAGCATCATCACGCTTGTTGACGATCAAGGGATCAAGCAAACGTAATAAGGAATGATAATGTTTCATCTGTCTGCTGACTCGCGCAATCGTAAATCAGTAATCTCGTGTAATAAATTGTAGCCAAATACGGAACAATCGACATCCTGCGGACACGCGGAAGATAGTGCAACACCTGCGTCATGCCCTCGACATAGCCGCATCAGCAAAAGAACGCATTATGCCACGATGCTCGTTAAGTCCATCGCTTATCCTCGGCCTGAAATGCTTTGCGAAATGCCAATAATTGGCCCAAAAATTCGACCGCTTATCTGCGGTCGCACCTGTCGTCGGGGAAGCGTCCTGTGCATGCAAATGCTGTGCGGACTGCTTCACATACCAAAGATTGATATCTGTAATAAATTGCCGCGGTAAACGAGGGTGTAACCTGTTCTACGAGTAATGAGCTCTATTGGTGAGAAATCTTCGTACAAGCTTGCAAATAGAAAGTTATTGTACCCACATCAATACGATATATAAAATATTGATTGTACTTCATTAATTTTAATTTAATATTGATCACACAATTATTATCGTTTTAATATATACAAGTTATACTATGACGCGTTTTAGAGCAACATCCTATTTTCCCTTTCAGAACGTCGATGGATAAAATCGTCGACAGGGCGGACATCAATTTTGATAACGGTTTATCAAGGGGCACGGGCAAAGATACGCACCGGATGTTGGGAAAGCGAGGCAATTTTCGAAAGAGTCGTCGTGCGCCGAGAGACGTCGGGTAAGCAATTTTCTTATCGGGGCGTCATTTCCGGCCGTTTATCTCATGGCTTGTAGTTAAGAAGGGACATTGATTAAGGGCCCATTTTAACTCCCGGTAAAATACCTTCGCTGTCGTCGCCTCTCGCACCGCCCCCTCCGAAGTCGTCTCCTCATTTCGCTCCTTTTGATTCAATTTACGAGTAGGATGGCGTCGATAAAGGTACCCGATCTCATACTTAGCCTTCTACCCCCATTTTCTTGCCATCTTGCATCGTGGTATCTGTCTCCCTTGCCCGACCTCGAGTACCTGAATTCACCTCCATTTCCTACTTCGAGTTGGCCGTGTTTCGCCTTCATTTCTCTCTCTATTCCTCGTCCTTCCTCACCTCAGTTTTATCTCGCCAAGATCAAATCATTCGATTCCCTTCCGCGACTCGAATGGCCATAATCGTCTTGCTGTTACTTCGAAAGAAAAAGAGGGTCGTTTCAACTGCTATTTTCCCTTTCTAGACGGCGGACCGAACGGTCATTTCACTTCACACTGATACGACTGGTCAGTAATAGGTCCGCTTTTGACAATGTACGAGGTGAGAAAAAAGCTCCAGGCGATTTTATCTTCGACAAAGAGATAGTATGAGATAAACGACGTGATAAATGCAAAGATTATACCGCGAGTACTTTGTTCAGTCTCGATAGTTCAATTTATAGCTAGTGTTGGAAAAAAAGTTTTTAATTCGCGACGTTTTAGTCTTTTAATGAAATTATAAGTTATAATATTCATCGCATATAAATTTCTACAAAGAAAAAAATATTAACTAAACTAATAATATAATTATAATGTCTGTTGAATATCCACTCAATCTTGCATATGATTTTACACGTATACATTTGCCGCGCAATACGATCTTACAGTAATAAGGACAAATTCCAGATATATTGTCGTTGGAGACAAATCTCCGGAGAAATTTACATTTTAATAATAACGGCCAACTGTGTCATCGGTGAGCGGAGTTGTGCCAGGACGGGATGAGAAGCGAAGAGGGAGACTGGCGTCGACAAGACGCGACCAAAGTTTGATATTTCGCCGAAAAGTCCTCGCATTGTCTAAAAGTTGATGGTGTCACCCCAAGGAGGAAGATAACATCTGGTGCTGCCTCCATCAACAGCCTACTCCCCCACGCCCATTCGCGCAACCACCCCTATCCGCGAAGTGAAGGAAACTCGTCTTCAATTATTCTTGTACCCACCCTCCCTTCCACCTCCCTTCGTCTCTCGTTCTTTCTTACACGGCTTTCCGCGTTGCCACCATCCGGTTCATCCGCCTCCACCCTTTCCTCAGAATCTCCCTAGAACTCAACCTCTTTCTTCGCCATTCCATTTGTCACGAAATCCTGATGAATGACGAGTTTATGGAATTACGAGAAACAAAGCGGAATTTATTTGCATTTTTGTAAAATATATATACACATACACATATCGACACGAGTGTTATTGTCGGAGATTGTCATAATCGCTTGTCTCCAAAGATCCAAAGATCTCACCATTTTGTGGATGATACTTTTCGCAGAATTTACGCGATTCCTAATGTTCCTTGTTCTTGGACCCAACCAAGAGTCCGCCCCACGAATTGAGGAAGTGCTAATCCTATCAATCAAAATATATTAAAGCTCGGCTCGCTTTTAGGCCCCGACGCTTCTTACCCTTCTTTTCTTCGACTTCACCCTTTTAATAAATTCTCTCGCCGGGAGCGAAAGGAGCGATTTAAAGAGTTTTCGCGGGAAAGGAGCAGGTTGCGAGGGAGGGTTGCGAGAGCCGAGATTCCGAGTCCGAGCAGCTGGCCTTTGAGGGTGTCGTAACTATTTAATTCTAAAAGACATCGTTGTCTCCCGCTCGCACCGACACCGGTGTTTCCCGGCCTCTTCTCTTTGCATCACAAAAGAACCGCAGGAAATTCCAATTCCCGTCGAACGTCACCTCGGGATCGTCGGCAAGCTGCCTGCGGCTCTTTGTTCAGCGTTATTATTTTCCTATTAGCAAGAATCTGTACAATAAACGCGATAAACGATCTCGGAACTCTTGTATTTGTCCATAAGCTGGATAAAAATCTCATTTATATTTATATTTGTGAAAGTAGCAACGCGAAAAATCCTCCAGATATTAAAAAAGTTTTTCAAAAATGTTGTGCATATATATTTTCTCTGTTTGAAAATTTTATACTTTATGGTTACACGTATTAACTATTAACCGTCTTTTGTCGATTAACAGTTACGGACACAAATGATAATGTCAATAAATCTGGAACAGCAACTGTAATTTGCTGGCAGGAGCGCCATTGGTGTCGTTCACACGTGTAACGATCAGTAGGAATCGTATAAAGCACACAAATGACACAGATTTTTCATAATTACACATTGAACTAATCCGAAACGGATGCTACACGTTTTCATGCCAATGTACGGACACGCGCAAGAGCGTTAGCCATGCCGTTAAATATCATTTGCTAATTAGCTTCATCGCTCGACGTGTAACCATAAATTATTCTGTCTATTTCGATGTATGGAAGCTCCGGCTGCGAGTTCGGTGAGAATTAACCATAACATCGCGTCGACTGTTCGGAATTGTGATTATCGCCCGTGCATTTTAAAATAATTAATATTTATTCTGGTTCCGCGCGCGCCGTGTATGTGAAATATAGGAAATTTCAATTCTTCAAAGCGTATAAATTATTATGTTCTAAATGGAAGCGCTCTGCTGTGTAATATTTCTCTTTGTCTCTCCGATATTCTCTACGAAATACGCGCGACCGGGTTATTTCACGTATAACATTCAGTGTACGAGGATATAAAATATTTAGCTTGTCCTATTTTATTATATTACAACCTATTTCGCGAAAAGAACGCTTGTTGCGAAGCAGCGAATAACACGGAGAAAGAAAGATAGGAATTTTTCAGGTGTAACACTCTGCTAAAGTGTCTTCCCGGTCTCTGTCAGGAAAAAAATAGCCTCGCATGTTCTCACTCGACACTCACACATTCAAATATTATCCGACTTTGCATCGTAATATTCCGAAAAACACAACCGGAATATTTATTGTTTGCAATATTACTGATATCACCGTGTGTCGCAGAGGACTATCGGGCTTGCATTGTTATCGTGTCATTGATCGATAAGGCGCAAGATAACCGTATCGTTTCTACTTTTGCATATCTGTTATAAAGATTTAATATAAAGGGCAACGTGCCGTTCTACAAAGTGAAGGACACGCGCGAGTTGAAGTAAAATTTCGCAAACGGCAAAGCATGAAATCATAGAGCGCCGGGACGATGTTTCGAAGTGTCGCTGGCGGAAACATCTCACCGTCCACCTCACCATCTCTCTATCTCTTTTCGGCTTTGGAGGATTGCCCTCCGAAAACTGGTAAGGTGCAAGGTACAATGCTTGGTGGGTACAGTGTGTCCGACGTTCCTCCGGGGAGCGATCAATGATAGGCCGGGGGTACGAGTCACGTGACCTCGCCGCGGGGAGTTCGCGCAATGCATCACCAACCAACCACCCAGACCACCCTCCTCCACCCCCGTTCTCCCTCGGCTCTCCACCCGATCCCCTGTATCCTCCGACTGCCTCCGTCATCCTCCTGCGCGCCCCTCGACACCCCGCGACACCATCCTAGCCAGCCGTCTCGTATCCTGGTACCCCACTCTTCACTTTTCATCCACCCTTCGTGCACACCCTCCCCTTGGCACCGCCGCAGAGCTCGTTCGCCTGCCGCCGCCGCCACCACCACGTTTCTGTACTCTCCACCGCGCAGACACGCTGGGAGTACTAAACGGGATTGTTGCTACGTTGCTCTTGGCGACCAGCAAGTGTCGCCGTCGTCGTCTTCGTCTTCGTCGAAGACGGAGGCAACGTTCAGTTCGTCGCTCGCTCGCTCCCACTTCCTCGCCTCTCGTTGCTCGAAACCCCGCTTCGTTTTCGGATCAACCGACGTTTCGGCAAATGGGAACGCTATGTACTTCCGCCCCGCATTTCTTTATATTTGATAATACTCGATAATTTATAGATTCGAATCGGAATTATACTCGCGAATTGATGATTAAATCGATGCTCCCGCTTTCTACATTGACAAATGAGAAGCGTTACATCAACGCGTTTTACTGTGAAATTTCTTTCCCTTCAAGGAAGGAGAAAATAGAGGATCGATATTGCTTCAAACGCTGCGTTTATTTAATGATCGTGTGATTTCGGTTGAACTGAGGATTGCAGGCGCCGCATTACTGCGAGTTTTCTTCATCGGTCGTGCCGCATAGCTCTTTGCTTTCAAGAAAATTAAATTTCTACTCTGATAAATTATCCGGCCTTCCCAACACTTTTCTATCATCTCTCGCCGCTCGACGTTTCGCGTCGCGTTCCGCTTTCGTGCATTTTCAGATACCAATTACGTTATTGCTTCATATTATTTTATCACTCCGCATTTTACAAGCCGGGTTTTGTATACCTATATATTTCCCATTTTCATTACTCCACTATAATACATTAGCAGTGGCTATTAAAATAAAACCAATTTTCCCACTCATTGTTATTTTTATACGTGTTGTATACGTGTTATTATACGTGTAATTCCGAAGCGAATAAATGAATATATTCACAATAATTCGTTTTACTGCGAATGCTTTATCGTGAATAATCTAAAAGCGCATCCGCCGTTCTCACATAATTGACTCCCCCAAATTGAATTGAAACTATCGCTTCGCGATACCGACGTTAAAGGTCTCGAAATGGTTTCGCCATTAACCTACTTGCCGCAGCAAAACCGATACAAGCGAATCGAGTGTAGCACGTAATCCAATGACCTGCTCCAACGAGAACATAAATATTACTAAATTCTGCGGACCATCGATAAGTGCATCGTAGCATTGAAATATTTATTAGGTACAATTTCATCGTGATTGTTCTATTATGCCAATTGTGTTACGATAATACTACAATTTCAAGCGCAATATTTTCAGGTGTAATATTATACAACAGAAAGATATAGGTATAGTCACACGTTCGTATAAAAATATAGTAACTCTGATGTGAGAGAGAAAGAGAAAGAGAAAAACTCTTGGGAAATTATAGCATCTATTACTCACGACAGATCGTCTCAAAAGAGAAAAAGAAACATTTCATGCATCTGTCAACGACCGTATAGTGCGTATCGTGCTCGCTATATTATATATATTTAATCTAGATTTTTCAGCTTATTTGGAACGAATAGGTATTCTCTCTTCATAAAAATTCTTTCTCGCTCGTGTTTGATATTGATATTGTTATTAGGTGATAAACGGTACGTTAATAATCTCTCTTAGTAGCCATAGCTGACAGCAGGTACAACGGATTGACGACTTTATAGTATAGTGACACTGTCGCCTGACGTACGATCGCGTGCATGTTACAACGTCAGGGTAAACAACCCTTATTGGCCATAAGACCGTGGCAGAATGTCAATCTTCGACCGGTAACCTGCGTTCTACGCTCGGTATGCTCGTTACGACCCTGTTCACCGCACGATAACTTCGAGGTTACTACCACCACTTACATTTCCCCATCAACGACACTGCCACTTGGGTCGCAGTGGCTACTGCCACTGATTTGCGAACGAAACACGCTCGAGTTAGCGCGGATTAAAAGAAAATGCAGAGTAGATTTATTTCGCTCACCTTACACCCGCGCGATAAGGGTGAAATTATTTCTACAAACTGCTTTCGGTTAATTACCTGCGTATATAGCTCGAGTAATCTAGATTCTAGCACCTGCGAGGCGAAATTGTGATAACGGCTGTGTGAAATAATGTTAACGTGATACCACTATTATAGCGCCCCTACGCCGTTGTTCTACAGCGTAATTATTATAATATCAAGAGTTATATAAATCATCTTAAAAAGAGAAGAGTAGAACTAGTTTTAAAAATGCTCGTTTTGATAAATTTTTCTTCTGCTTCAAGAAAATATTGAAAAATAATTTGTTCTATAAATACAGTGTTTTTTCTATCTCTCTCTCTCAGCTACATATTAAATTCTGGGTATTATTACTACTGATCGTTCAAATACGATCCGAAAGAATTAACAACGATGTATAACATCTGTATTTATTTGCCCATAGGTACTTTCTCACGACACTTCAGCCGGAAACGATATGACGGATGAAGTCTCTAGAATATCCAATGAAGTCAGTGTGCAAACTAAGGCAGAGGTATGAACACGCGGATGGATTATGGACGGTTGCGATGCGTGGTCCGCGTGCGGCCCCCCCACGAGCGAGCGAGGTTTAGGCGCGTGCGAGCTGGATTTATGACCCCCATTATGACGTTGACGTATCGCCTTCCGTGAGGGTGGGCTAAAGCAAACCCAAGGCGAATCTAAGCCCCGTGTATCTAAGCCAACGGCTAGCCACAGGTCACCGCGACCGGTACGAGAATACTTCGGGCTAATCCTGCGGCTCACCATATCTGCGATAGCTTTAATTAACAATGAGTTTCGTTCTTGCAACATATGACACAATTCATATGACACTTCTATCTTATCACTTTTTTCTTATTCTGCGGAGCAGAATACATTAACAATTATTTAAAAAACGATTAATATTATAATGTGAATTTATTCCTTGTATAAGCAACGATATTTCAAATACATTCGATTACAGCATATCAAGAAAAGAAAATTTCTTATTTCACGTTGATATATTACGTTAGGGACGGGACAGTCATTCGAACAAAAGAGCAGACACATCCGAAAGTCAAGAACACCGAATTAACGGACACCGAACTGTCGCCGAGTTGGACAAGCGACGTAATCGCGGCGCGTCACGAAAATTATTGGCGTCTTCCGCTCCATAATGGTTGTCTAGCGCCGCAATAAAGCGAAAGCAGGGAAACGTGGGGGGGGGGGGGGCTGGGGGAGGAGACATTGGCGCATTGACGATTTAAAGGGCGTGCGAACTCGCTTTTACGCGTCGGATGCGAAACCCCGCGATTCAATTTATATCCTCTGACCGTGCGCTTCCTGTCTGCGGCGCACACAATCTTTCGGGATTGCACCACTTCGTCCACTTCCGGGGGATTCCACTTCCACTCCCCCTCCCTCCCCCCCCCCCGTCTCTTCTCTCCCTCTATGAAATACGACAATGATTCTATCGGCAGCGAGCGTCGCGACGATTCTCTCAGAAGGGTGGAAGGGTGACGCAAATAAATCGCGTTGCAAAATGGACCGGGCGGCATGTTATAGTGGTCGACGTTACGCATCGGCGAGTGTCAAAACACCGTGGAGGAGCCGCAACTACGATGGCATTAAAGGGAACCGAGTTAATGGACAAACGAGATCGTGGAACGAGGATCGGTCGCTCCAAGCTCCAGCTCTATTCGCGAAGGAATTGTCAAAATACATGGCGAAAGTAAATCGAATATTGTGAAGCGAAATCTCGACGAAAGAGCAAAATAACATATCACATCGATATTACAAGCACCTCATTTCTTAAATCGTTTCTCGAAGAAATAAATTCGACAAAAACTCCATTCTCTCGCGGCATGGGCACCGTGCGATGTATCTCTATTGTAACTTTACTCGATATCGCAAGTCGATTCCTTTCCGGGCGAGATCGAGGTCTTGAATGCACGGTCAGGGGACCGTACAGAGCTTTACATCGCCGCGTATATGTAACTATAAGAGTCGAAAGACAAACGGCGGCGGCGGCGGCGGTTATCTGCCGAGGTTGGGAAAAGCAGAGAAAGAGAGAGAGAGAGACAGGGAAACAGGGATAAAAGGAAATATATAGGTAAATTCCGATAACGCGGAGGCAAGGCGAGAGGGAGGAGCGACGGCGCGGCGCGGTGGAGGAAAGGGGCGGAAAGAAGAGGAGTTAGAGGAGAGGCCGTAAGAACGTAGCCGGAGTAAGAAAGATGGGACGAAAACATCGATTGCAGGGGCTTGTAACACCGCGGTACGAACAGAGGGATCAAGCCGAGCGATAAACCAAGCGGCCTGGAAAATGCCGGATCAACGGTACGATGTTTCAGCAAAAACTGCCTGGAATCGGAACAGCCCCGGCTCAAAGAGAGAAGACGGACGGGAGTCACGGGAGGGAGGGAAAAAGCGCGCTTCGCCCCGCCGCGCCGGGGTGCGGGATCGAAAACGAGCGCCTGGAATCGCGGAGCTCTCTCTCGTGGTTTCCTGGAATCTACGATTCCATCCTCCTCCCGATCCTATACGGCGAGCGCTTTACCGCGATATATACACACGCGAGAGGTACATATATGAATTTTACGTTATGCACCGCGTTATACCGCCGTCCTGCAGACGCGCGCAGCGGAGCCTCGACGGATTTATGAGGGAAGTAATGTGAATTAAACTAACGTCTGCGCGCCGGCGATGCGACGCACCGTAAAACGCCCGATCCCTGTGTATGAAATCGAAAATGAGGGTAATTCCCCGTGATAAAATATAACCAAGTTCCACACGAACGTGTAACGGTCGTACCGGTCGTACGCGCGTTGATATATCAAGATAAATTCAACGTTAACTAATTACCCGCACGTATACTACTGTATTTAATATTAATTAAGTTGCGCTGTTGTGTTAAATGAGAGACAAGTTTCATCGTATATAAACAGATGCTCGATATTATGCTTTGTAGAAATAAACTGCTCGGATGGAAATGGGAAATCTCTAAAAATATATCCGTCAAGAAATAGCGCATAAATAATAATAATTATCGACTTTTTTTAAATTAAAGAATATAAAAATATAAAAATTGTCTCTTATTATTTCGTTTCTTATTTCGATTCTATCTTATTGCGATTTTTCCTCTTTTTATCTCCGTTAAAAATGAATATATGACTATACACATAATATATAAATGTATGCGAATATCTGCAGTGTATTGAACTCGCGAGATTCGTTAAATCTAGATGACTGTGCAAATCACTCGTGATTGCGGAGTCGTCAAAATGAGAAATGAATATAGGAGATGGCCATCTGCAAAAGGATGTGTGAAACTTATCACGCACGCGAGATTGAAATGAATAACACGATCATCAAAAGTTATCTCACTCCGTAGATAACTTATCGAATGACGGTGTTGCTCAGTACAGACAAACGCGTGATTTAATTATTCAATCTAATGATGATTTAGCACGATCAGACTTGGCCTCGCGCGACCTTACGCGGCAAACCAAATTAGATAAGTATACTATCTATCAGCTGTCCTACTCCGATTGATTATTCTTATCAACTGTAGGAGGCGGCAGAAGCCGTCGCATACCGTTGGGAGATGGCAACGGCTTCAGAGAATGGCCTCGGTGAGAGAAAGAGAAAGAGAGAGAGAAAGAGAGAGAGAGAGAGAGAGAGAGAGAGAGTGGTAAGCGTAAGCCCGAGTTACCGATCAGCACAACAATAATAACCGCGGGGTACCCGCTAGAAGCATGAGAAACGTCAAAACCGTCGCACTTTTGTCCGCCTAATCGTGCAAGTACGCGAGAATTCCGGTGCGGCGGCGGAACGGACTCACCAGTCCTCAGTACGATTATGTGGTGCGTCGAAGTTCGAACATGAAGACGATAGAGGGAAAAGTAGTAATGCTGGGTTCGCAAGGTAAGCGTTCATCGGTAAACGGGACGATGAAAGCTGGCTCGATTATTGTTACATAATGCCAACGAGAGGACACGCGATCGAATCCGATGCGGCGAATCGCGGATGACGAGGACGCGTGACGCGATCGCATACCTCGGAGGGGTCGGTCTGCGGTCATCGCGTCATTGTTTCCTGGTGCATCTTTTGTTGTGTCGCAGAGAGGTTAGGTTAGGTGAACGGTGAACGTTACCCATGGACATAAATTCACACATGAATCTGTGGCCCACACGCGCTGCTTGCTTACGTTTACGTGCGAGACTAGAAATGTGTCGCAACGTCTGATGCGTACTCGCGTTGCGTGAGAGTAAAATTCGCTTGGTATCGAAGGAAGAATGAGATTTCTTTCATATGTTAGCAATTTTTAATTAATGAAATTAATTCTTTAGGTGCGTTCGCGGAGCGCGCGCTATATTAGCGCTATCGCATAGAGCTCTAGATAACAAGAGTGGCGCAAAAGTCCCCAAGCTACTTTGATCTCGCCGCCTTGACCTAAACGTTTGGAAGTAGTCAAACTACGTTCCGATATTCACTATCAGTAGGTACTGAAAATCTATAATTTACACATTCGTACAAGATTTTCAGTACTGGCAGTGAATATCGGAACGCAGCCAAAGACAGAATTTAATATTGCAGAATATGTATAAGAACGAATATCGACTTTAGGTCAAAAAATGGCCGGACTTTTGCGCTACTCTTGTAAATCTAGAGCTCTACTATCGCATTATTCTATCTTTATTGCTAATGAGCTAATGAGATGTAAAACAAGGATAGCATGACGCAATAGCGCTAACAGCGCGCTCCGCAAACGTACTCTTTACCCTTTGTGCGTGTAAATATCTGCACCAATGTATATAACGTATTTATTATCCTTGTAATCGCAAAGATCACGATCGTAAAAATTGCAAACGTTTCGATCCGCTTTCTGGATTCTCCTCGAAGCGTTTGGTGGTTTTGCGATCATTATCTCTACGATTATTACAAGAACAATTTCACGTTTGATGTATGGAGATAAATAATTACGTGCTGACAAACGCTATTCCGGTTTTTGACCACCTTCCTGCATGCTATCGAGATTTTATTATTACATTTCAGAGTTTCTGTTTCTTCATTTTTTTCCTATGACGTAATTGTAAAAAGTGGTCTTTTAAATTCCGAGCCAAATATCTTCGTTTGACGCAGGCAATAGTAATGTTTATGCTCGCATTATGATACGTTTCCGAATCTCTGGAGGTCAAAATCCGCGCGTGACACAGTTCTCGATACAACGCACGCAGAGATTACAGAGAAATGGAAGCCCGTATCAGTGTACATATTACGCATATTGTCTTTACCGTAATCATTTTTAAATACGTCGCATTCGGCCAATGACATATCGATGGATAAAAAGAACAGTACACTGCAAATCCAAGTGTGTTATTTTAACACGTATAAAATGACACATTTGACTGAAGCTCTTTTTACATGTTTCTTTATGTGTTAAATTAACACGATTTTAAATTAACACGGTTAATCGTATATTAAATTAAAAGTTAACACATTTAATCGTGTTAAATGACGTGATTTAAAACGGCAAGAAATGTGTAAGAACAGCTTCAGTTAAATAACACACTTGGATTTGCAGTGTAATTATTTAAAAACTTAAGAACTCTAATTGTTCGGGTAAATTACGCAGGTAAATTTATACATTCCCTCCCGAAAGTTTCTTGAGTTATTTATCATGCATAATAGAAATATAAAATGTTAAATAAATAAGAAATTATATGTCGATCAGAATTATAATACGCTTTTGAAATGTTACTGATAGAGTCGCATTGGAAAATGATCAAAGATTAGAGTTGATTGAAGTCGAAAATCTTAATATGAAGATACCGAAATCTTAATTAATTTTTAAGTTATTGCAATTTTAAAGTCAATTATGATACCGCGTGGAGTTCACGAGTTCAAGCCCAATAATTGCATTTCACGCGTACCGATCTGTTATCTGTCATTTAATTTTCAGCAGCACGGTAACATTCATTTTTATCGTTTAACTAATTTTGCTTTTTAATTTCTACCGTGCAGATAGTACAGCAATTAGATGATTGTGTGATGAGTTAATTGCGAATAGAAATTTTGACTGCTATATGCAAATACTCTGTTTCGTATTTAATAATTATTTACATATTATTACATACGAGAATTTTTATTTGTGATACTTTATAATACTTATCTATAATGCTCTTTAAGTTTTTAATTATACATCTAGTGTGATTATTATAATTTTCAGTGATCCATTTGTCTTTATGAAAATAAAAATTAATTCTACTTACTCATACGACGTGTAGCAGGCTAGCAGCGGAGTTATGACTGCATCATATTGATCTGTAAAATATAAATATAACGAGTTAGCATTCTCAAAATAATTAACACTTCCAAATATAATTATTGCAAGCAATACATTTTTTATTCGTCTTTTTCAAGCGGAGATACTTAAATAGTTTTATATTTCCGCTTGAAAAAGACGAATAAAAAATGTATTGCTTGCAATAATTATATTTGGAAGTGTTAATTATTTTGAGAATGCTAACTCGTTATATTTATAAGACTCTATTAAGTTAATTACCCCCTGGTAATTACCTTATTATCTGCTCCGCGTCGTCACCCGATACCTTCAAGTCTCTTCCTCCTCTCTTGTTCTTGCTGCTCATTCGTCGCACTCGCACACACACACACACACACTTAATCGGAGATATATAATTAAGTACGATTGCGCGGCACTTTGCAAGGTACTCTGTAAGGTATTAATTCACCGCGCATTTTATAAAATTACGATAAAAAATAACGCGAAAGAAGAACACGATTACACGAAGTTACGATTCGTTCGGCAACAAATCGCGAATTGACGCAAGGAGTTAATTACGACTGTCGATTCGACCGCGGGCGACTCTGTTCTGTTAATGACTAACATTTGAAAAATGACTTTGGTAACTTTATCCTGATAGCTCGGCTATGATATGATTAATAAAGTCTAGCAGATAGCTAATTATGACGCGATGGATCGTTCAAAAATACAAAATACATATATTTAAAAATATCCAAATTCATTAAAGAATCAGTTATAATATTCGAATTGCCCATAAATATCGCGTAATAATTTGTATCTCTCATATTCCTTACTTCGGTCTCTAAAAATAAATCAATCGCGAAACTACTTGGCAAAGTCGTTGGTAGTCGTTGCCTCATTTCATCGAACCGTTAATCGTAAGGATTAAGGAGTCGTTCGTACGTACAGCCGTTCGTTAATTATTTAAAAGGATTGATCGTCTTTTTCGATGCTCGTCACGATCGCGCTTCGAAGGATAATAGCCTACCCGCTCGAGTTTGCTGTTATTCTCGTTGCGCGAATAACAGAACGACCTTGCGTAACACACACATATATCACACTTCGCCGTAGAACGCAAAAACGGCGCGCACTGAGCGCTGGTGTGTCAAGCAATTTATCGCTATCACGAAATATCTAACGATGTGAAATAAAGATGCGTACTGAATCTTCTATTCCTTTCGTATTACTACGATCGATACGTATCACGGATTTCCGTCGTTCGATCCGATTACTTGATTCGGCGATTTGCGTATATATTACTCCGCGCTCCGAATCCGAAAAAAGTCGACAAATAATTATCGGTGAAAGGTTTAAAAGAGCGCGACGCAGGGTATCTTTCGATTCAACCGTCATTAAAGGAAACCGAGCACCTGTAAATATCGTCAAAAGCTACAAATCCTATTCTGTGTTGCTTCGATTGCTATTTTCGACGAATGCGTCGCGCGAAATATTTTACCTCGGTAAATAATTACCGTCTCGAAACTCTTGCGTGGAAAGCGAGGTGGAAAGTTTAGTCACGCGGATAGATATTCGTAGAAAATAATCATGGGAAACAATTTCGCATTTTCTTTTAGAAATCGTCGCGATTGTATTTCGAAGAGATTTAACGCGACGACACGCGGGACACCGCGTGCCGCTACTTGCTCGCTCGAGCTTCGCCTCGCGAATGGCAGAAAGGTAACCGGGGACCGGTGACCGGCGCGCGGGCGGCGCGGGGCGCGTATACGAACGGCGCGCTACGTCATACGAAAACAAACGTCGAACGTTAACACTGCGTGCCGATCAATCGCTGTTATATGTAAATTGTAAATAAATAAAAGTGCGTAAAGCTTACTTTAAACGATCTACAAGGTGTGCCAAAATTTGGAATATAATTCCACTCTTAATTTTAAACACATAGGGCCAGTTTTTCAATAGTCGTTTAAACTGAAGTTTAGCTCAATTCACTCTTCGTCTTTTTCTAAAAGGGATAATTAGAAAGAGACGAAGAGTGAGTTAAGCTAAGATTAAAGTTAAGCGACTATTGAAAAACTGGCCCTTAATAATTCTACTCATAATTTTTAAACGTTTAATAATACCCCAAATAATACGAAACATTTGAAGAATCAGAAATATATACATCAAAATGCACGACGTATAGAATTATAAATGAAATTCTATCCTGAAATCTGACACTAATTGTAAATCGTCTAAAGTAGGAATTGTAAATTATAAATTGTATTACTTATAAAAGAAATGCACCTATAATATATATAATATTCTCACTCTTACATTTTATATTAGTTTCGATGACCGAATTATTATCGTATATTAAATCTAACGTTTATTTGAAGAAATATGATTAACTGTTTGAAAATAAACAATAATTAAATATAATATAAATATAATGGATGCAATTAATTATGCGAAAATTCATTTATCTTATATAACATCGAATAAAGGCTAGAGTTTCGTACGATAGCTTGAAATACACTCATTATTAGATACCTAAGATGATCGATTTTTTTTGTAGCACGATATTCGATGAATGTTATCAAGTGTCAACGCTAACATTAAAAAATCGCACACAAGTATCATTAGCGCACGAATCACGATATCATTTTCAGGTGTTGGTAAAACGTGCTTGATCGGACGTTACTTGGGAAATTTCGATTACGCAAGTCCCACGATAGGGGCATCTTTCTTCAACTGCAAGATCAATTTGGACGATGTGAGGATAAAATTGCAAGTAGGCTTTAAAAAAATCATATTTCTCTCTTTTATATTAATATTCAAGGAAATAACTTTATAGATTTAATAGATTTCGCTCCGACAACGAATTAATTAGATACGAGATTTACAACATTTCTCGTCTGTGTTATCTTTTCAATTAACCCCTTGCCCCGTTGATCAACCCACTTTTCACTGGTCTCGATATCGTTATTGCGCCTTCGATATAAAATTCATGCTTTATCTAGCAACAATACTTAAGCTTAAAAACGTTTAAAAAAATTAAATTAATGTAAAGAATTAAAAGGATCACTAATGTTATATAGGTGTGGGACACGGCTGGCCAGGAGAGATTTCGCTCCATGGCGCCGATGTACTACAGGAACTCCAACGCAGCTATGCTAGTGTTTGATCTTACACAGTACAACACCTTCGCCGCGATCAAGGGTTGGGTGAAGGAGCTACAACAGAATGTGGAGGAGACGATGGTGCTAGCCTTGATTGGCAACAAGTCCGACTTGGTGCAAGAGCGTCAGGTTGACGGTGAGGAGGGTCGAAGGTACGCCACGACAATTGGTGCTACATATCATGAGATCTCGGTGCTACATAACGAGGGAGTAGAGAACGTTTTCCTGGCGATCGCTATGAGTCTACGGAGAATGGCGTCTGACAATAACGATACCAACACTACCCTCAAGATTTCTGACTCTAATAACTTTCTTAAAAACGACGATATGCTTCCCTCGCCCTCCGTCGAGGAGAGCCCGCAGAACACCAGTATTGCACACGGCATACACGAGAAGCCGTTTACCTGCTGCTAGTTCTAGTTTATTGAGAATAAAAGGCGGCAGTAATTAGCCGAAGATTTGCACCTTGCTTAGGAATTCGCGTCAATTACCAAAGAGTTTACTACCAAATGTTACTTGCCGCACCTTGCGGATCGTTTCGTTAGTGAACCACAAGTTTTTGTTTCACGACGCGTTTCCGTTTTCCGTTTCATGCAAAATATATACGTAAAACGCAGAGCAAACGAACATTCGCTCTTCCAAGCAGCTTTGGTATTAGTTCGATTAGTCAAATCGAATTTGTGACAACGCTCGCGTTGATTTATCGCGAGAATTAAATCGACAATGTCGACGATAGAAATTATATCCGAATTTTTCGTGTAAATGAGTAATAAAAGTTAGCTAGACAGGCGAAAAAGACCATATTTTGTGCATATTAAATTTATATGTAGATCTCGTATGGGACAAATATAGCGGTATTTCAATTAATTCAAATTAAAGTGATTAGAATTATGATGACAAATTAGAAAATGTAATTATCTAAGAATAAGAAATTCAATTATCACCTACAAACTATGTTCAAAATCTCCTATTTTGATAAGTTTTGATTCTAATTCTATTTCGTAACGTGATAATAGAAACGCATGATCTTACATGTTGTGCAAAAGTTGATTAATGCATGACGATCACGCGGCTTGCCATTAGAAATCAAATTTTCGCAAATTATAACTAATTATTTTATATATAATTAACACTGCTTTTATTACTGCATTTTGATATCTAATTTTATATGAAACAACAGTATTCTACGTCGGTGCGTGAATTATTTATGAACGAAATAGAATAGGCTTATATGCTATTAATATTATATAATTTTTCGCGAAGACTGCTAAACTTTAAGTTTGAATATTTTTCCTATGCAGATGAATTATTTTCGATATTTTTAGGAAACTTTATTATTTGCATATATTGTGATACGCACGTTCACGCGCTCCCTTCGGACATATTTCTAAAAGATTTTATACCCAACAAAAATAAATATATTTGTGATAAAAAAATATATAATGCATTTATATAAATAATTTTCCTTTGAGAGTTCCTGTTAAATTATATAATCAATAGCGTACAGATTTTATTGCGCAAAGTATCCACTCTATGTGCGATGCTTACTTTATATTTTATTATTAAATATATAAGACTAAACTGAGACACTTGTATATAATATCATTTTAACATAGTCGAGATAGGATACGCTTGTTCGGGATCCGAAAAGCTGCGCCTCCTCGGGAAATCTGCTCGTCTCGCTACGACAGAGAGTGATAATCACACAATGACTCATTCTCACTCCAGGCCGGGCCTCGCGGAGCGTGACGTCCCAGCTTTGTCTACGTGTAACTCATCCCATTTTCGTTATGTAAGCGTCCGTTTACTATGCATCTAGGCCCATTAGGACTGCGCGGCGGCGTCTTCGAAACCTACGCGCAGCGGCAAGATGCGCTCTGTGCTCAGGGTCGCCCGCGCGTGCGAGAGTCAAGGAACCCGAAACTCATGTTTTCTCACTGGTATAATTCAAACACCGCGACTTGTATGTTGTATGTATGTGCGAGAAACAAAGAAAGAGAGAGACACCTTAAGCTCGCGCAATGTGAAGGATTTATAGAAAAAAAATATACGAGTTTTGATATGAAGTACAAAGAATTTTTAAAAATGTAGAATTATGAGGTCAGCATGCGTATCAAAACAATTAGAACTAATATAAAATTATCAAAAACACTGTTGCAAATAGCTGTATTGAACGGTAAACTCGTTAATTAATTACTTGAAATTTTCGAATCAACGCGACAGGTATGATTCATCAGGCTAAATATAGTAAATACACATCTGACTTCAGAACCGGAAAGATAAGAGGATGTACCGTTAGACTATAATGAACTATCCGCTCGTTACTGAAATGTAGTGTAACTCCGAGATGGATGTAATAATCGCGTAGACGCGATTACGCGCGGCTTTCGTATGTACAAGTAAAAGCGCTCGCAATTAGTCGAAAGCAAAGCGACATCGTGTTCTTTGACCGGAGGATCGATTAGCATACCGCGTGAGCATAATGGAGTTTTATCGCCGTTTAAGAACAATAGGCCGTAAAACGGTAAGTACGAGATTGACTAACCGCAATCGCCACGTCGTAATCACAGCTCGATTTTACGCAAAGGGAATCAGCGAAATGATAGCTTTACACGCCCTTCTCGACACGCCTGCATCGTTAGAACATTGTCCAACCCCCCCCCACCCCCCCACCCCCCACCCCCCAGTCTTTGACACGTGCGCGCAAGACAACTTGAGTTCTGAGGTTTGCCAAACAGGAAGAATTCATCTCGTCGTGCATTGCAACAGGTGCATTTTCACTTTCTTCCTGTTAACGATCGCGCATCTTCGAGTGAGGTAATCAGGGTCTTCCGGTACACGGAATAGACCGTAAAACATTTCTCAAAAATATAAGATTAACTATTATTATAAAAGCATTACGAAGAAAATCTCATCGTCAGTATAATTTTGTTAAAAATGACTTGTGGTAATTTCTATATTTATTTCGTTTGGCGTTTTTATGTTAAATGTTTCTATCTTTAAATGATAAGTATTCATAATATCAGATGAACGTAGAAAGTTGCAATTGATTTCCTCATTGGCATTGATGCATACAAGTCATGATGGATATGATGAAGAATCGTAGCTAAAGTTACTAATTAAATTTGCACACGTGCGAGATATCGTGAATAAAATTTACGCGAACGCGCAGGGTATAAGCACAATTCGATTTCGCAATACTACGAGCATCGCGATCTGCTCCGTTCGCCGGTGCGTTAATTAAATGCAAGCGCGAAATCGCGTAGAGCGATGGAAAAGAGGAGAGAGAGAGACTCGCATGCGCGCGGATTTTCAAAGGAGCGGGTACGAGCTCCTTTGAGCGTGCAAGCGTCACGCAAAGGAGCGAGTAGGAGAAGACGAAGAGGAAGAGAAGAAGCGGCACAAGCGGAGGAAGCAGAAGAGACGATCATAATGCCGGCTCTGCTGTATAAGACAATGATACAGTTACACGATGCTCTCAGTTGTGAGCCAATCGTAAGAGGCACGACACAAGGTGCCCGTACGCGAAAGTATAATGAACCGCGGCAAGGACGACACGCTAATTACGCCCGGCCCGTTAATTAAAGGAACGAACGATCGTTAATATTGCCGGAAGAAATCAGAGGCTAGAGATAGACCGTTCGCGCGGATCGGCGCGATCTTCACTTCGCCGCGGGATGTCGATCAAGTCAGTGATCCAGTGAACACGAATCTCTCGCAGTGATCTATAAATCAACCTCTGTGTAAAAAAATAGAAAAATTTTCCCTACAATGAGGATTATTTTTGCGATTACATAACGTGTACACCGACCATTTTACAATTTTTCTTGTAACGTCGCGTCGTTGGGAAGGTTTTGTTGACAATTAGCTTTGTAATCGCAACGATCGCTCATCGTGTATGCGTATCTTCCGTCGAATGGACACTCTTTCAGGGACGTCTCGTGTGAATGAACCGTGATTCATAGATCGCGGATAGAATAGAACGCCAGATAACGGCTATAGAAAGCAATAACTAAAGCATTAACGTGTGTACTAATAAGGATTGTACGAGTAAGCCAGGATTAATTGAAACGTAAATGCACTTCTTGTCACGTTTTTATTAAGAATAAATTAGACGATCATGTCATAATAACGTAGAATAATGAGAATCATTTCTATGAAAATGATGAAAACAGAAAGTTACATACACCATGTGAAAGTGAAATAAGGTATTCTTAAAACGTGAAGAATTTATTAACAATGGGACATCAGCAGGGATTTCTCATTTTTATCATCTATTTCCTGCGATCCTGTCAAGTATCGCATTCAATTGGTCTCACGATTGATAATCAACTTGTAATCGTCGCGAATGGTAAGTGATAATGGTTGGTCACCAAACAATACTGAATATAACAATTAAATGTAATAATTACATCATGCAGATTGCTACACGAGAGTGGCCATCGGATCCAAATTGCCGGACATGGATATCTTTTCCAACGTCGCGGTCGGTAGCATTTCGGAATGCGAGGACGAGTGCTCGAAAAGGAGAAATTCCTGTAACGCGTTCGCTTTCGGGTATGATATGTCACATAAATGCAACAGAAAATAATCACAATAAGAAGAGCAAGAAATATATAAACACAATATAAAAAGTCTCAAAATAAGATTATATAATTTTTGTTTCTATATATAATTATATATGTGTTAACTCTCTGAAACCCGTCTTTGTATACGTGTATTGATTTAGGATTGGCATCAAAGGTAACGGAACATGTGCGTTGAGTGCGATA
This sequence comes from Leptothorax acervorum, assembly GCA_035220615.1. NCBI lineage: Eukaryota > Metazoa > Arthropoda > Insecta > Hymenoptera > Formicidae > Leptothorax > Leptothorax acervorum. Next base: position 1,224,494 of record JASTWQ010001258.1, on the reverse strand, counting down.
ATGCCGAAGCCTGAAGATCTACAAAGTCACGCCGATTACGATGTCTACGTGAGGAGTCAACGTTCGCCACACTGCGAGCCAGATCGACTTTATAAGATGGGAAGTGGTAACATCGGACAAGAAAGAAGAAATCAAACGGTGCCGACCTCGATATTCAGAAGTAGTTTCTTGGGCCCGGCAATGCCAAATATCCTCTCAACTCCAAGGTATGGTTATCTGATTATTAATTTTAAACAAAGAACATTTCCGTCATTAGCACTTTATTTCAGTGTATCACTGAGATATTTCAGAAATATCTCAGTGTATGTCCCTCGAGATAGATATATTTGTGGCAAAAATAAAGAGAGGAATAGTTATATTCTACGAAAAATATGCGTATTAATATAAAGAGTTTCAATGTTTCATCTTTGTTAATGTTTCATAACAGATTGCAAAAATATATATCCATACTTTAAAAAGAGATTCTTTAAAATAAATGGCTCGATCGGATATTATTTTTAATCTCCAGATTTTTTACGTTTATTTATTTTATTTGGAGACTTACGTTTATTTATTTTATATAAAATATAATTTGATTTAAAAAATACTACTGCAATGTATTGTATAATAACTGTTGTAATATTTTTCACACTCGAAGAACCGTGGGGAACATGCCTAACGTCAATGGCCCTTCATATCAACAAGGATATATGCCTTCTCTCGACGATGAGCGCCGGATCACCGATATCGTTAGAAACAGAAATCCGATGCCACCCACCAGCAGTCCTTTCGGAACTAATAACGTGAAATTCGATAACTACGATCTATCAATACACACAAACTGGAAGCCGGCCTTCGGTCAAAGAACGCATTCAGACCCGAAATACAGTCGCCCAAATTTCGGCGGACCGTCCTTTCAAAATCCTTTCACCGGTACCAATCATCTGAATTTTGGATCAAACTTAGATAACGATCTTCATTCGGTTAAGGCCCTCACCGTTCATAGCGGGCCCTTCGAGGTTTTCTCGAGACCCATCTACGTCCACGATGAAGCCTCCAAAAACAGGCCGCCGACGGATTTTGGATTTTGGAATAATCACGATACAACGAAACATCGCACCACGAATCATCTTGATCAGCATCGGCATCAAGAATTTCTCAATAACGTGTACAAAAGTCAAGGAATTATCACGAGACCGAAGCAGAACGAGTTAGTCACTGGAAATTATGATTTCCGCAAAGTCTCCTCCCGTCCAACCGGTCCAACTATCAGCAATTCTTACGACTTTGAGACCAATAGAGCGAGAATCTCGAACGGAGGGTTCAAAGATACTTCCGAGCTCTGGAATCCAGGACTGACGACGATGTTTCGCAGCTTTGGTGCAAGGATCAACGAAAAATCGAGATGTGAGTATTATACGATTCAATTTCGCTCGTGAGACCAGTCATCTGTTTCTCTGCCAACATAGTTTTCGTTGCACGCAATCTGCGCGCGTAATGCGTAAGCTTTCGGTGCAATTCTAGCACCTCGAGAAACGGAAATGCGAATCTCTGTCTTTAACGAGGCATACACGAAAGACCGGAGACACAAATCTTCGGACACTTGTTCCTGCAGCTACATACGTCGCATATGTGAGGCGCAACCTCAATTTTTCTATGCAGCAATCACACGATTGCATTACATGTGCTCGCGCCGCGTTCCACAAGTTGATTATCACTCTCTTACGTAAAACGACATTGTTCCGTTACATTAATTCATTTTTCGAACGTAGAATTAAATAAATTAATTTCGCATTAAATTATAAATATAACAATATCACGTTCAAACTATCGTGTCTATATTTTTTAGCGAATTTTATGTTACTTTGTAAATATTCTAAAGAGAAAAGATACGTATTTTTAATAGATTAATAATATCTTGTCGCGATATTTTAAATCTAGAAATCACATTTGACGTTTAAAAAAACCTGCGCCATGCGGTACAGTGTTAATTCTCGGTTAATTCATTATGCTACACCATCAACTGGCTCAACTATAGGCGGCTGCAGCCAGCTGCCAGCGTTTATCGAGCCGTGTTCATCTGCGAACTGCCGATTGACAAATGGCAACGGCATTGACACGGATTTTAAACTGTATGCGAATTAGCTCGTTGCATTCGTTGACTTCCGGAGTTAGCTACTCTTATCGCACAATTTACGCACATATTTTTGCCTATTGAGTTACTCAGCATAACTAAATAATTCGATAATATTTCTCGGACTTCTAAATAATAAAAATAAAAATACGGTGTATATTCAATTAAATAATGTTACAAGCAGTATATATACGCGTCTCTAGGAGTCAACAATTTTCTTACGCGAAGTTTGTCGTCCGAGCAACGACCGGCTAAAGGAAACTCGATGACTTTTCGCGATTGTGCCACCACAGTACACGACAAGTTGCACAAGGGAGAAATATAAACGCCGAGACACTACAGGACGCTCGGTTTCCGGTTGGCGTGATCTACGAGCATAAGACGCTTTTACTTTCGACAGCTAATCCCTTATTCCTGCCTGCGCTTTGAATTAATTGCGCGTAACATTGCGCGTCCATCTTTTTGATCAGGAATTGTTGTAATCGATTGGGTACAATGGTTGCGACACGATTAATAAAAGTTCATCACCGAATTACTTCTCGAGCAACCTCGAAATTTCGAGTTATAACAATCGCATGAGGGTCGCAACAATTAAGCCTAGCTGACTGACTCAAATCGCGGAAGTATAATTTTGCTAAAGTTATGGTGCGGCATTAAGAGGCTGGTTGAAATAATTGAGGTAATTGTGACCCTGACGAATATCATGAAGGACACGCGGCGGCAAATCCCTTCTAAAATGATGTCACTCCTCTTTGATGTTCCTTGGCACAAAAGTTCTTTTTAACGACGGAAAAATGCAAATGGTTCCGGCAGTTGGTTTCTGGGTAAAGATCTTACGGCGAATAAGTAATAATCTCATATATCTCGGTTGAAAATACAGAAAGTACAAAAAATCAATAGAAAAGAATTATTAAACGATTTGAATACGAATCATAACTCTTTTGGACTTCCAATAAGTTAAATGGTAATTATAATTCGAGGAAATTTATGCTAATCTCGATAAAGTGAGCTAAACAACGTTACAAAGATACATGCGCTTGCACAGTCACATCTCAATTAAAGGTTTACATCCTGCAATTACTTAAAACGACGAGCGACTCGTAAATCCATTCTAACGTAATTGCACAAAATACCGAATGACGATGCTCGGCAAAAGAATGAAACGTTCGCGTGTCCGTGAGCAAAGAAAAATAATAGTAAGTGGAATCATTAATGATCATGTAACGCTGAGACCCCTCCCCCGACGTGCGAGCAGTTCCTCCCACTATCCTCGCGGAAACGTTCACTTTTCTATAAAACGACGCGAGCCCGTAATTTCTCCGCTACTTTTTGCGTGTTTTTCTGTTCGCGCCATTTTTCGCGCGGAACGTGCCGGAGTGCGCGGAACCGGGGTGACTTGAACCGAACGTGAAAATTCTCTCGGGAGACACCAAAATGACTACGTCTCGCTGCGGTTCGCGGTATATCGCGAGAGTAAATCGCAGCTCGAAGGAAAATTCGAAACGCTGAAGCAAGGAAACGCCTTGCGTATGCGTTCGCGTCGCCTCTCTCGCGATCTCGACTCTCGGATGGTACGTTCACTCCGGTAAATTCGTCGATCGAACGTGGGAATCATGTCGATATTGTCAATACGTCGACGATGGTTGTGGACCTTTGTGTTAGCTGTAATTGCCCGACGGGCTACTTCGAGCTCGATAGTTATAGTGGAGGACGAGTGTTCGCGTAAGTCGCGCGGGAAAAGATGACGCCTGTAAAAAGTGCAAGGTTGAAATTTCTTTTTTCTTCTTCTTGCTACAGCGTGCTACAGAAGACTGCTGTCCGGCAAAAAAAGCTTGGATCTGCACGTCAGACGTGTCATTGAGTGCGAAAGGATCGAGGACTGCCATCGCGCTTGCGACTATGAGAAGCGTTTCACTTGCGAGGGCTTCAATTATAGGTAATTAGATTGTTTGATAAATATTTTTGAAAATCTAGAAAAATATTCAGAAGATTAGATATTGAAGATATTGAAGATTTCATATTTATTTAGAAAATTAAATTAGATTCATATAATTATGAACTCTTGTTAACTGTTTAAAAAAAATAAATCCGTCGCATTGAGATTAGCTTCATAACTTCATTAACTTCATAACAAAAACATAATTGTGCTTCGATGACAGAACATTCTCGATGAATTCGTTAGTGTCTCGGTGTCTCGGTGATTTTTAATTAGTTTTCCGTATTTCAGTAAAGTTCTCGCAAAATAGCCAAAAAATAAGTTGCATAACAGTTAAACGCGATTATTCACGCTTGGAATCATTCAATGATTTTATGCGTTTCTATACACGTGCGTATATATCTAGGGTACCTATTATCAGATGCACATACGCAAAATACAGTACATATATATGCATGACCCACCGTGCGATTGCATCACGGACAATTTGATCGCACCACAATCTGTGACACGCTTCTCTGTCGAGGAGAACTATCACGCACGTGTGTCGGAAAAGTTACCGCTGTTTTCCACAACACCGCAATTAACATATTCCAAACGAAAAACCGCTAAAGCCGTTTAATAAATAATTCAAATTGATGACGAATTTATTTATCACCGAGTATTAATCGCGATTTCATTCAAAAAGGCGCACTGGACATGGAGCGAGAGGAATGTGCGAGATGACGTCGGTACCTCATTCTCGTATGGATTTCCATCGGGACTTCGTATCGGATCCTCAATGCGATTATTACGAGAAGGATCCGAATTGCGTGATAAACACGCCTGAGACGCGACCGTCCTGGTGGAACCAACCGTCCAGACCTGGTCAATCCTATAGTCCACCTTACTCTCCCAATGAAAGGCCAGATACAAGGTACAGTGATTAAGAATTTGTCCATCGTAATACAAAAAAAAACTACCACATACCTATTATATTACATTAAAGTTTATCAGTGCAATCCTTGAGAAACGCAATTATTGTTCTCGATTCATTTTTACGAAAGAACAGTAATTTACGAAGACGAAGGACGTTTATTTCTCGGTAACAATTCAGCAAATTGCTTTCGTTTAACTAATCGCTCAAGCGTGAATTTAATGCGCTTGCTTTTTTTATCCATCGTTCAAATGAAATAAAGTTCCGCTTCTAATCTACACAAATTTGATGCAAGACCTTACGCTCCGGATCGACGACCCTTAAACGAAGTGCCACGGCCACTGGATTACGATCGACGACCCTTGAAGGAAGTTCCACGACCGTTCGATTACGATCGGCGTCCTTCGAACGAGATCCCGCGGCCTTTGGCTCATGCTCCAAGACCCGCGGAATACGATCGACGACCACCGCCTGTCTACGGGTATCCTAATCGCGGACTGTACGACGATGCGTTTGATCGAAGGGGCTATCCCGATGATTCAATACGGGGTGGTTACCCGGCGACGAGATCGGAAGATCGATTTGCCTATAGTGTCCAATTTCCGTCTAGACGACCCACCGATGGTGATTTTTATAACAGGAACGTACCATGGGCGCGATATCCGAATAGAAGGATCGATCAAGACATAGGTAACGTTGAAACGTAGATTTAACATAATGCAATAATTTTTTTTACAAAGAATTTTTGTTAATGACCTGATTCAGACCAAGTGAACGAGCGCGAACCAGAGAAGCCAGATTTCCCGCGGTCTGACGGCGTTTCTCCCCTCTATTATTATGCACACAAGACACTCAGTCTAGTCGTGTGACGTACGTTCAACATTGTAATAAATAAATAAATAAATAAATAAATGACTCACCGGGCGATGGGCAACAGCAAAGTTGTAACACTGCGTTGATCTGTAACATATAAATATTTTTACATTAAAAGAGTGTCCAAGATAATCAATATACCTATACTTCAAGTAAATAATTCTCGCGCCCGTTAAATTTTTAAAACGCCATTTTAACACACATCTGATTTTAAAATGCTATAATGCACAAGAAACAATCGCGGCCGCTGCAAGCGGCTGCATAACCATTTCCGCATTAACTCGTTCGAAAATTAATCCTCGGAAAATCGTGCAATGTAAGTACCTATAATATTACAACCGTGCGAATAAAGGTGCGCCTACATCTATCGTAAATGATTATCGTAAGCTCCTTACGACGATCGTAACGCTCGTCGTGACAGTTATCGTAACCTCATCGATGAGTTGATTCAACTTGAACTCTGACGATTATGACGCTTGTCTAGCGTTACAAAAGTAACCTAATCTGTCAGCCTTCTCGACGTGCGAAGAAAAGTGTGTTTATAGATATATTAACATAGATATATTGTTTACGAGAGTTTCTTTGCTTACGACCACGATCGCAGCGTTACGATAGATGTAGGCGCACCTTTAAGGTGCGCCTACATCTATCGTAAACAACTCTCGTAAACAATATATCTATATGTTAATATATCTATAAACACACTTTTATTCGCGCGTCGAGAAGGCTGACAGATTAGGTTACTGTTGTAACGCTAGACAAGCGTTATAATCGTCAGAGTTCAAGTTGAATCAACTCATCGATGAGGTTACGATAACTGTCACGACGAGCATTGCGATCGTCGTAAGGAGCTTACGATAATCATTTACGATAGATATAGGCGCACCTCAAGAGAGACGCGACGTTCGCGACGTAATATCTCTTCTCGCATATGCCGGAGATCGAACTCCGGCGAAGTTTCGCCGGAGTTAAACCTCGAATAGTACTGCACGAGTAACGAGTAATCACGTTACGAGCGAATCAGGTCGCGCTTGAAAAAGTGGCGGAATCCGCCACAGGACAGCGAAACAATAAACGAATAACAATTACTAACCCCACGGTCACTCCGTCGCCCGATGGGCCACCCACAGGCCCCTTCCTCCTTTCAGTCCTCCTCCGTTGTCGCATCTCCGTTGATGCATTCACTCACGACGCGGACGTTCACGCGGGAAAATATCGTTACATACGGTCGCGCGACACTTTGCACGGCACTCCCGGTATTAATTTCGCGACGCGGCGCGTACAATTTTACACGGCGACGGATGAATTTCGGCGGAGAAGCTACGAACGAAGCCTCGACGCCCGCGGCCCGTGACGTCACGCAGGTAGACGCTACGGGCGAATCCAACATGGCGGAGAGAATTTCGTAAATCGCGCGGCCAACTTCACTCGCCAGGAGCAACTATCGCGAGGACGATACACTTGCCACTTTCACACTTATATTTTTCGCACTTTAAAGTTTGAACAACGAATATAATGTCGAGATTACTTTTACGTATTGCAATATAAGCGACGTATAAGAGGAATAAATGTATGAATTAAGGTCAAAGAAAAATATATCCGCGGAACATTGTCGTAAACGTTGCGTACGTCTCTCTTATTCGCACACTTAATATTACTTGCACGATTTTTCGTGGATTAATTATGCGAACGAATTAATGCGGAAATACGCAGCCGCTTGCGGTGGTCGCGATTGTTCCTTGCATTAGCATTTTAAAATCAGATATCTGTTAAAATGACATTTTAAAAATTTAACGAGCGCGAGAATTATTTACTTGAAGTATTGATTACCTTGGACACTGCTTTAATAAAATATTTATACGTTACAGATCAACGCAATGTTACAACTCCGCTGTTGCGCATCGGCCGGTGAATTATTTTTTTTATTTCAATATCGAGGCAACGGATTTGTAAAAATTATATTAAACGTAATAAACGTAATAATTTTATTAAACGTAAATAAAATGAAAGGTAATTAATTTAAAGATAATTAATGTAGCGGTGAAGTGTTGTGTATTACTTAATCTCGATAAATATCTGAATATATTATTTATTTTTACAATTATTACAGAAAAAATTAAAATATAGTGAAGAATATATTAAAAATATATTACAAATGTGTGCGTGAACTAATATATTATAATTTATTGCCTTGAAACGGATAGATTCTAGAGCTTAGAAAATATTTCTATAATTTATAATCCTCTGTTAACTATTTATTTTTTACACATGTCTTATGTGTTGTGTGCGTAAAGAAACGCCGTCAGGTCAGGGTCTAAATCTGGCTTCGAACAAGCACGAATGAACAACTTTCTTCGACCAGTACTGAGCGCGGCGTACTTGCTGAAATAAATTATTCATTAGTGTTTGTTCGCGCTCGTTTGCTTGATCCGGATTCCGCTTTATTGCTCACATATATGTTCGCCATGTCGCAGGCACGAACGAAATCGGCTCGTATTCGCCGGACTATCGAAAGGATCCGACTCGCGATTGGGGTTCTTACGGCACTTACGGCGGCTCTTACGGTTACGACACGAATTACGTGGGAAAGTTTGACATACCGAAGTACTATCCGAAATCGCAATCTAAACCACCCTATGAGAACGATCAATTCTACGGCGAGTTTTATAATTACGGCGGCGCATTCGGATACGGCGATAATTATATACCGGCTAATCAGGATACGCTTTACGGCGGAACCGGAAGAACTGAGGAATGCTCTGTCCGAGCCGGTGCGGGATTCAGGCTCAGCCGAGGAGTCGTTCGGAAGACGTATCTGACGTCAAATCTGGATCAGTGCGAGAGTCTGTGCATTAGCGAGAAAAGCTACGTTTGCATGAGTTTCAGCTACAGGTACATTTTAATAATGCATAATGGGAAAATTGTAATACCATTGCCTTTAGTAACACTACAATTACAAATCCAAGTGTAAGTTATTTTAACTGAAACTCTTCTTACACATTTTATTTTAATACAGAACGTATTAACTTTTAATTTAATACGTGTCAACGATTAAACGTGTTAAATTACGTGATTTAACACGCAAGAAACATGTAAAAATAGTCAAATGTAACATTTTTAGACGTTTATGCGTGTCAAAATAACACACTTGGATTTGCAGTAAATGTGACAAAATTTAACAGCGATTTGATATGTGAAATTAATTTAATTTTTGATATAATTGGACAGATACAATGTAGCACCCACGGATCCTACAGACAATTGTCTTCTTAGCGACGTTTCATACAAAGATCTAAACTTTTACATTGACCTGGAGCCCGATCGTGATTACGATATTTACGCGATGGTCACCAACTCGAGAACATGCGGCACGAAGAGAGACCAGAGTCCGCATCCTCCAGATGGTATACGATTTGATTGAAATAACTTTACTGTGATTTACCTTTAATACAAATGCAATTTAATCAAAATCATTTTTGATGTATTATTCCGTTTCCTGAACTTTCCTTAAAAAAAAAAAAAAAGAATAAATAAAACTATCTTTCAAATAATGCAACTTATCGTCCCGAGCATTGCACTACTGCCCCGATTGCGTTACCATACGTTATACGTTCCGCTTTGTGTTTCCGGTAACAACTAGACTCGACAAACAACAATGAATTGTCTGTCTCTTTCTCTCTCTACTAGTTCTATAAGATTCGCGAGAGTCATGAGGACTTGTTTTTTTTTTTTATGAAACTTTTTAGAATGTTTTTGGAGAGTCAGAAGCGGATTCGGAATGCCCACGGACGTCGTTAGAAAATCGCTAATAGCCGACAATTTAGGAGAGTGTCAGGCAGAATGCATGACAATGCAAGACTTTATGTGTAGAAGTTTCGCGTTCAAGTAAGTCCTTCACGCCAAAGTCGACAGTAGGCTAAATTAAACGGACTGTTTTGGTAAAGTCTCGTCTTTATATATCGTGAAATATTTCAGATACGGGCTGGAACAAGGTCAATCGGATGGTTTAACTAACTGTTACTTAAGCGATTGGCCGTCGCAAGATATCAATCCTGCCCATATGCCGGACATGGACGGCGCGGAGTTATATGAAAGGGGAAGTTTCGGCAGAGGATGCGAGCCTTACGCTGTACCGTTTTTCAATATGGGACGGTTCAATGGCAAGCAATCTTCGCAAGGAGATGAAGGTATATCGATCTAACGCATGCACATTCATTACACCGAATATTTTATTATTTCACAATTGAATATAATTGCAGTTAAATACATTTTTTTGTTAATAAATCTTTTCACAGTATGCTATTCTGGATATAACAAGCCGTGCAAATTGACACCTTATGCTGTTCTCTTGGCAACGTATGTGAATTCAGAACAAGATTGTCGACAAAAGTGCTCGAAAATGAGAGAAACCGATTCCATTCCTTGCATGTCCTACAGTTACAAGTAAGTATACGTTAAGAAAATTCTTGTATGATTATTATATTTTGAATTTAACAAATTAATATAACAATAACGTGCACCTTTATAATAATCATTATAATATATAATTTCTTATAAATCAAAATTTTTATTTTCAGTCGTGATTTAAATAAAATCAATAAAGCTATTTCTATTCTTTTATAATAAAAAATCTCAAAATAATATCAATTATCTTTAATTCTTATTAATGCATATTAACTTTATTTGGTCCCTAGGCTCACTACGCATGGCACAGAAGAGAACTGTTTACTCAGTGACGTACCTACAAGGGATTTGCGACCGGGTCTGGACTATACTTACGACGATGATCATGTTCTTTACGCATGGAAGGACCTCGATCCCTACTGCATGATCATCGGATATCCGCTCGATGACGATCACGTGTTTGGTGGACCAGGTCCAATGAAGCCACTGCTTCCGGATCATTCGCGACCCGATTTTAGTCCCAGCAGATATCCGAGTATGAGACCCGATGATATGTATCCCGAATCAAGGCCTTTCTTTACGAAACCGGGCGCTTATGGTATGAGACCGTTCGATCCTGATAAGCCTGATCCTATCAGACCGTATCCTCCTGGCGGTTACGGATACGGCGGTGGTGACAAATTCGAATACGGAATTCGTCCCGGTGGATTCGGATCTCTCTACCGTGAGTGGATCTGACTACGAACTTTTTATAATTCGCAAAATTTTGCGTAAGAGAAAGACGTACAGGTGGATCTAATTAATTTTTTCTAAAGCAGCTGATGAGTCCTCGACTTTCCGTTATTACACGGTAAACGGTTACCCGTGCAAGAGAGGTACAAAGTGCGAAAAAAATAAACTTGCTGGATTTTGGGCCTGCGAGACCGAAGGAGGCGGATTCGACAGCTGGGACTATTGTTGCGCGCCGACTCATCATTGCGGCTTCTCACAAGGATATCATTATCAATGGTATATTATTACACCGCAATATAACGATATATCGCAGCGCAATATAGTTTTGCTTTTCTTTTTACATCTCCTTTTTACATTTCATGGTACCTAAGTACATATGTTAGACGCGGCAAAGGAAAGTCTTCTTTTTTTAATTTTGACAAAAATTAAATGTAAAACGAAGGAGACAAAGCGTTAAAAATAAAATAAAATATAAATTAATTGCAGGTGCTATGTAGGATCGTCGGAAGACCAATGGCGTCCTTGCAGCGAAAAGTACTTCCCCTATCTCCCGCGACCGATCCGGCCGACGTTCGGTGGTCAGGATCGCTACGATCGTCCCGATCGTCCGTACGATCCTGGTTACTACGGCAGACACTGGCCGATCACGTATCTGCACCGAGAACCGCCGCCGAATTGTACGGACTCGCTCGCGTCCGCCGACAATAGCGGCAATCGTCGTTCGAACGAAACTACGATCTCGACTACGATCGAAACGCCGAGCAACATCACCGCGGTCAAGAGCGGTGGAAATGGCGCTACAAATGTGAGCAAAGTGCGCCGGCGACGGTTACGAGTGCGCACGGCCAACGACACGCGGAATGATCGTAACGCGATTTTCTCGCGAAAGATCGGCGCCCGGATCATCGCGAACGCGACACGGATTCGCGACAATCAGACGAGCCGGGACCGTGCCGGGAAAATCGAGCGAGTTTCAAGACCGACGAACACCGAGCTGCCGTCTGCGCAAACCGTTACGTCATTCGTGACGACGAACCACGTCGACGACGCGCAATTCGAAGGCGCGAAAAGTAACGACGGAATGATCAAAGTGCCTCTGATCGCGCCAAATAATTCACTGCCAGTGGTGGGAGCTTAGTTATTCTAATTCGAGCGCTCCGCCATCAGAGAAGCGATAGGCTTCAAATCGGGACGATATCTATCACTTGAAATTTAAAAATCGAACGAGACGAGTCGTGAAAGACAGTTTAAGATAACTGAAATATAATTCTAACGATATGTTTATTTAAAGATATAAAAATTATATTTATAACCAAGTGAATTAACGATGACTAGTTTTGTAAATATATAGATATATATAGATTTTAAATATAATACAAATATGAAATTGATTTGCGCTACAAGTTTAAAAATGTCGATATCCATATTGTCGCGCTTAAAATTAAAGACGTCGCTATTTAAACCAATATCACTTTACAAAACGCGTGACTGCGTCTAACTCTTGGCAAATTAAGATACTGAAAATTGAAATACTTCCGCAATCTCGAATTTTTAAACCATAATATGCTTTAACCATAAAATTGTCCGAACGACAATTCGTCCTATTGCGATTTAAAACATAAATGCAGTCAACTTAATTATTTCATTGTTTGATAATTAATTGTAAAAAGAATTCATACAATAAAATACAATACAAAATTATTATGATATTACTGTATATTGGCTATTTACCCAACAATCAAAAATATTTCTAGAGCTGAAACAGAACAACTCTTAAGAGATTGTAATCGCAAAAGCACTGTAATTACAGATATTGTCAACATGCTAATTACGAGCCTGCGTTTTGCTCGCGCCATCTAATGAGATAGTGAAAAAGATAATTTTTCAATGACGGATTAGTGATTACTACATGGACCCACGAGACACTATTTCGAGACTCCGAGTCTCCAATCGTAAAAATTACAGTTTTAAAAAAGATTTTACGGAGTATTAAAAATAGTAATATTGTAGGCATTTATGTTATAGGCCGTAAGGCCGGTTAAGTATTGATAGGAGAGCGGGGAAATTAACGTAGTAGTGGAGCAGTCGTGGCGTCGCACGCTGAGTGTTAGGCGTGTGAACGAAGGATCTCGAGTTCGAGACCAGTCGGCTCCGTTAATTTTTCCCGTCTCTTACAATATGTAATACTCTTGAAGGGTTTCTCTTAATTTCTAACTTTTAGCAGTTAAATAGGAAAAAAATGTGTCTAGCATACGAGACATTTTAAGTGGCTTCGTTCACCGTCACTGGGTGATCCTATCACGAGATAGTGGGAATTTCTGACATTGTCAGATAACAGCTTATTGCGTTAAGATAAAATTGACGGTACTGATCCTTTTTTCCGTTTGTTTAGGTATACTTTATTGATTCGATGCGTTCCATGTAGATTGTAGATTGTAGAGAGCCTCTAGCCTCCTAAAGGCTCTTTAGTTCCATGCATGCGCGGTTTGCGTCAGTCGCGCTTCGTTCGTGTCGTAAGTCGGTCAGCTGCTCCGTCGTCGAACAGTTGGGCGCACGATCGTGCAACGTCATGTCGCTCCGGAATGAGAGTTACACCGTTGACATTGGAGGTAAATCAATAACCGCCGTACACAGAATTATCAGTTTCATGATATTGTGTATTAAACTAATTCCTGCCTTATGTCGTGGCAAATATTGTCGAAAGTTAAATAATTCCAAGCATTATTACATACACAATCATGTAATTATATACTTTAATTATGAATTTTTTAAATCAACATTCTTGAAAGTGGAATCTCGTGCATAAATAAATGTTTTGTACATTTTCGATTTAATTTTGAGCTTACATAGACTATCTCTGTACATTTTAGTGTTTCTCTCTTATTCCTAAAAAATTCAAAGCAAATAAAAAATTTGGCAATTATATATATATTAATATAAATATTTATTACCAATATCTGCGCGGTTTGATATTTATTCTTACTACTATCGACATTTTAGTATGCAAGGTCACTTTTTTTTTCTCGTTGTACTATTTATTATAGCACTCTCTATAATTAATTATTATACCAATACAAAATATAACAATTGGGAAGTTATTTGAAAATGCTCTGAAATTAAAAAGTATTTCTTTGCTTTAAAAATTTATTGACCTACACAATTTTTAATTTTCATATCACTTTTCTTACAGATATGCGAATAAAATACAAAGATAAAAACGAGACATTCACGGAGGATAATTTAACTAGTAAGGAGCCTATTGGGCAGTTCAAAGCATGGTTCGAGGAGGCATGCAATACTCCGCAAATTTTGGAGCCCAATGCGATGTTTCTTGCGACAGCAACGAGGTAACGTCTTTTCCATTTTCTAGTTCTAAAATACATCTTGTAATAAAACTAAATATAAACACACATGTCATGTGTGTTATTAAGAAAGGCCAAAGGTTTATGTGGATAGAATTGGCAATATTTTACAGTCCGTTGATTACCTAATGTAAGTACCAGTTGCGTAAAAGAAAAAAAAAAAAGAGTTGTAATAAAACTAAACCTGTACTAATGAGCTGCAAAAAGATTGCGCAAATAATTATCAATACAATCACGTTTCATGTGACTTGACAATTGTTTCAGGAATGGTATACCATCTGTGCGCGCGGTGTTGCTGAAAGGCTTCGGCACGGAAGGCTTCAAGTTTTGCACGAATTACGAAAGCAGGAAAGGCCGCGAATTAGTGAGTTCAGATATTTAATTGACGTTCACGTGATATCAAGGAGACGAACAAATTCTGTATTACTCGATTTATTTACAGGCTGAAAATCCAAATGCCGCGCTGACTTTCTACTGGGAGTCTCTTAAACGAAGCGTACGACATTTCTTATTTTTTTAATAATTTACTATTTTATCTCCAATTGCAAAGTTCTGCGACAGAATTATTTCTTAAAGCGCTTTAAAGAATTTTATCAATTCTTCAGTCATAATCATTTTGTTGATTTACTACTAATTATTTTAGGTACGTATCGAAGGTATCGCGAAAAAAACCTCGGCGGAAGATTCGGATCGTTATTTCCAAAGCCGGCCATATGCGAGTCAGATCGGGTCTATGGCCAGCAAGCAAAGCAGCGTGATCGCTAGCAGACAGACTCTCATTGTGAAAGAAAGGGAGCTACTCGCAGAATTCCCAGAGAATCATGTTAAAACACCTGCCTGTTGGTAAGTATAATTAAAAAATAATTAATATATTATTAGTAAATCATTATCAAATTGGAGTACATGCGTGTCTGCTCCAAAACAAAACATTAACCGTTTTTCCAATTAATTATTTCGAATATAAAGATTTCTTAGACGAGAAACATGTATAAAAGCAAAGAAGATTAACAGTCACATGGCACGCTGCCATACACTCGCTTCGTTTCGCAACACTAATACGTTTATTATCGCTTACAAACCGTGGATTAATAGCGTCGTACATCTGCTACGTGTATAATTTCCAAATTTAGATCATCGTTTACTTATAAAGATCATTCATTATATCATATATTCTATTTCAGGGGCGGTTATCTCGTCGTGCCACATTCCGTAGAATTCTGGCAAGGTCAGACCGATCGTCTTCACGACAGAATCCGTTTCAGACGTCCAAAAACGAACGAGAAAATAGACAATATTCTCGTGCACAAAGGAGAGGACGGATGGGTTTACGAGAGACTATCGCCATAGAAAAATATTTATTGACGAGCTTTGCATACAATAAGAAGAGAAAACAACTGAACAAATCTCGCTGCGGAAGAATCGCTACTGTTGATTACTGCAACATTCCGAGCCGATACCTCATAGTTTTACGAAGACAATAATATTATACACCGGAAGTGTAATATTCTTCATGTGATTTCCTCGTGAGCTTCAGGATTTCTCTGTTCACGCCTAAAATGTGTACAATCGATACCGTTGAATCGACAAAAGAGAAATATATTTATCATTAATCGTTAATCACCATCTTGACTTCTCCACACCGACTTGACGTCGAAGCATCCGTCCCTCAAGATGAAATTCTCGAATTGTCTCATTCCACCACCCACACCAAAATAGTAGGTTTTTCCGGCGACAAATCTAATAGAAATCACCCGTTTCTAAACTGAAGTTTTGACGTAAAAATTAGGTATCATTATAGTGATTCAATGTACTCACACAGTGCCGTTGGCTTTAAGCTTTGTCTTAAAAATTTCGTACAATTTTTTATGATTGTCCGGGTTGTAAATTGTTTCGCTCGTAAAGATATAATCGTACTTTTTACTTTCGTCGAGTAACGTCGCGAGAGAAGCCCAGTCCCCGGCATAAAATTCACATTTCGTCAGTATAATCGTACGATCGTCAAAATTCAATAGCACGTTCGGAATAGTTACGGATCTTAGCACTTCTGCGTTCTACAAAAAATTATTTCGTTAATCGCGGCCCGCTTTTCAACGCGACACTCACGAATCATACGAACGTAATCTTGGAAATGAACCGCGGAATTTTTGCGAAGAGATAGAAGGCCAATCAATCCAGCGCCGCATCCCAAATCCATGACGAGCTTGTCTTTCAACTCGATCTTCTTCTCCAATATGTACTGACCCAAGTCGAACGTGCATTCCCAGATTTTTAACCCGCCTTAATTGCACAATACATTTTTAACGCGTGTATCAACGAAATTCCGGGGATTCAAATAAAATTTAAATTGTTACAGCAAATCCTAAGAAAACTTTAAGCGAATTTTAATTTACAAAAATCACCTTCGTATTTTGCTGGAATAAGATCGGAATGTTTCGACTCGGCCTCAACAATATTCTGACAATTTTGATCCGTTAAATCTTGCGTTACTTTATCGGAGCGGATTAATTTTAGATTGCAACCAGGAAACACTTCGGTCTCTGTATAATAATCAGCTTCATATTTCGCTCCGATTTGTTCGGGCGTTATTTCGAGTTTGGTGGCGGAAATCCATTCTAATTTCTGCTTCTGTTCACTATCCTCTAAAATTATTTAAATAAAATAGATAACTTCTTTGCGCGTGCATACTTGGTAAAAATTTAAATAAGATACGAGTTGAATATTCGCGGGAAAACAATTTCACAACGCTCTAACCTCAAATTACGAACAGACACGTGTGTCTTTAGAATTCTAGACTTATCTCAAAAATATGGTTAGTCGTACCTTCAGCAGTGCCAGCTGCATCGTCCGCAAATCCAAATTTGAACATTTGTTGTTAAGTTTAAATTGTAAAATTAGAAAGCTACGTGTCTGGTAAAATTAAAGTACTAGACGGATATATATATGTATATATCAATAAGATCAACAACTAACGTTTCAGTGCAATAGTAAGCTGATGGTAAGCCAGAAAACTGCTGGACCACTTCTCTAGCTCGAACTTGCTTGGAGAATCGCGACACCTGGTATATAGTCGTGCAATTTCTGCAGTATTCCAAGAGCAGTATTATGTAATACTTCGGAATATAACTTATATTTGCTGACAATGTCAATACTGTCTTATTTCTGCGCAATCTTATGATGCAATACTCGAACAAGTTGAACTCGACGATAAGTGGATACATATTGAAGAAAATTTTAAATCACAATTCCAATTATTGATGCAAATATAGCAACTGCTGATGTATTTGTCTGCCTTTTCTTAAAGAATTGTGTTTTGATACATTTGCAAGATAATACATTTAATACCAACGTATTGCGTCAATTCATTTCCAGGAAAAAAAAGAGAGAGAAAGAGAGTCGAGAAAGAGAGAGAGAGTAGCGTTTCCCTATTTTTCTACAATGATGTAGTACGTGATAAAATTCTCTAGTAACACTTTTCGCCTGTTTATTGCTTGATAATTCGAGAATTTTCCAAATAAACAATCATTATCGGCATTGTTTCTTCGTTATCAATCTAATCTTTCGATATCGCTTCCGATAACATTAATTCCCGGCAATAATTTTATCATTTATATAATTTCAGGAGAAAGAATAAGGAATTTTCCAAAGGAATTCTTCATAAATTGTTTGTTTGTTTTAAATTATTATGGGGTAGTCACTCGCTCTAATTCACTTCTATATTGCAAAAAATGTCTATGGCTTCGATATTTCAATTATAATATAACTTGCATGACGCTCGATTCATATCACGTTACATTAATTACCACTATTTTACCGTTCAAATAATTATCGCAATTGATCACTATCCTATAATTATATCTGCATATAATCAGCCAGTAGCAATCGTACCTTTCGCGGGTTTTTAAAATCGTAATTTTTACTGCTTTGATAACGTCACCATTATTCGCGACTACGCCAATGGCTAGCGATTTTATCACGGTTATCTAAGATAGTGATTTTTACTCTGTTTTTTTTTTTACTGACAATGAGTAAAAAAACATAGTAAAAATCACTGTCTTATCTTTTTCTGCAGTAGTAATCGTCAGTAGCTGCATCACTTGCCTATTTCCGAGTGCAGGACTATCTACGTACTTTTTAGTGCATTTGTGGATCTCGATGTGAGTTCTGTAGCAAATCGCGTTAAATTTAACGAGTTTGTTAATATATTCTTATTGTTAGTTATATAATATTATATATCGTTACAAGAAGCAGAATCATTCTTTCGACAGAAACAACCCGGCGCGCGGGCGTGTCGCGAGAATTACGCCAATGACAAACGATCGCAGGAAACAATTAGTTGACAGCTATGACAGTGCACTATGACGGGTAAACAAAAGTCATTCGACGCCTTTCATGAATAAGGCGTTATCTCGAAATCACACATTCGCAAATACGGATAACGATATATCCCCTCGTTACGCGTTGACGGTTATTATTCCAAGCAGAAACAAAGAATAAAAATTTGCACATTGGTCAACACATATTTTGCCTGCTATAACTCGGTGAAATCGAGTCTGTCATGTCGAATGCAAAAAAATGTTTTCATCTATTTCAATTATTTTCACATTATTGCAGCGATAATTTCGATAATTTTGATGTTATTTAGTTAACAGCAATATTATATATATGAAGGGTACAAGGGAAAAACAAACAAAGTCCACTTTTTGTAAAAATTAATCTGATCGATGCTATCTTGTGGCATTTTCAAAGAACTCTCATAATTCTTATTTGTTTTGATCAAGAACACAGTTACAATTCATTGGAAATAAGGGCGAAAAATGTACCGTGCTGGGAAAAACGATCATAGTCATACGCTTGTGGGGAAGAACCATCAGAGTCAGAGTCCAATATACAACGTAAACATTAAGTAAGTATACTAAGGCTGTGTTCCGATATTCACTAAATTTTGTACTAATTTTTCAATAGCTTCAAGATATCTGATGTCTTGAAACTTAAAATTGCGTTTCTCGTTGCGTTCTTTTTTTTCGAAATTACTCCGGATGGACATTAATCGTTTTCCCCCTGTATCCTATGTACCCTGTATATAGTTTTGTAAGAATATCTGATGCATGATTTACCATTCAAATATACAGGCAACGATACATACATACATATATACATATATGTATATTGTATATATTGGATAGAGTTAATTTGAGCGTACTTCTGTTTGTGCGAATTGTATCGTATTTTCAGAAGACAAATATGTTATTATCTGTCACATATTATAGATCACATATCTAAAAACGCGCAAAATAGCAAGTCATCAATATTATTCGCATTATTCGCATAGAAATGTGTGGGCATTTTAACAAATTGCGCGCTGACGTTGTCAGAATAAAAAAATTATTGAAAAGCCGATTCACTAACATATAAGTAGAATTTTATGTTTTCTGTATTACCGTCGTGATATTTGGTTTACGTAACTTCTAGATACCGTTACTTATCGGAAATTCACGATCCAGTTTGATAAAACTGTGCAACTCACACAAGTTCGTCATAACGTAACCGCTAGCTCGCGTACAGAAAAAAACGTAATAAACTGCATTAATAAGAAAAAAAAACAAATGCAATCAATATTAATAAATAGTACATACCAAAACTTCGAAATAATCTTAAACCTGACTAACGCATTTAACCCGCATTTATGTAAGTAATCGTGTTATAAACCCCGCACGTTGAAGCACTCAAGTTGAAGAAAAAAAAAAGATCTTTCTTCTAGACAATGAGTTTATACTTTACACATTTTTCGATTACTTACTGTTTTAAGAATTTTTTCAGTACCTTTCTCTTTCCAACTTTTCACAATGTATAAACGCACGAATTTTAATAGCATATATTTATTATTTTGATATATATATAATCTCTCATGCTTCTTTTTTATGTGATTATTTTCACAGCATAATTTCTCGTCGCATTATCGTTACTCAATCGATTTGCCAATCTCATTAATCTCAATCACGTTTGATTTCTTATCACGCAAATAACGTCACGTCCTTCCGCGTTTCAATTGAAATCGTAGTCGCTGCAGGCGTTGCGCGAATTTTCGGATAGCTAGTAACAAGCATCTCCTCCTTGAAGTCGTCGTCATCGTCGACGTTGTGGTCGTTGTGACAAACACGTCGAAGAGGGGACAGGGTTAAGGGACTACCAAACGGGTCCGGTAGATTCTCATTGCACGACTCTTCCGAGGGGACTTCCCGGTTGCCGTCCGGTTTTTTGTTTAAAAGCAGACGCGGCAACACGATGGCTATCCAGTTTCATTTTTGACACGCGCTGTAACAGTGTCAATCATTATGAGGTCGTCTTCCTACCTCATCCGATTGTCCACGCTATGCGCTTTCGTACTCCACCTCGGTCTCCTCGAGTACGCGGTGCTCGCCGTTCCCATTGACAATACGAATTTCATCAATGCAACCGGTAAGCCACTCGGGAATCGAAGACTTTGGTATAAAAAATATATCGTCATTTTGTGAGTTGTTTGACATACCTACATGCAGTCTTCTTTTATTGAAAGTTTAACTTTTAGCAGGGATTGTACGTCCGATACATCCTTAAGTAATGTTTTTTTGGATCAAAATATTACTTAATTGAAAAAAATTATTTATTAGGTGACCTCTAATAGCTTACTTACTTAAATCAGAATATTTTTTCTCTTAGTGTAAGAAAATTTATAATAAATATTACCACGATAAATTTAAAGAGCAATCTTTATTGTGTTACTTATAATTAAAATAAATATTAAATTATCCACAGCGGAGTAATTTCCTAATATTATTATTCGCTCTTATGGTCTTTTCATATCAAGTCTTTAATGGTTCTCTTTGGATTGTTGTTGTATGCGTAAATCGGAATCTCTCGAAATAGAAGGGTGTCTCATACCTCCTTTTGGTCTATCCGATAACGACCTTACTGCATTTACATTTCTTACGTATACATATTTTTTATGTGTGTAAATATATAATAAAAAGGTATTGCGAATCTCTGCAAACATCCGCGTCGAATTAATTTTTATTTAACTTCGACGAAGCTGGCGACGAGTTCAAAGAGATCTGCGATCTTTAAAGTCTCATTGGCGTATACTTAACTACCGTGCGTCACCTGCATGCAAATTAAAATGTTTAATCGTCATAATGAAGTCCACGTTTAGATATGATAAGTATAATAAATGCACAGCTAAGCAACTTTTGCTAAAAGTCCCTACATTTAAAACGGAGCAGTAGCGTTAGCGATTAGTGAGTGTCCAGTTTTCTAGTAACGGTGTTATGACGTTTATAATATAAAATTAAAACAAAAAATTAAAGCAATTGTTTAAAAATAGTACGCTAACATGATATAGTATACAGTTCGTGCGACTTCGCGAAAATGAATAATCGGCCATACTAAAGTTCGAAAACCTGTTTGCAGTGCTCCTGTGAGAGAAAACTGTGACAGTTTTCTCTTTGAAGTGCGTTACATTTTTTCTACAAAATTGCCCTGTTAAATCGTATATCATGTCGATAAGTTGATTTGTGCGACCGAACGTGCATCAAGAAAAAGTGAAATTGTCCGAGATAAAACGTGCGATACGGTAGCGCAACAAAAAACAATTATGCGTTCCTCGTGACAAGCGCGCTTCGATAATTAATTAGTATTTTTCCAGAGTTTTCCGTTACATCTGCGGGACGCGTCCGAGCCGAAATTATTTTACAACTCGGAAATTCGATCGGGCAATTTATCATCGTATCTCAAGGACGTAATAATTTCTGCACGTTATAGAAGTATATTTGCAATTGCGCAACTAATTGCTGAAAACGTGCTCACTATAACTCATTAGTTGACTCCAACTTATACCTGCGTTGCCTGTTCAGCGTGACGATGCAGAAAAATCGTAATTTTTTTATCATTATTAATGTCAAGGATTCATAAAGCATTAAATAGTAATTACGCACGCTAGTTTACGCACGTTAAATCTTTCCGTTGATCTTTCCGAAGATCATCATAGCCTTCGAAAAATTAATTTAATTCGAGAGTAACTTATTAAGAATAACGGGTGATTTTTCGATTTTCCAGGGTGCCCCAGAATCGTCAGTCGAAAGGAATGGAAAGCCAGGGAGCCTCTCGATTTTACAATAATGCCGGAAAGACCTGTACCGTACGCAGTAATCCATCATGGCGGTACACCTACATATTGTCGGGATCAAGAGTCGTGCTCCGCGATCGTTAAATCCTACCAGAACTTTCACATAGACGATCGTGGCTGGTGGGACATTGGCTATAGTTTCCTCATTGGCGAGGACGGCAACGTCTACGAGGGTCGTGGCTGGGATTACACTGGCGCGCATGCACCTGGATACAACAACCAGAGCATCGGCATATGTATCATAGGAGACTTTAGCGGTAATTAAGACATTACAAACATGATTGATTATCACCACACGTAGACCAAATAATGTTCCATCCAAAAAAGATTAGTAATTTTTCGAAAATCGTTGGAAATAATAATTTTTTCTTATTAAAAAATAATTTTTAGTTCTGCACCAGGCTTCTTGCTACAATTAAGAGATATAAAATTGCATTGATCAAGGAAAAATTACTACTTGAAATTATTACTCAAAAGTGCTATCTCAAGTTGACTTTACTAGAAAAATTTGTCTTTTGTGTAAAACAACATGCGAGACACCTTCCTTGAAATACCGTATCGTAAAAAAGAACGTCTTCTGCGTCAGAGGACTCATGGTGACGCACATAAATGTATGATTTCGCAGACTTTCTTCCGAACGCGGCTGCCTTGAAGGCGTTGAAAGAGCTGATAGCTTGCGGGGTTTCACTCGGCAAGATAAGGGACAACTACAACGTGATTGGTCATCGACAAGCGCGGAACACGTTATGCCCCGGCGACAAATTTTACAAGTACGTAGTTACTCTTCCCGGTTGGACTGCAAATCCAATACCTCATTCGTCCACTAGCATGGCGAAGCCGATGGTGCAGAAGGACGGCACCGTAGAGAAAAACAGCGAATCGAACGCTACTCTATGATGGCATTTCAAGATCGTTGTAAAATAGACCGCAATTACCTTGGCAATTACAATGAATCCTAAGTATAGAACAAAGATTTGGCATAACAAAGGACTGTAAGTATCGCAAAATTATTTATTCTTTTATTAGAAACGATACTTACATTTTA
Source organism: Leptothorax acervorum (assembly GCA_035220615.1). Classification (NCBI taxonomy): domain Eukaryota; kingdom Metazoa; phylum Arthropoda; class Insecta; order Hymenoptera; family Formicidae; genus Leptothorax; species Leptothorax acervorum. The sequence continues at coordinate 1,200,955 of JASTWQ010001258.1, read as the reverse complement.
CAGTCATATCTTACGTCGATTTGCCGTATATTTCTTTTCCTTTTTTTTTAACCCTACACAGGTCATATGGGGGCCATATGGCCCCCCAGCAAAAGGCATTTTTGCATTTTCTCGACACTTTTTCACCAATTGCATTTCTTTTTAACCATTTTTTTCACCAATTTCCTATTCCTAAAATTGACTTTAATGTACACCATTCTCTTCGTTGTTAAAAAACGAAGAGATTTATGTATATTTAAATAATATTATTGCTTATAGAAAGCACCTTACACTAAGAAAAAGTGTGGGGGCCAAATAAACCCCACATGACCCGTAGAGGGTAAAATAAATGACATGACTTGTGTAGGGGTAAATAAAAAAGTCTAATAGAATCGCGTGATTATGTCAGTAGCTTCTAAAAATTCGCTTACGTTATTTAGTAAGCGGAGTTAAATTTTATATTACGTATATAATATAGTAGTTTTTCCAGTATTTTAGATATCGGATATAACCGTTGCTACCTCTGCTATTATCATTACGAAACATTCTCGCTGTCGTAAACGGTCGTTTAAATAAAAGAAAAACGACTTTCTCCGTCTCGCGAAGGTGATTCCCCGCGAAAGTGACCCGCGTGTACTAAGACTCCCCGCGCTAACTTATGTACATATGTTACTACTTAAATATGTAATAGTATAAGTTAAGATGCCATCGATAAAACTGTCATCAGGTAAAATCCAAAGTTTATGTACACGCAGTGTTTTAGACAGATCGTTAAAAAAATTAAACAAGTTGTTCTAGAGTATGTGACATATATATCTCTCACGCAAGTTCGACAAACGAGATCAATGTCACTGTCGCCTCGGTTCGCGTGCAAGCCGTACTTTTACATGGCTCATTACAACGATATACGCTCTAAGGTCACGGTCTTCGGGTTTAAACCGAACGTTTTAGCGACAATGGTAATCGAAATATCACG